>JANHMN010000021.1:31300047-31330049 GCA_030674055.1 Rhabdomys pumilio
GAGGGGCTTATGCAAGAAGAGCTTTAATTTAAACTTCCTTTTCCACAAGCCAGTCAACGTTCTAACATGGAAGGAGAAGGGGTGCGTGAGCTTGCATATTTAACCAAGTAGCTGGGGACACTTGATAGGTTCTAGGAGAGGGAGAGTCAGTTTTCTTTAAGGGTGGGACCCTGGTAAGTACATTATACGTCAGCTGATAGTCTCACACCTATTAGTATACAGGGAACACAAACTGGACAGTGCGGGTCACTCAGGCTTGGGAGGTGGGAAGCCATCTGGGAGTAGTTAGAGAAAGGTGAAAGGTGAAAGGTTAAGAGGGGCAAAATACATTGTATGGAATTCTCAGAGAATTAATACATTTAAAAGGTTTTCTTTAAAAAATATATTTCTTTTTTGAATACTCCTGGCTGTTGAGTAGCATGTTTCTTCCTTTAAAAAAAAAGATTTATTTTTAGTATAATGTTCTGCATGTGTGTATGCCTGCATACCAGAAGAAAGCACCAGATTTCATCATAGATAGCTGCTGGGAATTGAACTCAGGACCTCTAGAAGAGCAGTGTGTTCTCTCCAGCCCTGAGTAGCATATTTCTAAGATGAATACAAAATATATTTCCTACCCTAAACAAGAAATTGGGAGTATTTTTCTCTTTGCCTCATTTATAGCTGCTTTTGGCATTTAAGAGTTTTTTTTAATTCCCCTTTAAGTTGTTAAACTCATCCTCAAAGTGTGAGGTATGTTAATAGATGTTCCATGCAGATTTTCCAACTCTAACTCTAATCTCCTGTAATAAAGCCTTAAAGAAGATTGCAGTGTATGGCCTCCCATCCAATATTAATCATTCTTGAAGGCATTGGTTTAAAAATTCCCTAAGCCTCATTTAAGAAATACTGTCCATAGCAGTATTAACCTCTGTTTTTAAATTTTAGAATTAATATTATTGATTTATTTTCTGTGTCTGGGTGTGCGGTATGCATAGGACAATTGTCTCAGAGGACAATTTGAATAGTTGGTTCTTTAATTCTACTACCATGTGGGCACCAGGGATTGAAGTCAGGTCATCAAACCAAGCAGCAGGTAGGTACCTTTACTTGCTGAGCTGTCTCACTTGGCAACAGTTGCCACTTGAAATCTCAGCAGCAAATACCTCCAAAGACTGGGACTTTGCTTACATAGTATAACTTGCTAAACTTAAAGAAGTAATTTATGTTTCTTAAGAGTGATAAAATCTTTAAGAAACGTTTTATACTTTAGAATTCTATCATGGAAAACATAAAGGAGAAATCATGTATGATTCTGTACAATATCACACACAATGTGTGTGTGTAAATATGTAGTTCAGCTCTGTGTGTGTGTGTGTAAATATCTAGTCCAAGAGGGAGAAAGCCACATTCTTTAAGGCTTCTCCCTCTGCTCTACACTCCGCAAGTCCGGTGACTGGTTGTGGCTGTTAGAGACAGATCTGATAAAACCTTTGTTTTCTACAGTTCCATATTAACAGTTTATCATCCAGAGCAGTGTGGACAGGAACTCAAGCAGGGCAGGAACCTGGAGGCAGGAGCTGGTGCAGAGGCCATGGAGAGGTGCTGCTTACTGGCTTGCTCCCCATGGCTTGCTCAGCCTGCTTTCTAATAGGAACAACCAGTCCAGGGATGTCACCACCCACAGTGGTCTGGGCCCTGTCCATCAATCACTAATTAAGAAAATGCCCTACCTGTGTGTGAACAGCCTGAAGGCATCTTCTCAATTGAGGTTCCTCCTCTCAGATGGCTTTAGCTTGTGTCAAGTTGACATAAAACCAGCCAGGCAGAGACTTAATCCTGTAGCTTTGCTTCCTGCAATAGCTCGCCTGCTATTGGTCAACATTATTGATCTTTCAAGTTTCATTTCTCTCTCACTGTGTGTCTTGTTTTCTCATCACACATTATTCTTAGGTTGAGAATGAAATGGCTCAAAATTTTAAAAATTTTAGGTATTTTAGCCATCCTTTTGAAAGGACACTTTCTAAATAAAATGTAGAAAAGAATTACTGTTGTATATACGGAATCCCAGTAAAAATCTTAGTTTGAATATTATAAGAAGAGCAATTCTGTATTATTTCATCAGTTTTACATTTGAACATGGCCATGACTGAGAAGTAATCATTAAAATGAAGTAATAAAAAATTCTTCAAAATGAAAGTATTTTTTTAACACCTGTAATCCCAGCTCTTGGGTTGCCAAGGCAGGTGGATCTTGAAAAAGCCAGGCTGACTTGAGCTACATGAGGAGTTTAAAGCCAGTGTGAGATGCATATCAATACTGCCTCAGAAATCTTCATACATACACTCACACACAAAGAATTATGACATTGTTCATATTAGGTTTCTTGAAGTACATTGTAAGTCATGAGATCATTGCTTTATTTAGTTTGTAATTTTTACTTATTTATAAACAGGGTCTGTAGCATAGATTGTCCTTGAGTTTTCTCTGTAAGAAAAGGAATCTGTGGCCTCAAATTCTTGATCTTTTGCCTCAATGCTGGGATTACAGGCATGTGACACCATGCCTGAAAAGTTTTCTGGGGGAGAGTTTTTATATCTTGATTTTAAATGAACTGAATTGAGATTCTGAAAAACTGTAAAGGCTTTCAAAGTTCCTGTCGCACACGGTGACAGATGCACAGCAGGTCCATATGCTGTGGTCTATTATTATAGCTAAATCATTATTTTTGCTTTAGAGAAGGGGTATGGCTGAGTTCCAAGAGTAAACTGGTGAATACGGATATTCACATTGTTTTCAACAGGAAGAGCTCTCTCTCAGTTGACTCTGTGTCTCATACATAACATTCCATCTCCTAGATGAAGAAGCCACAATTCTGGATGTTACTGTGAAATTTAAATGGGTATTTGCATCAGATGGAAAGACACTCTGATTTTTTTTCTCCCATATATAGACTTGATGCCATAGGCACAGTAATTCTGCCATCTCCTCATGACTAATACTTTCCGCCTCTGTGCTTTTGCACAGCACCAGTCCCTCCACCTGTCTGACCCTCCACCTGCCTGACCCTCCACCTGCCAGTCCCTCCACCTGCCTGACCCTCCACCTCCCAGACCCTCCACCTGCCAGTCCCTCCACCTGCCTGACCCTCCACCTCCCAGACCCTCCACCTGCCTGACCCTCCACCTGCCTGACCCTCCACCTCCCAGACCCTCCACCTGCCAGTCCCTCCACCTCCCAGACCCTCCACCTCCCAGAACCTCCACCTCCCAGACTCTCCACCTGCCAGTCCCTCCACCTCCAGGACCCTCCGCCTGCAAGTCCCTCCACTTGCCATATACTCCCTTCTTTTTTCTTTTTTTAAAACTTGCATCCAAAATTATTTCCACTAGAAAGCCTTCATCATTTCCTCTATGTAACTCTCACTGTCCTTGCTTTATCTTAATACAGACACGAGATTTAATGCTGTGAGTTCTGTTGCTGTTAGTTGCTAGCACCCATGCAATCTTAAGATTAACTACCCCATCCAGTTGTCACAGCTGCTCTGTGATTTCTATGTCACATACAGGGCAACAAACACATGGACTTTCTCATTTACCACATGCATTTCTTTTTTCTTTCTTTTTTTTTTCTTTCTTTCTTTCTTTTTTTTTTTTTTTTGGTTTTTCGAGACAGTTTCTCTGTGACCACATGCATTTCTTAAGACATACTCTTAGGTTTAGCTGCACTAGAAGTTTAATATTCCCTATCATTTTAAAAGTGAGTGTGGATGTGCATTGATACAGGATCTCACTGTGTTGCCCAGGCTGGCCTTAGTTCACTATGTAACACAGTCATAGGCTGGCCTCAAAGTCATGATGATCCTCCTGTCTCAGCCTTCCAAGTGCTGGAGTTAGAAGTATGTATAGGGTTCTCAGCAACATTGCTTGGGATAGTATAGCCTTGCCTCTCTCTCTTTCTCTGTAATTGTTCTCAGTACAACTTAACCCTCCACACTACTTTGTTTAGGTATGGTGTGCATGATATTAAAAAAAAAAGTACCTATTTAAAATAACAGCTTGCGGTTTCATAGTTGGAGACACCCATGAAACTAGCACCGCAATGCAGACAGTTTTTCCAGTAGCCTTTTAAAATTCACATATGCCTCTTCCTTTCATCCCTTTTCTTGCCCACCTTTTTTTTTGCCCCCAAAAATTGAGTTTTTTTTTTTTTAAACTCAATTCTTCTTTTGACTTAAAAATTATTTCTTGAGATTTTATTTATCTTTCTTTTATACATATGGATGTTTTGTCTGCATGTATGTCTGTGTACCACATGCATCTAGTACTCTAGAGCAGAGGCCGGAAGAGGGTGTTGAATTCTTTGGAACTGGAGTTAGAGATAGTTGTAAACCGCCATGTGGTTGCTGGGAACGGGGCCTAGGTCCTCTGAAAGAGCAGCCAGTGCTCCTAACTGCATCTTTCCAGTGTCTTCCTCGCTCATTGACTTAAGAATTTATATAAAACTTTTTGATTTTTTCTGAGACATGTTTCGTGTAGAGTAGTCTGATGTCAAACTCCTAGGAAACTGAGGATGACTTTGAACTTCTGGCTCCCTTCCTTCCTCTCCTAAGTGTTGGAATTGTAGGTGTCAGCCCGGTGATGGGGCTTTAAGCACTTTACACGTACCTGCAAACACTCTGCCATCTCCATTTCTACGACTATGATTTTGAACAAGAGTTTACATTTATTTATTTATTTAATGTATATGAATACACTGTAGCTGTCTTCAGACACATCAGACCCCATTGTAGATGGTTGTGAGCCACCATGTGGGTGCTGGGCCAGTCAGTCCTCTTAATCCCTGAGCCATCTCTCCAGCCCAAGAGTTTAATTGTTATGATGTCTGGCATATGAAGTTCACATACTCTCCCCCTCATAGTTTATACTTTTTGTCTCCTGAGAAGTGTTTTTTGTTTTTTTGTTTTTTTTTAACCAGTTCTCCAGCAGACTTGTGTTAGCTGGTGCTGGGGTGTAAGTGCTGCTGGTATTAAGGGAGAGTCAGAGAGAACTTTGAGTGAGTCCGTAGGGCTCAGTCAGTGGTCGATGTTCTTTAGCTGGGCTGTCACTGGTTTGAGAACTAACAATAGCTTACAAAGGTGTGGCTTGCTGTGTGATTTCAAATATTATATGTACAAGTGTTTTGTCTACAATGTCTGTGCATTTCTATAGTGTCCATAGAGGTCAGTAGAGGGCATCAGATTCCCTGGAACCAGAGTTTGAGATATTTGGGAGCCACCACGTATGTAGTGGAAATCAAATCCAGGTCCTCAAGAAGAATAGCCAGTGTTGTAATTTTTTATTTTTCGTATTTTGAAATAGTCACACTGGCTAGCCCTGACTAGCCTGGAACTTGCTGTATAGACTAGGCTGGCTCAGTACTAGAAGGGATCCCCCTGTCTCTGCCTCTCATATGCTGGATTAGAGTCATATGTCAGCACATCTGACTAGCTTGCTAATTTTAAAAAGATTGGTGATTTGGGGCTGAAGTAACTCAAGCCATATATCAGAAACAGGATTTAAATGTGAAATTTGGGACTTGGGGTATATAGCTCAATGGTGGAAACCTTTCTGTCATAGACCTTTCTCCCAGAAGAGGGGATGCTTGGGCAAAGTTTGAACAACAGGCAAGCATTAGGAACATGAAGGATGGAGCAGGCTTTTTCAGCCTCTGCCGAGGGACAGGAGCTGAGCCCTGGAAGTGGTTCATAGCATCAGGTCCTAGAGAGCAAGTACAAGTCTAGGCATGAAGAGATGTAGCGGGAAGACTGCTGAGGGAGACATTTATAACATTTTGAGAAACAAAGGGCAAGATAGGACCTATGGTCCTGAAAAAATAATAGCATAAACTGAAGACACCGGAGACCCTGGCCTCTTCAAAGAGCACTAGTAGAAGTGGAAGGTTCACAAGGTAGGTCACGGAGATTGCAGGCGAGAAAACAGCTCTATTGTGGGAAAGCTGCATGATGGGTTAAGGTGAGCCAGCCCTTCAGGAGAGAGTTGCTGAGAAGGCAGTTGAGTAGGCTAGGGACAGGACTGGGAATAATCAGCCTGTGATGGCAGCTGAAGCTATGGATGTCTAGAGTGACAGGAAGGAGAGGAGGAGACACAGGGAAGCTTCATTAGAGCTGTGCAGTGCACACTAGAGAAATAAGAAAAACCTTCAAGACCGATTATTACAACTGGGGAACAGGAAGAATGAATGTTAAAGGCTTTATTTAACACTGTGAACTCAGAATTCCACCAGGCTTTGAGATGATAATGAAAGTCTGTCTCTGTTAATTTCATGGTTTAAAAACAAAACAAACCAAAAAGCAACTCATCTTTTAGAACATTCAGTGGAGGAGCTAGAGAGATGGCTGAGCAGCTTAGAGCACTTGTTGATCTTGCAAAGGACTCACTTTCAGTTCCAAGCACCTGCATGGTGGCTAAGAGCTGCCTGTCTGAGGAGGACTCAGTGTTCCCTCCTGGCTTCTATGGGTACCAGGCCCACACATGTGGTATACAGATACACATTTGGGTAAACATTCACACACATAAAATAAAAAACAAATTAAAACATTTAGGGGGCCTGGAGAGCTGGCTCAGTGGTTAAGAGCACTGACTGCTCTTCCAAAGGTCCTGAGTTCAATTCCCAGCAACCACATGGAGGCTCACAACCATCTGTAATGGGATCCGATGCCCTCTTATGGTGTGTCTGAAGACAGCTGAAGCGTACTTATGTATACAAAATAAATAAATAAAATTTAAAAAGTATTTTATAAAAAAAGCATTTAGCACATTTTATACTCAGTAGTCTCACCTAGTCTTGTTTCCTGCATAACCATTTTACTTATTTTATTGTTTTCAGTTGCAGCCTTTTGGGGGCTGGAAAAAATGGCTCAGCAGTTAAGAGGTGCAGATTCTTCTTGCAGAGGGTATGGATTCCATTGTGAGCACCAATGTCAGTGGGAGTAAAGTCGAAGTCTGTGAAGACCATGAGGTCTTCTCTTTAACAACTTAGTTGCTCTTTAAAGTGATCATACTTGGGGCTGGAGAGATAGTTTATCAGTTAAGAACACTTGCTGTTCTTTTAGAGGAGCAGAGTTTTGTTCCCAACAGTCATGCTGGGTGACTCACAACCTTGTGTAATTCCAGCTCTAGGGCATCAAATGTCCCTTTCTGATCCTTCCAGGTACCTGCACTCCAAGCATGCACGGGCGCACACACACACACACACACACACACACACACACACACACACACACACTACCTGCACTCAAAGTGCACACACATACACACACATACACATGCATACACATCACACATGAGAGAGAATATTAAAAAATAAAAGTAAATCTAAACTAATTTAAAAGTGGTTCATACGGATGAATTCATAGCAACTAATATGAGAATGCTAGGGCCAGCCTGGGTGTCAGCAGACAGACATCCAGGCGGCTGCCTCAGGTGCCACTGCAGTAGATGAATGTATGATGGAGAGATGGGAAAGATGGAGTATGTGGTGGAGAGATGGGAGAGAAAGCCAGGCTGACAGGTCCATATGTTGTGGAGAAAGGTAGAACTTGAGACTTGATGGTGAGGAACAAGCAGATAGGAGGAAGCCATTGTGAGGCTCTGGCCTGGGCTGCCACCAGGGGCTGAGTCTGGGTCCATGGTCCTGCTACAGCTGGAGTCTGTGTTCATGTCTGTGGCCAGAGTTAACCACTGTCTTAGGGTTTCCATTGCTGTGAAGAGACACTATGACCAAAGCAACTCTTATAGGGACAACATTTAGTTGGGCTGGCTTATAGGTTCAGAGGTTCACTCCATTATCATCAAGAAGGGAGCATGACAGTGCCCAGGCTGACATGGTGCTGGAGGAGCTGAGAGTTCTACATCTTGTTCCGAAGGCAACCAGGAGACAGTTGTCTTCCAGATAGCTTGGAGAAGGGTCTCAAAGCTCTCACCCACAGTGACACATTTCCTCCAACAAGGACACACCTACTCCAACAGGGCCATTTCCCTCAACCAAGCGTATTTAAACCACACAACCACTAAAGGCCAAGTGGATGGATGTCTGGTCTGGGTTGCCACTGGAGACCTTGTGGATATATGAGGCTGTGCTACCTTGGCTGCTGATGGGACAGGGGCATGTCTGAATCTGTGGTCCTAGTGCACCCTGGGTCTTTGTTAATGTCCTAGGCTCATGTTACCACCAAAAGCCATGCAGACGTCCCTGGTCTGGATTGCTGCCTGAGGCACTGTGCTGGCCCTATCCCTTGCTGGTCACCACGCTCAGGGGAACTGTCTCTACCTCTTGCCTGGGCAACACAGTAGAGCTGACCCTGGGGAAGTGGAAGCACTGGTGAGTTGGCTCCACCCTTCATCTACTGTGGGGTGGGGTGGGGTGGGGTGGGGTGGGTGAGAGATGCCCCCTCTCCCCCTGCATGTAGTAGGTGGGTGAGCTGGCCCTATGGTCATGAGAGCAGGAGTGCTGGCTCCACCCCTCACTGGCTGCACGGATTGGAGAGTGGGCTCTGTACCTTACCTGGGCAGCACAGTGGAGCTGGCCCTGGTGGTGAATGCAGAGATGAGCCTGCCCTGAGGACAGCTACTGAATTGGGTTAGCTAGAAGGACAGTGATGGAGAGCTTGCCCTAGTGATACCAGTGCAGGAGAACTGGCAGGCTGACCAACTCTCCTCCCTCCCAGACCCAGATCTGGGACTTTGAATGTCCCACCCCAACATCTACTGAATTTACAATCTGCTGGAGCATGTGAAGGGGCCAGTCCTAAAGACCCAGTGCTGCGGGATCTCCGTGACACAGGCAACAACAGGGTATCCGAGAGGAGAGCTCTCGAGGATCCAGTATTGATAGTGCAGCAGAAGCCAGAGGCCATGGACCACACCAGTGACTCACTGCAGTGAACAGATGTGTGGACAAAAGGGCATATAGTGTGACACACTGTGACACTACAGCTTCCATAGCAAGTTTGGATTTTAATTCTCATTTTCTTTTCTTGTGGTGAGGAGGTTGCAAGGGTGGAGGAGGATGGGCACAAAGGGACAGGGACATGAGTGGGTTTCGACTTCATTTTGTGAAACTCACAACGAATCAATACAAAGGTTTTTTTTTTGTTGTTGTTTTGTTTTTAAGGAATGTTGCTAAGTTTCCATATGTCATTGTCCTAGTTTCTGTTGTAGTAATGAGATACCATCACCAAGCAAATAGTGGAGAAAACAGTTTATTTCCCTTACAGACACATTAAACGGTTGATAATCAAAAGTAATGAGGGCAGAAACTCAGAGCAGGAACCTGGAGACAGGAGCTGATGCAGAGGCCATGGAGGGGTGCAGCTTACTGGCTTGCTCCCCATGGCTTGCTCAGTTTGCCTTCTTATAGAACCCAGGATCACCAGGTCAGGGATGACAGTACCCACAATGGGATGGGTTCTGCCCTATTAATCTCTAATTAAGAAAACACCTTACAGCTGGATCTTAGAGAAGAATTTTCTCAACTGAGGTTCCCTCTTCTCTGATGACTCTAGTGTGTGTCACATGACAGGAAAGTACCCTGCCACTGAGATACAGATGACTGAATGTTTTTTTTTCTGTTTTCTGCTTGGTTTTTGAGAAGGGGCTTCCTGTGTAGTTCTTGCTTGCCTGGAACTCAAAGAGAACTGCCAGCCTCTGTCTCCTCAGTGCTGGGATTAAAGGTGTGTACGACCATGGCCTGCATTCCTCCTGTTTGTTACTCATTTTCTTTAAAGAAAGAAAAAAACATCGGTTGAGAGTGAACTCTGGTCCTCTGTTCCCATTTGAATTTATATACCATTTATAAAACCAGTATGTTTAGTTTAAAAAAAAAAGTCTGTTGGCTGGTTGGTTGCAGTTTTGAGTATATAAATTAATTTGAGGACAAGTAACAACTTTTAATACATTTAATTTGATTTTTAATTCTGTATGTATGTGTGTCTGTGTGTGGCTGTGTATGGATATGTCCTGATGCGTGTAGGTGCCCAAGGAGACCAGTGGAGTCAGATTCCCCTGGAGCTGGAGAAACAGGTTGTTGAGAACCCCTACCCTGCATGGGCACTTTGAACTCATTTGGAGCGTCTGTCTCAGCAGTGTGCGCTTTTTACTGCCAAGCCATCTCTCTAGCCTGAGAATTAACACTTTAAAAGTATCAAGGCCAGGAACATGGTATATTCTTATTTGTTTTGTTTTTCTTTATTTCTTTTGTGACTTTTTGTAGCTTTGTATTCATTGTAGAAGTCTTTTCTCTTTATATTGAGTTTATTTTCTAAGTATGTGATATATATTCAATTATAAATTTAATCATCTTCTCAAAGTTGCTGAATTTTCACTATCAGTACTCAAAAGTCCATTAATAAAGTCTTCATAACTAATTATGTTAACTGTACTGTGTTAACCTTGATCTCAGTTACAAACAGCTCAGAGGACAGCTTAAAAGGGAATGTTTGTTTGGTTCATAGTTTCAGTCCATAGTCAGCTCACTGCATTGCTTTGGGCCTCAGACGTATGATGGAGAGAGCACATGAGGAAACTGGAGTGTCGTTCATGGCAGCCATCGAGCACACAGAGTGACAGGAAGTGGCCTAGGCCAAAAGAAGCCCTTCAAAGACGTCTTGACCTGCTTCCTCCCTAGGTCCCGTCCTTCACAGTTTCAGTATTTACAAGTAGTCTAACTTAGAAAATTTGATCCATCCAAGGGTTGCATCATTGATTTTTGTCAGAGCCATTATGGATGTGTTCATCTCTGGAAGTGTTCTCATAGATACAGCTAGCCTTGTGCTTAGTTAAGCTCCTAGACATCTCTCACTCCTGTCAAGTTGATGATCACGATTACTCATATACACAATTATTAATTCTACCAGTTTTCTTTTGTATGCAGTCACATTATCTTGAAATATAATTTCTGTCCTTTCAGTTCTTAGAATGTAAATTTGGTTTTCTCATAACACGTTAGGATCCCCTATGTGAGATAACATGGAAATGGTGGTGCACTGTATACCACATTACAGTGAAGGGAAAGCATTTAGTATCTCACCATTGAATGTGATGCTTGTTGCAGGCTTGTTAGACTGAAAGGGTTACCACTCTTCCTAGTTAGCTAAAAGGTTTATGACGAATGGATGCAAATTGTGTCAGATCCTTTCTTTGAGACAGGGTCTCACTATGTAAACCCAAACCACTCAAAAACTCACAGAGACTTGCCTGCCTTAGCCATCACCCTTGGCCCAGGGCTAAGTTCTCTGGCTTGCGCCATCTTCCAAAGGTGCTACAGTCCCTTTCAACAGTAGCATCCGGTGCTCAAATACATGAGCCTGTGTTGTTCCAAACCATATGTATGTATCGGTATCCATATCCATATCTGTATTCGTATCCATCTCTCTGGGGTATCCTGTAATATTGGATGGGTACAAATGGCATGAGCCTTGCTTGGTACATGCTTCTCTCTCCCTTTCCTCCGTGACCAAAATGATAAGCCCAAATACAAAATAAATTCTATAAAACTTAGTTTCTATACTTTGCTAGGCTAAGTATAGAGATTGAGGCAATGTTTTTAGAGTACTGATATCCAAAGAAAGAGCATGGTCTTTTATAAACTTTGAGTTCAACTGGTAATTATGTTGAAATTGACATACAGCCTTAGCTTTACTTGGCAACTTTGAGAAGTGAGACTCGATTGAGTGTTCTAAAGCAGAGACCTTTGTAAGCTAAGTCTTGCCTGTAGAGTCACAGCGTTCCGAAGAGCCGCTGAATAACAGGAGATGCTTGCTTTGCCTCCAGCATGGGTTTGGAACCTACTACCGTTAAAGCTTGTTTTCAATTTTAAAAACTACTTCCGTTTCCTCAGACTTAGGACTATATAAATGTCTTTAACTTTTCACTTCTTAGAGCTTATGAGGTGAGTGCACAGACACTTGAAACCTCTGTGTATGTTACTTTTTCAGGAGCCATAACAAACAGCCAACAAATGCAGGTGAGGGAAGGAAGTGTGTATTTTGGCTCATGGTTCCAGAGTACAGTTCATTATGGGAGGGGCTTGAGGCACCTGATCAAGCTGCGGAAGAAGTTAGGGCCCAGAGACAGATGGAGGCTGCTGCTCAGCTTACGTTGCTTTGGTCCTGTCTGCGTTCAGCTTCATGCATGATGGATGATGACACCCATAACCAAGGTGGCTCAGCCACCTTCTTCCTTCAGGACTTTTGCTATTAGCAGTGTGTTTTTTTTAAACTTTGTTTTACATAGTCTTAATTTTACATTTCCTTTTTCCTATTCCCTTCATTAATTACACATGTAAAAATTTTTATTTTGTGGGTATGTGTCCTTTTCTTGTATGGTTAGTTTATCTTTGTAAAGAGTAATGATAGAACATTCTTCCAATTGAATGTTAAAAAGGAGATTTTTAAAAAGATAAATATTGATCTTTTAAAACATAAGTAACACATGGCCCTGAACTGAGCTGCAACTCATTTCCCAAGAAGATGTCATCTACTTTACATTTCATCTGTTGCATGTGCAGACTGTCACTTTAGATTTCTAGGTTGACTTGCCTCAGAGTCATGTCTTCATGTTCAACTGTTTCTTTTACCTTTTTTTTTTTTTTTTAATTTGAAGATTTAGTTTAACTGTGTATGTTTTCCTTAATGTATGTATATGTATCACATACATTCCTGGGGCTGGAGGTCAGAGGAGGGTGTTGAATCCCCTAGAACTGAAGTTTCAGATGGTTGTGATCCACTATGTGGGTAGCGAAAATTAAGTCTGTGTCCTTTACAAGAGCAATGACTGCTCTTACATCTGAGCCATTTCTCCAGTCTTCAGCTGATTCCTTGATATCTCCTCCAGTCAGAGGTTTAAGTGCCATCTCACGAGTGTCCACCTGGAGACAAGCTCATATCCACTTTGTTCTTCCCAAGTCTTCCCACAATATACTGAGTACCTGTTAGTGGTAACTTTATTTTTTATTTTTAGCTGCTTAGGGTAAAAACCCTTGCCAGGTTTTCCAACTTACTCTGTAGTTTATATATGGCTCATCAATAATAATTTGACTATATAGTCAGAGAATATACATTTGGCACCATCCTATCTCCTCATCTCTTTGTCCTCAGTACTTATACATCTTTCAGAATATATGATCACATGTTACAGAGTTCATCACAAGTTCACACCAGAAATCAAATCATAAATTGAAATAGAAGTTTACAACAGAGAATGTTTACATGCATATCTATTAGGAGTAATTATCTGGCTAAACATCCATCACCTGTCTAGCTCCACAGGTTTACTGAAGGTTTATAACTAAATTATTAGTGAAGTTTTGTATAGATAAACCCAGGCAATATTTTATCTTCTGTCCTAGCACCTATAATAAATCCTGAGTTCCCTTTTTATAACCTTTGGTTAATTGTTTTACAACCTCTTAGAATGTGCTTTCTCTGAGTAGGATAAAGTCTGCTTACTATCTAAGAGCAATTAACTGGTGACACTTGGGAGACTGGCAGAGTTCTCATTGCAGTTTTGACTATCGGAAAGAGACCTAATAGCAGTCCCACTATAAAAGAGCTTTATAATCACTGATATAATTTTAGGAATTCTTATAGGATCATCAAGACTTAAGTCATCTATTTGTCTATACAGCATCACTATAACACAGTACATCTTTGTGGATCTGCACAGATCTGCTCCAAAGGGTGTGGTATTACTTAGTGATTGTTATATCTGTTTAATAATAATAGGAAAAGCATATTAATAGCAGGAATCTTTCCTAAACTGAGTCCCTAACAGCCTTGCTGAATAAGGGCATACCTGTCGCAGATTATATAATAATCCAAGGCAGGCGGTTTCAGGATGATCACCTGCTAGTTATTAGCTTGTCCCATTATGGCTCCTGACATATAACCATCTAGATTTCAAACCCATCAGAGACCTGAGAAGGAATAATTATTACCTGAGTAAGTAGGAAGTGTAGGCAAGCAGCTTCCAAGATTATATAAAAGACAGACAAGGTTGACTGCTTGAGTAGTTTTTCTTAGGATTGTCTCTATAATGTTGGAGCGTCCATCTTCAGTCTTTTGGCTTAGTATATCTGACAGACCTTTTGAGAAGCAGGCATTATGAAGGACTTGATTACCCTGTATTAGCAGTTTGGCAGTTGACTTCCTTGCATCTGTGTGTCCTTTCTGGACAACATTTTGTCTGTAGTTCAAGCATGGACATTTCCTTTGCCCAGTGGCTAGCTTGCCATAATTGAAGCAACTCCATATGGAGGTTATTGGTGCTCAGCATCTTCCTTGAAGTAGAATGGGCACTGTCAGGAGCAGGCCTGTATCATAGTCAAAAGATCTTTTAATAATGAAACAACTTTAAGTGCCGTTTTCTGTGGATCTTTGAGGTTTTTGAAGACCAACTCTCTGTAGTATATCTGAATTGTCAAACATTGTTTATTCTTAGCTATTTACTATCTGAATAACCTTGAAAATGTCTTATTGTAATTAACTAAACTAGTATTCAATATGACCATGAGTTTGACTGTCTATTAACTTTCTTAACCATTCTGATAGTTTGTAACTTGCATTTTATCATCCCTAACAGTTTGAAATAGCAGCTTTCAAAAGGACTAGAACTTTAAATTGCATCTTTAAGAATTATATAAATACAACATTTCAAATAAACATTGAAAACATATACATTATATGTATCAAAAATAACCATAAATTTGTATCAATATAAATAACCTATACCAGTGTATCAAAATAACCTTATTTTTGTATCAGTATACAAACTTGTGTACTAGTGTAACTAAATATAACCTCAGTTTTGCATTAAAAGACAAAGAGCTCTACCAGTGTAACATTGTGAATGTAACATATTATTTTGATGTAAGAGTAGATTGAGTAATGTACCGCTCTTTGTCTAATACTTTTGTAATGTTTCTAACATTCCCCTTTTTTTCCAACTCCCTTTGCCTTGCCTAAGAAGGAAGTGTAGAGAAGGAAAGGAAGAAGAAAGCCTGAAGTCTGAGCTAGGGAGCGTCTCTTCCCGATCGGATTACAAGTACTTGGAACCACCCCTTAAAGGACAGCAGACATCTATCATGTGTTGAATGACCAGAATTCCTTTACCCCACCTCTTGGGAATGCGATGAAGTTCTCTTGTAATGGCTTTCTGCTGATTTTGGACATAGTCTTCCTTTTGGGGGGGGCTCAAGAAAAGTGGGAAAATGGTTAGTCTTCAGAAAACTAGCTGTAACAGTTGCTATCCAGTCTCTATGTGCTGAGAAAGTTCAGGGCTTAACTGAAGTCCTGACTGGAGCAGTTTGTGATGCTGGACCAGTTGTGGTCAGCAGCTTTCTCTGAAGCTGTCCTGGATGTAGAATTTCAAGGAATCAGCATTGAGGCAGTTTGAAGTAGAATCATGCAGGAAGCTGGAACAGTGAGCCTCAGCATCTCAGCATCCCCAAGGTGAATCTTCGGTGAATTCTTGGTGTTCTTTTCTGTGAATATAAAGCTTTCAGAGGTGATATATATTTTAGTGTTAACATAATGTGTGGAGGAGGCAACATGCACAGATCAGCTAAAGATGACTTTCTGCTCCTTGTCTGAGCAGATGAAAGAGAATTGTCCGTCTTTATGAGCTAGTTTGATTATATAACCAAACTGCACTCTGAATCTCCATTCATGCCATTTGAAAGGATGGCATGATGAGTCCTGAGGACTCTGTAGCCAGTGAGAGACATTGGCTGTATGTAGGTGAAGTTCCAGTGGGGACACTTTTATGTCTTAGCCAGTTTCAGGGTTATTCCTGTGGAGAGAGATCACCAAATCATGTTAGCAACCAAACAAACCAAAAATCATGTTTGTTCTTGGTTTCTTTCTTCCTGTTCTGTAGCCAAGATCTTCAGGGTGTCTCCCTCTGTCAAATCTGATTCTTCTTACTTTGGATAGGCTCCAAAGGCGCATCCAAAGGCTGTTCATCTTTCCTGTTGACACAAACACAAAACCTCTCTCCCAACATAACAGTTTTTGTCCAGCAGTTTGAAGTTATCATAAGTATAGACTAGTCGAATCTAGCAGGCCGTTTTCTACTACATTTTACCTCTTTCAAAGAGGATGTACAATGCCACCATTCCCATTGAACACACAACTGTATTCATGCTCAGAATAAGACTGTATGGAGTCCACATATCTTTCTCTACAATGATATATATATTTTTTACTATTTACCGAGACAGGGTTTCCTGGTGTAGCCCAGGCTGTCCTGGATTTATTTGCTCTGTAGATCAGGCTAGCCTCTGTAAAGCCCAAACGAAAAGGACCTCACGATCCGTGGAGAACTGCAGACACACCCCAAATCACTCACGAGAAACACAACTTGATGCAATCGCAAGAGGTTTACTCAAAAAAACTAGGGCCTCCTTCACTTCTAGCCCACACAGGAGTAAAGGAATTCAGCACCCAGCAACGAGTTCTTACAGCTTATATAGGAAGAATCCACAAACCAGGTGGAATTAGGGAAGAGGGGGAAGGAAGGGGTACAGATGCATTTGATCTCAAACCCTTAAGATGGGTGGCAAGTCACTTTATAAATGGCTATTTTGGACTAGCTACACTCTATCTATCATGAGCTCTGGTTCAAAGCGGGTCAGGCTTATCTCGGGCTAATGGCATCCTGGCACCAATTGTCTCAGGGCTGTTTAGTTAGGGCCTTCTGTTAGAATGGTCAGCTAATTTCCTGGGACTGAGGCGCCACAGTGTTTGACTTACAGGTTTTATGTCTTTACTTTAAGGGGGTCAACTTAAATTTTTATCTTTCACCTCGAGCTCACAAGGACCTGTCTCTCTCTCTCTCTCTCTCTCTCTCTCTCTCTCTCTCCCAAATATTGGGATCGCAGGCATGAGTTTATTGATTTAGTATCTATGTACCCCTGAAAATAGGTCATTTTTTTTATTTTTTTCCCTTCTTTGGAGATTTATTTTTGTGTGTGTGCATTTATTTATCCTTTTTTTTCTTACTTTAACATTCTTCCCTGTATTCAACTTTATTTAAATTTCTTCTCATCTTAGTGCCTCAGGCATATTTTAAAACAATATCACATTGACCCTATGACATGTGTGTTTGATTTGTCTCCTCTGACAAAATGCATCTGTATTCTATATTTCCAAGCTGATAATTAGCATGCAATATAGTTAATATGCTTAACAGTATTATTTTTGCATGTCACTAGTTTATTCCTTTTCTTGGAATATGTTCTCTTTTTTTTTTTTTTTTTTTTTTTTTTCTCTAGATGTTTCTCTTGTCCAGTGGTCTCTGGATTCTTTAGTTGGATGCTTTTCTTCTGGAAAGATAAAAGCAAACAACCCTACCCCAACCTTAACTCTGGGATTTTACATTGACTAGCAGAATATATCTTTCCTAGGGTAAATTACTTTTTGGCAAAAGAAAAAGCATTATATTTCAAATTGAAATTATAAACATTACTTATGTGGATAAATATACATATATTCTCCTTTCTCTTCATATAAATTTAAAATCGATATGTATTTATTTTTTAAATTACTAAGGACATTCCTACTTATTAAGCAAAACTTACATAGTATCTTTAAGGAAAAAAATGTAACATTTTAAATTTTAGACTGTTGTTTGCAACTCCTCTCTATCAGCAGGGAGTCCCAGCCCTGACTTAATTGTTTTGTGAGAGTCCCGGGGCCATTCTGCTGTCCCAGCTCTGAACAGTGTGGTTTTTGACCTCCATGTGCTCTGTACTGCTTGGCTATGCCAGAGCCTCTGGCCTTGGGCCATTCATAAAGGTAGTGGGCCCTAGGCAGGATGGGGCTGGAGCTTTTATGTTTCTCCCCAACCCTCTGCCTGGAGCTCCGCAGCTTCACGCCCCTCTCTCAGCAGGCACTCTGCCTTGCTGTCTGGTTGCTGTCTGTGCACAGCTCTAGGCCTTAGTTGTGTGGGCTGTCGGCCACTGCAGATTGATGTGTATTCCCGCTTGCTACCTGCTATCTACAGGCCTTCAGTCTGCGGAAAGGCGGCTTTTTTTTTTCTTTTTAAGAGATCAGCCCTTTTGTCCTGCTAGTCTGACTCCAGTTCCACCCACACCTTTCACCTGGGCCTTTTCAGGCTGTAAACTGGGTCCTAATTGTTGAAGTTATTTTTGATTCTACCTCCCAGTCCTATGCTCCTAAAAATACGACTCAGACTTAAAATAAACTTACAAATACCTTGGCCATATAGCTAAGCTCTTCTCTAACTAGATCATAACTTAAAATAACCTATTTATTCTAATCTGCATTCTGCCACATGGCTGGTTACCTATGCTCAGGTACCATGGGTCTGTCTGTGTTACATCTTTCTCGGTCTGTGCCTGACTCTGTCCCAGAGTTCTTCCTGACCCTTCTTCTGTCCTACCTTCTATCCTTTCCTATAGGCAGTAGGTTTTTTAATTAACAGGTGATGCATTCATACAATACACAAGCTATTCTCTCTACAGTAAACTAATAAGATACTTGATCCCAAAGGCAATACCAAGGTCATGCGTCCATCTGACGCATCCATGTGTTTACAAGCACAACTCCCTTGTAAACAACATGATAATCTTTTTCTTTTTCTAGGACAAGATACATAAACATATATGAATGATGTCTATGCTTCTCTATACTTCAACACTGACACGTAGAGTTAACAATGACTTTAAATATAATTTGAGGTCAGTATATCTTATGTGACAAGCCAATGAGAGGAAAGAAATCAAACTTATTTGATTTATACATGGCCATATTCAAAATAAGAAATCATACTTCCTTATAACTTACGTGGTCACAGCACATGTATTTATGTCTTCTAGTATTCTGTTTTATTTTGTTTACCCTCTGTGGGCGTCTTGTCTGCTTGTGGTGTTTGAACTGTCTTACTATAGTTTTTCACTGACATTAATCATAAGAAATAGTAATGTGAAGAGATTACTAAGTGTTTTCCTATATGTAAAGTATAACCTTTCTTACGTCCGTTGTGGGATCCCACCAGTGTACTGTCTTTGTAGTACTGTAGGCTTTGTGATCCAAGTACATAGTGCCTGTGTTACTGTTGTTCTCCCATTCACTACTTGTATCTTTTCTTTATAACCCTTAAAAATATAAAGATCATTCCTAGATTATGTGGCTTAGTGACATGCCCTCCCCACCCCAGAGATAAAAGTTTAAACATATAAAGCTCAGTTACATGAATTTTTTGTGCACTTATGTGTGTTATCTTCTTGTGTACGTGTGCACATGTGTGCATGTGTGTGTGCAGGCTGGAGATTAGCATTGAGTAGCTTCCTCGGTCTTTGTTCTGCCTTTGTTTTCTTTTCTTTTGAGGCATGGTCTCTCACTGAACCTGGAGCTCGTTGACTCGGCTCAGTTGGCTAGTCCGAGAGTCTCAGGGAAGCCCTGTCTTGGTCTTCCTAGTTGTAGGATTTCATTCATGTGCCACCATGGTAGTTTTCAACATGGCTTCTGAGTATGGGATTCAGTCCTCATGCTATGATGTTGAAGCGCTTTGTGTGCGAGTCTTCTCAAGTGCTCTGAGTGAACATTATATTGGAAAGGAAGAACACACTTTTAGGCAGAGTAAGGAAGAAGGGACTTTGGAACGTCTGAGGCTTCTGTAACTCCAGCATAGCCCTCATCTTTCTAGCTCACTTTGTGGGGTGATAAAACATTGACAGTGCAGGTAGTACTTTGATTTGGAGCCAGTGATTACGGAAAAAAGGTCAGTGTGAGCATTATTTATTATATGCTGTTCTCCAGATGTTTGAAAAGTCATTTAGAAAAGGAAGGTAATTACACCTACTCTACTAAGTTAAGTGAGAAAAAGTCACCTAATGATTTTTTTAATTGCTCATCTGTCGGCATGGCAGCATTTGTAATGTGCAGAGATTTAGTATGAAATTGCACAGATTTGCTTAGGCACTGATAATTCTGTTGGCCTTCAACCTTTACTCTTCCAGTACAGGAAGTTTCTTCTGTTGCTTTTTAAATTAATTAATTAGTTAATTAACATTCCAAATGCTGCTCCCTGTCCTGGTCTCTTCCTCACAGAGTCCCTTTCCTCATCCCCTTTTTTCCTCAGAGAATGCTTCCCAATGCACAGTATTCCCCAACCCTGGCATATCAAGTCTCTGCCAGATTAGGGACATTCTCTCCTACTGAGGCCAGAGAGGGAAGCCATTAAGATTGAGCTGCCTATCTGCTACATATGTGCAAGGGGCCTTGTTCTAGTCCATGTATATTCTTTGGTGGTGCAGATTCTGAGAGCTCCCAGGGATACAGATTTGTTGACTCCGTTGGTCTTCCTGTGGGGTTCTCATCTACTTTGGGGCCTTCAATCCTACCCCTCAGCTCTTCCATAGGTATCTCTATCCTCTGTCCAATGTTTGGCTATGGGAATTTGTGTCTTTTTCATTCAGCTGCTGGGTGGGACCTCTCAGAGGACAGTTATGCTAGTCTTCTGTCTGCAAGCATAGCAGAGTACCATTAATAACTTCTGAGATTGGTGCTTGCCCATGGGATGGGTTCCAAATTGGGCCAGTTATTGTCTGGCCTTTCCTTCAGTTTTTGTTCGATCCTTGCATTTCTTTTAGACAGGACAAATTAGGGGTCGAAAGTTTTGTGGGTGTGTTGGTGTCCCTATCACTCCACTGGGGTGGGGCTCCTGCCTGACTACATGGGATGGCCTCTTCAGATTCCACGTCTCCACTATTAGGCATCTCAGCTAAGGTCACCCATGTTGATTCCTTGGAGCCTCCCCTATCCCAAGTCTCCAGGACTTCCTAGAGATCCCCCCCAACCCCTCTGCAGCTACAGATTTCCATTCATTCTCCTGGTCCTTTGGGTCTCTTTCCTGTCTCTCCCTGCACCTGATTCTGCCTCCCCATTCCCATCCTCCTCCTCTCCCCCCAGGTCTCTCTCTCCCTCAGCCTCCTATGACTATTTTGTTTCCCCTTCTAAGTAGGATTCAAGCATCTTTGCTTGGGCCTTCCTTGTTTAAGTTCTTTGGGCCTATGGGGTGTATCATGGATATTCTGTACTTTATGGCTAATATCCACTTATCAGTGAGTACATATCCTGCATGTCCTTTTGGGTCTGGGTTACCTCACTCAGGATGATATTTCATAGTTCCATCCATATATTGCAGCATTCATGATGTCCTCATTTTTAATAGCTGAATAGTATTCCATTGTGTAATGAACCACAGCTTCTGTATCAATTCATTGGCTGAGGGGCATCTCGGTTGTTTCCAGTTTCTGGCTATTACGAAATGAAGCTGTTACGAACACAGTGGAGCACGTCTCTGGGGTGTGGTGGGCCGTCCCTCTTTTGGGTATATGCCCAGGAGCTGCTTTTGTTATTTGCTTTTTCCTTTATACTGATTTTTAATTGTTGGAATTAGGTTTCTGTTATGTTTTGTTTTGTTTTTTTTTGTTTGTTTTTTTGTTTTTTTGTGACAGCATCTTGTGAATGGAGCCCAGGGTGGCCTTTAAACTCTTAGTCATCCTCCTGTTTCAGTCTCCCGAGTACTGAGGTCACAGGTGAATGTTAGACGTCTGTCCTTCTTGGTTTGCATCTGCTACTTTGAAATCTTACTTACTAACTTGTCTGTGTACCCATCACATCCTATCTTACCAACTATTTCCTAGATCACCAACTTTAACTCCAACTCCAGCCAATCCACTTCCCTTTCTTTATCTTTAATAACACATTGTTATTGTCTGATTTGACATTAGGGTACTCGTTTTATATTTGTATTTAATATTTTTTATATTTGTTTATATATAGTATTCTTTTGAAAGGATGCCAAGTCTTTCAGTTCTAATCTGTATGTGATTCGTGAAATAAACTAGTTTTTCTTTACTCCACTGGCACAGACAGAAAGAACTCTATCACGACTTGACGTGGGAGATGCTTTTGTCTCTGTTCTCGTAAGGCAGAGTCTCATGCAGCCTCAGCAGTCCTTCCACTCGGCATCCTGATGCTGGACAGCTGCCTTAGCTTAAACCTGCTTCTGGGTAGTTCTTTTTGCTTGGGAGACTTTCCTTTTCCTTTAAAAAATTTATGGTCATTATTTTGTTGTGTTTAAAGTATTGGATCCCCTGTTACCGGAGACAGAGATGTTGGCTGCCGTGTGGGTATTGGAAGTTGAACCCAGGTCCTCTGGAAGAACAGCAAGTGCTCTTAACCCTGAGCCATCTCTATAGATTAATTCTTAAAACAAACAAACAAACAAACAAAAAGAAACTTTTGTCAAAATCCAGTTTGTTGTTGTAACCTTAGCATAAAATGATTTCCCCTTTCTACTATAATTAATGGTTAATTTTCTACTTACCAAAATACATTCTAATTTTCTTTTTCTAGGGTTTCCAGACTTATAGGATGGCTAACCATTAATGGAAGGAAAAACATAAGTCTTCTATCGTCCATTATGGAGGCAGGTTTAGCAGACGGAGAACCCGACAGATCTTCGGTGAGTAGTTTGACAACAGTGAATAAGGACTTGTCATCTACCACTGGAGAGGGCTTGATACCAGCCAGACTTTATTCTAAAAGTTCATCGAAAGCAAAAGCTTGTTTATTTGGTTGGTTGGTTGGTTGGTTTGGGACTTTTTTTGTTGTTGTTTTGTTTTGACAGAGTCTTACAGTGTAGCCCTGGCAGGCTGTGAACTCACTGTGATAGACCAGGCTGGACTTGAGTCCCTAGCTCTGATTACTCCGCCTCCCCAGTGCTGGAATTGAAGCAGGTGCCACAAGCCTTGCAAAAACAATTTACTTAAAGTGTTTTAAAAATCCTACTCCAACTCCCGTGTTGTTGTGAGAATTACAGGCTGTTTGAAGCTTGTTGGAGCACAGCCCTGAAACATTTCTGGTATTTCTACTTCATATCCTTCTCTGTCTCTTCCCTGCCATATTGTCTTAGACATTTTGCTGTAGTGGTTTGTATTTGCTTTTTCAAACCTCTTTTGGCTCTTAGTAAAACCCATGAGGACATTAAGTACCTGTACATCTCAAATCATGTGCAGCTCTGAGCAAGGAGAGTGAATGAAACACATAAGCTAATCAAGTGCACTATATGGAAATTTGAAGGTTTAAGAGGCGATCCCTCCTAAATTAGATTCTGAAATTAAAGTAAATGTGGATAGCAATAAAGTGTATACTATCCCATAATTTAAAACAAAAACTGTCACTGGCATAGTTGGATGATATGTCATAAAAATGGCTTTGCTCCAGAGGAATCATTTTAAATCTTATGTTTGAATGATTCTATTAAGTATTGATTGATAGACGCTTTGTTAGCAGTGTTTCTCTTACCCAAAGTAAAGGTGTCTCAGTGAAATGTAGTCAGGGTGTAGCTTGATTATTTACTTGTGTGTGTTTCTGAGTATAGTTTTTGGTGGTGGTAATAATGGAACTGATGTTCTACTCCTGAGCTAATCACCATCCCTAGATTTTAATTGTTTGTTTAGAAAGTTGTTAAAGCAAGGCAGGGACCAACTTTCTGTCTTTAATTTACTATGGAAATGAATTACTATTTTTTCAAGGTATTTGTAAACTTTAATTGGGTGGATGTTCTTTGTTCAGGCTCCAGTGTGAGATCAGTGTAATAATTAATACCAACATACAGTTTTGATGTTTGGATTAACTTGATTCAAACGTGTTTTGAATTTCTGGTTCAGCATTGTTTTGGTTCTTTAAACATTAAAAAGATGTTAAACTTTAAGTCATCACTTGTTAACAGAGAGTATATGAGATTGGCTTACACAGGACAAGGTAGCTGGCTAGAAATGGACAACTGATGGTAGGTTATTTTATCTTTATGATTTCAGAAAAAGTTGGCAATAGACTTTGTATTTAGCATATTACATTTACTTGACCATAACATCATCTTTAGGAAAGCGAATTCACTGTTCTTATGGCTGAAATGTGTTTGATGTCCTAGTGAAGATTAAAAGTTGTTGATTATGGGTCTTGGGATATAGAAGGGCTCAGGCCCACTGTGGGTAGTACCACTCTCTGAGCAGGAGGTTCTGAGCTATCAAAGAAAGCTACCTAAGCACCAGCAGGAGGGAGCCAGCAAGCAGCATCCCTCCAGAGTTTCTACTGAATTAATTCCCTGGCTAGGAATGAGTTCTCTCCTTGACTTCCCTTAGGAATGGAAAGTGAAAGTGTAAGCCAGATAAATCCTTTCCTTCTTAAATTGTCCTTGTTCAGAGTCTTTAATCACAGTAACAGGAAGGAAATTTAAGAATTAAATAGAACTTTAATCAATAGTATTAAATTCTGTATCAGAGTCTATATTAATGAAACCTCAGTGATTTTTTTTTTTTTTTAATTCTAAATTCTGTTCCTTGAGAAGTTGGAACAAAGATGATGGAAAAAGTAGGGGAAACTGTTTTGTTCTTGTTAATTATTTTGTGATATATTACAGTTTATTGTAGAGAGAATAATACTGATAATTCCAATATAAAGTACAGAAATATGAAATTAAAAGTAGTATTATGGTTCACTTTTAAGTTAACTATTTACAAAATAGCACCTTTGGACTTCATGCCATGAGCCAGTTGACATACAGAAGAAGTGGATGAGAAGGTGGGATCTGAAGTTTTAGCTGGAATCTGAGCTGAGCTGGCTGTGTTGGTGTAATCCTGTAATCTTGGTGCTCAGGAGGCTAACGCAGGAGAACCATGGATTGGAAGGCAGGTTTAACTAGTGAGACCCTGTCATAAGAAAAATGAAGGAGTTCTGCCTTGGTGTGATGTGGCTAATGTATACAAATTTTCAGGGTTACAGTTTCCTTATGGATCATATAATGATAACTGTAACATCTGTCTTCCAGAGTGATTTTGAGTATTAATAGAAGTAAAGTCTTTATATTGCTTATTGCAATGTTGCACACATTGTAAATATTCATTAAATAAAAGCTATTTTTTTTTTTTTAGGATGACTTTGACTTAAAAGAACTCTCTCTAAAGATCAGTAAGAGAAGTCTGTGAAGTCTACTTATATATATTGGATAGTTGTAAAGACTTTTTGTTTTTAATTTTTATTTATGTGTATGGGTGTTTTGCCTATATGCATGCCTGGTTCTGTGGAGGCCAGAGGAGGGCAACAGATCTCCTGGAACTGGAGTTAAAGACAGTTGGTAGCCACCAGGTGGGGGTTGGAAACGTCTTCTGAAAGAGCGGCTAGTTCTCGTAACCACTGAGCCATCTTTTTAACCTGGGAAAGCTTTAAGAGAATTTGAATTGTGAACAGCAGAAGTAGGAGTAGGGAGGGCTCACTTGATTGAAAACGAGCAGCACATTTCAAGGTTTAATAGGAGGTGAGGGTCACCAGGAATTGGCTGTTAAAGTCGATGTACTAGGTCGGAAATGAAGTGAGTAGTGTTTATGTGGAAAATGCCACCGCAGATAAAGACCATGTTTGCAGATCGGTGCCAAAACAAGGATGCTTGGACTTGCTATGCAGATAATGATCATCCTGTAATATTTTTTATTGAGGGGCTGGAATGACTTGGGAACAGGGTTGGTAATGGTTTGGAGACTGAGGACTCTGAAGCATGTGGAGTCCTGAGCTGCTGTCAGGTATCTTTCTGCCTTGCTCTCCCCTTATTTTCTGAGTCTTTCATTTTGGCTAGACTGGCAGCTAGCAAGTGTTCAGGATCCCTGTCTCCACGACCAGGCACTAGAGTTACAGATATGTGCTGCTGTGCGTAGCTTTTACGTGGTTGCTGTGGAACCCGACTCTGGCCCTTATGCCCATAGCAAGTACTTCACCCACTGAACCATTGGAAAAGAAAGAAAAACATGACTATTTTAAAATTTGCTTCCCAGTCCCTGTTTTTTGAATCAGAATTGGTAGAGGCTTGCTTAGATGTAAGATTTCTGTTTTCTTTCCACAAACACTTTATAGATGGTTTTGTGTATCACCACTAGGAGACCACAGTATTGTTGTCCTTGTGGAAATAGTCACTGACAGCATTGTCCACATCTATTAACTCAGCTGGCTTAGGAAGTGAGAAGATGAATATAACGGGCTTTAAGCTAGGCAACTAACCGATCACATTTTGTCATGTATTTGTCTTCTAGATTATCACTTTTTCTGCTGCTTAAAAATGTTACTGAGTGTCTTAGGGTTTCTATTGCTGTGACAAAACACTATGACCAAAAAGCAGGTTGGAGAGGAAAGGGTGTGCATTTGGCTCCCACTTCTCTATTACTGTTAATCATCTAAGGAGTGAGAACAGGAGCTCAAACAGGGCAGGACCTGGAGGCAGGAGCTGATGTGCAGGCCGTGGAGGGTGCTGATTACTGGCTAGCTCCTCACAGCTTGCTTTCTTATAGGAGCTAGGACTATCAGCTGCACTACCCACAATGGGCTGAGTCCTCTCCCATTAATCACTAATTAATAAAAGTCTGTCAGCTGGATTTATAGAGGCATTTTCTCAATTGAGATTTCCAGATAACTCCCAGTTTGTGTGTCAAGTTGACACAAGACCAGCCAGCACACTGAGACTGCTAAAAAGAAACATTCTTAAAGGTGTAGATAATTTGAAAGACAGGCTTTATATTCTGTGTATATCTTTTTAAAATTATGAAAGTTATGTTAATGATAATTGTCATTGAGTTCCCAAGTGGGAAAATACTATTTCCTATAAAGATGGACAGGTACTAAACAGTCCATCTTTTTAAACACATTTTTATTGTTGGAGGTTGATACTGTTCAAGGTTTGAATAGTATGGTAATAAAATTGGCCAGGTATATGGCTGGTGAGGTGGCTCACTGGGTAAGGACACATGCCACGGTCCCTGACAGCATGCACACGATAGAAGGGAAACCTGACTCTGGCAGGTTATCTGTCCTCTGTCCTCTGTCTGTTTGCTATGGTGTGTGCTCCGCTCACACTGTATGTTCCCCAGTGCACAAAAGAAAAGAAATCTTCAAAAGATAAAACACAGTTAAAAACCAATATCCCCTCAGAATTACATAATTTTATGTTGATATTCAAAGTAGGTCTACCTACATAAAAAATAAAATAAAACATTCCAAGTACACAGTGAGATTGTTCAATGAATTTGGGGAGGCCAGTAAAAGGAAGAGTTAGTTTTGGAAAAACAACCAGTTTTCTATACAGTATATCAGCCGATTTCCTAGCTAAAATTGTGTGTGTTGATTTGCATTTTTGGTTGGAGATATTTTTTCCCCCATTGGTGGTGATGGAACCAGGGCTTTGAACATGCCAGGCAAGTGTTTCACTACTGAGCCCACATCCCCAGTCCTGCTTGGGAACCTTAAAGTACTAGCCTACGATTCTTGGATTCCCAAAAGGCTTTCACAAAATGTGAGATCAAAATTATCTTTGTAATAATACCATGGTGTTTGATACTTTCTGCTTTTTCTTACTTTCTTGTACCTGTGTACTGATTTGGTAATTACTCCAGTGTATGTTTGTGAAATCTTGTGATTTCGTTGTTTTTTGTTTTTCTTTTTTTAATTTTTTCCACAGGCTATTTTGGCCTTTAAAAAACAAGGATTTCTTTGTTTTATTTTATGTGAGTGGGTGTTCTACTTGAATGTATGTCTGTATACTGTTGCCAAAGAGGCCAGAAGAGAGTATTGGATCCCTTGACACTGGGGTTATGAATGGTGTGAGCTCTCAGGTGAGTGCTGGGAATGGAAGAACTTGGCCTCTGCCGGAACAAGTGCTCTTAACTGAAAAGCCATTTTACTGTTAGCAGTGTTTCACTATTAAAGTGACTTTTCTTTTAGAATCGCAGAAAAGTTACAAAGATAGTTTCTGTATCTTCTGCATCCACTTTCCTCTATCATTTTATATTTAGTATGGTACATTTGACGTAATGAACCTGGACTGATTTTATATATACATGGGCGTATGTATATGCATATATGTCTATAAAAAGTTGTACATGTATGCGTGGTATATGTATGTGTACCTGTTGGCGTATGTGTGTGGCTGTGCACATACCAGTATGTGTGTGTGTATAGGCCAGAGAGGAATGATTTTTGTTCTTCACAGTACTTGAGATGAGGTCTCTCACCAAGAGCTCATTGGAACTCACTGATTTCCTTAGGCTGAGTGACTGAGTAAGCTTTCCTCAAGGCTTGCCTCTGCCTGGAAGAGCTGAGATTCTAGGTTCCTTATGTCATGTTTTATTTGTTTTATTTTATGTGAGTGGGTGTTCTACTTGAATGTATGTCTGTATACTGTTGCCAAAGAGGCCAGAAGAGAGTATTGGATCCCTTAACATAAGTATTGCCTTATGTTCATCTTATGCCTGGTTTTAATGTGGGTGCTGAGATCTTAATGCTTGTTGAGTGAGCACTTCATCCCCCAAGCCATGCTCTCAGTTCTGATGGTTTTTAAATACAGGCCTGACATTGAACTTGCTATATAGCTGAGGATGATCTTGAACTTCTGTCTCCTGCCCATCTCCTAAGCAGTGCCACATACCACCATGTCTAGTCCTGGAGGTCTTGGATCAAAGACAGGACTTTGGGCATGCTTGGCAAGCCCTCTACAAAATACGCTGCATCCCCAGCCCTCATTGATAAATTATCATTAGTAAATTTTCAATTAATTGTGTGTGTGTGTGTGTGTGTGTGTGTGTGTGTGTGTGTGTGTGTGTGCGCGCACGCGCTGTGGTGCACTTATGGAGGTCAGAGAGCAACTTGTAAGAGTTGATTCTCCTTCCACCATGTGGGTCCTGGAGATTGAATTCAGGTTGCCAGGCTGAGCCACCTCCCTGACCCAATCAGTTATCTTTAACTGAAGTTTATTCTTGGTTCAGATTTGCTTAGTTTTGCCTTATGTTCATCTTCTGTTCGAGGGTCTCATTCAGGAAGCCACGTTGCATTGTTACCAATTGTATTTTTTCCTGTTAACTTTATTTCACTTACATGTAGCATAACTAAAGTGAACCAAAGATTCCAAACAGTGGCTTGGAATTTAAAAAAAAAAAAAAGATTCTAAAAATGGGACATGAGGGGTTCATTTATCTTTGCTGTGTGTGTCATTTTCTTAGTTCAGAAATCTAAATTAGAAATGATATGTACTTAGGCATCATATAATCAGTATGGACAGTATAATTTTTAAGCAGAAAACTGAAATAGAAAGCTTTTTGTTTTGCTGAACTAGGTTTGAGGGGAACTGGATTTGGTGGCTTATTTCTTTCAGTATAGATAAATAAAAATGCAGGTTTAAACAGATGGACTGAGGATTTTCCTATTTACCACTAACTACATTTTTCCCTAAGCTCCAAGGCTGGCTGTAAGCAGGATATAATAAATACTGAGTAGTCCAAGGTCTCTCGGGCAGTTAAAATTGTGTACATTCATCTCAAAATAATTTTATCAGTAAAACAAAGGAGCCCATACAACTTTTGAAAGAAGTATGCAGGGTTAGGATTTTATAATGTAAAAGATGAAGGCGATTATGTGGGGGGAAGAAGGGGTCAGAAACAAAGGAGAGTAGAAAGGGAGCAGAGGCAGGACAGACAGCATGTTTCCTCTCCTCTCCTCTGTGGATGCTATATGTGTTGGCAGTGAAAGCCCACAGCGAAGGGGAGAGAGGAAAGCAGGAAATGGGAGTGGTGCAGAGATACAGACACACACATGGAAGATTTCTCAGTACCGTTATTTTGCATGCTGGCTAATTTAAAAAGAAACAGAAATAGAAATCTTACATGTTAGTCATATATGAAGATAAAATTGGAGTGGAATTCCTACCAAATCTCCATCATTTTATCTAGCAAGAATGGAGTGTTCAAAACATTTCCATCTGGATTCAGTAGGTTTTCACTTGCTTATAGCTGTTCAGCATTCAGTGTGGTGAAGGAGCACCATGGAGGGACCACAGGCTTGAAGATGATGTCGTGTGTGTGTGTGTGTGTGTGTGTGTGTGTGTGTGTGTGTGTGTGTG
>JANHMN010000021.1:31330059-31373445 GCA_030674055.1 Rhabdomys pumilio
GTGTGTGTGTGTGTGTGTGTGTGTGTGTGTGTGTGTGTGTGTGTGTGATGGCATGGGTGGCGAGATGAACTGCTGTTGATTAAATATTTACCTCTGATGCTGGCTAAGTTAATCTACTTCATTTAGCACATTTCTATGAGCACAGTGTCTTGCATCCGTGCCTGCCTCATTGAGAGTAGGTTTGGGGCTCAGAGGAAGTGCTGTTTGCTACAACAGAGGGATTTCCTCCAGAAAATATGCTAAGAGATATGAGTAACAACTAAGATGTATTAAGTATCTGCCCTGACTCAGAAACGATTTTAAGTGGTTTCCAGTAAGCTCATTTAACTCTCTCGGCTTTAGGAGACAACGGTCACTCCTATGTAATGGATAAGGACAAAAGTAAACTAGTTTCTTAAGGCTTCACGCTGGGTGGTGGTGGCGCACGCCTTTGATCCCAGCACTTGGGAGGCAGAGGCAGGCGGATTTCTGAGTTCAAGGCCAGCCTGGTCTACAGAGTGAGTTCAGGACAGCCCAGGGCTACACAGAGAAACCTTGTCTCGAAAAACAACAACAACAACAACAACAACAAACAAAAACAAAACCCAAAACAAAACAAATAAAAAAAGGCTTCACAATTACTAAGTAGCAGAGCTGGCATACATTTTGGCTCTGTAGGTCAGACTTTTTTTTCCTGTATCTCACCTATCCTAGAATGAGATCATACAGTGCCTTGAATGCTAGTTTTTACTATTTGGGATTTTGTTTTTAAGATAGCATTGGACCATTACATTTTTTGAAGAAGATGTCAGGCATTGTGGTGTGCATTTTTTATCCCAGCACTTGGGAGGCAGAGGCAGGCAAATCTTTCTAAGTTCAAGGACAGCCTGATCTACCATAGAGAGTTTCAGGACAGCATTGGGCTGCATAGAGAGACCGTGTTCAAATGATTGAGAAACTAATCTAAGAGATGTGATTTAGGCGAATCATCTTGAGAGAACTGTGGAATATTGAAATGACAATCAGCCGGACACTGGAGTTTTTCTTTCTTGTTTTGTTTTGAAATAGGTTTTCACTGTGTACCCTAGGATAATGTGAAACTAGCAATATAGTTCAGGTCTTGAACTTGTGGCCAGCCTCCTGCCTCTGCTGTCATTTCAGGTGTGTGTTACCATGCTCCCTCTGAACACTGGAGTTGTCTAGCGTGCTTTATGAAATTCCAGTGCATGGCTACATCTTTGCTCATGTGAATTAAGATCCCAGAGGGTGAGATGCAGGCATCAGTTCCTACGCGATCCCTAGGTGATTGCAGTTGCAACTAAGATTGATGATGGAAATAGAGGCTATTGGTCATGTTAGAGAAAACGTTATCTAAGTGGCAGTTTTAACGGTAGGATAGCAGTGTTCATACAGAAAATATGTGAAAGGAATTAGAGAGACATAGTAAGAGGACCGGAAGAGTTTGTGGCAGCAGCATGCAGCTTTGTTTTGTTTTGTTTTGTTTTGTTTTGTTTTGTTTTGTTTTGTTTTGTTTTGCTTTAAAGAGCAGATAGAAAGTGGACTCAAGGCTTCCATATCTGATAGTTTTTTTCTATCTGCAAGTTTGTGAATTTTAGGGCATAAATACATATACCATAAGAGGTAAGTTCGTGTATGGGCAGATTATGTGTATGCTGCAGAGAGGACCAGAAGAGTCAATTATTTTAGAGGAAGAGAGAAAATGTTGTTAGGACATGCTTTTGGAGATAATGCTTGACTTAAGTGTTGAAAGGAACACGGGTCCTTTGCTGCCTCGTGAAGGTGAGCATGCCATTGAGGGCAGAGGAGCTGCAATATAACATGGTGCAGTCAGGGAGCTAAGGCACAGTTTAAAGGTCTAGTGGTGACAGTGCATAGTGATGAGCTTTGGAGACAGGTATTTCTCTCTTCACTTTGGTTTTTGTTTGGTTATTTTGAGATGGGATCTCATGTAGCTCAGGCTGGTCTTGAACTCAGTATGTGTAAGAAGATGATTTTGAACTCCTGGTCCTTCTGCCTCACCACGCAAATGCTGGCGTAGAGAAGCGCACCATCACGTGGCTCTTTATTTTATGGTTGTTCTTTCATGATTGTCTCTCATCACTGTTTCTCTGCTGCTTCATTTACTGTTAGTTCTTAACCCTTTCTTACATCAGGGCGTTTTCAGTTGCTCTATTTAGTATCAACGTCTCTCCAGAGAGAATATGTGGAGTTCTAGCAGTACATAGAGAAGGTTCCATTTAGCATCTGATGTGTATTTGGTACTTACTGAGAGCATGTTTGTAGAGAGAACGTTAAGGCCCCGTGGAGTTTTCTGCACCTTATTCTGAATTTTGCTTATTCTCTCCCCATTAGATTTTTAGACTGTTGTTGTATTACTGTTATACTTGTGTGGTGAGAAAAGAAATTATTTCTTGCATTCTTAGCTGTGTGCTCCATCCTGAGCTATGTATCTCACACACTTTAATGAGAATCTCTATGATACCATGAAGTAGGTATTCTCTGTAGAAATGAAGAAACAGGCTCTCAAAGGGCCATTGGAGTAAGGTCCCTTAGCCAGGCAAAAAGTACATATAGTTTAAGTCTGTTTTTCTTGTTGTTGTATACAAAGACGTATTTTTATGTCATAAGCTCATCTATATTATACCTATTCTTTAACCATCCTTTTAAAGTATTTTGTATTCAGTATCTAATATAATGCATATTTTGAAAAATATGTTTTACACGATCACTTTCTAGAGTTTGATTCTTTAGTAGCTTGTGTCTTTGTGTCTGAGATTCATTTTGATCCTGGGCACTACATGCTTTCTGAGACTTGAAGAACAAGTAACTACTTTTTTGTCTGTGGTAGATTTATGAGTCATAGAAATCAATATCTCCTTGGCATTAGCAATCTTGTCTATGGCTTTATAATATTCAGTAAGGTATATACTTTACCATGATTTTTATGCCGTGAGTTTTAGAAAGAGAGTAGACTTCTAGAAGCCGGGAAGAAACTTGTTATTATGTCTTCATTCACATCTTGGTCCTGACTCATTGTGTACCCCCCTCCTCCCTCCTTCAAACATAGAATTCATGGATCTGTATGAACAATGCATGTAACTTGCAGATGACGTTCCAAGTCAGCCAAGTCCTTTCACACTGAAAATTAAATGGTTCAAACCCAGCCTGAGGCTCAGGTTACATTGTAAGAGCAGCTGAAATGTTTACTAACCTGCCTTTCTAATATAACCGGTTCTCGTATCTCACCTGGTGTGATTGTGGTATCATAACTGGTTTTCGTTGTATTGTTTTCATAATCTTTCCAGGTAACTGGTTGATTGAGTCAGATTTAGAGGAAAATATTTCATGACATCAAAGGCTAGGTTTGTAGGTTTAAGTAGTTTGTAGGTTAAGTCATGGGCAGTTGGGACATTTCTTTCGCTTTATGACCACAGTTTTCTTTCTGTTGCCCTACCATTTAAGACATTAGTTATGAGTAAAAAATCATGTTGATCAGTTTTTGAGCTTCTCTCTGTGTAAGCACTAGCAAGAACCTACCCATCCCAGAAGAATTAGCACCTGTGTTCCATCACTGAAAGTGAATCTAGACTAGGGGTGAAAACCCGACTGTGTTGTTGATGACTGCTGAGGGTGTTTGTAGGACTGAGGCAGTATCTGTATTGTGGCTAGCCTGGTATCCACGTCTTAAGACAGGAAAAAGAGAGAGTCCATACTTATACTCTGTATTAATTCTTTGTGTGTCATATTAGATGTGCTGTCTAGTTTTAGATCAGCTTGACACAAGCTAGAGTCAGGTGAGAGGAGGGAGCCTCAAGTGAGAACATACCTCCCTAAGATCTGGCTGCAGGCAAGCAGGTAGGGCATTTTCTTCAACAGTGTTTGATGGGGGAGCGCCCAGCCCATTGTGGGTGGTGCCATCCCTGGGCTGTTGGTCCTGTGTTCTATAAGAAAGCAGGATGACCAAGCCATAGAGAGCAAGCCAGTAAGCAACAGTCCATCCTGACTTCTGCATCAGCACCTGGCTCCCAGGTTCTTGTTTTAGTTCCTGTCCTGACTCCTTCAATGATGAATAGTACTGAGGGTTTATTTGGCTTATGCTTCCTTTCAAGACATTAGGTTTGCATTATATTAACATTTTGGAAATAAAAAAGGTTAGGCAAAATTTACTTTTGTCTTAGAAAAATTGAACTAATACATTTAGCAGACAAGAATGCAGAAAACTACACATAAGAAGTTTCTTACATTGGCCTGGTAAGGACGGAGGCTCACTGGAGGAAGGGCTTGCTACATGAACCTGATGCCCTGACTTTGATTCTTAGAACCCAAGTAAAGGTGAAAGGAAAGAACTAACTTCACAGAGTTGTCCTCTAGACCCCACCTGTACTCTGGCATGAACACCTCCCATATCCCCAAACAGAATAGCATTAAGAACCTCACTGTTTATTGAGATTATAATAATTATTAAGCCTTTTTTCACTTGTGCTTATTCATTCATTATTTATTGGATGTCTATAATATGTCAGACTTTCTTGTTGCTTTAAAGCAGTAAAAATAGAGAGTTCTTCCTTATACTCTGTATTAATTCTTCGTGTGTCAGATGTGCTGGCTAGTTTTATGTCGCTTGATGCAAGCTAGAGTCATGTGAGGAGGATACCTCAATTGAGAACATGCCTCCCTAAGATCCAGCTGCAGGGAAGCTTGTGAACGGCCACAGTGATTACAGCAATGAACAGACCAGTTCTCAGTGAAGTGGAGTACTGTCTGAATGGTCCTGTGTCAGTGTGCTGATGACTAAAGCGTGCTAGGAAACGAGAGTGTGGCAGACTGGAGAAGGAGTGTGTCAAGAGACTTATGAGGAAGCAGCTGTTGAGCAGAATCTTCAGGACGTCCCTATCCTTCCTTCTCCCATATGCCCCCTCTCTGGTGGACATTGAGCATGGCTCCTTCTACATGCTAGGAAAGTGCTCCACCCATTTCTGTACACTCTCTATATTTCGAGGTAAGATCTGGGTCTGCTTAAGTTCTGTAGGCTGGCCTTGTACTTATTCTATAGCCTAGGCAGGCCTTGAATTTGTAATCCTCCTGCCTCAGGCTCCTAAATAGCTGTGATTACAGACTTGCAGAACCAAGCTTGGTTGGAAGGGTTGTTTTCTGACCAGAGAGTGACAATGTTTCTTAGAATTTGTGGGTCTGTTGATTGGCCTATAAAGGCTAGGTGCAGGGCTAATGTTTCAAGGAATTGATGGGACTCTGGGTGCTGCCACAGTCCTGTCTCATGCTAATAGAAGTTATGCAGTGGCAACACACATGGGATAGCATGCTCTCACACTGAGCAGTAAGGGAAAATATTCTGAGGGTCAGATGGGGAGATAACTCCACATTGAACGTCGGTAACAGAGTTGGCTTTGTAAATGAATTATGTATGGTTATTATTGGCACTAAGATGAGAGGAGTTTCAAAAGTTGGGCAGCTAAACAGAAAGCTTGGGGTGGAGGGTTGGGGGTGGCACAGATGACAAATCACTATGCATAATCAGTTCTGGCAGTCAAAAAGGCAAGTGGAGTTTTTCGGCTTTCTTATGGGAGATCGAAACATTTCTGTGGGTGAATACTTTACCTGAATTGTAGATTTTGAGTACCAGAGTCTGAGGTGTATTTTGTAAAGAATAGTGTATCAAATGGTTTTGAGTGGAGGAATAACACAGTCAGCCTGACCGTTTAGGAAATTATCTTAGGTTGAATACTCTCCAGCTCGGTTCTTTTTGTTGTCATGCTTTGAAAGAATACGCACAGTATACTTAAACAAACTTATTAAATTTCACAGTAGCTCCAAAAAATGAAACATCACAGGAGTTGATGGGCTGTTTTGAAGAGTGATTAAAATCGAGTAGTCCAGATATAACTCATTTTAGTGACAAAGGAATACCATGTATACTTGGATTGTGTTGGTCTTTGCAGTAGGATATGACTTTTTGAATTTCAGTATTTAGCATGGTAAATGAGTTGTATGAATCTCCTTGTGGATGCAGCTTTGAAGGCTGAGCAGGGGTTGAGACATGGCATGCTGTTAGTGGCAGCTCAAAGCCTGGACTGAGAGAGCATTGTTGTCGAGGAGAAAAATAATTAGCACTTAATGATTTGATTAGAAAAGGGTGTAGGGTGGCTGTCTGTAGGTGGAAAAAAGATGGATAAATGGGAAAAAACTGGTTTCTGAGAGAGAACTAATAAGTATTTTGTTTTTCAGAAAAAAAAATGCTTTCTAAATAAACCTAAAAACCTTCCTTTCCTAACAGAATTTTAGAACAAGAAGTTAATTGCTAAAAGTGTCCAAATGAATGGGTAGAAGTGTTTTGAGAGATAAGCTATATCTGCAGAAGAGACTTGGACGTTATCTGAATAACAGGGCTGGAGGCTGCTCTGATCACTCACTCACTGAGAACACACAAGACAGTAAGTCAGGGCTACATTAGTACACTTGGGAAATACCAGGAAAGCCCTTTATAGAAAAAAGTTGATAGAATGTAAATCATACTAGATGAATATTCATTCCAGAGAGAACTTTATAGATTGACAGGTTGCAATTTCCTGAAGTCACGGGATTTAAAAGAGAAAGGGAAGGGTTTAGTTCCTCGTGTGAAAGTACTCTTGAACATCCCTGCCTTCCTCTACATGTTATTTTATAGAATATTGTTTCATTACTTAGCTCTTTTGTCAACTCTGGGTGTTCTTGAATTCCAGACCTCAGGAATTTGAGATAAAATTGCTCTGGAGAGATTTTGGATCTTTTTTTTTTTTTTTTTTTTTTTTTTTAAAGATTATACCATATTCAGAGTTGCTGACGTTCAAGGGACAGTGAATGTGTGATCCTGCATTTAAGATGCTAACATTGCTGTGTTTTCCTGCGATCTTAAGTTTGACGTGGATATTTTCTACTGCACTTTATACATTGTCATTATCTAAAACATCATGTGTAGGTAGAAAGATCAATTTAAAATTTTGTTTCCATTTCTTATTTTCTATAAAAGTAATGCATAGTAGTGTGCCATAATGAAATACTATGCAAAAAATACAATAAGTAAACCTCTGCCTTCTAAATGTCACCACACTTTGGTGAATTTTTTCCTGAGTGCGTTTGTATTAAATGTTGTAAAGTGGAATGAGTACCTGGAGGAGGCCAAAGCATACGGTCAATAGTGTTAAGCTCCCGTTCCCAGGAAAGAAGGTTCCTTTAGAATCTTTCATGTAAAACTCATTTATAAAATGTGCACTTTCTTGCAGATTACAAGAATATGAGAAGCTGAAGCAAGTATAGAGTGACTCCTGTTCTAAGACACGTCGTTCCCAGCTGCATTACATATCCATCTCTGAAGTGTCTTATTCTCAGAGCCAAAGATAGTGAGCAGAACACCCTGAGATACTTTGTGTAATCCTCCCAAATGTGGGTTCTGGGAGCCGCCTGCCACACGATTGCTTCTGAGCTGCTAGCTGTGTTGGGGAAGAGGTGCCACCAGCTGTGTCCTTGCTGAATAAGCTCTCTGTGCTTTGCCTTACGCTCACCAAATGGCCCTAAGTCAAGGCGCTGCATCTCCAGGAAAGAAAGTGTGTGTAAAGCTTTTGGATATAGACCAGTGCCATGGAATTCCTTCTGTCCCGCAGGGTGATGTTGTTTACGTTTGTTGAGATGGAGGAGTTCCTAGGTTGAAGGACTTGTGATAAACTTCCACTCTGTCCTTTGTGTGGATGATCATAGATGAGGGGCGTACATTTAGATATAAAGTTAGATCACAGTTCTCATATAACACTTTTTATGATACTCATAAACCAATGATTTAAATTATCTTGTAAATATTTAGTGCTTCCAATGAAAATGTTTTGTAGCACACAAATTCCTAAATAAAAATTTCTAGCCATATTAATTGTTTTTTAAACTCTATTCAGTCAAATTAGAAGATTTATTTCTGTAACAAATTACTGAGATGAGTTTGAATATTTATTGAATTAAAAGAAAATGTTTTATCTTATCTTAATGGTCTTTCTCTAAACACAGTAAGAAATTTCTAGATTCTTTGAAATGTGAGTAGTATTTTAGTACTTTAGTGAAAGCCAATGAGTGCCTAGATTATATTAAAAAATGTATTAGATACTTGTAGAGTTATTTCACATTAGATATTTCAGTCTTTAGTGTTTATATTATACAACATGGTACTGTATTCTAAAAATGTAAGGATAGCAAACTAGTCTGTGTCTACTTAGTGATCTAGGTTACTTGACGAGAAGAAGCTCACTTGCTTATAACCTGCTTTCCATTAACATCACTCCCACATGGAAAGGATGGTTGATTGGCATGCTGTGGACCGCCTCCCACCCATGCCTTCTGAGAAATGTGTCTGAAGCCATGCTGTGTTCCCATGGTGCTTCACCTGTGGTTTTCAGTGCTTCTGCCTGAGTCTTAGATTTGTTGTCCACTATAAATGGGTTTTCTTGTGATTGTTCCTTTATATTATGCAACATATGTGTCATGGCATGTGTCAGTCGTCAGTGACCAAGACTTGAGGTCATAAACCTGACTCACACATATCATCACTTGTGCCTCCTCTACCAGGAAGACTTCTCTGTACATCCAACTGCCTTCTTGGCACCCTCTTGGATGTCTTCCTGAGCTCCTTGGAGTTCTCCTTGTAACACAACTTCAACTGCTCAGCTAATGGCGTTTCCATCATGCAGGGGCTCAATCCCGACCACTTGAAATCATCTTGATACCCCGTCTCTTGACTCCCACACTCCCACTTGGTCTGCTTGGATATTCTGCTATCGTACTTTCAAAGTACAGCCTTTCCCTACCTGTCCTGCTGCTACTGTATCCCCTGTTCTTAGAGTATTTTGGAATAGTAAGTTGGAACAATTCTGTTAAATTACAATCAGGCCACGTCAGTTCTTTTCTCAAAACCATTCTTCCTTCCCTAATCCCATTCAGAATACAGCCAAAGCTGTAACAAGACTATGAAAGGCTTCCATAATCTAGGATATTTTACCACGCTGACTCCAGTGTTCTCACTCTTTACCCACTGGATGCGTTTAGCTTCTGCACTCGATGATTCCCATACCCTTGGCACTGGCCTGCATAGCAATCATCTTTTCCTTCCCTGTGGAAGCATCTCTGGCAGTTTTCTTCCTCTTGGTTGGTGACCACTGTGGTAGGGTACTTGCTGTTGGGCTTCCTGTCTGAAGCCATTATTTCTTTTATTTTTAAGTTATATAATATACTATAAGTTATTACCATTCATTATGTTCTTCTACACTTTCTCCACTGAAATATAAGTACCACTTTGACAGAATTCTGGTTTGGTGGTGTGTGTGTGAGTCAAACCCAGGGCTAGAGTTAGGTACACATTTACCACTGAAGGACAAACCCCAGCCCAAGACAGGATTTCTGTCTGTTTCATTTACTGCTAGCATCCTTTGGTGTTTAAGCTGTTTGTCTACAGTTGTTACTCAGTAAATACTGGCTATATGGATGGTATGTATTTCAAGTCATTACTCACTGTGTCAAACTGAACCAGTTAGGATTAATCCAATGGCATAAGCTACAGATGGCACAAATATGCTGAAAGGTTTGATGTTGGTATCATAATGCAGTCATTGGGAGAACGCCTCAAGTTACCGTCTACATTAAAAATCAGTTTTGGAGAGTGAGTGGGTAAGGAATGGAAACTGCACAAAAGTCAGAACAGTACTGTTAATCAATAGAATTAGAGAATATAAAACAAAACCGTACAATGAGAATGAGCTTACCAACCTTTTACTCCAAATAGAAGATGAATTCTAAAACCTTCAAATAGGTTTGTAATGTGAACTTTTATGTGTGTGTATGTGTGAACACCCATGTTTTGCTCTTGTGTGTTTGTGTGTGATTAAAACTACAGTTTTCCCTTGTGAAGTTTCTGGTAAATCTAGGGGAAACTAATAATGAAAAAAATCTAAAAAAAAAAAAAATAATAATAATTTGTGAAGACAATCCAAAATGGTATCCAGTGGTCCTTACTCCCTGGTGAATAGGGAAGTGGTGGAGAGGAGAGAGTCCCTTTCCCTCTCCGAGAGTGCAGAACCACTGAATTTCCTCATGTTTGTTTTGGCATGGTTTTGGCAGGGGTTGTTTTAAGACAAAAGTAAATCTAGGTTTTCTCTAAATTTATCCTCGCAAGATTTTTTTAAAAATAGATGTCTTTGAAGCATTTAAAAAGTTGGCTATAGTTGTCTATGTCAGCTTCTGGCCTTTGTACAATTTTCCAGTGTTACTCAATTATATATTATCATATATAATATTTCATATTATAGTCCCAGAATTAAGTCATATTAAACAATGAGCACTTACTTCAAATTTTGTGAGTCAGGAATCCAAGAGCAGTTGATCATGTGGCTGCATCTTGTCAGGAGGTTGTAGCTGAGAATACAGAGGGTTCTTCCAATGTGTGCATGGATGATGGTTGGACAGGAGAGACCCTCTTCAAGCTCACTCCATACCTCACCTCAGTGTGTACCTGCAAGGCTGCCTTATGGAGGGCCACCATAGACATTTACCTGTGAGAAACACTGAGAACAAGACCCAATCTCAGAAGAGGTTACCATCCTTTTGCCGTTTTCCCTTCATGAGTAGTGAGCCAGGCATGGAGGAGCATGCTTACAGTGCAGGAGCTGAGGCAGGAGGAACAAGCCTGACATTATGTTAAAACCAAGCTCATACCTCCTACACTCAAAGCAAAACTTAACAAAAGGAAATTCAAAGATCGTGCTTACTCTGAAGGGGAAAGGATTGTTTGCCAGGAAATAAGGACCACTGGGTAGTATTTTAAGATTGTCTTCACAAGAACTTTTGCCTTTTTAATTTTTAAGGTTTATTTATTTATTTATTTATTTTTACTTTAAATTATGTGTTTATTTGTATGCCTTTTGTGGGTATGTGCATGTGTGAGTGTAAAAGTAGATTCTCTGGAGCTGGAGTTACAGGTGATTGTGAATACCCCTCTGCCCCACTGTGGGTGCTAGTAGCCAAATTCAGGTCCGCTGGAAGAGCAGCATGTGCTCTCTATAGCTGAGCCATCTCTCCATTCCGATTCACAAACACTTTCATCTTTGACCCCTTTTAGCCTCCTCCCTCAAGCTTGCTGTTTGTAATAAGGACCTGAGCACAGCGAGTTCATTGCCAGCAGAGCTGTAGTCTGTGAAACCCAGATCTGTTCATAGAAGAAGAAAGCATGGCTTGGCATCTGAAGAAAAATAAATAGACACTAAAACATGGTATTCATAACTGCTCAAGAGCTCTCACACACTAGGAAAGCGTCAGGTAGGGGAAGCTCTCCAAGGAGATGACAGAAGCCTGCAGCAAAGGGCTCACCTTGTTTTGTCACATTGTGATTACCTCACTGTGCCCAGAAACAGTCTAATCAGTGGGAAGGCTTTAGGTTTGGTTTCTGAAGTGCAGAATACCTAAGAGCTGTGTACCTACTAAGGGAGTCCAGTCACTTAAAAGGGTTTCTAGATAGAGGTCTGCAGCTGTTTGTCTGTTATCAGTTTTAAGTTCTTCATCAAAGAACTGAGTCTTCTGCTTGGTATGGTAGAACCTAGGGGGTTGAAGGAGGAGGACTCTGGGTTTGAAGTCAGCCTAGAATACTCAATGAGGTTGTGTTGCGAGTGGGCAGCATGGAATGTGTCTTCTGACTCCCTAAAGGATCAGGAGTTGTAAATTATGCTTGTCTTTAGTCGGTCCTAAGAAAATTATATCTGACTTAAAACTTATCCTGGGATTATTTGTCTGACAATAACTGTTTCTCTTTTTATTTTTGCCATTTGGTTAAAAAATGATCTAGTTTACTGATGTCTTTGTAGAACCTACATCTTGCTTGTCTTACACTATTCTAAAACTGAATCTCTGTAGAGTGCTCTGATGGTATGCGTAACTAATGCTTAGTAGTGACTGAGTGCTAGGTACTTTTAAAGCCTTACATTTAAAAGGGTAAGTAACTTCAGTGAGCTTAGATTTCTAAATGGTCTTTACTGCTGCTTAGCCCTGTCTTGAACTGTAATCAGAAGGAACTTTTGGCTTGAGTAAGTGTAAAGCAGTGTACTTTGGTGATTCTGCTTTCTCTTCATGGTTTTATTTCTCCAAGTTTAAACAAATATTTGGTATCACCTAAGCCAAGGATTTATTATTATTATTGTTATTATTATTATTATTATTATTATTATTATTTTTATTTTTTGGTACATAGAGGGAAATGTCTTATGAATTGTGACAGTTGAAACTAATGTGCATGTGCTTCCTACTCACAGACTAACGCTGTTCCTCTTGTCCTTTTGTCTCTCTGCTGCTTCCGTCCGGTGTTTGCTTCTCCCTGGTTTGGATTGTGTTTGTTTGCTGCTCACTTCCTCTGCATTAAAAGCTTCTTGGTGATAGCAAAGATGTCCTTGGGCCATCAAGTAAGTAGCTAAAGTTGGAATGTCATGTTTTGAGGACACAATAATATTTGGTGTTACTGAAAATGACAAATAGCATTTAGTTTTGATTGTCACGATGCTCAGTGAGCACTGCTCTCTGCTGCTCCTGCTGTGTGAGAGCCACACACAGAGTTGTGTGGAGATCACAGTCACCCAAGCAGTGGCTCTCAGCCTGTGCGGTCCAACAGCCCCCCATGCATTGGAAAACAGGACATTTACCTTATGATTCATGGCAGTAGCAAGATTACAGTTGTGCAGTAGCAGTGAAAATCACTTTATGGCTGCTGTCACCACAACATGAGGAAGTGTATTTTGGAAGCATTAGGGAGGCTAAGGAACCACTAAGTTCCAGGGTAATTCATCATTTAGTAAGACCTCCTTCTTATAAGACCCTTGTAGAATCACAGGCATAAGGAGGTTGTACAAGGACTTACTTACTCACGAAACTGAGAAAGTGTTTTCATTTATAGAATTTTAATAGAATAATTGAATTGTCATTTTTGTTTGTATTTTGGAGATTCTTATGAAGGTATGTTTTATTTTAGAGGTCTAGAAGGTTTAAGATAAAATTATATTCAATTTACTGTAACAGATTTTGCTGGATTTGTTGTTTTCTGGATATAGATGGACATTGTGGTGGCTTTTGAATAAGCACAACAAATAAAACATGTCACTGCAGACTATGTTTGTGCATGTAGACAGTGACAGGAGCAGTGGTACGTTAGAAATCACAGCAACACTGAACTAAAGGAACGTCCGAGATCAGTTCATAAAATGCCGACTCTACAGAGTAAGGCCGAAGCCTAACTGTCCAGGAAGCACAGCCCTCTGAGTACTGCTATTACTAATTCTAGAAAGCGACAGCAAAGCATTGTTGGGTGACTTTGGGTCTAACAAAGGAATTAAAATTTTATTCCGTCATAAATTGAGCAGAGGTTTTGACTTATTGAATAACACATAGGAAACTGATTTCAAAGTTTATATTTATAGGTAGTAGTCACCTCACTGTTGCAAGCCATCTCTGTGCTCTGGGCCTCACATTGTGTGTGTGTCGGGGGGTGTTCAAAGGAAGGGAATGAGCACGGTAATGACAGAGGTTCTTCAGAATGAGACTTGTTGTTGATCTAAAGACAGGGCGGTAGGTGGCATGAATGTGGTTGCATAGTCACAGGACAGGCCATAATTTTTCATAATTAATGTTTTAGTACAAGGTATATATATATATGTCTTTGGTCTATGTTAGTTTTTCTCTCAAATACTTATTAGAAAGCATATTTATTTTTTATAGAAAGCTAATTAAAGAAATACACTATTTCTTTTAAATCACAGCAGTTCTTAAAATATGTTGCATATTACATACAGTATTATCAGATAGTGGAAAACAAAGCTATAAGAACATAAATCTCTTTTTAGACATTTTAAAAATTATTTTAAGAGTAGTTTTAAATCTTAAAACTTAATACAGATATAACTGAATCTTACCACTACCTTGATTTTATAAAAGAAAGACTCTCAAATCTTCAGGGCAGTCAGGTTGGCATACAGATTACTTAGGTATCTTATTTTAGCTTCCATGCAGCAAAAGGGCAAATGCCAGAGTTTGCAGTTCTTCAAAGTTTGATGAGCTGCTGAGGATCTCGGGAGGGTGATAGATTACCTGGCACAGGAACTGCGGTATTAGTTATGCCAGTGTGCTTGCTGTACCCTAGGAGGAGCTGCTAAGTAGCCACATGCGCTATAAGTGAAGCCAGCAGGGGGCACTGTAGTGTCACCATTGACAGGCGAATCACTTGTTAAGCTGTGCTGCCACAATGATTCCTCTGCCAAATAGCTTTTCAGTTCTTTAGCAAATATTTATCAGTTGTGCGAATGGATACACACAAAAACAAAGTCATTGTACTTTTAAACTTCTGTTCAGATAGTCCCACTGTTGTGCACGTCCTGTAGGGCACTGAATGATTTGTGTTATGAAGAGAAATGTTTGTGAACTAGTTGAGACAAAACACACAAGAAGATGGGCTCTCCAACTTACTGTAAAGCACTCCGGAAAAAGAGATTACTTGACAGCTGGGCATGAAGACACAGGCCTGTAATTCCAGCATCAGGGAGGCAAACCGGCAGAGGCATAGGAGGTCTCTCCAGTTTCTGTTCTTTGTTGGAGATCGTGTCTCTAAGAAGCACGTAAACCCTGGGTTGGAAAGAGGTGAACAGAACTGTTTACCTGTGTACGTAGTGGAGTTACTTAAAACACACGTCTGTGTGTTACTAAATGCAGAAACATGCCGTAATCTTCTCCCTGTGACACTCCCCAGACATGATGACTATGTTGTATTTTTTTAATCTTTTATCTTTTTTTTTTTCTTAAAAAAGAGTAAGGCTTTTTTTTTTTTTTTTTTTTTAGTTTTTAAAATTACATATTATTTCAGTGTGTGTGTGCGTGCACCCCCATTGGTCACAGTATGCTTTTGGAGGTCAGAGGACAATTTGTGTGTATCAGTTTTTTTTGTTCCACCGTGTGGGTCCTGAACTTGGTTCACCACATTGGGTGGCAAGTGCCTTTACTACTGAGTTTTGCTTGCTTTTTATTTCTTACACATTTTTTTTTCTTTTACTAAAGATTAAATGCCGGGCACCCCTGTCATGCTAAACAAGTGCCCTGTCAACGGTGTTTTTTAAAGGTCTGTACCAGAGTGTATGTAATATGTTGGGAACTTGCTTTTTAAGTTGATGTTATATCTTTGTAACTCATCCATGCTGTTTGACCCAGAATCAGATGGCATATACTGTTGTAGTTTATGCTTATGTCACAACTTATTAACCCATTTTATTATCTTATTTTTATGAGACAAGAGTCTCACTGTAGAACTTTGTTGGCTAGAACCTGCTGTGGGAGTAGGCTGCTCTTGAACTAACAGGGAGATCTTGCTGTTGCCCTCCAAGTGCTAGGATTAATGATGTACACCACACTTGGATAACACATTTAATTTGTTTCATTTTAGAGTTATTATTGTTGCTGTTTTTATGAGTATTCGTGCTTTGTACCTAGTGCCAGTGGAGGTCAGATGAGGGTGTTGGATCCCCTGGAACTGGAGTTATAGAGGGTTGTTAGTTGTCATGTGGGCATGGAGAATCTGAAGTTGGGCCTCTGAAGAGAGCTAGTGCTCATAACTACTGAGCCATCCCTCCACTACTCACCGCCTCTGTTTGATTTTTTTAATCGGTGAGTGTTTAAGATGTTTGACTTTTGTTTTTGTTTTGTTTGGTTTCTGAAAAGCATTGCCTTAGGGTTTTACTGCTGTAAACAGACACCATGACCAAGGCAGCTCTTATAAGGACAACATTTAATTGGGGCTGGTTTTACAGGTTCAGTCCATTATCATCAAGGTGGGAGCATGGCAGCATCCAGGCAGGCATGGTGCAGGAGGAGCTGAGAGTTCTACATCTTCATCTGAAGGCTGCTAGCAGAATACTGACTTCCAGGCTTCTAGGATGAGGGTTTTAAAGCCCACAGCCACAGTGACATATCTATTCCAACAAGTCCACACCGACTCCAGTCGAGCCACACCCTCTAATAGTGCCACTCCCTGAGCCAAGCATATACAAACCATCACAATCTTTATATGAAAGTTTTTATTCTTGTCTCTTAGTATGCACAAATAAGAATTTTTCTAGGGATAAGAGCAAGATTGTGTTACATTCGTCAAGTATGTGCTAGCCCCAAATTGTTTCCCAGAGTGCTAGTATCAGTTTGTACTCCAGCAGCGCCCAAAGAGATTTTGATGACCTATCTTCCTTACTTGATATTCTCAAGCTTATTAATTTTTTTCAATTCTGAAGACTGTAAAATATCCCACTCTAAACCTGATTTCTACCTCTCTGATTATTAATCAGAATATTTTCATGTATTGTTGGATATTTGTGTTTTCTGTTGCGGCATGGCTCAGTTCTTTCTCCTAGTTGCTGTTGGTCTTTTTAAATTAATGTATAGGAACTGTATGTTTAAAGCACTTTAGATACAGACTTTTTAAACTATATGGCTGTGAATATATTTTCCTGCTGAGTGTTTTTTCAGCTTCATGTGTGATCGATCATCTGATGACCAAATTCGTAATTTTAATGTGGTAGCGGCCGTGTGTATCAGTTTCCTTTTCCCTAGTGCTATTACGTCATTGTGCAGGGGTCGTTGCCTGCTCCAAGTCTCCAGAGGGAGTTCCTTATGTTTTAAAGTTTTAAGTTTTGTGTTTTCATTTGTTTCCTTCATTTCCTGTGGCCATTCCTCGTGTGTGTTAGGAAAAGGGGATGGACTCTGTCTGTCTGTCTGTCTGTCTAATCAGTTGACTTGGTCTTTCCTCTTCTCCATTGTGTATCTGCACTACGCCCATGAAGGGTCCCTTACTGGTTTTCTGGAATGTTATTTAAATGAGTTAGTTTTCTGTTCATTTCTACTATTAATTACAAATCTCAAAAATAGTTTTTTTTTTTTAAATCTGTCAAACAAGTCACATTTTGAAACTGGAAGAGCCAAAATGTATACTTCATGATAGAGAAATTTCATAAAAATATGAACTTAGTTTGACTTTTGTAAGTAAACTTTTATCATGTACCTTAGTGTAACAGGAAGCAGTGCTTTCAATCCCCCAGGAAGAGCCGATCAGGATTAAGTATTTATGGGGAAATGAGGCAGACAAAAGCCTTGCACTCATGATATTTGAGTGTAGTGGAAAAGAGGAATTGTGACATATTTCAGAGAGTGATGGCTACCGTGGAAGCCATGATGACAGGCAGTAGCTTGGGATGGGGTACTAGCATAGAAGTTGTTGAACTGTGCTAAGTTAAAATCAAGAGCCTGTTTATGAGACAGCACCATGAAGAAACCAAAGAACGTTTCCAAAACAGGTGGTGTTTGAATACAGACAGCAAGCAAGAGGAAACAGTAAGGAAAAATCTGAGCCCAGAGTATTCCAGATAGGAGCAAGAAACAGGCCCCAAGGGGCTGGAGCGATGGCTCAGCAGTTAACAGAGCTTGCTGTCCTTCAGAGGACTGGAGTTGTGTTCCCACTACCCACACCAGAGTCCCTAACAAGAGCAACAAGTGCTCCTAACTGCTGAGCTCTCAGTCCAGCCCCTGCCAGGAAGCCTTTTGAACATAGGCTTAGAAACCTACTATGAGTGGTTGCCTGTGTTATTTGCTGTTTAGTTTTGGAGAAGGTAGTCTCTGAACCTCAGTTACACTGTCTTTGAAACCAAAATCTTACCTACCACCGCCCGGCCTTATTTCTTTTCTGAAATGACTTGTTGTATTGCAGATATTGAAGAGTTAATATAAACCCTGTGAAAGATACAGTTACCCATAGGGGGCCTTAGCAGTTGATAGGTATAGGGTCTGTAATATATATTTAACTGAGTCTTACCTGTCCATTCCTCTTGGATTTATAGTAAGTGAATATAAAAATGAAATGATCATGCAAATTATTAAAGTTGTAAGATTAATATAATCAAAAAGGCACTTAAGGTTTATTCCAAGTTATTAATTATGCCGCTAAACCTATTACTTCAGTAGTAATTCTTTTCTTTTCTTTCTTTGAGCTGTTGTAGCGAACACTGACGAACCTCAGCATTTGACCCCAGGAAAGATGAGTCAGCGCCAAGGCAAAGAAGCTTACCCAACCCCAACCAGAGATCTGCAGCAGCCTTCTCTCAGCCCCGCCAGCCTTCACAGCCAGGGTAAGAGTCTCCAGCGGGCAACACTGGCATTTGTGGTGCCACAGTGCGTTTCTTCCTGCCTTTACACAGTTTTTGTTGCTGTTTATTTTGTTTGGATTGTTTGCAGTGGGCTTGGAATGAATACACTTCCCTTTCTGGTTCCTTGCCTTTTTCTTAGCCTCACCAGTGCTTGGCTCTTCTAAGTCAGAGATTGACTCACTTTTTGGTCTTCTAGCCTCCTTACATATTCAATAAAACATATTGAAACTTGCACCTGGTCTTACCCATTGTCTACCCCTGCCCCTCCCCCACAGCCCATTTCCTCTCCAATTCCAGTAATTTATAACCACTATTTTACACCCACCTCTATAAGACCAGTTCCTTTAGTTTCTATGCTATTGATCCTTTTAGCCCCCATACCTCTGGTGGTTGATTTCTGTGTGTGTGTGCCTACTTTAGCTGAGATAGTATCTTCCAATTCGATTCATGTGCTACAAGTGATAGGATTTCGTTTTCAAGTACTGCTTGTTTACTGACTTCCATATTTGAGTATTTGGAATTGCTGGATTATGAATAACATTTTTATTACAAGAGATGTTTTTTCCCTTACTGTAGTTTGGGTATTTTTGCAAGGCTTAAATGCTTATCTTAATAAAAGACTGTTTTTATTTCTACTCCTGTATAGTCAGTGTGTTGTGCTGTGATGGTTTGAAGTATATAAATAAAATCTGGACACACAAATATACGCACACACTAAATCAGGCATTCTGTGTAGTCAAACAAAGCTTGACGGGTAACACTTCTCAACCTCGACTGCAAGATGCAATTGCAAAATCCACTTTTGTACTTCCTGCTTTAAAACTCACTGGTCTGCCTTGAATTTTATATTAAAAGATGTACTACACAGTAGTGTTTAATACATGTCTGATTTTATTGCACAGAATATTTAAATTTGTGTGTAAAGGTTCAAGATTTTTTTCACTGCTTCTTTGATGACATTTGTAAATGAAAGTCATTCTTTTTCCATTCGTACATGGCAGCAAAGAATTTGGTGACTAATATCTGTAGTATTATGAAACTGGCTTTGGCCTTTTAACCCCATAAAAGGGTGTCAGAGACTCCCACAAGCCCGTGGATTGCACTTTCTAATTTATGGATCGTCTGGTACTCAGCTAGTTTTATTGCATATCCTCAGTTCCCCGGGCACACTCCATAGCTGCAGTGAAAGAGTTGCTTTTAAGGTTTAAGAACTTGAATTTGTTGTTTTATATTTTTTATATTTATATTTTGGGTGGTTTCAGTTATTCTTCTAAATGATGGTTTGAAATTGTTAGATGGGAAATTCCAGAAAGGAGCAACTTCTCAGGTTTAAGTTGCACTCAGTTTTGAGTATTGTGATGAAATCTTGTCAGGATCCCGCCTGCCCTGTCCTTCCAGGAATGTGAATCATCCCTTTATTGAGGGTATTCTGTTGGATGCAGTACCCACCCTGTGGTATGGAGGGCTTCTACTACAGTAATTTTTGATTGCTGTAATTATTGTTTTAGTAGTCGTTACTCTTTTATGATACCCACTTATAAACATATAGTACAGTCTGCAAAAGGCTTAGCACTCTTAGTGGTTGTAGGAGTCACTGAGGTCTTGGGATGTAAGACTTGTGGGAAAGGAAAAGGGGACTGTTAGTAATCTTGTACTTTAAAAGTTACAGTTAGACCTCTAACTCTCATAATTAATACTGGCTGTGTCAGGTTTCAGCATTTTAATGTTATGACATCTTTTGAGATGAGGCTTGTTCAGCCCCTCTTCTCCCTCCCCAGCCTTCTTGTTTTGGAGGCAGCCTGCCTTTAAACTATGCAATCAGGGATGATGGCCTTGAACTCATGATCCCTCTGTTTTCACCCCGTGAGTGTCAGGATTACATGTGGATACCACCATGCCCAGTGTATGTGGGATTAGGAATGAACCCGGAACCTTCAGCATGCTAGGAAGACCTCTGCCACCTTGCAACATCCCAGCCCCAAGTCTTTATTTCGTAGGATTGTTGAAATTAAAACAAACTCGTTGTTAGGCTATTATATCATCAGTTCTGAAGAATGCCCTTGTTTGTTTTTGTCCAATGTGCCTTTGACTTTTCAGTAAACGGGCCCAGTGTCCTAAATAATGTTGGCACTTTGATTCCTGTAACTATTACTTAATTTGTTTCTTTCCCTTCTGTATTTCCTATAAATGGGAGAACATAAAGATTTGATTATATTAATTTTGATCATTTTTGAACAATAGTTTTTTATAGGGAAGGTGTTTTACAACATGTTCCATCACATGTGAGGATTCACTTAATTTCTGGTTGTCCTAGCAGTGAGGCCATGCAGATGAGTTACAGATTCAAGTTGCACTAGTCCGGTCATCTTTAGTGAAAGTTGCAGCTTTTCTACTTGAATTGACTAAGTAAAAAGGATATTCTGTTTGGCACCCTGCAAACACCCTCTTCTTCATCAGCTTTTTACCTAACAATGTCTACAAACATCTTAATTTTTTTTTTATGAATGATCTTATTTATTTGTCTGAGTGGCTGTCTGTGGCTATGTGCTTGTGAGTATGGGCCCCTGCAGAAGCCAGAAGTGGTTGTCTGCATCCTCTGGAGTGGAAGCTGTAGGCAATTATGAGCTGCCTGGTATGGGTGCTGGTAACTAAACTCAGGTCCTGTGAAACTATGCAAGGGCTCATAACCACTGAGACATTGGGGAGTAAAGAGTTTCAGTCACAGTTCCACATAATAGTTAATCATCAAAAGCAGTGAGGGTAAGAACCCAGACAGGGCAGAAACCTGGAGACAGGAGCTGATGCAGAGACCACTGGAGCGGTGCTGCTTACTGGCTTGTTTCCTATGATGTGCTCAGCCTGCTTTCTATTAGAGTCCAGGGGTGACACCACCCACAATGGACTGGGTCCTCCCCCATTGATCACTAGTTAAGAAAATGCCATACAGCTGGATCTTACGGAAGCATTTTCTCAATTGAAGCTCCCTCCTCTTTGATGAATCTAGCTTATATCATATTGACATAAAACTAGCCAGTACAACTGGCCCGTTGTCAACGTGACACACAAACACATCACTTTTCAATCAGAACCTTTCCTTTTTCATATATCACAATATATGACATAAATAATTCAGTTCAGCCCCTTTAAATATCCAGTGTTTTTTAAAATCCAGAATATCTTTAAAAAAAAAATCAGAGTCTTTCAACTGTGGGTTCCTGCATAAATCAAAATTACATAAGATATTTTCTTCAAGAGGGAAGAGCCAGAGAACAATCCCAGTCTGAACAGAACAAAATCAAACTCAAACAGTATAAATAACTCAGTGTCCAGTTGTCTGGGATTCACTATGGTCTCCTGCGCTCCTGCACTGTGCTTGGGTCACTCTCCAGCTCTGCCCTCCTCTGTAGCGCACAGTTTGACTTCTAGTTATGGCTGGCTCTACTCCACTGCCGCTGCTCTTCTCTGTGGTCCTCCTGTAGTACTGCATCTTCAAAACTGCTGGGGTTCCTTGCTGCCACTGGGCCCTCTTCAGGGCCTACAGCCCTGCCACACAGTGCCAGGCTTCAGCTCCTTCCGGGACTTCTTCACACCTTCAAAACCAGGGCTACCTGGGTAATGCACAACTGCCGAGTTCAGCTGCCAGCACAAGAGACAACTTTGGCCATGTCTGGAACACAGCTTCTGTGTGCTGACTCTCAGGAAATGCATTCCAGAAGATTTCATCTCAGCTAACGAGCATTGAGTATCCCAGCAAAGCAAAGGTTTCACTTTAGTGGTTCTGCTAGTTCTGCTACCTTGTTAATCCCAGCTGATTCTTCAGCCCCAGCTGACCAGACACCACAGATTCCTCATACAGATGAGATGACCCAGTAGAATTTTTGCTTCCCTCTGAGACTTAACAAGCCAGGCCTCAACACAGGCCTCTGCACAGCTCTCAACATTCTTATCTTCTAGGCTCCTGTAGAACATCCCACTGAACTCTCCACACTCACCAGCTTTTCTAGCTCCAAATTCCAAAGTCTTTCCACAGTCCTCTCTCTCCAAAACAACATGGTTAGGTCTGTCACAGCAATACCCCGCTTTTGCAACCAACTTGTCTCAGTCAGGGTTACGATTGCTGTGATGGCCAAAGCAACTTGGGGAGGAAAGGGTTTATTTTGCTCAGAGTTCCTTCTAACAGTTCATCATCAAAAGCAAAGAGAGCAAGAACTCAGGAAGAGCATTAGCCTGGAGGCAGGAGCAGAGGCCATGGAGGAGGAGTGGCTTGCTCCTTATGGCTTGCTCAGTCTGCTTTCTTAAAGAACACAGGACCACCAGCCCAGGGATGGCACCACCCACAGTGTGCTGGGTCCTCTCCCATTGTTCTCTAAATAAGAAAATACAGGCAGATCTTAAGGAGGCAGTTTCTTAACTGAGGCTTTCTTCTCTCTGATGACTCTAGCTTTTAGTAAGTTGACATGAAGCTGAGCCAAGTGGAAAAATGTTGCCTTTCTACTTTTGATATTGTTTTAACATTTACCAATGATTTTTTTTTCTAAAAAGAAGAGATTTTTTTTTTGACTGTTTTCAATGTAAAAATTTTAATATGGATAAGTCAGGTGTTCTTAGGTATCTATTATGTTTTTAGTTTTAATAAAATTGAGATAGTAGAGGCTTGAGAGATGGCTCTAGTTAGTAGTGGGTTTGGCTCTTGTGTAGGACCTGAGTTCAAACCTTAGCACTCCTGTCCAGCTGTGTTTTGACTTCCTTGGGTACTGCACCCACACGCACATATCCCTTCCCACACAAGATCACGGTTTTGTAGCGCATCATACTTCTCTGAGTTTTAAAATGAGACTCTATTCATAAAAAACTTACAGCAGAATGTGGTAGATAATAACTCCCCATAGTTGATATGATTATTACACTAGTTGCCATAACAATTTTGACAAAATGATCACTTGGGTTAAAGGTAATAGGCTTATTTAGAATTTCTTTTAGTATGAGACTGGCTGGCTCAGTGCCTCAGTGGGTAATGTACTTGCTGAGCAAATTTGGCAGCCTGACTTTGAACCTCAAGATTCATAAAATGATAAAAGAAAACTGGTTCCATTAATTTATTCTCTTATCTGCATGCATTCCCTTTCCCCAATATATCATGTACATACACAATAATAATGAATAAATAAAAAGAATTTCTTTTAGTGTGGAGAAGCCCATGCCTAATACAATTTAAAAAAAAAAAACTTAAAACAACTAAATTATGCCATGATGGTGCATGCCTGTAATCCCAGCACTTGAGAGCTAGAGTGAGAAGGATGAGGTCTTGGGCTGTGTGAGTGAGACCCTCACTTGTGAAACAAACACAATATAAAATAAACACCCTCCCATAAAAACAAGGAATAAGGTCTGTTAAGTCTCTGATGAGGTGCTATGCTAGGATAACTGATAAACACATCTAGACAGTCTGGAGAGTCCACAATATGTCAAATACTCACAAGCAGCACTTGAGCTTCTGAGTGGGAAGAGTTAGTTATAAAAGTGTAGTGACTCATGCTTCAGTCGAGTGTCTTCCAGTGCTTTTCCATGTGTTAGCTCGTAGGAACATCTAGGCCGTACAAGCCGTTTCCTCCGTTACAATGAGCTTGATCAGCTGGGAAGAGTGATTTTTATGACCAACTTTTCACAGTATACAAAGCAACTCTGGAAAAGAATTTTAATCTAGATTTTAGAATTTAATAATCTTTTTACATACATGCACACAGTGATTTGTAGAGAGATAGTTGTTACATTTCTTTTGCTGGCTAATAATGTGTAGTCTACTTACAGTGATGATAATCTGGCTTAGATTTTAAGCTTTTTTTTAATTATTATAATGGAGAAATTAAGCACTGTTATATATCCACATTGTTTGAATAGCTAAAACAAAAATACAGTTCTTAACCCCTCACATTTTTATAAAGTCTAAGACTGCCAAACTTGTTTGCAGGGTGGTGGGAAGGTTGGGAGCAGGGTCTTCTGTGTAGCCCAGGGACAGAGCTTCTGCCTGCTGAGAGCTGGGGTTCCAGCTGTGCACTGTCCTGAGGGTGGGTCCCCACCTCTGCTTCCTGCTGGCAGCCTGTGAGCTGAACTGTCACTTTGTGCACCTTGCCCTTCTCATTTTGGTTATTGTACTGGTCGTGTAGTGATCGTATTGTGGGGTCCATTTGTTTGTCTGGCTTTGCATTTCCTACTGACTCATGTTGAACATTTTCATGTCTACTGTGTATTTTTTAGGAAATACCAGTTCTTATCTGGTATACATACAAATTTGGCTTTCCAAGCTGGCCAGTGATGGTGCAAGACTTTAATCTCAGTACTTGGGAGGCAGAGGCAGGTGGATCTCTGAATGTGAGGTCAGCCTGGGCTACAGAGTGTGTTCTACAATAGCTAGGGCTACACAGAGAAACACTGCCTAGAAAAAAACAAACAACAAAAATTGACTTTTTACATTAGTATTGAGTTTTAACAGTTATTAAATATATTTGTGCCATCTTTTAATGGCTTTGCATTTTATTTTTTTACAGTCTTGGCATGCCTTATCAGTGTCTTAATGATTTCCTTGACAGAGCAGATGTTTTTAATTTTAATGTAGCTAGTTTTCTAATTTTCCCCAAGCTTTTTTCATATTAAAAATCTGTTTCTTCAGTTTACTTCCTGATCACAGCCCCCGCTTTCTTCTCTTCCCACCCCCATGCCCCCTTCCCTTCTCTGAAGAGGAGAGAGTTGCTTCCCCCTCTCTGCCACCAGCCCACCCTGGCACATCAAGTCACTGCAGGAATAAACACATCGTCTCCCACTGAGGCCAGACAAGGCAGCCCAGCTAGGGGAAAGGGATCCAGAGGTAGGCAACAGAATCAGAGACAGCTACCACTCCAGTTGTTGGGGGACCCACTTAGAGACCAAGCTGCATGCACATTTGCTACATATGTGTATGGGATCTAGGGGAGTCTAGGTCCAGTCCATACATGCTCTTTGGTTGGTGGTTCAGTCTCTGTGAGCCCCTGTGGGCCCAGGTTAGTTGACTCTGTAGGTCTTATGGTGTCCTTGACCCCTCTGGTACCAGCCATTCTTCACTGATTCTTCCACGACTCCCTGAGCTCTGCCTAATGTTTGGCTGTGGGTGTCTGCATCTCCCATCAGCTATTGGGTGAAGACTCTAAAATGACAGATGTGCTAGGCTCCTGTCTGCAACCATATCAGAGTATCGTTACTCAGGGGCTGTCTCTCTCCCATTGGTAGATTGTAAGTTGGACCAGTCATTGTTTGGCCATTTTCCCAGTCTCTGCTCCATCTTTATTCCTGCACATCTTGTAGGCAAATTTGGACTGAAGGTTTTGTTGGTGGGTTGGTGTCTTTCTTCCTCCACTGGAAGTCCTAGCTGGCTACAGGACATGGCCACTTCTGGCTTCGTATCTTCTGCTGCTAGGACTCTCAGCTATAGCCACCCTCATATCCTCCCAGGAGCTTCCCTTGTCCCCGGTGCTGTGGCTTGTCCCACAAATGCCCACCCACCAATTTTCTTCTTTCTCTCAGCCCTCTCGTCACCCGCCTCTCCCCACACCTGATCCCCATTACTGTTCCCCTCCCCACTTACTCTCCTACCCAGTTCCTTCTCTATATCTACTTCCACTGTCTATTTTATTTCCCCTCTGAGTGAGATTCAAGCACCCTTCCCTGGTCCCTCTTTGTACTTAGCTCTGTGGATTGTAGCAGGTTATCGTGTACTTTATGGCTAATATCCACTTATAAGTGAGTACATACCATGCATGTCTTTGACAACTTTTAGTGTCAAGATATATTCTCTCTCTCACTCACTCTTTTCTCCCCCCTTTTCTCCCTCCCCTTCTTCCCTCCCTCCCTCCCTCCCTCCCTTCTTCTCATCCCCTTTATGATTTTTTGAGAAAGAGTCTCATATGATTCAGGCTAGCCTCAGTCTTAACTCTTGATCCTTCTGCCTTCCCGGGTGATAGGAGGTATGCCACCGTAGCTGGCTCATGTCTCTCTTGATCCTTTGATTTTTAATATCACCATCTCAGGTCAGGTCTTTATTGTTGTTTAACCATGTAGCCTGCTCTTCTGTTAATCCCTTGCCTTCTAATGTGACAGGTCCATTTTTCCTTACAAAGCATCTAAACAAGACATTGTTACTATTAAGTGAGGCCATGGTGAAATAGAGGCCCCTACAGACGTGTGCGAATAGCCAACAAATATATGGGACCTATACAGTAGATCTCCAAAGAGATAACATGAATGAAAATAGAAAATTATAAATCAAAGTAGCAGGTTTTCATTATCCAACCCTGTCATTGAAAAGCTGGTTAGATGACTCACCTGCATTTGTGTCACTCCCATTAGTGAAGAGACAGTGGTTATAGTTACTTAGGGTTCTGTGATGGACGGGGCTGTGTGTGAGGACCACCTGGGAGCTGTGCTTAGCTTAGCCACAGAGTCTACTCCGCAGTGAAGCATAGTGACACACATTTATGAGCATCTCCCAGTGCATCTCGTGCAGCATCATTTGATCCAGCAAACAGAAAGCAGTAGCAGTGTGATGGAAGTGTGTGTTTTAAGTTCTAAGTCTGCTAGTCAAGGCTCTTAAGTATGTCGACTTTTATTCTCCCAATCTCATCTTGTATTTCTCTTCATAAGCCTAGGTAAGTGGCCTTCTTCACTATCCTTTAGTTGGACTGTGTTTTCTTGGTCTTGCACTGTACAGTGTTCTTCCAACCCATGTATGTTCTTTGGTTGGTGGTTCAGTCTCTGAGAGCCCCAAGGGTCCAGGTTAGTTGACTCTGTTGGGCTTCCTGTAGAGTTCCTGTCCCAATCAGGGGTCACAATCCTTCTGCCTCTTCTTCCATAAGAGTCCCCAAGCTCCATCCACTGTTTGGCTGTGGGTGTCTGCATCTGACTGAGTCAGCTGCTAGGTGGAGCCTCTGAAGAGGACAGCCATGTTAGACTCCTGTGTGCAAATAGAACAGAATCATTAATAGTGTCAGGGATTGGGTCTCAAGTTGGGCTCGTTACTGGTTGGCCATCCCCTCAGTCTCTGATCCATTTACCATCCCCACATTTTGTATAGACAGGATAAATTATAGGTCGAAAGTTTTGTGGGTGGGTTGCTGTCTCTATCACTCCACTGAGGTTCTTGCCTGGCTCCAGGGGATGGCCTCTTCAGTTCCATATCCCCAATGCTGTGAGTCACTGCTAAGGTCACCCTCATTGATTCTTGGGTGCCTCCTTTATCCCAGGTCTCTGTCTTGTCCTAGAGATGCCCCTCACTCCCCAGCCCCTCAGTTGCTGATTTCGCTCATTCTAATGGCCGTCTAGTGTGTCTCCCCACACTCACCATACCTGATCCTGAACATCCCATCGCTCTGCCCATCCCCTTCCACCCAGTTCCCTTCCTCCGTCTGCCTCTTCTGACTATTTTATTTCCCCTTCTGAGTGAGAGTCAAGGATATTTTCTTGTGCCTTTGTTGCTGTTTAGCTTATTTGAGTCTAGGCCTCCCCACACATAGGTAGCAGATGTGCAGCTTGGTCTTCATGTGGGTCCAGAACAACTGGAGCAGTTGTTCCACATGTGAGTCCTGAACAATAAAAGCTGATGCCTGTATGTGGGATATGTTCTTCTAGCGGGGTTAGTCTGGCCTCAGTGGGAGAAAAGGCACGTAGGTTCACAGACTTGATGTGCCAGGGTAAGGGGCTCTGTTCAGGAGAAGGGTGGAAAGGAGGAAGGGGTGGCCAGGAGGAGGCAGTGAGCGGGATGTAACGTGAATAAAAAATAAAATAAGATAAGTAAAGTATTCTCCCTTGGAGTTGTGGACCGTTCCTAAAGATACAGCTTGCTTCTGTATTCATTTACTGAGGCGGCATCTTGCGTAGGCCGAGATGACCTCAAACTTAGCAACGGCTTGAACTCTTTCCTACCTAGGAACCTCTCAAGTGCTGAGATTATTGATGGTGCACTTCCGTTCCTGACTTGAAAATGCAGCTTAAATAGTTACTCCTCTATAGGACCTTATTAAATGATACCGCTGTCTTCATTTTCAAAATCCCATATCAGTACCTTTGAAATTTTATAACTTGCTCCTTTATATGGTTATTATAGTAAAATTTAGATTCAAATACCTTAAGTTACAAGCTTAGTAAGCCATTATTTACTGTTTGATAAATTCATTTAGTTTTATTTTTCTGTTTTCTAGCTGTGTCTTTTTCATGTAAATTGACTCATATCAACTTAAGAGAGGACATAATTACTTAAAAACATAATTGTTTTCTGAAGTAGAATTTCTTCCCATTTTCTTGGGATTCTCCTGGTTTTAATTGGAATATCTGCAGAGACTGACTTTCTCAACCCAAATCTGTCAGGGTAATCTTTAGTTCTTACATGTTGTATTAGAGCAGTGACTCAGTTTCTTCCCAAAACTGTACATTTTCCACATTTTTTTCTCATCAGCTTATTTTACCATTAAAATTTTTGTAGAATTTATGTGTGGGGGTATTTTTCCTGCATGTGTGTCTATGCACCATGTGCGTGGCTGGTGCTGTGGAGACCATAGGGAGGTCATCATCACCTGGAACTGGAGTGTACCAGTGGAGATCCACGAGATAGATGGTAGGGATCGAACTCTGGTCTTCTGGAAGAGTAGCCAGTGCTTTGAACCACAGAGCCATCTCTTCAGCTCTGTCCCCCCAGCCCCCCACCTACTCACCCTATGCTTTTTACTTCCTAGTAGTTTGAGTTAAATACTATTACAGTCTCAGAAAAGGTAAGATGTGTTTCATCTTACTGTTTGGGCTTAGTGTATCTTTCAGTTGTTGTTCAGGAAAAGCAGACATGTTGACTAATTAAGCCTGTGTTCTCCCTTTCTCTGGCTGTTTTTAAAGAACATGAGAGCCAAAGGAGCATGGGACTAAATCAGAGCTCATCTCACGAGAGGTCCTCATTCCCTCAGGATTCATAGTCAGGCTTCATGGTATGCTGTGATTGGTAGCTAACTTCTTTGATGTAAAAAGCTATTTTCTACATTTTTATTTTTAAGGTAGTTTGCAAATACTTTGCCTTTTGAGAGAACAGTCCATGTTCCTTGCTGAAACGTCAGCCCATTTTATACTTTTGTTTGTTTGTTTCGTTTGTTTGTTTGTTTGCTTGAGATACAGATTCCCTTTACATCTCAGACCAGCTTGAATTTATAATCCTGCTGCCTTACCTTCCTGAGTGCTAGGATTACAGGTATGCACAATTATACATACATGACTCAAGCTAATTCTTAAATGTTATAGTTTTGAATTATCATATAACAAAAGCCTTTGGGTGATTATGGTTTTACCCAAGTTAATTTAGACCATCTGAGTAGTGTATTTCTGTTATCCCTTAGTAAATGCTCTTAGACCTAAAGTCACTTCCCGCTTTGTTCTGGCAGATTTAAAAATAATACGAGTCTATATCTGAGCTAATAGAAAACATGAGCATAAAGCAGAGGTTCCGTGCAGCAGCTTTCTACTGTAGAGGGTTGTATCATATTCCCCAGGGCTATGGTAGGCGCTGCTGGTATAATCTCAGATGACAGACACCAGAGAACGTTTAGTGAAGGGTTCCCAGGTCCAGAGACACCCAGAAGTCACACTCTCTCATGAACCGAAGCAGTTCTTCCTTCCTCGGTAAGACGTTTGAACATCCTCTGAACTTACATTGGCCGTAGGCACACAGATATGTTCTTGGATGTGTATGTGTTGTATCTCATGAGAATTGTGTTGTCGAAAGAGCACTTTGATTTTCCCTTTCCCTCATCGTTAACTCCACCCTCTGAGTCCTGGTGCTGGCTTCCAGCCATAAGGAGCTTTGTTAGAAATAGTCTAAATTACAGGCTGTGTCACCTTCTGACGTTTGGTGGTCTTAGTGCATTGGATTCTGAAGTTATCAATACTTCTTTTGATGTGGTTATTTTCTGGTTTGAAATTTCTTGTGCTTAGGAAGTTGCTTCATAACATAATGAAAGTCAACATTCTATTTTGCCAATTAAGAAAATAATAATAGAATATTTTTAAATTCCTCTTGGCAACTGCTACAGTATCTATATTTAACACTACATCTACAAAAGAAACTAAAATAACCTGAAAGCATTTATTGAAAATTAAGAATGACTAATCCAGCTTTGTTTTTAAGCATCTTTGCAGAGATTAGGGAGAGGTCTGGCTTAGCACTGCCAGGCCTTTTGAGTTGCTTTTTTTTTTTTTTTAAATCAAAGTAGAAAGAGGCATATAAGAGTAACAAGGGACATTTTTTCTTGAAGAAAATGTTTTAAGTATATTTTTAACTTAAGAGACTTTAAGGGTGATCAGATATCACCTCTACTAGTTAGTTCGTGCTGTTAGAATTGAATCTCCTTTGTTTGGAAAATCTGGGAGAAGATACTGTCCTTTTTGCAAAATAACAACGGAGCTTCAGTTCAGTTAGTTGCTGTCATTTTCACTTCTTTGAAGAATATAGAGCCAGATTTTCAGTGTATTTAAATAAATGTGTACTAAAATTACTGTCATAATATGCCAGTGAAATGGCTCAGTGAGTAAAGGTATTTTCAACCAAACCTGACAGTCAGATTTCTGTCTGATCCTAAGACCCAAATAGTATGGAAGGAGAGAACCAGTTCCTGCAGATTGTCCTCTGACCTCTACAAGTACGCCATGGGCGGTTGTCCGCCTCTGCTTGCAGGCATGCTCACACAAACAAAGAAGCAAATGAGTTTAAAATTATAATTTAAATTCTGTTCATCATAGTAGCTCCTATTAGTGTTTTCTGTGCATTAGGCGACAATTGAGCAGCTTTTGTTAAAAGGAAATTACTGTCTGTGAGTACAGTAAGTTTATTCTGTGTAAGTGCATAATGAGAAAGTATCATTGCCAATGCTCCGAAGTCCTCAGTTGTAGCTCCTAATCTAATCTGCTTTTACTGTCACATCTGCTGGCTCTATGTCACCTATGGCTTTTTCTTGCCTTGTATTATAGAAATGGTACTATCATTGTGTATATCTAAAACATTTATTTGGAAGGACTAAGTAAGTGGTCAAAGAAAAACGAGATAAATTTAAAGGTTTAATTGAACAAGAATAATTCATATATTGGGCAGCATTCTGTACCGGACAGAGGTTCAGAGCGTTCTGCTCTGCAGTGTGGACCAGTGAACACTGACAGACAGAACACAACAGTGTAGTACAAGGTAGCTTTTCGCCTCATTTGAGCGTGACCTGATCAGTTGGTTGCCTGTAATTGGCTGAAGCTCAATGGCTTTATGATCTTGTCCGACACCTGACTTTCTGTTGCAAAATTAGACCAAGTTAAGTTCACACTCACTTATAAGCAAGTTGTTTTGTAGTTCATTCTATAGGAACTCAAATTACAGAGAAAGCCTCAGTTCAAATATCTTCGGCCCATTCAACAAGGCCTTGTGTAAAGAAGGGACAGTGTTACCAGAGAAGGAAGGGTAAGCCAAAAAACTCTCCTGGTTGTAGCATGCCTTGATTTCTTCGAGAATTTACTAAGAGTCGTGTTACGGTTTTGATATAAATGAACCCAAAAGCTCATGTGTTTTGGGCTTAGTCCCCTGGTGTTGGGGCTATTGAAGTAACTGCATCTCGGGGGCTCTGACTTCATCAGCAGAATAAACCTTTGATAAAGCCTAGCTTCCGAATAGACTAGTAGAAGGCAAATCTTGTCCTTAGGTCCTGTTGTTGTTGTCCCCTTGGCTTCCTGGCTACTGTGAAATAAGCAGGTTTTGTCACATGCTGCTGCCACTGTGTTCTGTCTAGCTGCATGCCTTAGCAATGGGGCAAGCCAAAGCAAACATGGACTAAATCCTTGGAAACCCTGGGCCTAAACCCTTTTTTTTTTTTTTTTAATTTTGCGTATCGGTTATTTTGCTACAGTCATAAGATGCTCTGTGGAAAAAGACTAGTAATCATTAGTGAGTGCTAGGAAACAGGGCTCAGCATTACGTGTAGTGGGATGCTGAGCTGTTGCTGGTAGCAGGAACATGGCAGTAGTTTGGACTGTAGCTTATAGTAGCCTATCAAATGAAAAGTAGGACATGTTCTTGTACTGGAGGCCTTCTCAGTTAATTCAAATGTGGGTCTAGGGAAAGAGACAGAATTCTAATAGGACAAGCTTCAGGCCACAGAAGAACCTGGTGACCCATGCAGCTCTCCTTGTGAAAGACGGTGCCCTGGCAGGGGACATTTTGGTGAGAGGAGCTATTTGACTTGGTGATCTTTTATATCCTGAACTGTGCTGATTCACTGTTACCTTTTTCTTTTGTATAGTATATATACTGGTAGGGTTTTTCTACTTGGTATTCTGGACAGAAGTAAGCCCTAAAGGAAATTATTTACATGAATATTTTCTCAATTCTATCAGAGAGAGAAGAGCAGGTTGCGGGGCAAGAGTCTCGTAGCATCTGGTTAGAGATGATATAGAGGGATGGTGAACTCATTTGAACACTGGATACTTTGTGCATCAAATTTGACTCTATTTTAGAACCTGAACTGGCAAGAGGTGCACTTGATGATTCTTTAGAAAACAAACAAAAGTAAATAAAAATATGATGAATGAAAAGTAGGATTTTGAAACTTATAGTATTTTAAATATTGTTAGTGTATCCTAATGTGCTTAATTAAGAGTTTGGCAGGGTTAAGATTTCTAAATGGGGCACCATTCTCTTTGAGATATTAAAGACATTGCTTGTACATTTCACTTGTTTCTAGTATTATTAATGAATATTTTAGAATATTAATTCATCCTTTTGACACATAATCCAGTGTAATTTGCTACTGTGAATTGTGCACAAAAGGACGTTTTGATATAAAGACTGACATGTGACATGGCTTTTGTGCCTCTTGAGCCTGTATCTGTGCATTTCAGGTTCATTGTCAAGATTGTGTTGCAGATGTATTCTTGTCCTTGTTTATGGTCTTTAAAAAACAAAACAGCTTCTCTCCTCTGATGTTCCTTCTTGAACTTTAGGAGAGAACACATTATTCTAATGTTTTTACCTGGAGTCTTTGTAGACTTTACACAATAGTCCTATAATATAGATGCTACTCTTAGTATCTTATAGATGAGGAAATGGAGACCCCATTAAATTTAAACCCTACTTAACTGTAAGAGGATAGCGCCTTTTGTGATAATATCTTCTTTATTCCTTTAAAGGCAAGCACCAACTATATGAATTAATTACAGTTTTCTGATTGTCTACAGTTACTAGTCATTTACATTTTATGGTATGGGGAAAAGTGAAACAAGGCAAAAACAGAGGCCCTCGGATGACAACTCCATAAACTTAATTTTACAATGATTTTGAAATGCCTTTGCCCAAATTGGGGGGATAGCATTATACAGGAAATTTACTGTTTTCTGTGCAGCCCTGACTACCTTGGAACTCACTATGTAGACACCCTGCTTCTGCCCTTCAGTGCTGGGATTAAAGGCATGTACCACCCTCACTATTGGAAACTGAGTTTTTAAATGCTTTTTTTTATAAGAAGAAATACTCTTAAGGTTATATGGAATGATATTTTATATGAACCAAGACTTGGCTTTAAAGTGTGCACATGGTTAGAAAGAAATTGAGTCTTAGGACAAGGTTCTTGTAAGAATAAACCACCAAGTTTAACTTGAATGGAGTAAGATAGGATAAGGCAAAAGTAATTTAATAAAACGAGAAGAGTTCTTGGGAATTATAAAAGTTAGGCATAAGGAGATGGTATAGGTTATTGCTTTTGAATCAACGAATTATTTGTTTTTCTATGGGCAAAAGTCATTAGTAGATGATGTATTTTGAACACTTTAGATACAAGGACGAGGAATGATAGCAGCTAATGCTTCAAGGGAGTGTGTGCTAGAGCGAGCAGGACCTTTGTGCTGTCGCTCATCTTCTGTGTTGAGTGGTTTACATTAACAGTGCCTTAAGACTCCTGCATTCCTCTTAGAAGTAAAACTTACATGTTAATTCTCTGCTTTAGCAGTTGTAATCCGTCAAAATTGTACTTGAAAGAATATCTTCTTTCCTTATGAATTCTTAATCATGGCCAAGACAAGCAGCAGATTAGATATAAATCTAGAAGCTTCAGGAAAGATAAAAAGTATAACGTTGAGATCTATTTTTGAAGTAGCCAAAAGCTGAAAAGAAAAGAGTCGGGAGAGGAGGGAGATGTGGCCAGAAACTACAAAAATGTAATAGATGTGAAAGGCTTGAGAAAAGAAGGGACCTTATCACTGAATCAGAATGGCTAAGTATTGATCTTGCTTTGTTTTTCTAAAGCAGCGAGAGAGCGAGTGAATGAGCGAGCGGTTCAGTGCAGGGCATCCTTCCTTTGATATAAACAGAAAGCATTAGTGGAATAGCCCTTTAATCAACTCGTTTTCTAAAAAAGAACCAGTTGTCTGGCTCAGTGCCTTGGCTGTCAGTCTCTCTATCTGTTTATTGCTGATTTGACAGTCTCTGGTCCTCCTTTGCTGTTAAATGTGCGTGTCCTTTGTTTGTGCTGGTTTGCTACATTGGGGTGTGAAAGAAAAGCCTGCTTTTGCCATATTGGGCTAATTAGCCTTCAGGGTGAGCCTATATATTAAATAGACCTTCTAAACCATGAAAGAAGAGAGTTCACAACATCGTAGATTTTCGTCATGTACTGGGGTTTCGTCTGTTTTATTCCCTCCACGAATTGATGGCCGAAAGCTTGTCCGGAATGCTTCGTTTGGAGGATACAATGAACTTTCTCCTTCCTTACAAGGTTTGTTTGTTTAATCTTGCATTCTTGTCTTAATTTCTTACATTTTCTTAATGAAAACAACATGGGAATTTTACAATCTTAATGTTATGTTTCATAAACAGTTCCGTTGTGAAAGCTTGGCTTTCAGTAATTGCCTATATATGGCTGGGCTTACCCTCATTTTCTTGTAATAGTCTCTTCAGCTAAAACTTGAGAGCTAATGAGTCAGTAAAATAGGAATCTTGATTTTTTTTTATCATGTGCATTTTGATTTAATTGTAGCAGTAAGTATATGACCCTTGATGACAATTAAAGCATTCCTGAATTTGATAAATACATATATATTCCTGTAAAGAAATTGTATTGAAAGAGGTTTTTAGCAGATGAAACCCAGACATTTAGCATTTCTGTAAAGTAGTCATTATAATTAATGTTTAACATATGTGCTAATCTTACAATCTTTTAATTCTTGACTGTAGTAAAGTTTTTTCTATTTAAGTATATATTTTGCTAGGCTTATTCATGTGGAGTTAATTTTTGCTAACAAAATATTATATACAGTGTAATATTTATTAAATGGAATTAGATAGTTTAAAGCTATCATTTAGGCATTAAATGATTGGTCAATAAGATGTAGACAACTTGAGCTTTTATTTGAAAACAATTTATTGTGACAAATATTTGGTTATTCATTTTAATATTAACTAAAATATATATATATACATATATATGTATGTGTATGTGTGTGTGTGTGTGTGTGTGTGTATGTGTATGTATATATATATATTTACATTTTTTTGAATTTGAAGTAGAGTTTGTTTTATCCCTAACCTTTTTGGGTCTTTGTGAATAACCATGACGATAATAAGCATTGCCTTGAGATACCTAAATATTTAATAAATTATTATAAATTCACTAACTTCAGATTCTTTTCTAACCATGTTTACAAAAAAATAAAACCCATGGCTCTAAGCTATACCTAAGTAACATAAGCTTTGAGTAGTATTTAATCTGTATTGTCTTCTTAACATAGTGTGGTTCCAATCATGCTTCATTTCTGTCTTTAAGCAGTGTAAATTTTAGTGTATCTTTATTCAGAAGTGACTTTAAAATACACTGTAATGAAGCTTTTAAATCCTGTTATATGCAGCCTTTGCTTTTACATCATGAGACTTGGTTCCTGTTTTGTGTTTGTCTTCTTGACTGTTTTTAAGCCATTGCGAGGTATAATAGCACATGCAATTTGGCCTTCACACCACAGATCTGCTTAGTATTAAGGAATAATCAGTGACCTTGGTAAACAATAGAAACGTTACTGTTTCAAAGTTTAATATATACTCACTTAGAAAATTGAAGGCATCATTGTGAGGTTATTTTGTCAAAAGAATAAATGATTTGCTGTGTCTCTCAGTTCTTCCAGTAGAGAAATCTTGTAGGGATTCTCCTATGTTCTATGATAAAAGCTCTTGAGAGTATCAGCTTTGTCAGTCAAGCAGTAGCATCAGGTACCCCAAAGAAAGGGCTTTTTGTTGTGTATTTAAGTTAAAGGTAAAAAGAAATAGACATCTGATGTCTTTTGAGATATTTTATTGTCCTGAAAAATTGTCTTAGATGCATTTGATTTCATCTAGTAGCATTAGAGGAGAATTAATTCTACATCAGTGATATTTAAAGATAACTTTATCTTACACATCAGTTATTTTTTTCATTGTTAATTTTTATAGGAAATTTTATTGATTTCTGCTTCTGTTTCTGTCTTTCTCTCCCACAGCCTTCTACCAAACAATGTGTTGTTTTGCTGATAATGAGCTGTGTCCCCGAGCTCCACCCTCACCCGCCCGAGTGCTCATAGTAACATTGTGATGCAGTGTGCTTTGCTTCCTGTGGATCTAATTCTAACTCTCAGCTTTTATTCACTACTGTGACCATAGTACTTGTTTCCAGAACACTAGCTAAGAATTGTGGGAAATCCTTAGCAAAGAAACCGCCTATAAAGACATAAACTTTACTTCAGGCTTTTAAAAGTAGTGTTTAACTTATTAAATTTAAAAAATTACAATTATTCAGGCCCAGAGAGATGTCTCAGTGGTTAAGAGCACTGACTCTTCTTTCAGAGGACTCAGGTTCCATTCCCAGTACCCACACGGTACCTAACAATGCCTGTAACTCCAGTTTCAGAGGTTCAGACACCCTCTTCTGGACTCCACAAGTACCAGTTTGCATGTGTTACACATACCTAAATTCAAGCAAAATATCCACAGATAAATAGGAAATTTTTTTAAATTACAGCAATTATTTTGTGTGTGTGTGTGTGTGTGTGTGTGTGTGTGTGTGTGTGTGTGTGTATGAGCATGCTGTGTGCTCATGTTGAGGTCAGAGAACAACTTACGGGATTTGATTCTTTCCACTATGTAGGTCCTGAAGAATTGTACACAGGTTGTCTTGATTAGTGGCTGGCAAGCATTATTACCTGTTCATCCATTTTTTTGGACCCTCTTAACATTTTATTCTGTACAGTTTTATAGTTCTTGGATATTCAGCATAGTAAGTGTTTGTGTACATTTACTTAGTAGATGGTTGTTAGTTAAACATGAATTTGTAGAAATATAAGCAATTTTTTAAAGACCAAAGCAACATAAAATGGTTCGTGTTATATCTAAACAGTAATGATCAACAAGCCAGGTTTGCTCCTGGAATGCAGCTTGTCGATTGTGCTAGCATTCGTATTCTTTACAAAGCTGAATTACTCAGAACCAGGATCCTGTTTTAGTAGAAGTAAACTGTATGCTAAGAAATTATCTAATATAAAATTAATTTAGACAAGGAACTAATGTTACTAGAAACTAAACAAAACTTGACATGGATTTATAATTACCTGACAGAAGAGTTCTCTTCAGTAGACTTATTGTGAGCCTATGACTTCCAAATATGAAAAGATTAAAACAAAAGGATACCATAGGTGTCCAGGTTACCTGTGACTAGTTTATTTTTGGTTGAACTATCCTTAGGGAATTCTCTTGTATTAGCGTTGATGAGAACATTCTGGAAAGGCATCAGTGTGTTTTGATTTTAGAGAGTACTGTGGCACTCTCTTCAGACTCTCCAGCAATCTCCCCTGTACCAAAATGGCAACCCTCAGTTAAATTGTTTGTCCAAGCTCCACAGCTAAGGACTGATGGCACTTGTGCTTGGGCACCACTCCATGTGTGTTCTCAGCTGTTCTCCTGCCTTCATGATGAGCAGCAGTGGGACTGTCACCTTTGTTTATTGGAGTCCTCGTCTCCTCTCTACACAGTAGCCTTTTCTGATAAATAGTAGGAAGCACTGGCTTGGACAGGCTCTCACTACGTTGTCTTGGCTGTTCTGGAACTTGCTATGTAGATCAGGCTGTCCTCAGACTCTGAGAGATCCACCAGACCAGTTTGTGTTCCCCAAGTGCTGAGATTAGAGGTGACCACCACCATACTTGACCACTACTAAATATTTTTGACCCAGCCCCAAAGGTCCTAATAAATATACTTTCATGACATGTTTTAAAGAAAAGGTCCCGGTTATTAAACTTTTGTAGTAGGTATTTTTTTAAAAGGTAGATTATTTTGTACCTTTTTAGGAATTCAGATTTATCCAGTCTCATGAGAAGATCTAGCATAAACACTAGCAACAATTTTTTGCATACTGATTTGGAATTTCCTCTGGAAGCCCAGTGCACAGTTTGGAAAATATTTTATTTTAGAGCTTTTGGAGAAGTGTTTTTTATATGTTCTGTATGTTTTATGTTGATCATCCACTTTTTAAAAATTTTAGTTTGACATTTAAGAAATTTGACCAGATTTGCATATTTTAGAAAGCATTTTAACTCCATCCGTTTATAGATAAAATTAAAAATAACTTGAAGTTAACCATACACTGTGATATGATGCTAATATATGATTTGCAAGTTCAAAATATGACACTCTGATAAAATGAAATTCATTTATTTGGTTTGACAAGTCATATATAACCTAGGTTCATGTATACTATTTTTTAACATTTGGGACATTGGAGATTGTTTGCATGTTAATGTTTGCTGTAGTGCTGGGGCACAGCTCAGTTAGCAAGATACTCTATGAAATCTTGGGGGCCCGAGTTCAGATCCCCAGCACCCATGCACACTAGGTACACCAAAGCATCCTTATAATAATAATCCTTATAAGCAGTGCTGGGAAGGTGGAGACAGGAGGTTTGCTGGGGTTTTCAGGCTAACTAGCCAGATGGACAAAGTTCAGAGAGAAACGTCATCTCACAAAATAAAGTATGGAGTGATTGAAAAGACAGTGACGTCAACCACAAGACACGTGGACAAGAGACTTATTCACACATACACACAAAGTTTAATTTATAGCTTTCTTTTCATTACTGTTCTATTTTAGAAATAATACGTGGATATAGATACAGTGAGCTGGACTTTTTTTTTTAACCTAGTAAGTGGGTTGATATAGATTGAGCTGAGACTAAAACAACACTGGTAAACTGAAGTCTTAAAAATGTGCCTTCTATGTGTGAGTTAGAGGTTCTTTGAAGTTGTGTTAGTCATTAGCATTAAGAATCCTTTATAGGTATATTTAGGTATATTTATTGCTTTGAGTACATATTTTAAATTTCAAGCTTAATTTTGTAACTTCTAGTTCACTTGATATTTAAGTTTCAAATTTCTGTATGTTTTCATCTAAAATCCATGTTGCATTTATGAGAATCTCCTCACCCCCATATTCAAGCTGAATAATCTTTACTTTTTTTAGAGAGAGAAATATTTTCAGACTAGAGATTTAATTTAATAAAAATATTAGAATTAATAAAATAGAATTAAAAAATATAAACCCGAAACAATAAACTACAAATCACTTGAAATGCTTCAGGCATTGGTTCTGGTGTTGGTTCATCTTTGTGTTGAATGGGAAGAGCTAATACTCTCTGCCCTGCAAGTAAGAGGAGCGTCATTGTTTTTAGATTTACTTATTTTTATGTCTGTCTTTTGCCATTGTGTATATGTGTGCTCTTTGTGTGTGCCTGGTGTCCCCAGATATTAGAAGAGGGAGTTGAATCTCCTGGAACTCAAATTACTTTCATTCATACTCAAATCATTCTTCCAGAACAATGCTCATAACCATAATCTTTCCAGAACTGTTCATGAATTCTAGATTCACAATTTTAAACTATTTAGAAGGGTCAACAGTAGCTCTGTATAAACTATGTGTAAAATTCTATCTCAACTGTTTATATACATGTACATCTAATGACAAAATAAATACATTATTAGATATTTATTTCCCCTTTTAAGATGGCATCTCACTGTATTACCTAACCTGGTCTCAAGTTGCTAGATTTAACTATTCTTCCTGCCCCAGCCTCCCAAATAGCTGGCACTGCAGACATGTGCCCTACACTCAGACTGATTGGTTGGTTGGTTGAGTCCTCTTGCTTCTTCCTTCCCTTCCTTTTCTTGTTTCTTTTTCTTCCCCCTTCATTCTCCCTTTTTCCTCTTCCCCTGCCCCATGTCCTCTCCTCTGTCTTCTCCCCTCTCTTTGATGTATTCTTACTGAAGATTTATTTTCCTACCCTTCTTTATCACCTTATGAAATATCTTTCTAGTTGACAGTAAAAGAGAAAAGCTAGCTTGGATGGTTCTTTCAGTTCAGAAATCGGCTCACTGGTGTTCTGGGGATTTATCTTGATTAGCAGAGAATATTTCTAATTTGTACATGGCAATGATTGTGTTCTCCATAATTGTATACACTGGGTGAAGTGGTGCAAGCCTGTGTAAGCACTCAGAAAGTAGAGGTAGGGGGAATCACAAGTTCAAGGTCTTTCTTAGCTCTTTATCAAGTCCAAGGCTAGCCTTGGCTACACCAAGGCCTATCTCAAAAAAAAAAAAAAAAAAAAAAAAAAAAAAGAGAGAGCTCGCTAGGCTAAAAGCTCTAAGAGGATGATATCATGTGACTTGTTCTATCAGCACAGAAAATAATATTCAGGTTGACATGGGTGGACTTGGGGGAACTCTTGATTGCCTCTTTCTTCATTATTTGAGAATTTCACAATGCATGCAATATAGTCTGTCATATGAGTATACTTCTCCCTCTATCCTCCCACTAACTCCTCCCAGATCCACCCCTTCTTCCCCTACCTACCCCTTCATAACTTTGTTCTTTTAAATTTTTTTTTCTTAATGTATACATGTTATCAGTTGTGTTGATGAATTCTGTGTGTATGTAAGTGTGAGGCCAAAAGGGAGTTGACAGATCCCTGAAGTGCCTGATGAGAGTTCTTAGGTCCTTTGGAAGAACAGCAAGTGTTCTTAACTCTTGGGTCATCTCTCCAAGTTAAAACAAAAACCTACAGAATCTAGTTTGGCTCTACCTTAGGTTTTTTTTTCTCATTAATTTATTCATTTTACATCCTGATTGTAGCCCCTTTCTCCCCATAACTCCTTCCAATTCTCCTCAGAGAAGGGGAAACCTATCCTGGGTACCAACCCACCCTGGCACTTCAAGTTACAACAGGACTAAGGCTCACCCTCTCCCACTGAGGCCAGACAAAGCAACCCAGCTAGGGGAAAGGGATCTAAAGACAGGCAACAGAGTCAGAGTCAGCCTCTGCTCCTCTTGTTAGGGGACCTACATGGAGACCAAACTGCATATCTGCTACATGTGTAGGGGGCCTAGGTCCAGTCCCTGAGTGCTCTTTGGTTAGTGGTTTAGTCTCTGAGAGCCCCCATGGGCCCAGGTTAGTTGACTCTGTAGGTCTTCTTGTGGTGTCCTTGACCCCTCCATCCCCCCACTCATCCACAGGACTCCCTGAGCTCTGCCTAATGTTTGGCTGTGGGTGTCTGCATCTGTTTCCATCAGCTGTTGGATAAAGCCTCTCAGGAGAGTTATGCTAGGGCTGAGCGTTCTAAGGTTCCACCTTAATTTGAACGAAATGCAGTGAGATGACTAAGCCATAGGATTTTGAACTCTATGAGCACAGATAAATAGCAAGCATATCTAAATTGGCTCATGTTTGCTCTTTAACATTGATGACTGTATATTCAAAGATTCTAATAATTGAATATTGCCATTTCTCCCAAAGGTTTTGAAAGAGGAAAAGAAGACATTTCTCAAAATAAAGATGACTCTTCACTTTCAATGTCAAAAAGCAAGGTAGGCATATTGTTCTCATTATGTGATAGGACATTTTTCTGACATTTAAAATAAAGGCACTGAACTGAAATCCTGTAAGTGTTCATAGGAAATTTTATGTTGATATTTTTAAACCATGTAGTATATATGAAAAGTATAAAGGTCTATACTTGGACTAACTGAGATGCTGTGGAGTACTGGGATGTGTTGATTGGTAACCATTGCTCTCTTCAGAGTAATGCTGGTTTTGGTATGTGGCCTGCAGCAGAACTTCTCAAACTTAAATCTGAGAGCTTCACTCAGAGATGTTTCAGGCTTCATGTTTTTGACAAGACATTTTTAAGTATTTTAAATTTAATTATATGAATTAAAATATAAACACATAGGCTTATATTTTTTAAAAAAACCTACTTTTAATAAGGGTTCTCAAACACTTCAACCACCCTCCCCCCCTTAACTCCTAGCCACCACTCAAAGGTAGGGGAGAAAAGATGGTAGATAGGACAAAGGGATGTGGGCCTGTTTAGAAGTAGTTCTTTGGGTGCAATTCCAATCTTTGTTTGTTAGGATACCAGCAGTCCAATTCAGTAGTATCAAAATACCAAACATGAATCGGTAGCGGTGACATGATCCAGCAAAACCAGTCAGCCTCTACCACAAGTCAGTGGGAGCAACCAGAACCAGCTGGGATGCCAGGAAAAGTTCTCTGCCATGCCTCTTTCAACAAAGCAAAGATCAGCGAAGATGAGAGGCCAATGAACCATTGCAAAGCTAGCTATGCAAGAGCCCCATCACTGTCCATTGAATCCTGTTTATACTCTCTCCAAACATTATGTGTCCTCCATGGGTTTTTGCTTCCTTACCACGGGTGACTGCATCACGTGACACTACCAAAAACTTCCACTTCATATACATTTAACAAATAATGAACAAACATCTTTGCAATTCTATCCTATAATTAAAATAGTCATTCTAAGTTAATATTTTTTAAAGCACCACTATAGTGATGTAGTGGCACTCTATAGATTGTTAAAAGTTAAATGAATTTTCAAATTTTGTCAAGGGATTTGACCTCCAACTTTTTTTCTGATCAGATTTAGTAACAATGATGAGAGTTTCTTAAAAGTTTTTGGAATCAGCTTAATTGCTGAAAGAAACCCCATTTCTTCTTCTTCTTCTTCTTCTTCTTCTTCTTCTTCTTCTTCTTCTTCTTCTTCT
>JANHMN010000021.1:31373545-31408526 GCA_030674055.1 Rhabdomys pumilio
GTATACTGTAGCTGTCTTTAGACACTCCAGAAGAGGGCATTAAATCCCATTACTGATGGTTGTGAGCCACCATGTAGTTGCTGGGAATTGAACTCAGTACCCCTGGAAGAACAGTCAGTGCTGTTAACTGCTGAGCCATCTCTCCAGCCCTGGAAACATATTTCTTTTTTTTTTTTTTTTAATTTTTTTTTATTTATTTACATTTCAGATGACATCCCCTTTCCCCATTTCCCCTCCCTAAAAACCCCTTATCCCATCCCCCCTCCTCCATTTTGTTTTTATGCCATTTTAATTACCTGCAAGTATTAAGGTCAGTTCTAGGTTGAGGAATTAGCAATACAATAAATGCAAATAGTCAAGGAACAAGCAAGGCAATAAACAAAGTTAAGTGAACACTCCCGTGATCACTGTTTCTAAGGGCTCATCAGGATGACCAAAATATATGAGCCTTCTTCTCTGACCTAGCCCAACGTCATTTCATGTCTTAAGCTTACTTCTTTATTCTAGCCTAATATTTAGATTCCTGCCTGAAATTACTTCTTTGTTCTAGTCTAATGTCAGATTCCTGCCTGAAGCACATTTTCTTGTCCTTGGCAGGCAGCCCCAAAAGCTCTCCACCTCTCCCCCTTTTTCATTTCATAAACAAGACTGAGCCTGTCTTAGGCCATTCTGAGAAGAATGCCTTCCTTACCTGTCATGGAATATGCATTATCAAAGGTAATGCACTTCTGCCTTAGGTTGGTAAGGCTTTGTGCAGAATCTTACCCGTCCTTGACTTGCCAGCCTGTTAATTTAATAACTCTGTCTGGGGGTCCATTTTCAGTTTCAAGCCATGTACTTTGGCTGCCAACATGTTGATGTTGTTAAAGACAAGCTTTAACACTATAGGCAGGAATAAAAGTATTCCCAGGACAAAAAAGGCTAGCATGATCAAGCTATATATGCCATTTTTGAAGCTTGACCAAAATAGAAATACTGACCTCAGGCCATGGGTAATTTTATCAGCAGTATCTGCTGCATCATCAACACTCAGCAGAGCAGCATTCTTTAAATTCAGAAGCTCACTATGCAAAGTTAAAATATCCAGAGAGGTATTGGAATTATCCCAAATACACTGCAAGTGTCTTTAAACTTTTTCCTAATTATAATGACTGTCCCTGTAAATTTTAGAACTAACGTGAATCCAATGGTATTTGGCATGACACTCAAGATGGCTCCTTACTTTAAACTCTGACCCTCCTTCCAATAATTTAAATAGGATAAAGAGCATCAATCCGTTGTCCCAAATGCCTATCTAAATCCTCTTGTATATTCAACACATTAGTAACATTTTTTGCTAAATGGTTAACAAAAGTAGCTAGCTGTCTTAACTTCTTATGTCAAAGCAATTGCAGAAGCAGTGGTGTTAGCAATTAATGTAATTAAACCTATTTCTTAACTCAGTCTCTGCTATCCATAGCAGTAGGCTTTGTTGATCCTACCTTATATTTTTTGCTCCTGTTCTTAGGAATAGTTGAAAGAATTACATAGCAGTTTTGATTCCTGTTATATTCATACTAACTATACATAGTTAACTTTAAGAATATTTGTAACTTCAGAGTGTATGTTTAGGATGAAACTTGCATAGCACATTTTATTTGTTGGGCATATGTGTGCAGGTACATGTAGGCATGTGGGGGACAGAGGACAGCCTTGATTGTTTTCCTTAGGCACTGTCTTTTCTCTAATATACAGACAGGGTCTCTCATTGGCCTGAAATTCACCAAGTAAGACTAGCTACAGTGAGCACAGAGAATCTGCTTCCCCACTCTTGAGCATTAGAATTACAAGCACACATGACCACACACACCCTTTTTGTGTGGGTTCTGGGGAATCTAACTCAGGACCTCATGCTTTTCAAGTGAGTCATCTTCCAACCCTAGTACATTGTATTTATATAGCATATATGAGGAAGTGTTTAGTCATATAGGTGGGAAAATGTATTTCTTTTTTAATTCATTGCAAAGTTCATAGCTGAATCCCCTATAATAAAAGGCATATCAACAAGACAAAAATATATGCGTTTATTTAATGTAATATCACATAATGTAGGAGTCTTCAGAAATAAATATAACCCCTCCCCCCCAGAAACAAATAGGGAAACTTAGATATTTTTATTTTTTGGTTTGATGAAGAGTACAAGTCTGATTGAACAAAAAAAATAACAAAGGGGCTGAACATCCCATCCAGTGGTATGCTCCTCATCCAGTGATACAGCTCCTTAAAACATTAAAAGGATGCTCGAGTTTGTTTTCTTTCTTCTTTTTTTTTTTGTTTGTTTGTTTGTTTGTTTTTTGTTTTTTGAGACAGGATTTCTCTGTATAGCCTTGGCTGTCCTGGCACTCACTCTGTAGACCAGGCTGGCCTCGAACTCAGAAATCCGCCTGCCTCTGCCTCCCAAGTGCTGGGATTAAAGGCATGCAACACCACCGCCTGGCATCGAGTTTGTTTTCTATTGTTGTGACAAAATACTGACCAAACCAGTAAAGCTTACACTCCCTGTCACAGTCCATCACTGAGGGAAGTCAGGGCAGGAACTTAGTTAGGAACCTGGATGCAAGAACTGAAGAAGAGACCATGAAAAACAAATACTGCTTACTAGCTTTATTATAGCAGCCAGGACCACCAGCCCAGGTATAGTATTGCTAATAGCAGGCCAGGCCCTCCTACATCAGTCATTACTCAAGAAAATGCCCACAAGCCAATCTGATGGAGGTAATTCTTCAGTCAAGAGTCTTTCTCAGATGACTCTAGTTTGTGACAAATTGACAAAAACTGACCAGCACAGATTGAGGATTAGGAAGGGCAGAAGTCAAGCCTGTTTGTTGAGATCCTTCTTGGTGTCTGTGTGTCACCAGATCCTTTCAGCCTAAAATTACATATTTGTCTGTGGCCTGTTCCAGGGAGACAGATAAGGTGCAATCAGAGTAGCTTCTTCCTTCTGCTCTTTTCTCTTGGCTTCCTTTGTCTTAAAATAATTAATATGCTGAGATGCTGCATTTTTAGAGCAGTGTATGCTGAGTGCTGTTGGTTATTAGCCTGTAACTTTTAAAAATCAAAAATATATCCCAATCATAGCTAGAAATACAGTAGAATTAGGACCGGAATTGTGGAAAATATGGCTTAATAATATTCCTGTGCAGACGCTTTAATAAATATAAACACAAAGCTATGTGTCATCTATGTGTACCTTGAGAGACAAGGAAATGGCAAGGAGACTGGACTCTCTGCAGACTTGATGGACACTAATAACTGAAACAGAAATGGGCCTTGTTATAACTGTGATTTTTGTGTACAGGAGTATTTGGTGTGTAGATTTTTAAGATTCAATGTGTATTTATTCTACTGGGTACATGTCAGCTGTTAACTAACTATATATGGCTGGTGGCTCCTGTGTCAAACAACACAAATGTAGTGAAGTGGAGGGCAGTCTGGGACTACCTGTGACCATATCCTGAACTAACAAACAAAAACTATAACTCATAAGATGATAACCTTTTGGTATTAGTAATGTTACGCTCATTCTGCCATTTTTCAAGAGAACTATAGTAACTAGTTTGTTCCTAAATATTTTAATGTATAATCTACTCATTTTTGTTTAAGTAATTTGGGGGAACAAATTTAAATTTTAAAATTTATTTTGTTTTTATGTGTACGGGTGTTTTGCCTTCATGTATATCTTTACAGCACATGTGTGTTACCCAAAGAAGCCATAAGAGGGCTTTGGATCCCAGGAAGGCGAGTTACAGACAAGTTGTGAGTCACCTGGGTGCTGGGGACTGAGCTCTGGCTTTCTGGAAGAGCAGTCAGTGCTCTCAAAGGCCAAGATGTCTCTCCATCCCCCAAACAACATTTTTAAAATGAAGTTTTCATTAACTTCATGAAGAATGGCCAGTGTGGGTAATTTGTATAGTCAGACAACTGGAATCTTATTGCTAGGATAAGGAGTTTCTGTAATATAGACCCCATAACCCGATCCTCCAACACCTACATACATACCTATACATTTATACATTATTACTACTTGTTTTTTAAAAAAAAATATGCTTACCTGAATAAGTTCCTTTCTAGACCAAAATATCTTTGTAATTACAGTAACTTAATTGTTGTTTTTATAAATGTAGTGTTTTATAGTTTCTAAAGGAAATCAGAAGAAATTTGATATATAATGCCTTATTCTGAAAGGCAGATTTTGACTACACTTGCAGTCTAGAATATAATTAGAAACCTGAATCGGAGCTTATACCAAGTATTATGTTAAACACTTTATGTGTGTTATCTCATTTAAACCCCAAACAACCTGTGAGTTAGCAGAAAATTAGGATATTTTACTAACAAGGACATTAAAACCCAAGAAATAACTTCTTGTTATTTCTCACCTACTTAGTGAATTCCAGCCCAATGAGAAAAGCTGAGTAGTCACATTGCCTGAAAGGCCATAATAGTTAAGTGTGTGTGTCTATGGCGGGGAGTTGGGGAGTTGGGGGCGGGGGGGGGGGGGAGTGAAACATTTTCAAGCCATTTAACGGATTTAAGAAATCCTTTATATTAAAAGACTCATAGTCAGTATTAAGACGGTGACCAGCCATGTTTACAAAGGAATAAAAAGCCTACTGTAATAAAATACCTTCAACAAAGAAACAAAAACAAAGATGGTTCATGTGTTTCGTTCTACTAAAGATAGGTTAATTCAGAGTCAGACCTGGTGGGATGTGCCTGGAATTTCAGCTACTTAGGAGACTGAGGCAGAAGGATTCAGAGCCAGCCTGGGCAACTTAGTAAAAACCCTTTCTCAAAATTTTATCATGCAAAAGGCCCTATGTTCAAGCCCATTACCAGAGTTTAAGAACAATACCGTGCTGGTTCAGAAAGCTGAGGCAGTGCTGTGTGGGGCAGAACACGTGATTCCTGACGTAGTGCTTTGTCACAGCTAGACTGCACAGTATTTTCATAGCTCTTAAAGGCATCTGTGTTCTGATTTACCAGTCTCACATGACGTGCTCCTTCCCTGTTTATTCATATGACAGTGGAATCCTATGATAGCCAAACCAGATATTGTCACTTGGACTTGTTGGGGAAACATTTTCTCTTATTTATAAAGATAACTTTCACATTTGATTCTGGTTGCTATACTGTATGAAAAGTTTTCAAAAGCAACAAATAAAGTGAGATTACCAAAAATACAAAGGTCAGAATTAGGCCAGGGTACAAAATTCTGTTCATCTATTTGTTGTCTGTATGATTCGGGATGCTATTTGATGTGTAGGTATAGTTTTCTGACTAGTAAAGGGGGATAGTACTGCTATCTCAGGTACTTTAAGCAGTAAGGTGGTACATGAACAATGCTTACCATAGTCCTTTGTTAATTTCATCAACATTCAAGTTGACAACATGAGTGCTGTTTGTTAGACAGTATTATATCTAATGTGTGCTCTTCCTAGTGGAGGAAACAGAATTCTGTGACAGTTGAAATACATTGCTTCCCTCTGACAGCAGCTGTGTCATCTTTTGGGGATAAGTCCTCAGAGCTGTCTGTTTTGGGGAAACAGATAGCTGTGTAGCAGGAGTAATTATAAAAAAATTGTTTTGATGTCAGTTTATGCCATCACCATGAGAACAAGCAGTGTGGTGTTCAAGACACTTGGGTCAGCAGCTTAAGAGTTTAAGCAGGTTGAGCTCTGTTTTCTGCATTGAAAATCATTTCAGCTTGTTTCCTGTCAATTAAATACATCTTCATAACCTCATCTCTGCCCTGTTTATGTAAAGCTATTTCCTGCCAACCACCAGAGGTATTTTTAGCATAAACAAGATAAACAAGCTTCAATGACATTTTCATTTTGCGTTAGTTGGTCGAAAATGTTGAGCTCATTCCTTTTCTTCTCATCTTTGCCCCGTTTATGTAAAGGTATTTCCTGCCAACCACTGGGGGTATTTTTAGCATAAACAAGATAAATAAGCTTCAATGACATTTTCATTTCATTGGTTGATCAAAAATGTTTAGCTCATTCCTTTTTTTCAGCTGGTACACTGGCTGTCTTTATCACCAGTGAATAACTACGGTGCTGTCACCATGGGTCCTAAAATCTAGTGAAGGATCCTTGGTTAAGGCCAGTGCTCTGCAGGTGTGGTTGTTCAGCATTTTGAAGCCTCCGTGTAGATCAAGTTCCGTGTATACCCAGAGTATTACTGAGAATGCTAGTATGCTGTCCTGTGTCTGACAATGGCGTGTAGATCAAGTTCCGTGTATACCCAGGGTATTACTGAGAATGCTAGTATGCTGTCCTGTGTCTGACAATGGCGTGTAGATCAAGTTCCGTGTATACCCAGGGTATTACTGAGAATGCTAGTATGCTGTCCTGTGTCTGACAGTGGCGCGTAGATCAAGTTCCATGTATACCCAGAGTATTACTGAGAATGCTAGTATGCTGTCCTGTGTCTGACAGTGGTAGAAATGAAACATTTGTAGGCCATTGAGGGAGTAGGCTAATACTGTTCCAAGATTTATAGAGATGCTCTCAGACATATGCTTTTGTGCTCTAATGAAAGACTGGGCATTGCATCAGGAGAGCCGGGTTTCAGTTGCTGCTATGTTAATGATTGTGTCTGAGAAGTCTGCCTCTCTGAGCCGCTTTTTGTCATGTAAAATGAATACAGAAACCTGTTGTTCAATTATTAAGGTTTTATGAACACTCTTAACTATAAACTCAAAAACAAAACCGAGTTTTGTCGTTATCACAATTTAAGTACACTGGAGAGGTGGAAGGAGGTAGGTCCTGGAGTACTGTGTTGGACTGCACAGTTAAAGTGGCTTTGCCTGAGGTGCTGAAGAGGAACTGAGCTAGTGGGTAGTCTGAGGGTCAATTTGATGAAACCTACATGCCCTCCTTTCGTAGCATATTGTAGTGGTCGTCTTAACACTGCTCTGGCAATTTTTATACTGAGAATAACTGAACAAGGGTATACTTTCTAAGAAATGTCCTGAGAAATACAGTATAAAATTTAAAAATACTAAATCTATATTGCAGATTAATTTTTGAATGTGCATGCATGCATGTGAAAACACAAATACCATGTGAGGAAAACTTTATATTAAAGTATTTGGTGAAATTATAGCAGCAAATTGATAGAGTATAAGAAAGATAATGTTAAGTTTTATATGGTATGTAAAATACATGTAAGTTTTAATTCTCTTTTTATTTTCATCTCAGTCTGAATCTAAACTTTATAATGGCTCAGAAAAGGACAGTTCAACTTCAAGTAAGCTCACTAAGAAAGAGTCTCTCAAGGTTAGTTTCTATAGTTATTTTTAATTTTTTTATATATTATAATTACATTTCTCCCTTTCCTTTCTCCCCTCTAAACCCTCCCATATACCCCTCCCTGCTCTCCATAAAACTCATGGCCTCTTCTTTTGTTAATTGTCATTGCATGTATATATGTATATTCCCTGAATATAACCTATTCAGTCAATATAATGTTACTTGTATGCATGTTTTCAAGGCTGACCATTGGCACTGAATAGTCAGTTGGTGTGTTCCCTGCGGAAGGCCACTTAGCTTCATCCCTGATTTCCTCAGTTGCATATAATTCTTTGTGTGGGCTTGAGGCCTTGTGGGGGTTTCTTTGTCCACTTTGGCATGCCCATTGGTGGTGTCCTTATTCCCCTCATGTTGCAGATGAATGGGGCTTTATGGATATGGCTTCTGGTGTTACTAGGAGCTAGTCTTATAGCAAAGTTGATAATCCTTTGACATTGTGCTTTGCATGTGCTTTTGAAAATGGGATAATACGAAAAATTGATGTGTATCCTCCTAAAGGGAGAAGAAAAAACTCCAGGAGGATCAAAAGGCAAGCACATGCAAAGTGTTCGTATGCTTATGCTGCTGTGAGTCAGTTGATAAGACTTGTTGACAGCTGTACTAGAGCAGGCCATAGCTCGCCATAGCACAGGCTCTGGAGTAGGTATCTCTTCGCTGCTTTCACAGAGCAGAGAGAGCATCGCATTGGTGTGGAACAGCCAGTGGACATTTCTGGCATCCACTTAAGTTACTTTGCTAATTTCCAGGCCCATAGGGATATATATTTTGTTTGACCTGTATCATGTCTTAAATTTTGAGACAGTGAAAGTCCAGATCTCTGACCTCTTTCTTAGGAAATGTGTAGTGTGGAGACTACCTTCCTGAGTGGCCATAGAACTTGGAGCTTAAAGAACACATGCTCTCTGCTAGGTCTGTTCCCTGCTCATCATCACATCTGTCTGTGTTCCATGGCTGGTCCTATGTACATTTGCATCAGCAGTTTTACAGTAAAGCTATTCAGTAGCACTGGCTGCTCTTCCAGAGGACCCGAGTTCAGTTCCCAGTACCCACATGGCAGCTAGCAACCCTCTGTAGCTCCAGTTCCAGAGGGGCTGCTGGCCTCTCTTGCTTCCACGGACACCGCATGTATGGGACAGACAGATACACATGCTCCTGGAACAGCACCCACACACAAAATAGCGCAAATGACCATAAGTCTAAGGTACTGGAGGCAAGTAACAGTTAAACTTTATTATGCATATATAATCTCAATTAAATTTAACTTTAATAGTTTTTTTGTCTTATCGTTTAAAAAATATAGACACTGATAGGTTATTACTCTTTCCCCATCCAAATACAAAGCAACAATAGAACTATTAATTTACTTTTGCCTTCTTGGGTCATTTCAAAGAAATAATTTACCTATGAAAATAAAACATTTAATATGTTGAACAAGTTGATCTCATAGTTTCTTAATTTCTGTCTTGGATTTTAGCAAGAAAAAGGGCACAACTTCCATTTGGAAAAATTGCAGCATTGCTTGTAATAATCAAAAGCTAGCAGCTAAGAAGATTCTACCAGTAAGAGTATCATGGGGAAAACAGCCTGATGATGTTGAGCACAGCTTTGGAAGCCAGTCTGCTTCTGGATCCTGTTTCATACTTTGCTAGCTGTGTGATTCGGGGCACATTACTGTCTCTGCCTCAGTGTTCTTGAACGTAAATAAAGCTGTTAATAATTCTACCTGAAAAGCTTATTGTGGTGATTAAATGAAGTAAAGTTATCGATTTGAGTTTAGAATAATAACATTTCACCAGTGCACTCAGTGCTAACACTGTCAGTATTTTATTTATGGCAGGAATCTTGTGGCACAGTTAAAAGAACACGATAGACACAGAAACTTTCAAACAAAACAATCAAACGGGAGATTTTGTGTGTACATGTCTGTAGATTGTGTGTATCTGAAAGCACAGTAGTGATTTAAAAGGATACCGAGGGCTAGAGTAGTAACCATGGAAACCAGATTCTAACCTGGATTGTCAAAACCTCCTGTCTAGTTGTTATCTCAGAATGCTAGAACTTTAAGAAATTGCGTCTTCCACTGAGTCTTCTGTTTCTACTCATGTTACGTTAGGTCCAGAAGAAGAATTACCGTGAGGAGAAGAAGAGAGCCACGAAGGAGTTACTCAGTACCATCACAGACCCCTCTGTCATTGTCATGGCCGACTGGCTGAAGGTCAGGGCTTGGGTTTGAACTCTCACTGACCGTTTACTCATGGGGATGAGAATGTGAGAGATAACAAGATGCCTAGAACTTTTTTGATGTTCTGTGTGCCAGTCTTCACAAGAAGGAACTCTAGTAGCATCAGATCAGCAGCTCTGTTAAGGAATTTTGATTAGTGTGAAACCATGTCGTTTAATGTAACCCATTATAAAAATATTTTTTTATTCCACTAATCATTTGGTATTATTGCAGATTGGAATTTGTATTATTAAATAAGGACAAGTTGATATAAAAGTTGTACCTGAGCCAGGCAGTGGTAGTGCATGCCTTTAAACTTAGGAGGCAAAAGCAGGCAGATCTCTGAATTCGAGGCTACAAAGTGAGAAACCCTGTCTTGAAAAACAAAACACAAGTTAGCAAGTTTTCTTGAGGAGCACTGTGCAGTGCAGACCCACACTGCTCTGTCTCCTCCCGTTACCCAGTCACTCAGCCTTCTTACGTTCTCACCTGACTGGACAGGACAGCGCAGGTAAGACTTTAAAGCAAATGAGTTAGCAGAAGTGCTACTGAATGATCCCCTGGAGACATTAAAAACAAGTCTCCCTTTACAGTGAGTCTTCATCACGGTTGCACAAAGTTCAAATACTTCAAGGATCTTCTTCAGTTTTATGCTGAAAATAAATTCCAGCTTACTTGATCTCTTCTTGAGACCACCAGAGTAGCTCTGGATCCTACTTGTTTCTTCTCTAGAGTCAAACTTAACCTCTACAAGTCTACAGACATCCTCAAGATGGATGGACCATACCCCCTTTCCCCAGCCCACTTTGTTATTTTGAAACAAGGCACTGCTGAGCAGCCACACCTTATGTGGCCTTGGACACATGGCCGTCTCTGGCCCCAGCATCTCACAAGCTGAGATTATATATAGGTGTGCACCACTATACTATACACTAAAGCCATGGCTGCCTTTAAGCCATACCTTCATTTCTGACAGCTCACTCTCTTTTCTACTGTTACATCTCAAAGAGCAAGATTATTACATCAGAGTAACTGTCTTTTTTTTTTTTTTTTGATTCTCCTGATTTACGGTCTCATTTATATAGAGAGATGTACACACACACACACACACACACACACACACGCACGTCTGTGGCTATTTTTCTCTTTTTATTCCTGGCTTCAGAGTCTGCCGTACTCTTTATACCTTGGATTACTAGGGTTCTGCCCACTTTGCTCCTTAAGGAGTCGCACATTCATTTACCCTGTGCATGTAAATTCACAATTCACTCGTATTTAATGAGTAAATGTGAAGAAAGTTCCTAGTGTAATTTGAATACAATAGTGGCAACCTCTTCAGCATTGTTAAGCCAGCGAATTGCCTAGCAACAATTTTTTTTTTTAATGAGTGCAGATGTAGGAGACGATAGAAAAAAAAACGTGCTAAAGCTATTGGCTGCATTAGAGCTTAAGGTAAGAAGTATTTCATGAAAATAAGTAATGTGCCTACACTTAAAGGCTTCCTCCTAGACATTTATATAGCTCACCATAGGTAGTGACTAGGAACACTTATCTAAGAAGGGCACATTTAGGGACTAGGCAGGGATTCTTCCTTCTTCCTACTGTTTACCAGATATTTAGAAGTCTTGGATATGATCTAAAAGCCTTCAGAAAAGCAAAGTGAAAAAAGACAGAATAATCATTTATTTACAAAAATTACAGTTGTAACAACTGCTGCAAAAAGAATAATTTCAGTATTATGGAAGTTTACTTTAATGACCCTTGAGTGGTCAAGGAGGTTAGGGATTCTACTTAATGTATGTGAAACTTTGGCCTACTGTTCCACAGAACTCAAGCTTCTTAGAATCAGGAGTCACGCCAGCTCAACATTTGTCTGCAGTGCATTGCCATGAAGTAGCCTTCTGAATAGACGTATTCAATGTAAATGTATATGCTATATAACTTTAGATTAAAAAATCTTGGTAGCCATTTTTTAGTCTAATATTCTGTAGTCTAGAAAGAGAAACAGATATCAGTCTTTAAAATAAACATATCTTTCTGTAGATTCGTGGTACCCTAAAGAGCTGGACCAAGCTGTGGTGTGTGTTGAAACCTGGGGTGCTTCTGATCTATAAAACACAAAAAAATGGCCAGTGGGTTGGAACAGTCCTTCTGAATGCTTGTGAGATCATTGAGCGTCCATCAAAAAAGGATGGCTTTTGTTTCAAGCTCTTCCACCCTTTGGAGCAGTCTATCTGGGCAGTGAAGGTATGTGAGCACTGTTGAGGTCAGAGGTAGAGGTGACAGTGGGGAGAAGTATGGTAAGTCAGTCAAAGGCCCTTTGACTTGGCCAGGGCTCAGAATATTGTTTGTCTTTCATAGTTTTATTTTTCCTTCTGTCACTATCTATAATTGAACGTGTACCAAAAAGCCTTTCTCTTGCCTATAAGACCTAAAATAATTTTTCCTGAAAATTTTCCTCAGTATTTTAGATCTTAATTTTCTCTTTTGTCATTGAAGATTAAATTTATATTTTTTATTAATTGTGGTTCCTCATTCTCTGTAATGTTGTGTAATGTTGACTACATATCTTGTGCACTTCCATCAGAGTGGTTATCTAGAACAGAGACTGGTACTTTCTGTGACTTCCCTGTAGTGAAGAGGATGTGTTGGCATGCATGGAGCAGATGTCCTGTCTGCCCCTTCTGTAAAGATAGAGCACTAGTGTTATACCTAAAAGTATCAGGATGGTCCCTGCATGCTGTAAAAGCAGAAGTAAGCAGGCAAACAGCAATGCATTCTCTGATTCATGATCAAGGAGTTCTCCAAACGTAGACAGTGTTGTTTACATTAACCAGATCGCCAAACCTTAAGCTCTCAAAGTGGGGTCATAGCTTTAGTCTAGGCTGGGTAATTGGTTCACCTCGACTCAAGGACTAACTGTACACCAGGCAGTATGGATGCGCCTAGGAAAGGATGTGGGCTTGTTAATCCCAGTAGTCTAGATTCACCTAGGAACACATTGAGGATTACAGAGTTACTTTTCCTGTAGAATTCAATTTTTTTACTAGTGAGTTATAACTAAATGTCCAGCTACCTAATTTATACTTGTAGAAGCATAGTATTTCTCACCTAGCAAGACCTATAAGATGAAAATTCTTGCTAACATTAAAATTGTATTAGTATGGTAAATTCTAGATTTTCTTACTATATGAGCAATGTGTGAATGGAGCAAAGAACTTAACCCAGAGAGGTATTTTGAATGGAGTCTGTTTCATCCTCATACTTATGAGAAGGATACAGATTTCTCCTCACATACATAAAAGATTGAATCCCAAAGTGATTACTTTAGTAGTTTTTTCTAGTAAGTGATAAGAGTAAAATCTAGGTAGTCTGATTCTAGGTCCTAGTGTACCTTAGCTCTAGGGACCACCCCACACCTGAATTTAGCCTTGGCGTAGTACTAATTACTTACCAGTGTTCCCTGTGGGGTGTGTGTGTGTGTGTGTGTGTGTGTTATGAAGCAATTTTCTGTCTTGCTTTTAAAAAGTCAAGGTTTTTGCGATCAGTATTGAAAACAAATAGTAATTGATTATAAAGTATATATAATTCATTTCTCTTTATCTAGTGGCTTTTAATTATATTTCCAGTAACTTTAAAAAAAACTTTTAGGAATACAATATTTTTCATGTAGTAAAACCTGTAACATAGAAATTTTGTTAAAATTGTGTCAGTATGTTAGTTAGATACTATGTTTTTAATATATCAGCAATATGTTTAGATAATGTTTGAGTGATAAATGCTATTATTTGTTTAGTTTTCTATTAAGGAGGAATATTTGTTGGGAAAGAAGACTTTAATACTAAATATTAGCATTCTTAAGGTTGTAATTAAAGCTTGTTTGTTTTTAGATTATTATTTGTGCCTGATAAATCCTTACCTGACAGGAATAATACTGGCTATTGTATCATTGCTCTATCATGCTACTTACTCTGTTCACCTGTTTTCTCTGAAGGGTCCAAAAGGTGAAGCAGTTGGGTCCATAACTCAGCCTTTACCTAGCAGTTACCTGATTATCCGAGCTACTTCAGAGTCAGATGGTAAATACTTTTTGATGGATTGGCTCTCAGCTTTAAAGAGTTATTTTGTGTATTACTTTGTGTTAACCTTGAAGGAAATCATGTGTTCCTAGGACAGTTGAAGCAAAATCCTGAAGTCATAAACTATGTAGAACACTAAACACATGACTAACTTTGCAGGCAGGAACTCCGATAGAAGGACACCTGTAACTGGGCAGTGTCAGAAGCTCAGTAATGACACTGACACAGTAATGCTGTGGGGACTTAATAGTAATTCTTTGTAGTAATTCATTATACATTTTAAGAGAGATAAGCAACCTATAAGCTATCATACTTTTAAGTTAATATTTGTGACTTAAAAACACTGGTTTTGTTTTATTTTATATAAGAAAGCAAAATACACCTTAAACACACACACACACACACACACACACACACACACACACACACACCTCTGTAGCTAGATACTTGGCAAATAATACAGAGAGCAAACCACACCACATGCACATGCAACATCACCAAAGGCTTTATAATCAATGGATTTGTTCCTTACTGACACACTGTATGGTCTAGATTAGCTTGTAGGGAATCTCACAGCCTTCCAGTACTGGGGTGACTAGAATTTCTGTACATGAGAGCGTATGTGGAATGTCACAAGGCCTGTGACTGAGCAGTGCGAGCTGACAAAATATTCTTCTGCCCAGACATAGAGTGGATGCTACACCTGAGGACAGACATGCAGTCAACAATGAAACAGTATCTCAGCCAGTAGAAACGTGTTCTCCTTACTGTGTTTTATGTACCTCGTGTGATACTTTAAAGCTGCCTGTTAATGTACTAAGGTTTCAGAGATAAAGTGTGTTTTAGATTGGATATGCTTACATGTCTCCTGTTTATTGTGATTTTTAAATGGTTGTTATTCAAAACTCTTATTAAAAAAAAAAAACAAACAAACAAGAGTCCCTTAAAATCTTGGCAAACTTTTACATTTAACTTGTTTCCAGTGCTTGCTTGTCACAGAAATAGTATGTTTAAAGGTGACGGGGTTAAATGAACGAGTGCTGGCTTCTTAGTTTTCTTGCTTCCAAATCCCTGTTGTAGGAAGGTGCTGGATGGATGCTCTGGAGTTGGCTTTGAAATGTTCTAGTCTTCTTAAACGAACGATGATCAGGGAAGGGAAGGAGCACGACCTGAGCATTTCCTCAGACAGCACACATGTGACTCTGTATGGTTTACTGCGTGCTAACAATCTTCACAGTGGTGACAACTTCCAGTAAGTAGTTCTTGCTGCTAATTTGATAATGATTTTGGAGACCATCCTACTCATTAAATTGGTTATCATTTCTACTACCTTAGTAATGTGTATAGCACTGAGATTTGCATACCTTATTATTATGTGGCTTAAGGCCTTTAAAATTAGTTTATTTGCTATAAATCAGACATAGGGCTTTATCTTTTTTTTTTTTTTTTATTTTAACCTGTATGCATTGTTCTTTTTTCCAGGAACAAGTGAGCTGAGTATCTCTTTTCTTTTTGTGCATGATACACCTTCCATTAAGGATAATTTCTACTTCTGTTAGAATCTCATCTCAAGATCAGTTTGAACATTGTATCCCATGTGAGGTTGTCGTACATCGAAACAACGATGTAATTACAACCTTAAGAATGCTAATATTTAGTATTAAAATCTTCTTTCCCAACAAATATTCCTCCTTAATAGAAAACTGAACAAATAATAGCATTTATCACTTAAACATTATCTATACATATTGCTGATATATTAAAAACAGAGTATCTAACATACTGAGCCTTCTACTGTTCTGGTCTTAGCATGGTTTATAATGGCACTGGGTTTTGCCTGCTATTTGTGAAGCATTTTTATGTTTATTTTGTAATGTGTATGGGTGTGGTTTGTATGCATGACTGTTGTTAGGCATGTCTCTGCTCCATATTCCCACAGTGCCTTCAGAGGCTAGAAGAGGGTGTCAGGCCTCTGGGACAGGAGTTACATATGGTTTGGGTGCTGGGAATCGAACCTGGGTCATATGGAAGATCAGCCAGTTCTCTTAGCCACTGAGCCTCTCTAGGCCTTATGGAAGCATTTTGAGTGGTAACTTTATCTGACTTGTGGTTTTACCTCTTGTAGCTAATACCTCTGTAGCTAATACCTCTTGTAGCTAATAGTAACTTATTTCTCTGGCAAAACTGTGGTGCAGTGCACAGATCTTTTTCAGGTGCTGGCCTCTCTTTGTTGCTTTACAGAAAAAAAAAAAAAAAAAAAACCCCCCCCCCCCCTTATCATTTAAAGCTTCATTTGGGAGCTATAGATTTATTCTCTTAAACTAAAATTGTTATTTCCATTGTTCCCTGGAAATTTACCCCTGCCAAGTAAGCCTATCAAATAGATGTTAAATATAGCTCAAAGCATGTATCCATCTTATTCTTAGCAGTTATTTTGGGTTATTTTGGATCTCTTTACAGTGGGAAGTCAGACTTCACTGACTGAGAACCTGATGGTCTTGACTTAGTGTTTTTCTTCAGACCAGACGTGGCAGTGGCCCTGCTTCCGGGAACGTGGTTGTGAGACAGGAGGTGGGCAGGTGTAGCAAGTGTAGTCTACAGTTCCTTGTGACTATTTTAGACCCAAGGGAGGCAAGGCTCTGTTAAATCACGGGCTTCTGTTTAATGTCTCTGTGCCTTTGTCCACTGATCTGTAAGAGAAGAAGAATGTTGCCTAACCTGATGATTTCAAAGATTAAGTAAACTAAATAAAGCATTTTTAGAACTGCATAGCACATAGTAAGTTTACAATAAATGTCATGTTACTCCCAGTTATGAATTTGTCTTTTAGCCTCCTTTGTTTTTCCCTGTAATTATCACTAAGGTTGAATGACAGTGAGATTGAAAGACAGCACTTTAAGGACCAAGATATGTATTCTGACAAATCCGACAAAGAGAACGATCAAGAGCATGACGAGTCTGACAACGAAGTGCTGGGGAAGAGCGAAGAGAGCGACACAGATACATCAGAAAGGCAAGACGACTCATACATTGACCCTGAACCTGTGGAGCCTTTAAAGGAAACCACCTACATGGAGCAGAGCCATGAAGAACTGGGGGAGGTAAGTGCTCTATTGTCAGAGACTCACTCACTAACTCTAGAACATTTCTACACACAATTAGAGATATTTGTTTGACCTATTGTTTTCCCCAAAGAATATTTATGTGTCACATGTCTTTTCAAAGGTGTATTTTGAAATTTATTTGCATTTATCAGCAACCACCTGTATGCCAGTGTGGTCTTATGGTTTACATTGTCAAGTTTGTTGTTGAAATAGGATATTGCTTGATGTCACTGCCAGCTATAAAGTAAACTGCAAATAAGCATAAGGTTAAAACTTGCTTATTATACCAGTGCTTAGTTAATGTATGTAAAACAGTGAACTACAAAGCTGGGTTTGGTGGCACAATCCTGTAATCTCAGCACTTGAGAATGAAGCAGAAAGTCTGTAACTTTTAAGGCAGCCTAGGCTATACATCAAGGGCAGCTTGGGCTACACAGCAAAGCCTTGTTTCAACAGAAAAATAAATTTAACTGAACAAATAAACTAATGCTTCAGTTCTTTTATATGTGCTGTTATTTTGATATTTCTTGCAGCCCTCTGTTTACTTTTACAGACTATATTTTACTACCTAATGGCTTTTGCACATTTCCATAATGCTTGGAGTAGTCTTGGAGAGAGCCATGTTTTTTATCATTCACTGTCTTGTCTGTCTGTGTTTAAGAGAAATATAATATTTCAGTGTGCTCTGTTGATTATTAAAGGCAGGTGAGGCTTCTCAAACGGAAACTGTGTCTGAAGAAAACAAAAGCCTTATCTGGACTCTGCTCAAGCAAGTCCGTCCTGGCATGGATCTATCCAGGGTGGTTCTTCCTACGTTTATTTTGGAGCCTCGTTCATTCCTGGATAAACTTTCAGATTACTACTACCATGCAGATTTCCTGTCTGAGTAAGTAGAGTCTTCTGGAAATAGAAAATTCCTATATGGTATTAGAATATCTTGAGAAAGTAACAAAAAGCCAGGCATGGTGGCATGCAGTTGTAATCTCAGCAGTAGGGAGGTGGGGAAATGTGGGTTCCTGGGCTCAGCAAGGGCAGTGAGAGGCCGTGCCTCAACAGCCCAGGTAGGGACCACCTGAGAAGAGTGGCACCTGAGCTCCTCCTTTGGGGAATGGCAGTTCTGTGCTCAGCCAGCCATCCTTCACTGCTGTGTACCTGAGTCTCGTGGCACTGTTGGACTGTGTGTGTTGTCCTGTCTGTTTTCAGATATCCCTAGTAATTCATTGCATTCGTCAATATTACAGACATCATAAACTTTATCATCATAAGAGATTATTGCTTTGTTACCGGAACACTTTGCATAGTATGTAGTAGATAAAAGTATCAATTCTCCTGAAGTAAAAGAGCTCTTAACGCCAGGCATGGTGGTACACATTTGTGATCCTAGCTCTTAGGAGGCAAGTGCCGTGAGCCTGAAGCCAGTCAGGGTTACGTAGCAGGACTGATTTATCCCCCGTTCCCTATAAAAAGAACTACTAGATTATTTAAACCACTACAAAAGGATCTGCAAGAGTTAAGTAGGTTTACTATGAAGAAATCAAACAGAATTGGTGCAGTGTGCACTTGAGTTGCCTATGCTGCCAATCAGTAGGGTTCTTTACTGCTTTGGCTCTTGAACTATGTAAATGTAAGCTTTTAAATAAAACTTCCTAATGAGAATTTTAAAACTAGGTTTTATCAGTGTGTTGCTACTAAAGAAAAAGTCAATGGTTTCGTTTGTCAACAAACCTAGATCTAGACTCTGTCACCTTGCAGTGTATCTTCACAAGTCAGACTCCACTGTAGGTAGGATGCACTTCTGAAAGAGAGTACCTTTTCATAAATAAGGGCCTAATGAGTAGCACAAATGAAAAGAACTTATCAGTAACCGTCACTTTGAACAGTCACACTCACTGCTTTGTAGAAGTTATAACAGTCACCTTGGTCGCTAGGGAGGGAAGCTGAGTCCTGGCTCCTCCAGACTTCCTCTCTTCAGACCAGGCGTTTACAATGGCCGTTTGCTCAAGTGGTAAACCAGGCAGGTAACATACAGGAAGCCGCTGATTGAGATCATCTCCTCTTCTTTCACACGTGGAACATGGAAACATGAGCTTTGTAGCAGGGATATAATCACACAGTCCTGATCTGAAAGGCTCCCATCAGCCTCCAGTTCTCTCCTCTGTGTGCTGTTAATGTCTTAACACCAGCTGCTCAGATTGCATGTAGCCGAGTGAGCAATGACGGGTGAGCCTTCGCTGACAGCTGGGACTGAAGACCTGTAATCAGTCCTTTTCTTTAATCAGTCCTTTGACTGGGCTTCCAGGCACCACACAATGTATACATCTAGAAACCTATATTTGTTTGTGTCTATGAGAGAAAGAGGGTTGTGTAGGGGTGGGTTTGTTTTATGGTTTCTGAGAGAATCCTAATCTTGTGGAGGCATGGCAGTGAATGGCCTAACAGGAAGCTGAGAGATTACATCTCCATCACATTTGAAAAGCAGAGAGTATTTATTTTCTAATCACAATTAACCACAGAACTCCTAGTTAATCCTGGGTTCTACAGAACCTCATTTTGGAAACTTGGGTTTGGAATTTCCAAAACCATTTTCGGCAGTGCCCTGGGTAGTAGTACATCAAAGAATCAGGAAAAACTGGGATAAGGTAAACAGATTTTTAAAACAGATTCTTTAAAGATTTTTTTTTTTAAATTATGTGTATATTTGTTGTAGCAGGTAGGAGGGGTGGGGAGGTACCTACAGAGGCCAGAAGAGGGCTTGGGTGTTTTAGAAGTTACAGGCAGTTGTAAGCCATTGGACAAGGGTGCTAGGGATGGACCTTGGCCTACTAGGGGAGCAAGCAGTTTGAGCTCTGAGCTAGCTCTGCAGCACTGAGAAGTATTCTAGAAGCAGATTTAGATGATTGTTTTACCGTTTATTTGAACATTAATTAGGTAGTCGTAGAAAGTATGGAAGAATTTGTGATTGCATAAATGATTATATTTACCATTTTTGTTTTTTAGAGCTGCTCTGGAAGAAAATCCATATTTCCGTTTGAAGAAAGTCGTGAAATGGTATTTGTCAGGATTTTATAAGAAGCCAAAGGTAATGTTTATACCTTCCTTCTTTTTCCTTCCTTTAAGAGAATTTACACATATATTGTGTGGGCATGTGGGTACCATGTGTACATGTGTCAGTCACTTCTCTCCATCACGTGAGTCCTGCAGATCAAACAAGTCAGCAGAGCTGGAGGCAAGTAACTTCCCTGCTGAGGCTCTCACTGACCCTCTGTGGTCTGCCGAAGCACACAGAAGGATAACTGAACTCTCAAAAGCATCTGAGTGTGGTTCATGTGTGTGCTCATTCGTTGCCTTAATCATTATGATAGACTAATAAGGTTATTGTGGTAGCTACAACTAGAACAGCCTTCCTATGTTGTAGTTTCTCTGTCTATTCTATTTCAAGGACCACAGACAGAAAGCAAGAGTAAGGAATATGTTTGACGGTACAGTGGTGGGAAAGACTATGAGACTGGATCAACTGCTTTAACGGAAAGATAAAGTGGTCATTCAAGGACAGGTGCCACCACTAACCCCAATGATAGGACATCACCATATCCACAGAGAAGTGTGGTTTTAATGAGTAGATGTCACACTCCGTCGGTTAGGAGAGTGCACATTTGCATTGTGCTGCTCAGGCGTGAGAACTATTTCATGGAAAGAATGTCGAAGCGGAAATTCAAAAATTTAGTTCTTATTTCTAAAAATATTATGAATTACATGTGTGAACCTGGACAAATCAGATTTTAGGTCTATCTGAAAAGATCCAAAAGATGGAGATGTTGACATACAAAGACTGTATTATCCCAATACTGGGTAAATACCAAAACGGCAGGCAGCTTTATGTTGAAAAGATGCGTTCACTGCAGCACTCTGCAGTAACCAAAGTATAGACGAGACTCAGCCTGCAGCAGATGGATGGACAGATGCTGGATCAGTCAGTCTGCAGCTCATTTTAAGGCAACTATTGCTCTCTTGAGGCAGCTTACAGAAATGTCCTGAATCTCACAGAGTTGCTTTCTTTCTTTTAAATTTTATTTATTATTGGTCAGGATTTTCACACATGTGTAATCTTACAATTTGGTCATTTTCTACCCTGTTGCCCTTTCTTCTCTATATGTTCTTGAGTTTTCTCTATTTTCTTAAGCTTTTATGTATAAATCTTAAGATGGTTTACTAGCAGTTACCATGAAGTTGCAAGGTTTGGACTTAGACTGAATCCTGATTGAAGTTATATTTTTATTTCATGAAAATTTTATTTACTATGAAACTTCATAAGATGGTCTAGGTGAGACAATTTAACTTTAAACATGTATTTGTAAATTTTAAAAGCGTTTTTTTTTTTTTCTTGAAAAAAAAAAAACAGGGACTGAAGAAACCATATAATCCTATACTTGGTGAGACTTTCCGTTGTTTATGGATTCATCCCAGAACAAACAGCAAAACTTTCTATATTGCTGAACAGGTATGAGAAGTGCATGCTACGAAAAGAATCTGGAAGTGCTGGGACATTTTTATGAGGAATGCTAGCTTGGTAAATCACTGTTATTTAGTGTATTGTCAGGTAAGGTTTGATAAGCATTGAACATTCTAGTACGGGACACTACTAAATACCTGCTGAACATTGCTGTCTCTGTTTGGTTCTCTTGGGAGAGCTTTGTGCACCCGTTGTTGGGGTGGGGAGCAGGGCTGGAGGGACTCCTGAAAGCCTCCCTCTGGAAGCTATATTATAATCTCAAGTTAGAAATTCATTTGCACCCGAACTTGTTGAACTTTGTGATGCCAGCAGGTGCATTTCCTTAGAGACAGAAACCTGGTTACTGTCGTGATTAATACTCATTCTGTTGCTTGCCAACTGTTCCTTCTTACTAAGGCTTAGATTTGAACTTTTCATACTAACACACTGGCAAGCTTGTCTTGTTAAATGTCCTGACTTTTCCTGTGTTCAATAGGTGTCTCATCACCCACCAATATCTGCCTTTTATGTCAGTAACCGAAAAGATGGATTTTGCCTTAGTGGTAGCATCCTAGCCAAGTCCAAGTTTTATGGTGAGTGTCTTCTTGTCCTAAACTGTGCTTCTCCAAAATGTAGTGTTTTCTGGTACATTTTCATTTGTAAAAAATTAATTCTATTTGTCATTTTTGGGCAAGGAATTCATGTCATTTAAGCACAGTCTTTAGCTGAGCCCTTTTTACAAAGGCACATTTTATCTAACTTCAGCACATGCACGTAAAGCATCATTAAAGAAGGACACAGAGGTGCCTGCCACATCCTTCTCATGCACTGAGTTTACTTACCTTTATTTCATCAGTTTGTTTGCTTTTGTTTCAGTGTGTCTGAGGGAATTGCTCTTCAGTTTTAGTCTTTGAGTATAGAAAGAATCCAGTTTTACTCTGGGTCATTCAGTAATGGTATTTAACCTTGGGCTAATAACATACTATTGAAAATGTTTGTGGGTACAGAAAGGACTATAGACTAATATGGTCAAACCTTAATACAATGCCTTTGATAATTCAAAGAAGACATAGTTATAAATTATAAGTGGTAGAATACTATCTCTAAATACTATTATTTGGCTTTCTAATTTTAAAGATATTTAAAAACTCAGAGAATTAAATTTAATGATTTTAAACCTGAGAGAAAATGAACATAAGTGGGAAATAGAAAAGCTAAAATAAATGAACAGAAATCTAAATTTTAATTATGTAAGTGGCCAGAGTCAGAAACAGGTCTGTGACAGCAGAACTATACAGTATAGCAGCTTCTGTCAGGAGCACCATGGTATGTGCCTTTAGTTTCTCAACACCCCCTTCCCCACACCAAATATGCTTTTGATTGAGTTGGGGTTTTTTATTCAAAAGTTCCTCATACTTTATATTGCGATCACTCCTCTCAAGCTTCAGTTCCCTTACCCACCCCACCACACTGTAAGTGGCTTTAATGAGTCCTTGTTCACCCTGTAGACATCCCTTACTGAGGACCAGGTGCATGGCTTATATTTTGGTATTGTTTCTGCATTTTGCTTTCTTTTTCTTATGTTTTAATACAATGTATATGTACCAAGGCTAGCTCTTTATAAATTGAAAGAATCCAGACTTCACAAGGGTACTTTTTTTTTTTTTTAAATCCTCCTTTTTTTCCCTTTGAGTACAGACATCTGAGGACTCTGTATATATAACTTATGAAGTAGTCTATTAAGCAAGTAGCATGTGGCATCTCTTTTAGAGAAGTTGATCTAGAGACAGTAGAAATGGAAGCTACCAGAGGCTGGGCTGGTTGGGAAACAGGGCAAGGTCACGGCTGTGCATATGTCCAATATCAACTCCTAGAGACCTTTCATAACTATAGAATACTGATTTTCAATTTAAAAGATGAATACTTAATACAGTAGCATAGACAAATCTAAAAAATATGTGCTAGGTAAGATAAGCCAAATATAAATTTATATTTTATAGTGCTTGGTAGAATTGGTAATAATAGAATGATAAGAAAGAGATCAGTGTTCCCCCAGAGATAATAGGGACGTTTTAGGATACTCGGTTAGATAGGTAGGTAGGTAGGTAGGTGGGTACGTGCATATATAAGCAGGCGGATCAAATAAACAGGGGATCAGACCCTAGCCTTGGGCATGGTAGATAAGAGCAGACCTTCATTCCCAGCCCCTAGTCATTTTAGATAGTCATTTAAGGCCTTTTTGTGGGGTTCAGGCTGATGCTGGAGCCCTAGTCCTCCTGTGTCTACCTCCCAAATGTTGATACAGGTATGTGCTTGGTAAAGCCAGGCTCCTCTATGCAGTACCAGATACTATCACACTTAATGCTTAAACTAGGCCATTCATTTGTATGTTAATTGTACCCCATTAAAGATCCAGATGTTAAGAGAAGAAAGAAGTGAATATGGCATTTATTCACTCGAATTTTGCATATTTTTAAAGCATTTAAGTAATCACTAAATCAATTATAAATATTTAAAACTTTAGTCTTAATCTATATTGTGACTTAGTCATGATGAGATTTTTTTCATTTGACTTTTCTAAACACATTAAGTATGCCTTTTGGAAATACTCATTTAGCCAGGCGATAGGGGCACATGCATTTAATACCAGCACTTGGGAGGCAGAGGTAAATCTCTGAGTTTGAGACCAGCCTTATCTACAAAGTCAGTTCTAGGACAGCCAGGGCTACACAGAGAATCCCTATCTCAAAAAAAATTAAAAAAAGAAAAGAAAAATCAAATTTCATTTTATAAGATTGAGAATATGAATCAAGTAATGTTTTACCTATAAGGTACTGAATACATGCTTTGGCACACATTTTAAGATTAAAATATTTTAAATATTTCTACTGAAGGAATGTAGATGTCCCAAATATACTTCGTTTTCAATTGGTTGGATTCATTTTGTGAAATTTAATACTTTTTTTGTTTTTTTGTTTTTTTGTTTTTTTTTTTTAAGGAAACTCATTATCTGCAATATTGGAGGGAGAAGCCCGGTTAACGTTCTTGAACCGAGGTGAAGATTACGTCATGACAATGCCATACGCTCACTGTAAAGGTAACTAACTGTTTTCCATTCATATAGCAGGCGGTTCTTACAACTTTTTTCTAAGTAAATGTACAGGGCTGGAATTTGTTACGCTTGAGATAAACTGAGAAGTAGTTATTTGAAAACGTTGGCTCATAGTTATGTGAGCATATTGCTGTGTGCTGACGACTTCAGTGGTGAAGTCATTCACATAGACGTACCTTTCTAATAATGGAGTTTCCTTGCGTTTATCTCCGGTGAAAGTTTTGAAATTAAATGGAACTACCTATTTAGAATCCTTAAAAGTTTTTTTTATGCACTCTTGCATTAAAACCCTTTATAATGTTTAATCTACTAGTTTTCAATATAGCAAGTCCTTTAAATTATTTTCTTCACACTATTTGACAGTTTCTGAGTCCTAGCCTTGCTATGTAGCTCAGGCTGCCCTTAACATCAGACTCCCCCTGCTTCAGCCTCCCTAGTGTTGAGATCACCAATGGATGCTGCAGTGCCTAGTTTACATTTGTCAAAAGGCCAGATAATGCCCAGAGCTGTGCATATAGTTCTTAAAATAGGAGTGAAATAAAATACCTGCAATTTTAAATGAATAAGAATTAATATTTTTAAATTTTATATCATTTATTACATCAGTGCCCAACAAGCAATGGGAATTTTTTTTCCTCCCACAGCAGGGTATTACTTAGAAAATAATAAGATTAAAATATGAGGGTAAAGTGATTTATAGAAGAAGATAACATATGTGTTTTCCATATTGTCAAGTTTCAATAATTATTGTATAAAAAGGGAGTTTCATGAGCAAATAAGTATGAGAGACAACATCCCATTGTCTGTTTCCTGTCAGAAGTTAATATTGTCCATTTGCTATCAAAGGCTGCCTAAGGTGCCTGGTTCTGTAAAACATGCTCTTGAGCAAAGCTGTTCAACTTTCTGTAACTTAGCATGGTTTGGAATACAGAACTTATTTTTGTGGTTGTGTTTGTTTGCTTAGCTTATCTGAAATTGGTTCTGATTATTTATAGAAATTATATTCTATAAGTAAAAACAAACATGGAATCTACACATATTGAATCAATGTTTCTAGAGAAAGTAATGAGTTTACAATGCTTGGAATCTTATCACAGTATTTGTACTAGTGAACACATAGTGTTATGTATTATGTGTGCGTGTATTTAGAGGCATTTTATTCAATGTTTCTTACATTACTGATTCATTGATACACACACACACACACACACACACACACACACACACACACACCCTGCACACACAACTAACACTTGAACACAACTGAATGAAGTATTAGCAAACAGTACTCTGAGAGGACCATCCTAACCTTGTACTGCAGAGCACCATATCCCAGTATTTCAGCATTGCACTGAATCAGTTTTCAACAGCAAAATTATCATCAACAACAACAACAAAACCCACAAAAGTGCAAAACACATGACGAAACTATTTTACAGAAGGATTTTTTTTAACAGTATTATCATTGAAACAGCACGGTGGGACTAGTTCTGCCTGAGTGTCAGCTTCCTGCCAAGCATGTCCATGAATTACCACAGAGCACGGAGGGCACTACTGATTTGAGGATTAGCCATGTGGTTTAAAATGTTTATTATACTGAGTGTGTATATGTGGAGGTTGGAGTGTAACCTTTACGAGTAGGATCTTTCCTTCTACGGTGTGGGTCCCAGCGATACAACTCAGAGCCTGAGGTTTGACAGGAAGTGCTTTTACATGCCATCCCATTGACCCGCCTCTGTACTTTAAATAGTCTGTAAAATTGCCAACTAGACATAATATGAATAACTTTTTAATATTTAAAACAGGCTTTATGTCTGTATTACAATTTTTTAATTGAGTGAGACAGAATGCTCTTAGATGGCAAGTTTTTTGCTAGAAAGGATAAAATTACAGAACGCTGCCTGCACATCAGTGTCTCTGTCCTTAAGCTTTTGTCCTGTTTTTCCTTAGGAATTCTTTATGGCACAATGACTCTGGAGCTTGGTGGAACTGTCAATATTACCTGTCAAAAGACTGGATACAGTGCGATACTTGAATTTAAACTAAAGGTTGGTAAGAGAAGGTTGAAGGGACGCTAGCCCACTGGAACATGTGGTCCAGCAGGCATTGCCCATCTCCCCATTCCCTCTGCCTTGCTAAAAACCATTCCATTCCATTCCTAAAGCTAGCCACCAAGGTCTGTTCACTTATTTGGTCACTACCTCCTCTTGAGGCTGAGTACCATCTATCAACCCCCCGCCCCTTGGGTCATCTAATTAACTCAGAGGCAGTCTTTTGTCCCATATCCGACAGATACCCCAGCCCCTTCTCCATGTTCCCTTCTCCCTTCTTTGTCTTCCTCTGTCTCCTTTCTTTGTCCCTTATCCCTGCCCTCTGTCCCTCTGGGAAAAACAAGTCTCCTTTGTGCTGAGAACTTGGTCTTGGGGATTCTGAGCTGATACTTTCAGTGTTCTGACTGAATTAAGGGAAGTTGTGCTGTAAATACTGAAGGAGAAAGGCTTAGGTGTGAAGTAAGAACTAACTAAAAAACCGTGATTTATGTCAGATCAGAGAGAACCCATCCAAGGGCATCTCTATTCGGACCTTGGTACAGCCGGAGATAAATTAACATTACCGTTCCTTTTGTTAATTGTGATGATAAAACGTGGTACCATAAAGGAAATAGGACTTAAGTGACTAGTATCTCTGTGAATTAAAACATTGCTTTACAAAACCCCAGAAGGTAGATATGAATAAGACTCTGGTTATGTAAAGTAAAACAATTTTATATTAGTTATTATTTCTATATTAAAAATTACTTTGAACGTACATATTATGGACAACCATGTGCTTGTCATACTTATATGCCAAAAATTTGTACGGGGCATATTAGAGATGGCTCGTCTCTTAGAAAACGTTGGGCGCCAGGAAGTCTTGAAAACTCTGAGTGATTTGTTGAGACCAGAACCTTCTATAGACTTGCCCCGTTAGTTATGAGTCTGCTGCCTGAAAGGCCTCACTTAGCACCCATTAGCCTTTCCATGGAAACTAGCTTCTTGATGGCATGGCCGCTTTAAGGTAGCTGGAGGGCTTACTTAGCAGCATAAGGTTTCCAGATACAAGTGTCATGGTAGCAAGTTGAAAACTCAGTTGCCTTCCATCACTAGACTTGGAAGACAAATTTACATCTCTACTATCTTGTATTGAAGAGTTACCCACCTACCCACGCCCAGGGGAAGAGGGATTTTTACTGCACTTCTCTGGAGGTGGCAAGATCCCATTGAAGAAGAGTGTAGAGTGGGAGAGGAAATAAGTAGTCACTGTTGAATCGACCTTTGGAAAATTCTGTCAATAGAAGGGGTTTTGAATCCTTTTCACAATGTCAGTTATAATTTAGTACACTGTTCAAATAAAAGTAGGAACTATAATGATAGCTGTTGTTGAGTGCTTCCAGGTTGATATTTCAGTGACTGGGATCTCTTTTCTACAGAAAAGGAACTCCTAAGTAGTATGCGATGCAGTCCCCCTTGCTTTGCCCATTTTTACACGTGTGGTGATACTAGCGGGAACAGCACGAATGCTCTTAGACAGTCCTAATGTCATGGAGTATCGAAGCATCAGAACTTTCTCCCTGAGGAAACACTTTAGGCAATATTGTATTTTTTTTTCTTCTAATTTTACTTTTTGGAAAGACTTCTTTTTAATTTTTTTAATTTCCTCAGTTTTCTGAGGTGTTTCTCTTAATGTGTTGCCATATCAATAGGATAGAGTCCTGGAGGTTTGCAGGAACAGCACTCCAGACTGCAGAGCTTGTGGATCTTTATATAAATTTCATAGTCTGGTTTTAGCTGTATTTTACATAATTATAATTAAAATTTATCTTTCTTAAAAATCTCTAACTTGAATTTGAGTCAGGATTTCACTGTTTTTACTTTCTTTCTCTCTTTCTTTCCTTCTTTCTTTCTTTTCTTTTTGTTTTGTTTTGTTTTTTTTTGTTTTTTGTTTTTTGTTTTGTTTTGTTTTATTTTTTGTTTTTCGAGACAGGGTTTCTCTGTGTAGTCCTGGCTGTCCTGGAACTCACTCTGTAGACCAGGCTGGCCTACAGAGAACTCAGAAATCCGCCTGCCTCTGCCTCCCAAGTGCTGGGACTAAAGGCGTGCGCCACCACTGCCCGGCCTGTTTTTACTTTCAAGAGTATGGTAGCTATAATTTTTTGAAATGTGATTATCTACAATATATGTAAATATAAACTAAAATGCTCTACTTTCTTTTTTTAAAAGCCATTTTTAGGGAGTAGTGATTATGTTAATCAAATATCAGGGAAACTTAAATTGGGAAAAGAAGTCCTAGCTACTTTGGAAGGCCATTGGGTAAGTATTTTTATATGTTAGCATTATAAAATAATTTTATTGGATAGATAAAATGGGCAATCATGTTGTAAAAGTAACGCTAGTTAAGTAAACTTGATCTTAAAAGCAGGTATTTTGGTATTGTTCTATTGCCAGTAACACTTAGTTGTGTATAATGTTTTGTTTCTAAGAGTTTTAAATGAATAGAAGTAGCTATCAGTTATATGGCACTTACTGTGTACATTATTAAGAATGTAACTCTTTATTTGTCAGTACTTATTAATACTTAGACATCATGAAATGGGTACATAGATACCCATTCATATTCTTCATTTTATTTATTTAGAGTGTGTGTGTGTGTGTGTGTGTGTGTGTGTGTGTGTGTGTGTGTGTGTGTATGTGTGTGTGTATGTATCCGTACATGTGCCATGACCCATATGTGGAAGTCAGAGGACAACTTACACAAGTCAGTACTACAGTAAGAGTTCTACATTCTACAGTAAGAGTTCCAGGGATCAGGCTCAGGCCATCAGAATTGATGGCTGAGCCACCTTTCTGACACACATATATATATATATATAAGTTCTTACAAGGAGCTTAAGTGACTGAAATGGAGTGTGGTATGTTTTTAGATATGTTTTCCATTTAGTATATGCTATTCTGAATTATAATAAGCAAAAAAAAAAAAAAAGATGAAAACTGAAGCTAGATTTAAGGACTCAGCCACTGGCTACATAGTTTCTACAAAATGGCTTTTTAAATTCTGCCTGTGCACATAGTCAGTTCTTTCCTTTCACTGTATGGGTCTCGGGAATAGGTCATCAGGTTTGGTGGCAAATGTCTTTACCCATAGAGCTATCTCCCTGGTCCCTGGAAAATCTTTGTCACTTTATTTTATTTTGAGACAGGGTCTCACTCTGCAGTTCTGACTGGTATGAAACTCAGAGCTCTGCCTGCTTCTGCCTCCTGGGTGCTGGCATTAAAGGCGTACGCCACCATATCTTGACAAATAATTGTTCTAAGAACATAAAGTGTCTAAGACTGTGTTCAATTTTTAATGCTAAGAAAGGCTGTCAGATGTTTTCAATAATCTGATTTCCTACAGCAGCTCATGGACTGCAAATATTGTGCTTTTCTTTGACAGTTCAGATGTAGATCTTGAGGCTTTGCCTATAATATTTGAAATTTGTTAAGTAAAACTTATAAAATTTCATGAACTTTCTGTGCAGCCAGCCTATTTTTTATACAAATGGAAAGAATTTGAGATTTTGAGAAATGTACTAGTTACATTTTGTTTTAGGATATTTTTTTAGTAGAATTCATCAGCAGGAAGAATTTGTTAGTGTATTATTATACTGTGTGATCCTCTTCTGAAGAAAAGTAAACTTAATAACATTTAATTCCTTTACATATAGGATAGTGAAGTTTTCATTGTCGACAAAAAGACTGACAACTCCGAGGTTTTCTGGAACCCGACTCCTGACATTAAACAGTGGAGATTGATGAGGCACACTGTGAAGTTTGAGGAGCAGGATGATTTCGAGTCAGAGAAGTAAGTCCACCATTTTTAACTAACTTCATGAAAATTACACTATTTTCTGTCTGCTGTATTGTTAACTCTGCAAGAGAGTTTGTCACTGGTGGGATTGGAAGCATCAGGGTTGGTGTGTGCGACACACGAAGCTTCACAGATCATCTTTATTCTCTGTAGCTCAGGGCTAAAATGTCCTCCTTTTTCTCTCTTTACTCCAGTGCTTTAATGTTTGTTTGCATAAAATTATAGACACGACCAGTGGTTCTCAGCTTCTGCCTGGCATCTGCTTTCTTAATCTGGCTTAGGCTGAAAAGGGGAAGTGAAGAGGACAAAATCTATATTTGTTCTGTCCCCTGAAACAAATAATGCCACTTGATGTCCTGGTTTCTAAAGGATTTAAATTAGTTGGGCACTTCCATAGATTATGTTATGAAGTCATGAAATTCTTTCTAGAACTCTGCTTTAGATTCAGATAATGTTGCTGTTTGTATTTTCTCGTTAAGAGTTCTGTGTAAATGTTGCTTTAGTTCACATGTGAAACCTGTGAGGCCTTACTCTGTGGTCCTGCTTGCATGACTCAAGTCTACATGGACTTTATTTTCTACATAAAATCTAGGCTGTTAGCATTGGAAAATGTGTATGCGTCTGCTTTTAAATTCCATTTTCAGTGTAACACTCATATGATGCTCCCTGTCCCAAGGGACATGCAGTCAACACATACATTCATTTTTGATGTATGTATATAATTCAATATTTTTTTATTTTTTAATATGCAGTTTTATCCAGAGCAAAGTGGCCTTAAATTTGCTATATAGCTAAGATTGATCATGAATTACTACTGATCTTCTTGTCTCTACTTCCCAATTCTGGGAGTATACTGAGCCAGCTCAACATATTTTAAGCATGAGATAATAAGACTTAGAAAAAGAAAACTTTTTTTAACCAAATTTGTAAGAAATTTCAAAGCCTCTTTCAGTTTTGACATGGTCCCTCTCAGACAGATGAGACAAAGGTGTTATAGTCTCATTTAGCTGATGAAAGAAGCTAAATTTTAATAAGGGAAATCATTTTCTCATGCTGTTTTTTTGTTAAGCTCGTGGTTCTCAACAGTATTGGTGTATGTAAATCTAGAAAGCATTTCAAAAGTCTATTCTTTAGCCTGTTGCTAGAGACTGAATTTAAAAGTTCTCTGATAATCCCTGCATCCAAGGTCTCTGGTGGACCATCCTGAGGTCTAGGATTCCTAAAGAGTATGTGTCAGAATTGTCTAAGGAGCTACTTAAAATGTGGAGGACTTTGGGGACTTTCTTCTCTATATTCCTGTCAGCCTCAGACAACAGCTTTCGTACTTAGGAACTCATGTAATTGATTTCTCTTCCATAAAGAACTTAGTAAGTGTTTCCGAGTTAAGGCAGGGCTCCGTTTCCTGACTCGTTTCTAAGCATATGAGCATATAAGTTGTCAGAACCCACATTAGCAGGATTTGCTCTCAGCAAACAATAAAAATCTAAGTACTTCATTTGCTGGTTGCTTTTTTTAAAATATTCTTTTTACATGTATATTAGACTCTGGCAACGAGTGACAAAAGCTATAAATGCCAAAGACCAAACAGAAGCTACTCAAGAAAAGTATGTTTTGGAAGAAGCTCAAAGACAAGCTGCCAGAGAGCGGAAAACAAAAAGTGAAGAGTGGGTCTGTAAGTTATTTGAACTTGACCCACTCACAGGAGAGTGGCACTACAAGTTTTCAGAGTAAGTCATTTTTATTTAAGAATAAAACTTATTGCCTTTATATTTCTAGTATACTTATTACCAACCTGTGAATTAGCATGAAATTTTATTTTTATAGATTTAAATGTTTATGTGTATTGTATGAGTCTTTGGGAGTCCATGTGTGCCATGTGCATACAGGAGACCGTGACTGTCGGAAGAGGTCGTAGGTCCCGGGACTGGATTTGGGCATGGTTGTGCGCCACTGTGTGGATGCTGGGACTGAGCTCAGGGTCTCTGCAAGAGCACTAACTGATCTTAACCACCAAGTTACCTCTTTAGCTCGTACAGTGAAATGTTGTTTTTATTTTTGTTTATTCACTTATTTTGGTTTTTTAAAATAGCTTTGGCTGTCTGGAACTCAGTATATAGAGCAGACTGGACTTGAGCTCAGAGATCCACCTACATCTGCCCAGCACTGAGAGTAAAGGGCTGTTGGACCATTATGCCTAGCTTCATGGTGTGAGGTTTTAAGCTTGATGGTCTAGTATTCTTTTACACTTTAGGATAGTAGTCTTCCACATAAGCTAAGAATCAGAAGATTCGTTACAAAACAGATCTTAAAATTTGGACAGCATGTGTAATTACTTAATGGAATCTAATAAGAAACTAAATTCCACAGCTATTTAATTTCTGTTTTGCATTTAGTACCCGACCATGGGACCCACTTAATGATATGATACAATTTGAAAAAGATGGAGTTATCCAGACCAAAGTGAAACATCGCACTCCAATGGTATGTAACATAAAAGTAGCTAGATCCTATAGGCTTATCAATTTGCTAAATCTTTAGTATCCTTGGCAATTAGGTTTAAATTTTAAAATTTTAGGTAAAATGACATAACAGGCAGCTCTTAGCACCTCAAAGAAACATTTTAAAAAAAAAAGAGCAAAAACTACCAGAACTCTCCAAATATTGAAACATTTGAGCAACTAAGGGAATGAAGGACCAGAAAAGGTTTCAGAGCATTGTAGGGGTGCCTTCCTTACATCTTCCTGAGCACACTACAGTCTTGTGAGGTCTGTGTTCCAGCATAACTCCCTGAATCCAAACGGACAAAGTAGACGGCATGTGTGCACACACACACCCATTAGGACACGTGCTCCCTAGAGGGCACATGTGGATGCACTCACTTCTGAGACTGTCAATAAGACGTTATACAAAGGAATCAAACAATACAATAGCTGAAAGTCACAGTAATGAGCAACTTGGTAGACGAATCTACCAATAGATGAATGTAGGTATAAGACAGACTCAGTCACATGAGAGAGAGCTATGCAAATGATCCAGTGTGAGAAGAGAAGGAACAAATGGATGGAACCATGAACAGAACCTCAGAGACCCATTGAGACACCTTCTGCTGGGTTATAGGAATTATGGAGTGCCCAAGGAGACCAGGGATGGAAGCGAGTGAAATATGTTTAAGAAAGCCTCCTATATCCCACGTTTATAATAGGATAAGCTCAGATTGTTGAAAACCACAAACCAAAACCAAAAAACAAACAAACAAACAAAAACAGAGCCTTAAGGCAGTAAGAAAGGACGCGTCACATAATGTTTGATAGATAATACTAAAGATTTCTAAAAGTTTGCAGACAACAACTTTTCTTTTCATTAAGAAAGCAGTTCAGTTTATAATAGCATCCAGAAGAGTAAAATTCCCAGGAATAAACAGAATGAAGATGTGGGACGCTTGCCCAGTGAGAATTCTAACGTGTTGCTAAAGAAGGTCAACAAGACAACAGGAAATGAAGAGACAGCATATTTTCTTGTGCTGGAAGAGTTTATATTATTACAGTGCAGCACTATCCCCAAACAGTCTGTAGAAATGGGAAAGCTGGTCCTTAAAGTCTTATGGAATTGTGAGGGTCCCTGCATAGCTAAAACAACTTTGTTTGTTTTAGAACAAAGTTGGAAGACATATTTTCCAGGTTCAGCATTTATCACAAAGGCAGAGTAATCAAAGCCTTCATTTTGATATAAGGATAGACTTGGCATATAGGCCATTGGAATGACACTGAGTCTGGATGTCAAAGTTCTTAAGAACAGACACCACTCTTCCAGAGGACCTGGGTTCCTTCCATTCCAGGTACCCACATGGAGCTCCAACCAGCTATAGCTATAGCTCCAGGGGATCTGCACCTTCCTCTGGTCTGTAGGGAAACATATACTCAGGCAAACACTCAGACACATAAAAATGAAATAAATTTTCAAAAAAAACTTTAAAAATTACTTTTGGCAATGATTTCTTCCACTCCTTGGAAAAAGACTTAAACAAAGGTACCGAGGTAAATCTACCTGCCTTGCAATGTACAAAAGGTAACCTAGAATAGATGTATACATAAAATGAGAGCTAAGACTATAAAATGCATAGAAAACAGTGTAAGTCATCATGACTTTGTGTTTGGAAATAAATTCTAAATAAGACACTAAAAGCACAAATACCACCAAGCACCAGAAGGTTAAACCGTTCGGGATGGAGAGCGTGCTCAGCTGTAAACACAGCTGACACAGGCTCAGCTCCCTCAGCTCCCAGCACCTACACAGCAGCTCCCCATTGTTCCTGACTCCTGTTCAGGGGACCCAGTATCCCCATGTGGCCTCCACTAGCCCCAGGCAGGCACACATGGGAGTATATCCATACTTGCAGGCAAAGCACCCAGACACAAACAAACAAATAAACTACATTATTAAACATCAGATAATGCATGCCATGAAGAAGGCAAGGAGACAAGCTACAGAATCAGAGTATTTGCTAAACATTTATCTAACAATGTGTAAATGTCCAAACTTCTTAAAGAGTCCCTGGCTTTTCAAAAAGACAGCTTGGATTTTTCAAAAGGCAAATGACTAAACATTTCTCCAAAGAAGACACAAATGGCCAAAACAAAAAACACATAAAAATGTTTAATATTAATATATGAAATACAACTGAAAACCACAATTAGTTTATTACTTCCCACTTACTATGAGAGAGAGAGAGAGA
>JANHMN010000021.1:31408536-31461036 GCA_030674055.1 Rhabdomys pumilio
AGAGAGAGAGAGAGAGAGAGAGAGAGAGAGAGAGAGAGAGAGAGAGAAGACAAGACAAGTATTGGTGAAGATATGGAAATTAGAGCCCCCCAGTGCATTTCTGACGGGAACAGAAAATTTGCAGCTATTGGGGAAAAACAGTTTAGCAGTTCCTAAAAGACTACATAACACAAAATTACCACATGACCCAGTTCTTCTACGCCAAAACAAACTGAAAATCGGAACTATAAATACAGTGTAACAGTATTCATTGAGAATGTTCACAATGCCCAGAAGAGAGAAACTGCAGGATCCATTAACAGATACACGCATATACAAAACATAGTATATCCATATAGTGGAAAGATTAGCCATGCATAAAAATAGTTAAGTTCTGCTTCATGCTCCAACATGGTACACTCTAAAGGACAAATATTCTACGGTTTCCAAGTAGGCAGATTCCCAGAATCAGAGAGTAGATTACAGACTCCTGGCAACTTGAAAAGGAAGGGATAAGGACTTGTAGAACCTTGGAGGTGGTATACTACACTGAGATAATCAATGCTAGTTAATTAACTACATAGGAGTTTAAAGATGGAAACATCATATATGCATGCTATTACAATTTTAAATTGCAAAACTTTGTTTGGATTTATGTTTTTCAATCATTTCAGTCAAGATCCCACTGTGTAGCCCTGGCTGGCCTGGATTTCACACTGGAGACCATGTTGTCCTCAGACATAGAGACCCACCTGTCTGTGCCTCTCTAGTGCTAGATTAAAGGTGTGAATGTGTTTAAATCATGTTCTGCTGCCATAGTAGAGACACATGAGATGTGCTCTTCCTTCTAAATAGACTTGCTAACCCCTGTTTGTGAGAACCTAAGTATTTAAAGTAGGATAGACTGAATCCACAAACTGCCTTCTTCGTATACATTATAAGCTGTGTTCTTCTTAAGGTTCATATATAAGGTTTTCTAAAATTATTCCAAGGAATAACTAAGGACACGTTGTTACAATGGTGAAGTCACATATGAAATTAAAGATAGGTGACCATTGGCTTCCTGTATTTCTAAGCATGCACAGTCCCTTACCTTTGATTCATTTCTTCTCTTGATTTTGGTTTTTAAGTTTGGGACTGGTGACCAAAATTCAAACCTATTACTTACTACTATATAGTTTATTATTCCTAGCTAATGCTTAATGCACATCTGAATCTTGTGCCTGCACATAGATGTTTTTAGTAAGGTTAGGTGTACTGCAAAAAGTATAATTTCAGTTTACCATCAACTGCTTTCTGCATTACCCAAGTACCTTAACATCAGCCAGTGGGTATGTTCAGCATTGAGACCAACATAAGAATGCTGTATGAGACACTGGCGATGCTCTGAGACAGATATACAAGTTGGCTGGATGTATTGTGTCTGTATAGACTTAAAGGTGCAAAGGATACAAACTGACAGTGTGCACCTGCTCTGTGAAGGAAGGCGCAGTTGTGTGCATGCAGGTCAGGAACTGGAAGTTACTTCATAAATTTGTTTTTAGTCTTAGCACCCACTTAAAACCAGCTAAGTGAATGCAGTGAGCTCGTCTTGTTAAATGTCATCAGATTGTTTGTGCTTTCATTCCCAAGCACTGCACCCATCGGTGGTTTTGACAGTTGTACATGTGAGTGCATAGGCTATAATTCCAGGTTATAGTGAAAATTCACGATAAATATGTTGTTTTCAGGTTAGTGTTCCAAAAATGAAACATAAACCAACAAGGCAACAGAAGAAAGTGGCAAAAGGTTATTCTTCCCCAGAGCCTGACATCCAGGACTCATCTGGAAGTGAAGGTAAAAAGATAAGGAACAGAGACGAGTCACTGGGAGTCGTCTTCAAGGAAATCTTTACTCTGGTGTTGGGTACATGTACTGGTTTTCACATTAGCTCAGAATGTTCGAGTTTCTGTGGAAACAGGAACTGGATATGAATCCTGATTGGACTATAGAGGAGCAATCAGCTTAGAGTCACGAAGGTACAGGCTCGGGGGGTGGAGCGAGGAAAAGCCTGCAGCTGAGCGGACACTGCAGTGACAGCCCCTCTGCATCAGAGACATGGTGATGATTGACTTCAGGAAGCACATTCTAAGTTTTGAGTCACTTCATGTTTCAAAAGAGTTTCTCATTCCTAAATAAGCTAGTAGTGTGGAAAACTTATGGACAAGTAGATTAAATACTGTCTTGACCAAGTCAGATACCGTGTGAACTGTCTTCAACTATACCGAGATACAATTAAGAAGGGAGTAAAGTAGCACTTTTGACATTGTAGGAAACTGAAAGAAATGTGTTTCAATCTACTTTCAACACAGTGTCTGTGAGTTTACAGTAAGCTGGGAGCCTGATTTACTTGCAGTGGTAACACCAGAGGGATAAGTAGTAAAGGCCATAGATGGTCCATGAAGAGGGCCTTACCAAACAGGGAGGGCGCTCAGTCCCGGTGGGGAGGGTTCTTGATGAGTGTCTCAACTCTCCAGTGGTCTGACCCCAGGCTTGGGCCCTGGGCTGGTGATGGCAGAAAGAGACTTCTGCAGTTGCCACTATACAGCAGAGGAGACTAAACCCAGCTTGCCCTTGGAATGAGTTAGCTGTGCAAGGTCAGGGAGCCTGGAGGATGGGTGTGTGGGATATGTATATGTTGAATGTACAGATATTTCTAACTCTTTAATTGCCTCTCGCATCAGTACACTGTATTACCTATAATATGTCTGCTAATATTTATTGACACTTGATGCCTTACAACTGTGGAGCAGGGGCAATCCTAGAATCCTTAGTTTAGAACAAGAACCTTGAGAAAAGATGCAAGCACAGTTGGAAAGGGACTGAGATAACGACAGTGCTAGAAGGTGAATGGAGCTCAGAACACTACCTTCTTCAGATCTGTCCAGCAGGCCAGGACAGTGATGTCTTCCCCAAAGTAATTCAGATTTGTAGACACTGATTTATGTTTCATGTGCATGTGTGCATTTATGTTTCACCTGCATGTATGTCTGTGTGAGGGTTTTTGATCTCCTGGAACTGACATTGCAGACAGCTGCGAGCTGCCACATAGGTGCTGGGAAATGAACAACAGCCAGTGCTCTTAACCACTGAGCCACCTCCCCAGCCCTAGTAATACAGATGTTAAATGATTCTATTTTGCTTGTTTTAGTAGATTAAAAAAATAAAACTGATTACACAAATTAATTTCTAACTATTCAGTATTCTAGTTTTGATTTGATATGTTTCAGACTTAGAAATACAGAATATTATATTTATTTTATTAGTCTGTGGGCCATCCAAACCAATGCCTAGAAAACTTGTTATTGTATGAGTCATTAAATTTAACTATAGATTGTGACTACAGCTTCATTCTAAATGTCTTTCAGGTCAATCTGTAAAACCAAGTACACGAAGAAAGAAGGGGATAGACCTGGGAGACATTCAGAGTTCCATTGAATCTATAAAACAAACACAGGAAGAAATTAAAAGGTAATATTTTCTGACAGTGGCTAGTCATTTGAGTCCAGAGGAGTCAAGACCTTGTTACAGGGAATCATGTACACTCTACATTTTCATAACTCCGCCTCTGTTGCCTGAATTCTCAGACTTAAAAATTCCTCCACACTGAACTACTAGCAGAAAGATGGAGTCATGAGGGTTTTCTCTCTCTGAGGGTAGACTGTTGTACTGCTAATGGCATGCTGGAAATGTGGCTGGGGTAGATGTGGAGGAAGAGTTGTTTTTGAGAAAGTTAACAGACTTACTTGCTCCTGTGGTCCCTTCTGTGTGTGGCTAATATGTGATTGTAATGTGCCACGTCTTAAAATAACTGAAATACATGCATAGCAGCATAGTCACTGCCCTGAGACCCACACCATTCCATAATCTAGCACCTAACAGTCGCTATCACTTAACCGTGGGCCGGCGGGAAGAAGTCCACGCTCCTGTCCGTTACAGACTAACTAGGTGAGCGTTGACACGTTCAGTGTCAGACCTTCATGCCTTTCTCTCGGCACTCAGGAGGCACAGGCAGGCAGATCTCTGCCTGGTCCATACAGAGCATTCCAGGGGGCTGGGGGGTAGGGCAGTGTCTCAAAAAAGACAGACAGAAAAGGAAAAACTCTGCATATCCATTAGATTACCTCCCACTGTCACCTTCTTTTGTAACAGTCTGATTATTTAGCCTGTTCTGTACATGAGCCAGCCTAACTTCCATCGATCTGCTGTTGGTCCCACTGGACTGTTCGCTTCCTCAGAGCAGTCAGGATGACATGTGCATCCTGAGTGTTACCAGGACTTAAAATGGTTTTCACATTATACAATTTAGGGATATGTATAAATCTACTTGGTTGCTTTTGCCTTCTTTTTTTCATAGCACATTTCCAAAAAGAAAAAAGAAAAAAGTCATGGTGACTCACTCATCAGCTGCTTTTGAAGATGCTATAAGTATATTTCATGACTAAATTCACATTTTTAGCATAAAAATGCTGTTGAATATTCTTCAGTTTGACAGTATTAAAAAATCTGTTCCATTGTTTTTTTCCTGAAGAATTTGGAATTTTTACTCCACTCTTGTCTCACAAAGATCAAAGAAACTCAGCCAACTAAAGAGCAAATGCTCTTCTTAAAACCACTCTTTTACTTGAAGAGAGAAAATTGTATTATATTTTATTATATATTATTATATTTATATAATTTATGTTATATGAACTTATATTTATGCAATATATTAAAAATAGAAGAACTATTTCTGGATCATTAAACTCTGATGACTATGTTTGATATAGTATCATAAAGTAATATGTTTGATTCTGTGTACTTAAAGCATCCTAGCCTGAATCCTGGCAGTCTCAGTCTCAGTCTCAGGGCAATAGTTAATTGATCTAGTTACTTTAGGTAATGTAATGAGACACCTTGTGACAGTAAAATAATAAATTATAATAATGATTTTATGATAACATTTCTAAAAAGTAATGATAAAATGTTGCTTATTTTTGCAGAAATATCATGGCTCTTCGAAATCATTTACTTTCAAGTACACGTGCTACAGATTATTTTCTGCAACAGAAAGACTACTTCGTCATTTTCCTTCTGATTTTGCTTCAAGTCATAATAAACTTTATATTTAAGTAGAAGTTCTCAACAGTTGAATCAGTGAACTAAAAAGATTAGATGTGACCTGGGACCAATGTTCAAATTGGTTTGCTCCTTATTAAAGCATCACAATATTTCTGAATCCAACAAAACTAGGAGATAAATGTAGAAATGTCTGCCTACTTTTCACGTCTTTTAACCTTAGCCTGAAACAAGAGCTACTGTGTTTGGTTATTACAGTCGGCTGTGTGTTAAGTGCCAGAACACTTTGATGAGACTGTGCCTCCATGTGAGTATAGTAAACGCACATGTTTACTATCCAAGAGCTCTTCCCTGACAGCGGTTCCTGTGCTCTGCAGTGTGCCGTGATGTGTTCTGCTAACAGTGTTCATAACGAAGATGCCGTCACTCCTATACATACAGCTGTGGTCAACTGTTGTCTTCAGAAGACCCGCATATAACTTTCACTAGGGAATTACAGTGGGAAATGATAGATAATAGACATATTATGAGTAATTCAATACATTATACTGTTAAAACCATCTCCAAGTTATCTAGCTCAGTTTGTCTTCTTAGATACACCAAGAAAAATATGTGGGTGATCAGAATTAATATATTGTAAGGGACAAGTAGAAAATTTTTAAGAGTTTACACAAGATTTTCTAACCCCTAGCATTTAATGTTACAGATATAGGTGAATACATAGTTATATATATATACATATATATCTCACTATTAAAGACTGGTAAGCAGCTACATGGATCTATATGTTACAATCCCATCTTAAGCACTTGGTAAAAAAGGAAAGGTCAGAGGTGTTTATATAGGTTATGTGAAATACTGAAGATTTGATGTTTTCTTTATGAAAAACTTTAGCTTTCATTTAGACACGAGTGCTCAAGGAGTAAATAGAAGAGAAAAATGTAATATCTTACTTCAAAAGTCAAAAAAGGTGGTAAGAAAAGACTGCAGTGGCCTTTATTCTAAGACATTAAAATCAATTTGCTTAAATGTGCAATAAGTTGAGCATTGGAGAATATGGAGTTATGAAGTTTATCATCTCCTTCCATCATCCTGTGGCAAGCCACAGCTCTGTACAAGTCTTTCTGTTCCAGCTCAGGCAAAGTTTGTTCCTAAGAGGTTTTGCCTATTTATTCAGTTTAGTATTGTGCTTTTACATAACTATTTATTATTGTCAAAAACACTTCTTTAAAAGATAATTAAGTTTTGAAATGTCATAAAAATGTAGATTCTTCAAACTACAGGTTTTAGAAGGGTTTATGGAGTGGCAACTAAGAAAGAGCTGTTGGTCTGGCTACATCTGCCTTCAACTAAGAAGAGACTGAGGTACAAGTAAGACTAGTCAGCTCTATGCTGCGAGATGACAGCTCCACTGCTAACCCTGAAAGCCTCTTCTTTCTAATGACTATACGTATCCTTAGGTTCCTATGAGAAGCCATTTCCAATGTGGTGTTAGCAAAACAGTGCTGTATTTCATATGAAAATATTTTAAACTTTTAACAGCATAAGCACGATGTACCTGTATCCAGTATTTCATTATGGAGTTTTGGGTTATATTTCATATTTGTCAATATATTGTTTGTATTCATATTCTACTACCAATATTATGCTCAACTGCCTATTCATTGATGTGATATTTTGTAAATATTGTACAACTTGATCTTTATATGATTTTAAATTACTATTAATTTATATTATATATAACTTGATTGGTTGATCACTAAAAGTCGTTTCATTGTTAAACCCGGAAATGTTAAATTGTTGGTGCCTTAGGGCTCTTTCCTAATCCTTTGTGTTGTTTGTGATCTCACAGTGCTTTATTTGTATTGATATCCAAGACTGGAAAGGTTAATTGTTTTTTTTTTTTTTTTAATTTCACTTTAGAGCTTATGTTAATGGATCCTTACCTAAGGAGTCAGAAACTAATGAACAGGGTGACTGTTTCTTATACACTAAAAGCTATGTTCAATCAAAGGCTTCTCTGATGCTTTTAGTTGTATGAGTTTCTTTCTGTGAACTGAACACAAAACTCAGGAATTGGTGGGTTCATATGTAAGTCCTTTAAACAACATATAATTGAACTTGAGTTTAGCCAGTGTGTGACTGACCTCGAACAATCTGATCTAAAGGTTAACTCTGTTCATAAATGGATTCATAATGTGTGTGTGTGACTAACTGTTCCAAACTTGCTGAAAACTCATTGTGGTTTCTAGGGTTTGTGACTATGACTAGTTTTTTTCATCTATCCAAAACTTCATTTGCTCACATAAAAATTGAGATAATCACAATTATTGACACAGGTGGTACAGCAATAGATATTTAACTTGTAATTCCTATCACTACTGTTTTTTAGTATGACTTAAAAGGGGGCATTGGTAATCTTTGTCACAGCTCAGTTGACAGCTGCATTCCATTGAAAAGTTGGCCTTGTGAGATACAATCCTCATTTAATATTTCATGCTTTTGTGCCTTTAAGGAAATATTTTTGTTATTTTTTGTTACAGAACCATAATGTGTTTCTAGCTTATTTGTCATAAAAGGGTCATTTGTCTGTGTCACTTTTGTTTCCTTTTATATAGCTGAAGAATACGTAAGCAGTGACGCTGTACTTTTATAAGGGTTTATGTAGCTAACTATTTCAAATATATTCATACTCAGACATCAATGAAGTACACTTGTCAGATCGTTCTGAGTATTGTAAACAGTGCCTTTTTGATGGAATTCACAGTTTTGGGTGTCATCTTGTGCCATATTCACAAAATTTTGTGGAAGGCAGTTTTAACTTTTGAAGAATATCTTCATCAAAATTTTAAAAAACAAATGTATAAAACTTCATCTTTTTTCAGTGTGTAGCATTTCTAGTCAGCAGTAAATTGTTTGTTTTTGTTTTTTTTTTTTGTCTTATTACAGGTATGATGGCATAAGATGAGCCATACGTGAGACTGTAGACTAAATAGAATTATGTTAAATATAAATAAAGAAAATGTTCATGTTTATATCAAATTTTCCAATTTGACCTAGTGAGAGGAACCTTTCATAATTCAATACGTTTACATTTCAACTTCCTTCTTATTCGATTAAATATAAAAGAGATTCTTTAAAATGTATAACCTGCCACCACTGCATAATTTGGTTTCATTTTGTTATGTATTATGTGGGTTTAGTATATCCAGTTTTTGTTACAATTAAAGTACTATTTTGTTACAGTTTTTAATTGAAGATGGACTGTTAACATTGTACAGGACCAGTGTCTTATTAATAAGATTAACATATTTAGTGAGAGCCACAGGAAAACCTTGACAAAAATGAATGTGACTATACTTTATGAAGTATTTAGAAAAATCAGCCTCTTTATTTATCATAAAAATTATTTTAGTATCATAATATTGAAATTCTTTATTTGAAAAAATGCCATGAGCTATTTCAATGATGAGCCACAGAACCTCAGTTGAATTTATTTCCACTTTTGGCATGTTAAATACACATTTAATTTTAAATACTTCAGTTAATGGGCTTATTAAGTCAAGCACTAGCACTGGTCAGTTTTGTATGATAGGATCTAAGTGTGTTGTCACCTGCAGTGTAAATATAGCACACTGTTGAATTCTCTTAAGGTGCATAGTACATGTGTAGGTAGCCAGGCGGTTTTGTAATGTATACATTTCTAATCTATTATTCCTAACCTGTTATGTTTGCAGAGAGAAAAGAATTTTTCTAATGATCTGTAAAATTATGTTAACTTCTACAAGTAGGTATTCTAAATAAACTTTTTTAAAAGAGCAATCTGTGATCCAGTGACTCTTGATATAATGTGTTAATGCATAATTACTAAATTGATGCTCATTTATTTTTTTATTGCATGGGTGAGAGAGGTGGGGAGAGAGAGATGGGTACAGACTTGACAGGGATTTTGAGAGAATCCCTAATGTATGTTTTACTTGGTACTTTACATTCTTTTTTGAAAATAAGTGGAAATTATACATATTTTCTACATTAAAAATGAGGCTCAGCATATCTAAATGACCCCAAAAACTACACAGTTAAGCATAAAGGCAGTCTTTCTTTTTCAGATAAAAGCCTTCTGAATCATGACTCCACAGTGCTCTAGTAGAACCTTGATTGTACTGTTTAAATGTTTGAAATAACCCACTACTTCAGTATAAAGGTAATTCCCAGTGATGAATGCAACCAGGAAAAAAAAGCAATATCATTAAACACTGAAATGTTTCCCCTCCAGTCATTTATTACTGAGGAGCCCATATTGAGTTATTGAGTACACCTCAGATAAGCTCCAGAAAGTTGTACTCTTGATTTTTGTCTTCCTTTTCCCCGTTCTAACTTGCCCCACAGAATCCACATGCTACTTCTAGAAATAATGGGCCGTGTGGAGCTAGGAAAATGCTGTCAGTGTTAAACGTCATTGAATATCTACAAGATCAGTCTCCTGCTAACAGTGACAGGTTCGTTTCTGCATTCATTTCTTGTGGGTATAACAGCCCAAGAGTGATGATCCACCATAAGAATTTTACAAATAAATGACAAATGCTTGCCTGTACTTCGGATTAGATATGGTACAAAATACTTTCTAGTGTATCCACATTGGAACTTTAAGGTTGGGGGTATGTTACTCCAATTTGTGTTTTTTAAGATGAGGAAAGCAGGTAATCACAGATGGTCCCTGGGTGTAACGGATGACTAAAAGAGGCATCTTAGCTATAAATCCAGCACTCACGCTCTCCCTGAAGCCTCTGTTTTAATACATGAAACATTTCTGCTTTGGGATTGTCTGCAGCACATGAGGTTAACGTGTTGAATCGTACAATACTACGATTAATCATCGATGTGAATAAAGGGCAAACATCGACTTCTGCTAAAGTGGTTAAACTAGGTGGGGTTTCTTCCATACCTGAACGCAGACAGACACAAGCCTAGAAATGGCAATGTCCAAGCCCTCCGCATCCTAAAACCGTTTGCATGAAGGCAAGAGAGCAAACGTTACGGCAGGGGCACAAGAGAAGCCCGAGATGGGGGCGGTACTCACGCCCCTTCACTCGAGCACTTCCGAGCATTGACCTAGAGGTGCAGTGGCCAGGGACGCCTGCGGGCGTGAGCCAGGAAGGTAGGGACACCCCAGGACCACTCGAGTCTCGGCCCACGGCTGGCGGGCTCCACCCACCGCAGGGCATTGGGCTCTTCCGCCCAGCGACTCGCGGGCGGATCCACTAACGCCGTGCTACTGCACTTCCGCCTTTCTCCCCGCCTCTTCCGTTTTCTCCCTCTTACGGTCCCGACCTTCTAACGGAAAGCGTTTCGCACGGTTCCGGATCCATGGCGTTCCAGGGGTCCGTGACGGCGGCGCTGCGGGTGGCTGAGGTGCTGGAAACCATCGCGAACCGCTGCGTGGGGCCCGAGGGCGGCCTGGTGTTGTGTACGAAGCCCACCGGCGAGGTGCTGCTTAGCCGGGATGGAGGCTGCCTCCTGGAGGCGCTGCACTTAGAACATCCCTTAGCCAGGTACCTCGCTTCAGCTGCAGGCCGCTAGGCGCGCATCTCCCTCCACCTCTCATCCGGTCCTGAGGCCGTGGACCTGGATAAAACCAGTGTAGACGTCGGGTCAGAGCGCTGCCCAAACTACTAGTCCTGGGCCCCAAACCTCATCATTTACCTAGAACACTTCTCTTTCCCCATCCCTGGGATCTTAGAATAAAGTAGTTAAAGAAAAAGTAGAGCTTAGGCTGTATGTCCAAAAGACAACCTGTATGTCTGTAGCTATGAAAATATGAGTTTAACTTGGCACCAACACGGAAAATCTGAGTTATTTTTTCCCTTCCTATACAGGATGATAGTGGCGTGTGTTTCCAGTCATCTTAAAAAAACAGGAGATGGTGCTAAAACGTTTCTTATTTTTCTTTGCCATTTACTCAGAGGACTTCGAGCAGTTGGAGGAAAAGAAAAAGATTCACTCACTTCTAAGAGTATTCAGAGTCATGTAAGACATTGGAAAAACTGTTGTCAGTGGAAATCTATTTCCCAAGCTCTGCTGACGTTTCAGACACAAACGCTAGGTTGTATTGTAGACCAGTATTTAAGCAGGCACTACCTGTCTGTGTTTTCTTCATCTGCTGAAGGAAGAACACTGTGCAGGCACTCCCTGGAGTTGCTCCTGGAAGCATACTTTTGTGGACGTGTGGGAAGAAACAATCACAGATTCCTTTCACAGTTGACGTGTGACTACGTTTTCAAATGTATGGCTTGCGAAAGTGGGGTTGAAGTATTTGAGTTGTTGGACAACTGTTTTGTAGAGTTGAATGTGGGCGTGACAGGCCTTCCCGTTTCAGATTCTAGAATCGTGGATGGCCTTGTGCTTCCCAGAGACTTTTCTGTGTACTGCCCAGCAGATGGTGCCATTAAGATGGTGATCGTAACAGAAATCCTCCAGCCTCTGTTTGCATCGGCTGGCTCCGAGTTTGTTCTCAATTCAGAAACACAGTTTCAGGCATCTCAGTGTTGGATCATGGACAGGACGAAAACAGTAATGAACTACTTGTGCAGTCAGGACATAAAACTGCTCCTGTCCAGTGTGAAGCAACCAGACCTAGTTATTTACTGTGCAAGACTAAATAGCATATCAGTGGTGGACTGTTTATCATCTGAAGAAGTTTCCCTTGTCCAGAGGATCACTGGTCTTTCTCCTTGTGCCCTACCAGAGGTGGCTTCACGGTGTGAAATTTCTGATAGCACTTTGGTGAAGTTTTGCAAACCTCTCATCCTTAGATCCAAAAGGTATGTTCACCTTGGCTTGATTAGCACTTGTGCATTTATACCTCACTGTATGGTCCTTTGTGGACCAGTTCTGGGTCTTGTTCAACAGCATGAGAGAGCTTTCCATGGAGCATTTAGGATGCTTCGGCAGCTGTTTACTGACCTTGATCTAAATTACATCATAGAAACCCAAGAGCAATGTAACCCCAGTCCTCTTGCTTATGACAATAGCAGAGAGAGTAATCACTCACCAGAAACTGATACGTGTCAGGACATAGTAGCAAAGAACAAAAATATATTGGAAACTCAAACACACTTAGAAGTATATTCAGGTTTGGGGGCTTCAGAGACAGAATTGATAAGAGGTAAGCCATGGTCAGCACACAAGAAGACACCAATAGATCCTTCTCAAACAGATGAAATACTGAAGTGCTTATCTCCAGAAAAAATCAGAATAATTGATAACCATGAACTGTTAATTGAGAATAATTCCACTGGAAATCCTACAGCAGAAGACACTAGAACAGAAATTTCTTTCGAACATTTACAGGTCACAGATAATCCCGGAGAGGGGTACATGTCACCAGTAATACACAAGTCGCCGGATACTTCCCGGGATCTGTGTTCATCAGCTGTCCCAGCAGGCTGTGTTCTACCAGTGGGTGGAAATTTTGAGATGTTGATGCATTACTACCTCCTCAACTATGCCAAACAGTGCCGACGATCAGATGAATCTGTCATCAGCATGTTAATAGCTGATGCTCTTTTAGGCATCCCTAAAATCCTTTATAAGGCTAAGAAGGGCAAGGACAGTTTCCCACACATATACATGCAGTCTCTTCATGCACTGCAAACCAGTCAACTCATGGTAAGTGGTCAGTCAGGCTTCGAGTCAGTAGCTGGTAAGTACCAATTACTAGCTTCAGTTCTTCAGTGTTTGATGAAAATATTAACCATTGATTTAATAATCAACATCAAGAGACAGCCTCAGAGAACTGGTGACCAAGAATCAGAAGACGAACTTTAGCACTCAGTTTTTTTTATTGCTCCGACTTTCAGTCTGGGGCCAGGGAAATGGCTCAGTGAACAAAGGCATTTAATGCTAAACCTGACTACCCAGCATTGAAGGAGAGGATGAAGTCCTGAGCTGTGCCCTCTGTTCTACAGACATGTTCGCAGACAAACACTAAAACAAATTTTATTCAGCTCAAGCTAAGTATTGAAACAGGCTTCTGGCTGACTGAAGTTAATCCAGTCCTTAAGTATACTGAGTCCACCAGACCATTCAGACACAGTATCAGCTCTATGGAGCAAAACCTGGCTAAATATGTTTCCTTCCTGTGCTTGTCTGTGTCTGAGGGAGCTTGTCTTTATAGTTCCCTTTTTTTGTATCTTTTTCCACTTCATTTCCTTGAACTTTCTGTATGTCATAGTCATGTAATCTCCTGACTTGAACGAGGTCTTCAGATGCCATCTTACATTGTTGATGAACATGAATGTAAAATGTTATCTTTCATTTAAAATGCTTTCTGTAGGCCAAATGTGTAAAGCAGTAAATAAAAGTCAAATTTTCCAAATTTAAATTTATTTTCCTTTTGGGTGTCATCTGATTTATTTCTGTTTCTATTGAAAACAGTTGGGGTCTGGGGAGATGGATCAGCAAGTAAACCATTTGCCACCCAAGCCTGGAAACCTGAATTTGAAAGAACCAACTCCACACAGCTGTTCTCTGGGCTCCACATGTACGCTGTGGCACTCTGCACAGACATACACAAAGTAAATAATTCCAAAATCTGCACCTTTGAATACCTGTTTAAAAATAGGACTATTTGTTGTGAATTCACCTTTTATCATTAGAAGTTAGTGTCAGAAAAGACAGGGAATTTGTTCTTTCTATTTTCTCCTGGCTCCTAAATCTTGTAAGGATTTCATGCAGTTGCTTGCTAGTTTTTCTTAGTTTTAGTACATGGCCAGATTTTCAGTAGCAACAAATAATTTGACAGTTTTTTTTTTCCCCTAGGGTAGATCACAAGTGTTTTCCCTGTCGATTTATTGTGTATCTAGTCATAGATAAGGACAGTGTCTTCTCCTTTTAGTAAATAATTGTGATACCCAAAATAATGTTTTATTTAGACCAGTGTTTAAATGTGCTTATTAAGTAACAGTGTTATCTCAACCCATTCCCCTGAATACATGTTTCTAGTTTATTCACTCAGTAAATAAATTCTTAACTGTATAAATACTAAGCTAGATGGCATGTCTGCTATGCCTTCTTGTTCTTTCTACAAAGTTAATGAGTAGGTCAGTGACATTGACTTCTGACTGGATTTAGGAAAAGTAAAACAAAAAACATCTTTATATTTGAAAACCTGGCTAGTAATGATTGTAAACTGGTGGACTGGGATCTGCTGCACAGACCTGAGGAACCTGAGTCTGACTCTCAATACCTTCCTAGAAGCCAGGCTTAGCAGCTTGCCTCTGATCCTGCAGCTGGGCGTGGCGCTTGGGGTGCAGACAGGCAGATCCTGGAACTCGCCTGTCAGCCAGTCTAGCCAAATGATTACTCCAGGTTCAGTGAGACAACCTCTCAAAATAACTGGAGAGCAATAGAGGAGATACATCCAAAATCAGCTCTCTCTTCCCCTCCATATGTGCATTTGCACTTGAAACACACATGGGTACATTCAAACCTGTGTGTATCATGCCCTACACAAACCCATAACCCAGATTTTTTTTATTACATACAGCGCCATCTTAAAAGTTTATGCCATTTGATGCATACTTCAGATTTATAGAAATGGGGGAAATGATCTCAATTCATGATGAATGGATCTACATTAAATCACTGTACAACCTTTCTTGCCCCGGCCCGGGGGATTCAACGAGACCTTAGGGAAGGGGGCAAACGAATGAAAGGACAAGAGACAAAGAATGAGAGCAAGTCTGAAGTTCTGATCAAACTCTGAAACTTTAATTTTGGGGGCAGGTTATAAAGACACAGCAAACCAGGAAGTTTGGGCGAGGGTCATTGCTTAGGGCTATCCTACTATGGAATCCTTACTGTCTAAGACCAGTCCACTGTCATATCCTTATTGCCCTAGACCATCCCACTGTCATAACCTGCTCCAAGGAAATGCCAGACGTTCTTTAAGTTCCTGGGACCTGAGACCTGCGAACGTCCTTTCTTAACCTTGTACTGACTAGACTTTCTAGAACAGCAGGTAATTTCCTGTGTTTGGCTCCAGGCAGTTTCTGGCTATCAAGTTATTTTTGCTTCATTTTGTCTTTTGTCACTTCAAATACTCTTGAGTCTTGTAGCAGACTTCTGTAAACAGAGTTTGTCGTTGAAAGGTTGGCACCTGATGTTCCCGTTTGCATAAGTGGCTTTTCAGTAAGAGTGTGCTCAGGGCATATTGAGTGAGTTAGTCACATGGTGTTCATAGTGTGACAGCATGTGCATGTAACCCTAGCACTGAAGGTAGAGGCTGAAGGGTTAGGGGTTCAAGGCTAGTCTGAGCGACATGAGACCAACTGAGAAAGAAATCAGGCATGTGGAGGGAGGGAAGAAGGAAAACGGAAAGAGGTGGAACTTCCTGCTCTTTATAAAATAATACTAAGATTAAAGTTGTATCCCTCATTGATGTTATTAAAACAATGAGTGGTCTTTACAGAGTTAAAACTGGGATGTTTACATCCTTGGCTTAAATAGTTGTTTGTTTTTTTTTTTTCTGGAGATTTGCTAGATAGAGTTTCTCTATGTGACTTCATTGTCCTGAAAACTTACTCTGTAGACCAGGCTGGCCTTGAGCTCAGAGAGATCTGCCTGCCTCTGGTTCCTGAGTGCTGGGATTAAAGGCCAGCACCAGCACTGCCCAGTAAATATATCATTTTAAAACTGAAATTAAATTCCACACTGGGCAGTGGTGGCACACGCCTTTAATCCCAGTACTTGGGAGGCAGAGGCAGGCAGATTTCTGAGTTCGAGGCCAGGCTGGTCTACAGAGTGAGGAGTTCCAGGACAGCCAGGATTACACAGAGAAACCCTGTCTCGAAAAAATCAATAAATAAATAAATAAATAAATTCTACAAGGGATTTGAAGGGATCTGTAATAAGAACCAAGTTACAGGAAGGATTGGAAATAAAAATATGAACAACAGGAGACACTGAAACAGTTTAAAATCAAGATCATTTTCTTGTTTTCTGGAGCTGCATGGTAAATAATTGGGACACTTAGTAAAGTATCTTATTTGTCTTCGGTCTCTGGGGCTGGCGAAGCCCATCTGGACTTCTCTGCGCAGAGTCACAGGGTGAGCCAAAGTGCAAGGGAAGAGAACTCAGGCCTCCCTGCTCAGTGGCAAGGTCGGTGTCACAGTGTTCGTGTATGTGGACTGGATACATGGAGGCAGCCTGCTGCTTGGAAATATAGTCTGCTGTGCCACAGTAAGGAAAGGAAGACAAAATGTGCCTTCTCAGCTGAGCCTTTGCAATGTCTCACGTAAGCCTACCTCCCACGAGCACACCTCCAGGATCCTTTATCAACCTTATGTTTTCTTGAGCCTGCATGAGCCATTTTCATCTTCAAACCAATAGGCATTAAATAATTGAACATCTTTGAGCCGCTTCCGCCAAAAGAGCTATTTACTCATGCTATACAGGAAAGAAATGTCACTGGATTCATGTTTCAAGGCGAAAGCAATGGGATGGATGAATACAATTTAAGCACGATCTGGAATTGTTCATTCTCTCCTGAAAGGGATGCATGCACTTCTGTTAGCCAGAATAGGGGCAAATATGATTTCCATTCCACCTTACCTGTGGGTGAGCATGCGGACTTGTCTGTAGCTAAGGTTTGACCACAGTCAAGGACAGTCCCTGGGGGATGACAGACACAGGAATGAGAGAGGTGGAACTTAGATGATCCAGCAGTCATTCCAACCCCCTGGACTATATACACTGAAGACCTGTGACAGGGAAATGAACTGCCATACTTATTTCTGCCTTCTGGGGCCGCTTTGTTAATGGCAGTTCCACCTTTATTGCAGCAAAAGATCTCTGCTATGGCCGTATGAAAATAAACATAAATTTTTGAAAGAGCAAAACTACTAGCCGTCTAGCTTTAGACTCGATCCACTTTTTTCAATACTTACTTTTTTCCAAGATGCTTTTGCTTTGGGGAATTGGGGGGCGGGCTGTGAAAAACACTTAATGAAAACACTTCAAGTACAAATGGCTTGCATTGTTTGTTCAGAAGCTGCTATGGTATCAGCTCCCCAGACTTCAGGTAACACTACACTTCAAGCTTTTAAGACTTGCCCCAGCAACATTTTCTTCTCTATTAAAAGTGGATATTTTTAAGATTTTTTTTTATTTTTAATTAGCTATATGTGTATCTGGCATGTGTGTGTGTGTGTGTGCGTGTGTGTGTGTGTGTGTGTGTGTGTGTGTCTGTGTGTGTTTCCATTCCTTTGGGAACCAAAGACATCAATCAGATTCCTCTGGAGACAGAGATGGGTTGTAGACAATTGATCGCTGACGATCACACAATGACAGTGACTAACATGAGTACTGGAAACTGAATTTGAACTCAGGTCCTGTACAAGTGCCGTTTACTGTTTTAATCCTTTTAGCCCCTGGACTGTCTTCTTGGTGAATGTTTAACCACTTGGAGTTTTGTATTCCCTGAAGGGGCAGACAAGCTTATGGTACCGAGGGCTATGTATTTTTTCTAATCCAAGCATCTTCCTTGTACCCGTTTTCTAACATGGAGATCTTTGGGGGGTTATATTCTGATCAGAGCGGGGATTAGGAAGGTTGTCCATTGGAAAGGAAGCAGTCCTCACTAGAAACAGTCTTTCATGTTCCCAATTGCCTGAACCTCCTAAATGTTCCTCGTGATTAAAATGCTTTATCTGAAATTCTTGGTTTGGTAACTGCACCAAAGTGTCTCCACAGCTTGTTACTGTGTGCCACCTACCCATGGACCGTGGACCTCTAACCAGTCATGAGAGTAGTAATTGTACTCTTTAGGGGCAGCATCCACTGAACATCTAGCCTGAACTCACCCCAAGACTTTCTTAAGAAGAAGCACACATTATTTTAAGCCATCTTCTGTGGTGTGTGGCCTTGGGTAATTCAGATATTTTGAGCTGAACTTCATGACTTGGTAGGGAATTGTTCCAGAAAAATGGTGCCGTTTTTCCATTTTAAATTTCCAATAGATGGAGAGAACAGAAGGACCATCCATAGACAGATTGAGAGGTTGATGAGACCGTGGAATCTGATCAAGAGGAATGCTACACGGTACATGGCATAGAATTCAAGCTCAAATTTAAATATATAAATAACGGTATGAGATTAGGCCCTGAGCTACATAGACACCTTCTCAAAATAACAAAACGACAACAATAAAGGCCCTGAGTCACTGGGATAAAAGCAACAACAAAACCCAGCGCATTTTGGTTTATAAATGAAAGAAGAAACGAAAGCATAAACTCAGAGCTATCGCACCGAACCCTGTACCATCTTCAGTAAACCAGAAGGCTGTCGCAGACTAAGCAAAAATAAATGAACAGAGCTGTGACTCGTGGTCTGCATCCCTTCGATGTAGAATCTGCCCATACAGCCCTCATTCAGACCACTGCGTAGCTGCCTCAGCTTCTCTCTCCATCTCCTATTCAACCACAAGTGGGGGTGCTGTCCTCCACACGCTTCTGAAGCCTTCCGTTTGTTTTCCTTTGAAGTGGGATATCCGCCGTGGGCCATATTTTTTATTTCTCGAATCCTTCCCTAGGAACCAGTGTACATACAGCTCCTTGATGCTGAAAGTCACAAGGGAGCATCTAAGTAAAAGTTTAGACTGTCCAAAAGGCCAGTGTAGCCAGAGTGCTGTGTTTATGGCTATTGATTGGCATGACCTATTTTGGCTCCAAGACTTTATCCAGATACTCCACAGTGCCTGCCTGTACAGTCTGTAAACCTTGTTCCCTCCCACAGAGACAGTAGTACTGGGATAGCCCTTCATCTGCACATGCGTCTGGGAGGATAGCGCTTTATCTGCACATGCGCTTAAGGAAGGATAGCTCTTCATCTGCACATGCGTCTTAAGGGAGCTCCGGAGGTTTGTGACGGTTTTTTTTTTTTTTTCAATGCCTGGCTGACCTGGCAGCTAATCTTACAAAGAGAGGTAGAAATCCGTATGGTTCTTGTGTTGTCGGAAGGCTCATGGATTAGATCGGAAGCCTTTATGGAAATAGAAGAATATTTTTAGTTTTACAGCTATGGCAATCCAGTCAGCTTTGCACCACAGTGACCAAATCCCTATTATACTTAACTTAAAATGGAACAAGACGTATCCTGCTATGGTTGGCAACTAGAGTCTAGAAGTCACCTGATAGGTATTTGGTTGGTTGGTTTGGTTTTTGCCTGTGGCAAGACTCAACATCATGGTAGAACCAAACCTGCTTAGCTCATAGCAGCCATGGAAAGGCCAGAGTCCCAGGACGCCCTTTAAAGTGTGAAGCACAAAAATCTTCCAACTCAGCCCCACCTCCTAAAGTTTCACTACCTTCTGGCAGCAACTGTGGACCTAGGGTTCAGCACATGAGATTTGTGGGGGAGGGGCTTTGAGTCAAAGCACAGTATAGTTTCATATTTGGAAGACAGGTTCTCAGGTTCAGTTATTCAACTCTCCCACCGATTGAAGCCAGTCTTCGATGTAAGAATACAAGCTTTACAAATTGAATACGTGGCAAAGACTCTGGAGGAAGTCTTCTTCTAGCGTTATCGGCTTCTACAGACATCACTGTCTTTCGTGATCCTCGACTAGCTTAAAGATTTATAGAAAGCAAAGTTATCTTGTAGAGGGCAGGTGGTGATTCTCATTTTTAAAACACAGATGGATGCTGTGTAGTGAAGGTAGGACATTCCTACTCTGAAAGAGGCTGGTTCTGCATTACCAGTGTGCTTACCTCCTGTGACTGTAATAAAATACCAGGTAAAACTGGCCTAAAAGCAGGAAAGGTTTATTTTGGTTTACGGTTTCATGGTAACTGGTTCCATCAATTCTGGGCCTGTGGTGTGAATATCATGGTGATGGGGGGTGGGGAGGAGACCATCATGGGGCAAAGCTGCTCACGTCATGGAGGTAGGAAGGGATTTGGAGAAGGGGGGAGGGGGATGAGGGAGGGATGGATAATAAAAATATTGGAGACAAAATATGTCCTTTTAGGGACTGCTCCAACTATGCCGAGTCCTGAAATTCCTACCACCTCCTTGCAATTCAAGGCCTCAAGCCCCAGTCGTTCCCCGAAGGTCCTGCCTGTGAGCGCTGCGTCCTTGAAGGCCAAGCCAATTCATGGGCTTTGGGAGGGACATTCTACATCCAACCCCTAATGGCAGAAGCCACATTAGTCTTCCTAAAGGATGCTACCAGTGACTTCCCTTTGGAGTCTCTCTGGAGCCAACACTGGAGGCTGCTTTCCTCACCACACAGGGAGGAAGCTACAACTTTCCACATACTTCCTTTTAGAGTTGTGTAGTGGTTGGGTTTTTGTTGTTATTGTTGTTGTTGTTTTACGATTGCCCTTTAATAACCTCATTCTCTGGCAGTTTAGTTCAATCCCAAAAGAAAGGGTGAGTGAGTGAAGGGAGAATCCAGAGTTTTGAAGTGGTCACCTATTCAAGAGACAGTGAGTTAAGAGTTGTCTGAAAAGGCAAGATTATGATGTTCGCCACCTTTGCTGGACACATTAGAGGTTCTAGAGCAGATGCATTAGAGGTTCTGGATCAGAGGCATTAGAGGTTCTGGATCAGAGGCATTAGAGGTTCTAGGTCAGAGGCATTAGAGGTTCTGGATCAGAGGCATTAGAGGTTCTGGATCAGAGGCATTAGAGGTTCTAGGTCAGAGGCATTAGAGGTTCTAGGTCAGAGGCATTTAGAGGTTCTAGGTCAGAGGCGTTGGAGGTTCTGGATCAGAGGCATTAGAGGCTCCAGGTCAGAGGTGGTGGAGGTTCTAGATCTGATATGTTAGAGGTTCTAGATCTGATATGTTAGAGGTTCTAGATCAGAGTTCTTGTGCATTTGCATAGCCAAGTGTAGGGACTGCTGTTTGGGGTTCTTTGGTTTGGTTTGGGTTTTTCTCCTTTTTTGCTTCCATTTTTAACTAGTTCACTTACACAACCACAGAGGGGAAAATCAGGGAAACATGTGCTGGCCTTAGCGAACCAGGATGGAAAATTAGACGCTATGAGCTGCCTCTCTCACACCCTCGTCTCCTAGGCTGCCTTATGCACAGGTTGCAGAACTGCTGCTAGGATTTTGGCAGCTTTTCATTTGTATTTCTGAAGGAAAAAACAAAAACAAAAACACAAAAAGCACAATTAGTCCAGCTTTAAAAAGAAGCTGGTTTCGGCACTGTGAGGGGGGAGCATTTGCCTGAGAGGGGAAGATGGAGAAATGGTTGGTTATAGGACTTTAGGAGGTGGGAGCTCAGAAGCTCAACCAGTTTCAAGAATATCTGGTCAAAGACGGTTCACAGAAAAGGGGGAAAGTTACTGTTGTCATTGGACAACTGGGGTTCTAACCAAGGGATGTGGAAAGCGTGATGAAAGTCATGGCCATGCAAGGACGTGGGAGGAGCAGCCGCAGTGAGGAGGATGAGAAGGGCAGTGTGGAAATCCTCAGATCTTCAGTCTTGTGCCTTCAACATCAGGCCAGAGGGGTTTGCTGTGGCGAGTGAAGCGGTGGAAGACCTGCCGCTGACCTCTTCCTGGAGCCGAGGAGGTAGTGTGGACACAGAAGCAGCAGGTGCCTGAGGAGGGAAGCCGGGAGGTGAGCTGGTGCCGGTGATGGAGAAAGGAGCCAGCCTGGTCTATGAGGGCATGATGTCCCCGCTGACAGAGGGTGGTCCACATGTTCCTGCAGTGTGGCCGCAGTCACACAGGAAAGCGCCAGCCTGAGGACTCCAAAGGACCCAAGCAGGGCGACAGTACCTCCACCTACTAGTTACTGTGATCTTCAGAACCTTTCAGATGACAAAAGGAAAGAGTTTGGGCAGTGCTTGGAGCCTTTTCCTTCATCTTCGTCCTTGTGCATTTTGGACAACCTGCTTTGAGGTTTCAGATGCTCAAGCTAGGCCTAGTGTGGCATTCACTTCCTGCTGCCTGTGGATCCAGGTGTAGAACTTTGAACTTCTGGTCTAGCACGGTGCTCTGCCTGCATGCCCTCCCTACCTCCTGCCGAGATAATGGACTGAACTTCTGAAACTGTAAGCCAGCCCCAATTAAATGTTGTCCTTTCTAAGAGTTGCCTTGGTCACGGTGTCTGTTCACAGTGATAGAACACTGACTAAGACACTGGGCATTTGCTTAGATCCAGGTTAAGTCCTTATCAATATGCTGACTGATTTAACCTTCAGAATCACCTTACCTTGAGCTGGAGAGACGGCGTGGTTAAGAGCACTTGCCATTCTTGTAAAGGAGCTGATTTCAGTTCCCAGCACCTACACTCGGTGACTCAAAACAGCCTGTATCTCCACATCCTGGAGCTCCAACACTTTCTTCTGGCTTCTGAGGGCATTTGTAACTTGTACTCAGATATGTGTCTCCTCTCTCTCTCTCTCACACACACGAACTGAAAGACACACACACATGCTCTCCCTCTCTCTTTCACACATAAACATATTTTTAAAATGAAAATAAAATCTTAAAAACAAAAGAATTATCCCCACCTTAACTCTCATGATGCCCACCTTATGAGAAGACTGAGGGCGAGGCTAATCTTCCCAAAGCCTCATTGTGCCAAGCAATCTGCAATCTGCAATCTGCAATCCGGCATCTGTCCTGCTCCCAAGCCTATTACTAATACAGCCAGGTATGTAATAAACAGATAGCACTTTGGGTTCCATAATTTAGAGCCGTTATTGCTTAATCCCAATTAGTTTCGAATAAACTTACTATGCAATTTAATCAATGTTTCAGCAAGTAATTTTCATCTCAATCAAGACCTCGATATTTTGTCAGCTTAACAATTATATATCAGAGCCAGTGAGATGGCTCTGTGGGCAAAGGTCCTTGCCACAATGGCTGATGGCATGAGTCCCATCCCCGGAGCCTATGTGGTGGAAGGCAGGCCCTCTGACCTACACATGCATACTGTGATTCAGTAGCCACCAACCCCCAAAGAGATAAAAAAAAAAAAGTAAGCCAGCAGAGGCAGAACGCTAATGTTGTGGTTCACAGAAGAATCTCAGAAGGCTGTTGTCCCTCACATAGGGCGACACTCAAATTCCAGTGTGTCACCTCTGTGAGTTCCACTGGCTGTGGTGAGTTGGGTTCTACTGCTTTTCAGTAAAGGCACCTTGAAGGGCCTGAAATTTGGTTTCCAAAGAACTCTAATTTCCCTGCACAGACCCAGGCAGGATCTCTCCATCAGCTTTCTAAGGTTAATAAATAATGATAGTTTTCAAAAGAAGTCACTCGGATCATTGTCCTTAGAGATTAATTGGATAATTAACTTAGGAAAGGGCTTATAAAATATACAGTGCGTTATAAATCCTGAGGATGTATGTCCTGCTGCTCAAACTAGGCCTAGAGGGCAGAAAAACACTGTTCCTTCTTCTCCTGCCTCTTCTTCCTTAAATACAGACAGGGGCTGGAGACGAGCTCAGGAGTTACAGCACTTGCTGCTCAGAGCTTCTGAGTTCAGTTCTCAGCACTGACACTGGGTGGCTCACCAACCACCTGTCACTCCAGTTCCTGATAGATCCTAGGCCTCTGGTCTTGACAGACACCAGGACTTATGTGCATATAACTCATACACAGACACACCAAAACACAGAATGTAAAAGTTTTTAACGTCTTTGAAAACATATTAATAGATATCCCAAAGATTATTTGAACTCAATCATAGACATAAATATGACATGCAGTACTATAAAACTTCTCGGAGAAACCATGGGTGAAAATCTGTGTGGGCAAAATCCACGTAAAACAACCGATACATTAGACTTAAGATTAACTTAAACAACATATATATATTGTTAAGAGATATATATATATATATCTAGGGGGGAGTTCTTAGGTCACTGGGGTCATCTCCTCAGAAGGGAGAGTGAGAGCAAACTCCAGCTCCTTTCTTCTCTTCTGTCTGCTCCCCAGCTACACAAGACATTCGGCTTCCTCAGCTTCATGTTCTCGATGTGCTCAACATGTCAATGTGTCAATGACTCAAGAGTAACATGGCCTACTGACCTCAGATTGAAACCTCCAACGCTGTGAGCCAAAATGAACTTTCCCTGCTTTTAAAGCTGATTATCTCAGGTATTTTGTTACACTAACAGAAAGCCGATGTGATAGCTTTAAATGTTAACTTAGCACAACTCAGAATCATGTGGGAAGAGAGTCTGGATAGAATATATTTTTATTATCAGGTTGGTCTGTGGGGTTGTCTGTAGGTGGCTGTCTTTACTGTTCACTACTGTAGGAAGAACAGCCTATTGTGGGCAGCACCATTCCCTAGGCAGAAAGTCCTGAATTATGTGGGACAGTGGAAAACTCAATGGTCAGGAAGCAGGTGATGTGAATATATTTATTTCTCTCTGATCCAGAGTATGAATGTGATGTGACCAGCTGTTGAATTGCTGCCTCAATTTCCCCAAAACGATGAGCTGTAACCTAGAACTGTGAGCCAAACAAACCCTTTCTTCCATTATATTGCTTCTTATCAGGGTATTTTTTATCACAGAAACAGAAAGGAAACCAAGACAAGCTGGCCAACACGAAAATATATTTAAACATGCAATTTACTGAAACATATTTCACAAATAATTTAAATAATAACAAAGCACAACTCCTTTGTTATATAGTGCTCTAAGTTTAAACAAGTACATCCAGTTTTATAACCATCATAATCAAGATACAAATAAATAAATAAATAAATAAATAAATAAAAATTCATGATTCCCCAAACTTCCTTCATGGCCTTTCTCTCTGTCCTGCCATCTGCTGGTTTCCTGTTAGTGGACCCAGCATGCTTTGCTGGAAACAGACTAACCATCAGAGGCCTGTATCCTTGCATGTGCTCCCTGCTGGACCCTGCTCCTGCCACGTGAGCCTCTTTAGTTCCTTGTCCTTTGCAGGCACTCTCACAATCCTAACACCTGTTTTACCTAAATCCCTCTCTTCCTTAATCCTTTGTGGAGGGAAACCTTTGGGGGAATTTTTAGCAAAGGAATTATATAATTTGATTTGCATTTCCCGAGAACCACCTAGCAATGCAGGAGAAGATCCTTGCTTGTGAGACATACGCATTGCAGTTTAAAAAAAAAAAAACATGTGTCTACAGCTTGCTTTGAGAGGGTTCACCAATATATGTGTTTGTGTTTGCATGTAAATAAAATTGCTAACTGGCAATATTTCACGCTCACTGCACTTTTTCAACACTTTATGGGTGTCTTAGTTACTTTTCTGTTGCTATAATTAAATACCCAGGCAAAAGCAACTTGGGGAAGAAAAGGGTCGTTTCCCAGAGGACTACAGTCTGCTCTTCCATCTTTTGGATCTTTTACGGTCAGCGTTCTTAGTACTATTCCAGGAGCGTTCTCTGTGCATTTGAGTGATCTAGACACATATGTTGTATATTCAGAAAATAAGTCTGAACTAAAATTATAAACTTGGAACTATGAGCATCCCACGACGTCTAAACTACAGAGCAAAACAAGACCTCCTAGGGCTCGGGTATGGTCAGATAGGAGGCTCAATCTGTTCTTGGGAAACAGGAGCGTGAGCAGCCTAGAAAAAAAGTGCATTGATTCCTCCTGGTCTGATCCGATGCTTCCTGACAAAGCATATTGACTCCCTGTAGAGATTTACCAATAAAGGAAAGGCTGGCCATCTAGGTTTAGAACAGTCTAGCTCTTGGGTCACATCCACAAGCTTGGTTCCAGTAGTTCCCCAGAGGGTCATCCAGTATGCTGGCAAAATCTGTTAGAGAGTAGTCTGCCGAGGAGCCAGGCACAGGGCTATGAAATTTCCTAAGAAAATGGATTCTGCACAGCTGGCTGCCCCTCCCCTCGCCCTCTTTTCTCTGTAGCCTGCCAGGCGAGAGTGCTCACATTTCCACAAATGGAGAGAAAGGAAGAAAAAAAAAACTTTCCAGGCAGGTAGAACTAATAGCGTATTCTCTTTCTTGGCCACATCCCTTTGTACCGTCAAGGTCCCGCTGATTTGCCACTCCGACTCTCAGAGCTTTCCTTCCACACGGCGTTTGCATTTCTTACATCAAGGTCTTCATTACTATTTCAAGAGCTTTCTCTCTGTGTGTGACGGGTCTGTGCTTTAAAGTTTTATTTTGTTTCTGGGTCAGTCATATTCAAATCATTCAAAGCCAAAAATGGCACGGAAGACACAGAGAAATCTCCTTCCAACCCCCTCTAAACAGATGCTCCATTCCCTAAGTCACCTGCTTTCCCTGGTATAATCACTTGGTCACACGTGACCAGGAGACACAACTTCTAACTAGGTATTGAAAGCCCAGCTAGACGATGTTCCTACAGGAGAATGGCTTGGGTGCCATGCTACTGTCTGTCTCCTTCTGCAGGACCCCTGACCTTCCTCCCTAGGACAAGGCAGCCATGTTGTCTACTGGGAAGAGAGAACGCATTTCTAAGATATACGGTTTGAGCAGAGATTTGAAAGGAATTTTGAGGAAGAATATCTGAGGTGCAAAACCAGCAATGGTCAATCTTGCCCCGGCAGTGACAGAAGTCAGAGAACTGGGAAGTAGAAGGCAATGGTGCTAGAAAAAAATCAGAAATGCGTCCGTGCCACCATGGTCAAGTAGTTGAATTTGATTCTTGTGGAGGTGACAGATCTCTTTAGGGGTCGAGGCAGAACAGTGTGAGAGTTTATGTCCTACACACATCGTTCCATCATATTTACCCGCAGCTCTTCACTCTAATCTCTCCCAGATCCAACCCTGCCTCCCCAGCCTCTCCCAACCTTGGGTCCCCTTTCTTCTGTAACAACTCACTGAGTTACATTTATCCTGACCGTATACTACAACATAGGTTGGCCTGCCAGACAACACGTAAAGAAAGGCGACTCTCCCCTAGAAACCTTCAACTGTCAATATCTTCTCAGTTAGGGGTGGGACTTGTGGGCCCCGCCTCCTTCCACGGCAGGCACTTTATACAGGTCTTCCGCAGCTGTTGTGGTCACGAGAGCGGCAGGGCCACGATGCCCAGAAGACTCAGTTTCCCTCTACTTTTTCACAACCTTTGACTCTTACACTCTTCCCCTACCTCTTTACTGAAACGTCCTTTGAGCCTTTGAGTGCGAGGAGTGTGATACAGACGCTCCGCTGAGCCTTGCACTTACTCTCTGCACGTTGATTAGTTGTGAGTTTTAGCATTAACTAGCTAGCATCCTTTGTAAGGTGAAACCTCTCTGGTGAGGTCTGAGAGCTTCGCTAATCTATAGGTATAGAGATACAAGTTTAGAAAGACTGATGCTATGTCCATTTAGCAGAAAATAGTATTGGGTTCACCCTTAGGAACTATTAGGTCCCCAACCGTGGGTTCTTGGCCAGATTTATAGTATCAGGCCTGTTGTTTCCTCTTGCGTAGTGGATCTTAAATCCAATTAGAATGTTTGGTTACCCCTGTAACAGTCATGGTACAACATGGACACATCTTGCTACAGTGGCCATTACTTAATGTAGGTCACAGGGTCACAGGTGGGGACACTGTTGATGACATTGTCACGGAAACCTACAGAGCACCTTCCAGCACTATGAAAGCTAGCCAGTGGGAAGAGAGCTTCCTGTTTGGTGACAACTTGATCTCTCCAAGTCCTGTGACCAAAATATGTGGTGTTTCGGCAATAGGGCCTTATCATAAAGCTCTGCTGGCCAGCAAGAGCACCGACAATATCCTGTGTTGTTTTTTTTTTTTTGGGGGGGGGTCTTTGTAATATCCCTGACCAACAAATCATAAGGTGGTTTCTCACACCTGGCACTGAACTTTCAAGTTGGCAATCAATGGCTTTTTGGAAGAGCATTACCACCTGTGTAGGGTAACTCCAGTTAACTTTCTCTCTCTCTCTCTCTCTCTCTCTCTCTCTCTCTCTCTCTCTCTCTCCCTCTCTCCCTCTCTCTCTTTCTCTCTCTCTCTTGTGATTATATATTATAAACATTTATGTAAATATTAGACACATATATAGACATGCATTAGTAGATTTCTGTATGGCTTTAGTCCTTGGTGTCAGTTAGCCCTCTTTCTGTGCTATCCCCTGCTCAACCCTGCCGTGTCGTGTCTCTCCTTACTTATTATTCCTTTTTTCCTGTTCATATCACCTGTGTTCTACTATTCTTTCTCCCTTAAGGTCTTCCTCCCTCCTCCCCACCAATGTTACCAGGATTGCACAGGTCATAGAAAAACCTACATTTGCGTGGGAGTGAAAGGCAATGTCACTGAAGTGAAGGCATTGACTAAATCTAAAAGCCAGGCTACAAGGAAGATCATCGTTTTGTATATTTAAGAATCATGGAATATATTTTCCAGGAATATAAGAAGGTAACTCGAGGTCTCATATAATCAATTCACACACTCATGGCTCCTCTGAGAGGACGTGGGATTCTGACACTGTGGATAACTCCTGCTGCTCACGCCTGACATGACAGCACCTCTGCTTAGTGGGCCAAAATTTTCCGCATGCCCTCTTATTCCAGAAGAGTCTGAGGTCTACCTCTAGCACACGTGCAGAATTCAGTCTTATTGTTCTCTGTCCGGCTGAAGTGCTTCTCCTGTTCAATATTTAATGTCTGAAACAAATGCCAGAGCGCTCTCCCCTCCCTCCAGCCATCAGTATTCAATTTATTGAATATTATTAATTAATATTCATTAATATTATAATTAATTAACAATTAATATTATTAAAGTATTCAATGATCAAGAAGGACATAAGCATGAGGCCGCTTAGTGTGGCAGGATATTTGATTGCTTTGTGAACCCCAAGATTGTAAACTGAAAAAAACCTTGTTGTGTGGCTCAGCCCTAGCTCACACCTGTAACTCAAGAGTTTTCTGATTATCGTAAACAAGTACTTGTAGGGTGAGTCAGCCCTGACACAAACCGTTAATCCAAGAGCTACATAAAGCCAACCCTAGGTCAAGGGGCAGAGCAAGCAACCAGTGATGGAGAATGAACATCAGGAGAGTCAGTGAGTTGAAGGGGATTTAAGACATCGTGGAGAAGAAGGGGCTTTTTCCTTCTGGGACATCAGTGGAGTGAGAAGGTCAGCTGGGTGCTTTCTCTGGCTCTCTGAGGTGGCGGCCTTTCACCCCAGCCTGGGGTTCTGGAGTCTTTATGGAACGACTGAGATTTTTATTTTTATAAAATAACAACTTGATGTGCATTCTCCCTGAGTTTTCATTTCTGGATCACTTAACCACTGGCTACCCTGTAGGGTTCTGGTCATTGGAGAGTCAACAGTTCATGCCGCTTCTTCCCTCAGTTCTCATCTTCACTCCCATCTTAACCTCACATGCTGTCACTTGAAATTGCAGAGGTTGTGTTTGTTCTCCATCTTCACATGTGTTGAGGACACGCTTTGCTGGTTTGACTGGTGACCACTCATTTCCTTGGCTGAGTACCTTGTTTCCGCATCCTTAATTCTGAGCTGTTGTGAGCATTGCTCAGACATCTCTTTAGCTCCGTAAAGGCACACTGCATGGAACAAGGGATTTGCCACATTTTCTAGTCTAAATCTGTTGCAGACATTCATTAGATACAGTAGGTTGATGTGGCTGGTGGTCCTGTTCTGACCTTGCTAACCTAGGAAAAGGACTGAGTTTTGACCTGACATTGTTCCCTGGGACCTGCCTCAACATACATACTTTGAAAGAGCCTTTGCTCCTCTTGGGCTGAGAGGCCACTCAGATCAGCTGTCTCCCCTCCAGCAGAGTCTAGTGCTGTAGCTTAGATCTTAAACATTCCCCAGGCCCTGTGTGTCAGAGGCACTTCTGAGAGGTGGGGAAGTTTTTGACAGGTAGGCACACACCGGAGATTGTCAGGTGAGTGACCTAACCATGACCTCTCTCCTGCTTCTTCTTCCCAGGAGTGTGGTAAGCTGTTCCATTCCTGGGCATGCGTCTGCCTTAATCTGCTGCTTCAATACAGAGCTAGATTCAATCATGCACTGCAGTCTCCAAGGCTGAGCGCCGAGCCAGTTTTCTCTTCATGCACACATGATGGCAGATGCTTTGTCATAGGATGGAAGCTAACTTAGAGCATGACCTTCTGATGAAGGGCATCCATTAGGCTTGCTGAATTCCTTGGCTCTAGGGTGTATCTGCCCCAACCCCCTATACACTGCTGCCAGAACCTTTCCCCTGAAACACCTCAGCTACAAGAGCATCCTTCAAACACCTGACACTTGGTATGACAGGAGCTTGACAGATTCAATACAGACAAGCTGTCACCAAGTTCTGCAGTGTCTCCTAAGGTGGAACCTAACCTTTAGTTCTCAGCTTGTTGAAAGTCAAGAGGTTCCTCAGGAAGAATGAGGGTACCTGAGAGTTGCGCTCAGGGAGCACTCCCTTTTTAACCCACCCCCTCTTTTAAAACCAATCTCTGGGAAACTATGGTCAAATTTAGCCATTACCTGTATACCAAGCAAAAATCAATTTGGGCTGTCTTAAAAAAAAAAAAAGCAAAAAACAAACAAAAACAAAACAAAGCAAAAAAAAGAAAACATTCTCAAGAGGAACAGCAGTTGCCTAGCATAATGGTTGATCTTGGTTGTCAACTTGACTACATCTCCTAAAACCCAAGCAGCTGGGCAAAAGCCTTAAGAGGGATTGTCTTGATTAAGGCCTTTGAAGTGGGAAGACCCACCCTAAATCTGGGCCACACCTCCTAGTAGCAGCCCATATGAAAGGACATGGGAGAAGGAAGCTTTTGCTCTTTGCCTGCTTGCCTTCACTCTTGCTAGCAAGTTCATCTACTCTGCTGCTGAGGCATTCCGGCCTAGTGTTAGAACCCACTTCTTTGGGTCTCTGATAGAGAATGAAGATCAGCAGCTCTCTAGGAATCCTCGGGACTCCAGCACCAGATTGGAACTTCTCAGATACCAGTTTTGTGATTATACAACAACAGGATGCATAGCCTTCCTGGTGATTATCCAGACCACAGCCTATAAGCCGATCTAATAAATCCATATGTGTACTCTATTAGTTCTGTTCTTTTAAAGAATCGTACTGATACTCCTAGCATATGTGAGGCTAAGGATTTGATTCCTAGCACCATACACATATACATACAAAATCAGTGCTAATTCCTCTTTGAACACTGGATCAATGAGTATGTGAGTTCAAGGTATCAGATATCAAGATATGTGTTTAAGGCAAGGGGCTCTGAGATACTTTTGAATTCTGAGACACTTTTGAAAACAAACCTATTCCCGAGAGGTAATTTACTGCTTGCCTTTAAGTCTGTAACACAGAATGTATGTTGTCTGGGGGGCACAAGGCTTGAGCAATATGTAAGAAAGTTCTTAGAATTCCAAAACAGGAGAAAATTCCAGATGGGTTTTGTAACCAACTCTGGCAAGCACGCGACAAAGTTCAGTGAAAAAAGATGATGTAACAGAAGGAGAGAAGAGAAAGTAACTCATATTCTGTGGCTGGGAAGTAGGAGAAGCAGATTGCTAATGAGTCTGCCAGCCAAGCACATAAGGGAGCTCTCTCTGTACACAGAGGCCATCTAGGATCTCAGAACAGCACGGAAAACAGTGTCCATGAGAGCGGCTGGTACAGATCTAAGCTGAAGGCCACTCATCTATCAGTGTGTGTGAGATGGGTGTTCCAGGATAGCATAGTGTGGCTTTATAGAGATAGCATAGTATGGGCTATGACTTCCCATAGTATGGGAAACGATGACTTTATTTCCAGTACATGCTTTCTTCCCTCTCTGACATCCAGCAGTGTAGTCCATTCTACATCTCACAGGTTTTCAGAAGTTCTGAGAAAGAAGAGCACGTCATTAGCAGGCATGGCCTAAGGATTTAAGGGTGGGAATCCATGAAAGCAGTGCCCAGAAACAAGAGCCACAGCTGAGTGTTTCTCCTCTCAGAGTCCGTCTTCAGAGGGTCCCCCAGAGTCTTGCTCCACACTTGCTCCTGCAGACCTCGGCATCACTGCCTGGGCTATTCTGGGAGTCATTTTGTTAAGTTATCCAGGCATGCCAGGCTCAAGTTCATCTCTGAACTCTCCACTCTGACCCCTCCACCGATGTTCCGCTTCTGCCCTGCGTCTACAGCTCACAACAGTAAGGTGCAGTAGCCTGGCATAGTGGAGAACGCCCACGTCCACATTTTAATTCATCTAGTCTTTAACTCACTCATTTAACAAACACTGGGCACCTAATATAGTTCGGTAACTGCTGCATTGTGGGGGCTAGAGATAAATGTGACAAAGATTCTGTCACTATGGAGCTCATCGTTACGGATTGATTTTAATGTTGCTTGTGTTAATATGGTTCCCAAGATTACACAAGAACCCATACATCTACAGGGAAGATGATGAGGGTCCCTGTCCCCAGTTAGCATTGATTAGTAAATAAAGTTGTCAGTGGCCAAAGGCTGGGCACGAAGACAGAGGTGAGACTTTTAGGTTCCCAGGCAAGGAACACAGGAGAGGGGAGAATCACCATTATCAGGAAAGAAGATATAGGCTTGGGAGTTGCAGAAGTCTGAGTACCAATCACATAAGGGCTGGTGAAGAGCAGCTCCAGGCCCCTCCCCCATTGCATCTAGGGTAGCAAAGGTGAAATATAGATTTTAGTAAGTAATGGAAGTTTGGGAGTGGCCCAGCCATTGAGCTGATTAAGGCATATTAATTATAAAGCTCTCTCTCTCTCTCTCTCTCTCTCTCTCTCTCTCTCTCTCTCTCTCTCTCTGTGTGTGTGTGTGTGTGTGTGTGTGTGTGTGTGTGTGTGTGTGTTTCATTTGAATCTGGAGCATTGGGGCAGGTAGCAGGGAATTCTCACCATCACCACCAGGGAGGTTAGATCAGATTAATCAACTACTGCTACAGCCCATAGTCCGGATGAAGGGAGTAACAAGTAATTGGCACATAATGTAAGATGCTCATTGGTAGAACTCCATGTACCACCAGTAAGATGGCTTAGCAGGGCAGTGTGTCTGCCACCAAGCTTGACAACCTGAGTTCACATTCTCGGGAGTCACATGGTAAAGAGAAACAGCCTACTCCCTAAAGTTGTCCTCTGATCTACACACACACACACACACACACACACACACACACACACATGCTTGAATGAATGAATGAATGAATGAATGAATGAATGAACAAATAAACAAAATTAATAAAGATGTGAAAATAAGAGCCCTGTGAGGAATTCTACACATTGCTAATTGGTGAAACACAATAGGGGTCTCTCTCTCTCTCTCTCTCTCTCTCTCTCTTTCTCCCCCATTCCCTCATGGGTGTGTGTGTGTGTGTGTCTGTGTGAGAGAGACACACAGAGAATCTCTCTAAAGAAATAACATGATGTGCTTCCTCAAAAAAAATCCATTCAAAGGAAGACAAAGGGAGGATATCTATCTATCTATCTATCTATCTATCTATCTATCTATCTATCTACCTACCTACCTATTTCTATCTCTATCCCTATCCCTATCCCTATCCCTATCCCTATCCCTATCCCTATCCATATCTATAAATTTATGTATTTACATACATGTATGTATCATCTATTCTACAATTTAAGCAGAGGAGTGACAACAATCTGATTTTGCATTTATAAAGACAAGGTGGAAGTTCTAGACTTGAAGTATCTGGGTATCTTTGGAAGACAAACCAGGATAGGAAATGGTGGAACCAAGATAATCTGGTCTCAAGAAACTTGGTGGATGGAGCAACAACATCTGAGAAACGTTCTTCCCTTGGTAGCTCTGGTAATACAGCGTAGGGTTTGGGGGTGGAGGTGACTAGAAATGAAGCTGGAGAAGAAAAAAAGGTCTTAAATCACATGGCGTTTTGGATTTTATTCTCTAAGTCTATAATTAAAGCCACAGATGTAGATATTTTTTTTTTTTTTAAAGAACTGGGGCAATTTGAGGGTTTGCTCTCCTAGTTTCCCCCTTTCCTCCTATTCTGGGGTGAAGTTCATTCTTGTTTAACCCTTAAAGGCCCACACTCTCCCTTCGGGTGGCTAAAGAGCCACAGAAAACTCCATCTCCTGTAAACTTTAGTAGAGTCTGACTACCTGTCACACAAGCCTCTTCTGATTCCACACAGTGATGAGTGTTCAGTCTAGTGCTTACTAGGTCTCTAACTACCTCCTTCTTAGTTCTGTCTTCCCCACTACACTAAACTTCAGAGCAAATGGTCAAATCCTTAAAAGACATATAATAGAAACTCTAAGCTACTTATGAGTCCACTGTGTTAGCCAGGGCCTTGTAGAGCAGCTTCTCGGTGGACCCAACCTAGAATCTAATAGCCCATGGTGGATGTTTTAATAATAGAATCCACACAATATTTTCCTTAATTGAATACCCAAAGATCTATAGCATATTGTCTTATATCAAATGTATACAAACTGCCTTAAACACTATCAATGCAAGTTAGGAGCACCAGTGGTTATAGATGATGAATTTTATTCCTTAACAGACGATTGGTTAAAATTTTAATTTTTAGAAGCTAGAAGGCATGAAGAAAAAAATATAACTTTCCTTGGTGATAACATCAGTCATGATCCAGAAAATGGAAATGGGAACCACAGGAGCTGTCACCTGGCAGAACAGAATGGCAGCAGGCGTCACAATAAGGTACACATGCTGCCTAGTATTCCTATCAACTTGACACAAGCTAAAGTTACCTGAGAGGAGGAAACCCCAATTAAGAAAATGCTCCCTTAAGATTGGGCTGTAGGTAAGCCTGTAGGGCATTTTCTTGATTAGTGATTGATATGGGAGGGCCCCGCCCATTGTGGGTGGAGCCATTCCTGGGCTGGTGGTTGGAGGTTCTATAAGAAAGCAGGCTGAGCAAGCCATGGGGAGCAAGCCCATAAGCAGCACCCCTCCATGGCTTCTGCATCAGCTCCTGACTCCAGGATCCTGCCCTGTTTGAGTTCCGGTCCTGAATTCCTTCAACAATGAACAATGACATGGAAGTGTAAGCCAAATCAATCCCTTCCTCCCCAACTTGCTTTCAGTCATACTGTTTTTTAAGTTCAGTAAGTACTGGTGAAGACAAGGAAGAAAGGGAACCTGTGGTCAAGTTCCTGGAACACCTGGGACACATAGGAGGCTGAGGGTGAGAGGGTTTCAAGTTGAAGTAAGACTGGACTTGCCAAAGGCATGGCAAGACTGGACTGCCAGAATTAAACAGAGAGGAATTTCCTTACATCTGTAAACTTGGAGATTAGGAAATTAATACACCCATTCTGGAAAAAATAGTATGGGTATTATTTTTTTTCTTTCAGTCTTTTAGTTTTGTGAGTCCAGCATTCTGTTCTGGGTATGTGACTGAAAGAAATGAAACAACACCTATGTTTATCCATGCTTGGTGCTATTCACAGCATCTGTGTGTAACTGACAGGTAAATAGACTGAGAAATTGTTCCGTGTATACACAACTGAATAGCAGTCGGTCATTAACGAGAAAACAATTTTGCTATTTTTGACAATTAAGTTCAAAGTGGAAGGCATTTTGCTAAGAAATTTACTGCACCATCTTGGGACCTGTTAAGTAAGCAGTTACATAACGGGTAACCATGGAAACTGCAGCTGTGTCCTGGTAGCTCTGTCTCCTGATGCTAAGAATGCCCCTTGTGGTTAAACACTGTTGAATCTGCCTTTAGGATTTTTCTGCTATGAGTGAATCCCAGACAACAGAGGTTTTCTCAGTTACCACATTTGCACTAACCAAGGGTCTGTACCCCCAAGAGACACTGGAGTCATTATAATGTCATTTCCACTGTGATTTTTGACCCCAATCCCCACATATATCTTTTGGTGTTTTGAAAGGGATCATGGGAGGAAGTATCCTAAAAGGGAGATTTGATCCATCATGATCTGGAGCAGCAGGAGGAGGAAGGGCCACTTTACTTCCATGAATATGCCGTGTGCTTCATAAAATATTAATAAACTTTAAAAAGAAACCAAACAGAACCCAAAGAGCTTCTACTCTACCTGCTCCTTTCAGGTCAGCCCACTCCTAGCCGTCTCCAGAATGTCCTGTCACTTTACTTAAATTAATTTCAGCTTTACTTGTGCCTCTCAACTGATTTATTTCTTTTGAGAAGAAAAAGAGTTGAGGAGAAACCTCCACCTGGTAATGCCTTCCAGTTAGTTACCTGCGGAATCTAAAATAATCAAAATAAATTTTAAAAAACTACATAGAAATAGAGCAGAGCAGACTCAGGGAAACGGTGGGATAGGAGCCAGTGAGCGCAATGTAAATTTTGGAGGCTGGAGATGTAGACATCTAGTGTACAACGTGAGGGTGCCCTTTCTCTGAGCCTCAGTCTTGTCTAAATTATCTCATGACAGCAGTGGCCTTACTAGTGTCCCCATCCCTTGCACTGTGTGCATACTGCCAAGGTCACTTCCTTAAAGATGGCGGCCCCGAGGAGGATCCTTTGGTTTTCGTCCTCCACTGTTTCAATGTGTCTTACTTCTCTTCTCTCTTCTCTTCCAATTTCATCTCTACTAGATCCCCAGCTTCACCCATCACCTCAGATAACAAAACAATTGTATTTATAGTTATTGGGAAATCCAGGCAGATTTAAGATAAAACTTTCAGTCCCTTAATTAAAAAATGTCTTCTCTCCTCTACTCAGAACCTGTGTTTGGGAACGGGGGCCAGCTTGCTCTCCCACCTTCTCTGTTTCTGTCTCTCAGGATTCCACTGATTCCTGCACATTTGGAGCAAAGGGTAGAGGGGAAGAGGGGTGAGAGGACTTGAAGGGAGTGTTACTCAGTCAGTGCTGTTTCGACATCTCTCTTGGCTGCAGAACATCTCTCTTGGAAAAAGACCAAGAGCTGGTTCAGTTTTTCTCGTGAGGAATGTTTGTGGACTCTGGAGGACATGTTCTTGTTCCCTTGCAGACCCCTTCACTGTTTTCTGTGAAATATGTTATGCATAGGTAGAGTAACTCCACTTCCTACTCATTGAGACAATGGTTTTGCTCAGTCGCATATAAAAGGAGTATTATCTCTATATCTGCAACCATTACAGCAAATATCATTACATATGCTATAATAATAATGTGATGTCCTCCTAACCTTCTCTGTCTGTCTATCCTGCCTTACTGACTGCTTCCTGTTCCTATACCAGTACTTTCTGGTACTGCATCACTGCACTTCCTGTTTTTTTTTTTTTTAACTAATTAATTTTTTTTTTTATGTGTATGAGTGCTCTACCTGCATGTATGCCTACATGCAGTACAGACAGTTGTGAGCTACCATGTGGTTGCTGGGAATTGAACTCAGGATCTCTGGCAAAGCAGTCAGGGCTCTTAACCAATGAGCCATCTCTCCAGCCCCGCCCTTCCTGTTTTTGTACCACTGCTTCCTGTTCCTGCACCAGCACTTCCTGTTTCGGCACCACTGGACTTCCTGTCTGCCAAATGGTGACTTTATGGTACCCTATTCACCATGAAGAACTGAAACGTTTGAATCTGAGAGCAAAATAAGCCTTTCCTGTATTTAGTGATGGCAGGCATTCTGCCACAGACACAGCAAAGCTAACACAATGCACACAGAAACTCATTTCTCTTTCATTGTAATTGTTTTCACATATTGTGACGGTTGCTTTTATAGTTTGAAGTACACACAGAAAAACTAGCACAGATTTCTTTTTCCTTCTCCACGATTTCAAAGACAGATTTGTTTTTACTATAAAGTTTAGAACTATCTGCATGAAGGACTTTTTTTCTTTATTAAATACCTTTTCTTTATTTTACTTAAAGGAAGCTCATCCAGTCCCTTGTGTCTAAATTGCCAGTGTCAGTGTCACTATGATTGCACTTTGAGGCTATTGCTATATAAAAGCAGGGTCTCTTGAACACAGGCATCATGAGACAGACAAGCAAGATGGCTACCAAAGTCACTGAGGGGGAGGAGTGGGAAGGGCAGGAGGACAACATAGCATAAGTCACTTGGATTTGCATGACAAAGAAATGATTCATGTCTGGATGGAGAGGGCAGAGCAGAGTGAGATTTCACTTTTGCTACTCAGAATATATACAATTTTAACGTCACACATTTTTATTTCTAAACTTTCCGTTTAATATTTTATGGATTATGGTTGACCATGGGAAACTGAAACTGGAAAGAGAAACTCCAGATAAATGGGGCTTTTGTACTCTCTTAACCAGGTATTTTCACTACAAAAGTCAAAAACTCCTTTTGGTCCCCACTTGAGAAGTTCTGTGATATTCTCTATTACACGTGGTCCCTTTACCTCAACAATTCCTTTCCTGCTGGACCTTTCCAGGTGTCACTCCTTGCTGGTCCATCACCAGAGGGATGCAGACAGACAGGTTCAAGGAAGATGCAGCAAACCTTGGAGCATCCTGAGGTTGGAATCCAGGAGACCAGGTGTGTGTTCTCATCGTGTAGAGACAAGGGCACGAGTCTCAAAGTCCTTAATCGACACCTGTGTCTGTGCGTGTGTCTGTGTCTGTGAGTGCGTGTGTGCAAGCGTGCATGCCTGCAGTCTAGCAGTTCTGTCCCTCCCCTTCCCTTTCCCTTCCTGTCTGAATCTGGCAGTTTCTCTGTCACTCCATGGTAGCTGACCCGAGTAGCTGCAATTCTTTCCCTCTCTGTGTTCACACAGCCTCAGTGGTTCTCAGCTTTCTTGTCCTACCGTTGTCCTTCCGTACACAACACTGGGATTGACTGAGAGGCATTTTCCGAATTCTTCTCTTACCAAATCCATGAGAAAAGAAAGTGTCTCCATAGCAGAAAGAGAGAGAAAGGGAGAGATCTATAATTCTGAGCCAGCGTTCCTTTCTTCACGGGCAGCAAGAAGTAGTAGAAAATGTCTCCGAATCGGGGTTCTATTTCCAGAGCATCAGAAGGGAGATGAACTTTGATGTGAAAACCTGATATTGCCAGAGCCCAGGCAACAGGAGAGCCGTCCCTCATTCTAAATGTCTCAGGGGACTGCCCAGGAGGGTGAAATGATGGTGCGCAGATTCCAGTGTAGGTGTCTGAGACCCTAAAGGAATCTAATGGAGGACTGGAGAGATAGTCAATGTTTAAAAACTTTTATTGCCTCTCCAAAGGACCTGGGTTCAATTCCCAGCACCCATTGATGGTTTAAAATTAGAGCTCTGTAATAGCATCCAGGTAATCCAATACCCTCTCTAGCCTCCACAGATACCAGGTATGTGTGCGGCACACATACACAGATGCAGGAAACACTCATACACATAAAAAAAAAAGTCCTGTAAATCAGGACCCCTTTGAGAACTGGGTGACCTTTCACAGGGGTCATATATCAGAAATTCTGCATATCAGATATTTACATTCCTATTCATAACAGTAGCAAAGTTACAGTCATGAAGTAGCAATGAGAATAATTTTATGCTTGGAGATCACCACAACAGAAGGAAATGTATTAAGGGGTCACAGCATTAGGAAGGGTGAGAACCAGTGTTTTAAAGAATTGAATAGACTGCCTTGCTTTAAAACAAGTGCACAGAAAGTACACATAAGACAGGAGTCTGAATCCATAGACCTGTGGAATAAATGATCAACCTCCCACATGGGCACCCATCCTACCCTGGCCCTCTCCTTGGTTCCCACCTTTCCAAATCCTGGACCAGTTGGCAAGATGCTGGGGGTTAAGGGAGGAAGACGGAACACAGAGGAAAGCACAGACCCGCTCATCCTGCTCCACACTGAACCCTGCCTGAGAGTTCCTGGCAAATAGGTGTCACTCTCTGGCCACTTTTCACATTGTCATTGGCCCTATTTAAGGTACTCTGTGAGTTAGTCATCTGTGGCTCACCTGGGGATGGAATCGCTTACCTGTTTCCTTGAATCTGTTCCAAACAACTGAGTTCTGAATGAAACTTTGGAGATTTGAAGCATCTAGTAAGTTGGATACAGCCTTGGCTTTGTTTATGGAAGAGACTAAATTTTATGAGACAGCCAGGAATTGGGACACAGGGCTGAAGAAGGGACGGGATAAGCACACGATGAGAAAGCTCTCTACTTCTATCGGAACACCCCCACGGCATGGTGACTTGTATCTTTAGCTCCTGGTGTTCTCTGTGTCACTAGTAAGTGTAGGAAAGTCTGCTGTTTCTTCTAGGTATTAACCTTTATGTGTGTTGGGGGGGGAACAAAAATTCCTTTTCTAGAGCTCAATACTCAGTTATCAGAGTGATCTGAACCGTCCCCTAAGGTAACGGCAGAGTGGATCTGATTTTGATTCGCGGTGTTCTATAGAAAGCACAAGCAAAATGAATAATTCATTAGCCATGTGGAACATTTATGATTTATTTACAGCCCCAAATTCAAAATAACTCAGAGAGTGTCACATAGCCTGTAGCTTGGCATACCATTTAACAGCAATATTTAGGAGGGAGAGGACAAAGATGGGTCAGAGGAGATTTATAATAACTTCATATACATCGGGAAAGAAGAAACCTAAGTAACTGTTGAGAAATAAACGGAATGATGAGGAACAGAAAGGGTGACTTTAAGAAAGTTAGAAGTAGCAGGAGATTGACTACTAATGCCTTGCAAAGAAACCCCATGATTGTGTAGAGCTTGACTACTGATGCCTTGCAACAAACACCTTGATGGCCAAGGTGACCACTTTCTAGGAATTTTTTTTTCCTAATGATTTCTTTATGGTATCTTGTGATATTTTTGAAAAAACTTTTTACTGGTTATTTGTATTTCATAATAAGATCTGTTCACTGGGGAGTTGGTTTGATTTTTTTTTGTGATGTTTTTATACAACATATTTTGATCCTATATTTTCCTCCCCCCCCCCCGAATTTCCTCCTCCAAATCATCTCCATCTTCATGATATCTTAACAACACAGAAGCTGACATCCTTACAGTCATTAGGGGAGATATAATTCTGTCAGTTTTCCAACAAACCCTCGAGAGCAGTGATTCTCAACCCCCCTTTAATACAGTTCCTCACGCTGTGGTGACCCCCCAACTACAAGATTATTTTCATTGCTACTTCATAACTGTAATTTTGCTACTGTTATGAATCCTAATGTAACTATCTGGGTTTCCCCACAGTCTTTGGGATGGTGGGGGGTCACGACCCACAGGTTGAGAGCCACTGCTGTAGGTCATCCTTTGCAGACCTTAAATACCACATGTCTCTGTCACTCTTACTCAGACATTGCTTTCATTCGTAACCTACAGATTCTCAGCTGGGTGGTTCCTTTAAGACGTGGCTCATCAGAATAGACTGTTTCCTGAATAGAGTTACCCTATGGCTAATGAAGCAAAGACTTATGGTGGTGTCATCGTGGAAGCTGAGATGAAATAGTCTTCTCCTCTGAAGGGGAACTTTTCAATTAAATTGAAAGAAGGTGGTCATTAAAAACTAAAATGCTTGTTTAAAAAAAACTCTTCATGAGCTCTCATCAACAACAGCTCCATGTGCTTGGTCATCCTTGAGGTTTAGAAGGATATCTCTAAGCAAATTTGTTGAATATCTCTTAGATATCCAATCTAATATATTGGGAGGTTGGGAGGGTGCATACAGGCCTTGAGGCAAGGGGAGGGTAACGCTAGAGTCGCGGCTGAGAATTCTCAATGACAAGCATGCACAGTTGAGGTGGTTCTTGAGGTTCTTTCCCACCAAGTTCTGCCTTTTGCACAAAGTCACCCCAGTTGCCAACATTCATATCAATCTCTGTCAATATCTGTCAATCAATATCTCTGTCATTCATAAAGACAGAAGCAGACACAAAAACTTTCTTTTTTGGTGGGAGATACTTTTCTGAGTGAGTTGTTCCCTTGGCCTTTTGTGTAGATGACAGTAACCACTCTCCCCAGAAAAGAACCTTTGGAAATGGTCCTTGGCATGAATCTCATCTCACTCCATGTCTTAACATGTAGCTAACTCTTAAGGAATTTGTTCTCCTTTGTCTGATATAACAAATCATGACAGGGACATATATATGTAATCCTTAGCAGAGTTTACTCCTGAACAAAACCAAATACATATAACAAAACAAATAATAGGAGTTCTTTTTAATTTATTTATTATCACTATTATTGGGAGTGAAGTGGGTACACATGAGGCCAGAGGACAACTTTTGAAAGGGTTAAAATTTTTCAAAAACTCCTAACAAGTTGAGCAGAACCAAGAGTGCAGGTCAGCTTGGTCGTGAGCTTTGTGTTTCAGGAACTTGGCTGACCACAAGATAGATGGTTGAGTATGAATAGGCTCTTGAGAATAGCCTATACAAAATGTTCCCCATGACTGTTCATTGGACCCTGCCACAAACTGAATAATGGGCTGGGACTTTCCACAGGTACTCTCCCAATAACCCTCCTTCACTCCCCCTGAATTGTGGTTCCCCCACCCCATGAGGATGGTCCTGAAGGTGTACTGAGCCCAACAGGAAAGAGCGCTATGAATCATAATGGCGTGTCCTTGACTAGGGGTAGGAGAGTCATAGCACCAGTGCTATCACACATCATGCACGCTAAACAGTGACATTGGGAGCTCTGGACATTGTCACAGAAAGCTTAGAAAGCTTTGAAGCTGAAGACTTGCTCTAGTTTTGTGGAATTTGTGACGTGGTTAAGACAGTAGTAAATGCCATTAGCAGGATTCATGCTCTTAGTTCACCTCACCAGAGGAGCCCCCCAAACCCCCAGTTTTCTCATTTGAGACTGCAAGCCTCTTGCGGGTATAAGAGAAATTCGAGCAGATTGTGAGCTGGAAAATAACATTATCAGGGCATTTTTTCCCCCGAAAAATTATTCTTGCGGGGAGACGAAGCTCAAACTGGAAGAAACCAAAATAAACACACAACCTGGAAGCTGCACTAACCATTAAGCATTTGAACTCTATAAGAGTTCAAATATAAGACCCAAGTTATGTAGACCCAAGCTAGGCCTATGGAAGTAGGAATCAGGGGACACACCCGGAAGTGTTCTATTAGTAAGTATTAGGGGTGGATAGAAGCAAGGTACAGTGAAACATATGTCTGAAGTCCTCATGATGCAAACAAATACTTTGTATGTTAACTAAAAACATTAATAGCAATTTGAAAGAGGAGGTGAAGACACATCTGGTGGTACTCACCCATACCCCTAACACTAAGGAGGCTGACACAGGAGGATGGTGAGTCTGATAGCAGCCTGACTTATATAGTGGGATTCTGTCTCAAACACACACACACACACACACACACACACACACACACACACACACACCAAATAAAATCAAGGCTTAAAGAAGGCTTTAAGATGGATCTAAGAAACATAGAGATGGATCTAAGAAACACAGTTGAAAAGATGAAATAACGTCACAGTCTTACACCCCAGGGGACGGGGAGAAACAACTGGTCTTAGTAACAAAAATAGGGAGTTGAAGTAGAGGACCAAATTTAGGATGCTGTACAAGAGAGGGCGAGGAGGCGGAGGATGCTATTGTTTGGATGCTGCTGCTGCTGCTGCTGCTGCTGCTGCTGCTACAGATGGGCTCACTCAGTAAAGCATTTCCCTGGGGTGGGGGAAAGCTGTGAATTGGACATTGTGTCTTGTTCTAGCATTTTCAAGGCTAGTGGAGGACATCCAATTTGGACAGCTGGCCAGGGTGAAAGGTTTGGTCCATGGCTGTGGACTCAGGCCAAATGAGCTGGGATGAATCTGTGCCCTTGACCAGAAGATCAGAGGGCTAGCTGGTAATCAGCTCCAGCCATTTCGGCTGCAGCTTCTAATCAGATATTGGCTTCCTGTGCCTCCCCAGTTCTTGCCAGCTGGGTGGCTGCCTTCCCTTCCCTCCTGTCCCGGCTTTGGATAGAGGTCACACTGAATTGTGCATCTTTATGGCTCTCGATTGGATGAGAGGGAACAAGGTTTGTCTAGGTCAACAAGTGTGCACGTAGCACCTTGCTGGGTGTGAAATTTCACCCTCTGCCCACCTGTCTTCACTGAATCCTGCTTTATAACACCAGAGATGACTCTCATGAATATTTGCTGCACATCAGCTACCTGACACACTCTTCTGGAAGCCTGGTGCTAAGGTTCAGCTCTGGGCTCTGTGTTTGCTTATCCGTCCTCTTACTAGCTTGGCACAAACATCCTTTCTCACAATTCCTGGGTTCACTGGGCTCAGGTAGATTCTTTTTCTCCCTTTTTAAAAAATATTATGTGTTTATGTCTGGTTATGTCTGGTTATGTGCACATAAGTGCAGGTACCCTCAGAGGGCAGAGGTGTCAGATCCCCCCAGAGCTGGAATTACAGGTGGTGGTGATCCATCTAATGTGGTGCTGAGAACTTACAGGGCCTCTATAAGGGCAATATGCACTTCACTGAGTCACGTCCCCAATCCATTGGGTAGAATTCTCACAGAACTCCCATACAGCTACAGATGGGGTGGGAACAACCAAAATAGTCCCTCCACATGCCTGACCCCATGCCAAGGACAGACAGAAGCTTCTGTTGACATGATCTCTTCCTATGACCATATGGTCTTGTGGATTCTCTCTCTTTCTCTCCATCTGGCCCCCTCCCATGGCCTCTTCCCCAGGGTAGCTGAATATCCTCTAAGTTACTTGGGAATGTGCAGAGTGCAAAAGCGAAGCTGCCATACCTTCTGTGACGCGGATCCAGAACACTGTCATAGAGACAGATAGCTCAGGGATTTGGGGAGCATAACTGATGGAGGTTTCATCCAATGACTTCCTAATGGTTTTGGAACAAAACATCCTGAGGCCTTCTAGGTACCTGATATCACCTGACCTCAACTATTACCCCACCCCCTGCTTTCAAGCTGTACTGGGCCTTCTTCCTTTGCCTCTCTCTGGGAGAGTGGAGCAGATGTGGATGCAGACGTGGTGGGGAACTGAGTAAGCCTTGCTAGATGTATAGGGTCACATGTAGAGAGGATGGTTCTCTTATGCAATGTGTGGAAGCATCACTGGTCAATAAAAGGCTGTTAGCCTATGAGCTTAGGCAGGAAATTTAGAGAAAGAGTTCCCATATAGAGAGAGGATTCTGGGAGAGAGTTGGAGGTATGGGATATTGGTCCTGGAACTCTAAGGAAGATGGTCACATAAAAACTGAGATGACCAGTCATGTGACACTCATAGAATAGAATAAACTGGTTAATTGAGTTAAGAGCTAGTCAGAGAACAATTCCTAGCTTATGGCCTAGGCAATTATTCATAATAATTCAGACTTGGGGAACAAAGAGGCGGAGTGTTAGGTTATGGTTGGAAAGAGACTATATAAGACTATAGGTGTCTTGATTACAGTTACTGACAAAGCCAAGTGGTGTGAAGGGGATGGCAGTGACCCCCTAAGGACAGTATGGTGAAGACTCTTGCTCTCCAGGTGACTATTGGGAGGCGGTAAAGCCTTTGGGAGGTGGGCTGAGTTGGAGGCCTTCAGATTATTGAGGGTGTGGACTTCAAGGGGAGAGTGGACCCAAGTGAACCCTAGTCTGTGTCTGTCTCCCCCCCCCAGCCCTCAATCTTTCCTCTCGACACCTAGGCCGTGAGAGGACCAATTTTATTATACCACACATTACAGCTAGGATGTTGCCCAGAACAGTAAAGCCAACTTGTTCTGAAACCCCCACCAGTTTTGAACTCTAACTAATACATTGTGATTTATAGTAGCTTTATATAGTAGCTTTAAAGAGAAAGACATGTATCATGTCTTTTCCTCATTTATGGGATCGTAGATTATACACAGATACATAAGACCACATGTATCATACCATACATGACATGCAAGAGACCTGGAACAATGTAGGGGGCTAGCAAAGCAAAGGGGGAAGGGCAGAGCACAGGGTGAGTTTTAATTGTAAGTTATTTTTTAAAGTCGTAGAAAGCTGACTGACACAGCAACTGTGGGAGGAGTACTGGGAGCACTGAGGATTTTGAGATTTCTTATAGTATGGTTTCAACACAGAGTTTGGGTGTTGTGAAGGGAAAGGTTAAAATAAGCAAGATATAGCCAGATCATGAATTATATACCAAGCCAAGGAATCTGTATTTGCTTTCCTACATACTGAAGGATTTTTAAGATGGAAAAATTTGATCAGATTTGCACCTTCACTGTCTTCTTCTGTCTGCCTGCTTCCCTCTGGGGCATCAGAAGCCTCTGTATGCCAAACCAGACTGAGGAGAGCAGAGCAGGTTCCATGGGGCTCCACTCAGTCTGGAAATCCCGGGAGTGTTACAGATCTTAAAAGAAAAGCAAAGAGGCTTGGGCAGCCTGTGAGGGACAGGCAGCTGAGGTCCTGGGCCTCCCGTCAGCTACGGTGGCAGTGCCAATGCCAGTAGCAGAGGTGGTGACATGAGCCTAGACAGCTAGGCAGGTCCAAGATCCAGGGTTGAATGCTTCGGGAGAGAGAACTCTTCCCCAAGTGTTACAGCTCGGTAAAGACAGTCACTCTCAGACAGTCCTTGGTGAAATCACTTGTGTGCTTTAGTCCATGTGGACAGGGCTATATAAATCTTGAAAGTGGGATGGGATTTAGTGGGTAGATGTTTTCCATCGGCTGAGTTTGAGATGTTATTGATGCTCTATTTGCATGGGGAAGGACTCCAGGGGCTGCGTTACATGACTGACTGCCCATGGTCCTCTCAGTAGGGTAACATGGTTACGTGTTCCAGAGCAGGCAGAGAGGGGTCTGGGCTCACTCAACTTTACCAGTTCTTATGCCTGTCTGGTAACATGGTCCCACATGCCCTACACTTGATAACTTAAGTGATGTACTAAAAAGTGAAGAGAGCAAAAAGCAGAGAGTGACTAGGATAGTATTATAAAAGTCTTAGCAGGGCTGTTTCTGGGGGTGTTTTAGCCCATGGGGGCAAACTGGGAGAGGTTATGTACACAAACAACTTTCTTTCTTTCTTTCTTTCTTTCTTTCTTTCTTTCTTTCTTTCTTTATAAATTATTTATTTATTTTATATGGATACACCATCGCTGTTTTCAGATACACCAGAAGAGGGCATCAGATTCCATTACAGATGGTTGTGAGTCACCATGTGGTTACTGGGAATTGAACTCAGGACCTCTGGAAGAGCAGTCAGTGCTCTTAACCACTGAGCCATCTCTCCAGCCCTATTTATTTATTTGTTTGTTTGTTTGTTTGTTTGTTTGTTTTTGGTTTTTTGAGACAGGGTTTCTCTAACTTGATTTAAAATGTATTATAGAATGTATGGGCCAGTACAGGCCTCCAATCCCAGCACTTGCCGGGTAGGATCATGAGTTTAAGATCATCCTGGCTATATAATGAAACTGTCTCAAAACAAACAAAAACCAGTCAGCTAGCCTGATGGATGGATGGATGGATGGATGGATGGATGGATGGATGGATGAAAAGTATTTTCAGACCTATGAAAGATGATTGCTTGGTAAAGACTCAGAAAGCAGGTAGAGTTACCAAGTGCATGAAGGTGTCCAGACCCTTCTGCTTCCGTTCAGGTCTGCGAGGTATGCCTTCATGCTCTCGGCTGTTAAATGTTGCTTCTGAGGAATTCCTACTTCTTACTGAAAGAAGAAAGGTAGCAATGGGGTTATTTATCACACTGTTGTGATGCTTTACAGATTATCCGAATGAGAACAAGAGAGGGTTTTCTGGTCTTTTAGCTCCTCTGTGGTTCGTCCTTCATCCTTGCCTGTGACCTTGGAGTACCATCAATGAGAGACGCTCCTGGAGACCGCCATTCTCCTTTATTGATGTTGAACAGGAACACGAGTCTGACCCAGTGCACTTAGGGAAATGGGAGTAGCAATTCATCTTAGCCTCACATGAAATTTATGATCCATATTCTTAAGCCACAAATGTAAAAATAACACGTACTCCAACTATGCCAGTTCCTGACGTAAAATAACACACACTCCAACTGTGCTAATTCTTACACTCTTTGGGCCGTAATTGCTGCACTCCTAGAATGTTTTAATTCTTTTATAGTTGCTACCACCTCCAGGGTGGAAAGGAGGGAGCCCGTGGGCTTTGTATGGAAAACATTACTGTTCATTCAGAAAGTGTTCATCCCTCATCTTGATGGCCCAAGAGTCACAGGGAGAGTATACTATCATGTTGTATGAAAGACAACAAAAGACATTTATCACAGGGCCTGTCTTGAAAGTTTGTTGAAAACCTTATCCAGCTTCTAAGAACTTCTTTTTTTTATTCAAGCATCTTTGTTAGTTTCCCCCTCACTTCCCACAATCCTCCACAAGATCCTAGGACAGCAGTTCTCAATGTGTGGGTCATGACACCTTGGAGGTGTGTGTCAAACAACCCTTTAACTGGGGTCACCTAAGATCATGTGCATATCAGATATTTATATCACAATTCATGACAGTAGCACAATTACAGTTATGAAATAGCAAAGAAAATTATTTTATGGTTGGGGGAGTCACTACAAGATGAGGGGCTGTATTAAAGGGTCACGGCATCAGGAAGGTTGAAAACCACTGCCTTCCTCAGCAGAATGTTAGGGAAGGAAGCTTCCATGCCAGATGGTTTATCTTGTTTGTCAGCTTGGTTAGAACTGAGTTAAGAGGCATGCCTCTAGGCAGGCCTGAGAGGGTGCTTCAGGAAAACTTAACTGACATGGGGAAGACCCTGCCCCAGAGTGGAGAGCATCTTGTCCCCAAGAAGCCCACATATAAAGAGACCTAAGGGAGAAACCATGCTGCTATTGCCTGCCCTCTTTAACCTCTAGCTGGTGTGTACATCTACTCTATTGCTGCTGCTGCTGCTGCTGCTTTTCTCCTCTTTCACTGACACTGGAGTTATGTGGTTGGTCTTCCAATGTGGAATAAACACCAGCAACTCTCTAAAGATTCTTCAGGCTTTTAGCACCAGATTGGACTGCCAAGGCTTCTAGTATGTGGCCTGAATAGCTGAGAGAGTCTACCTCTTCAGTATGCAGACAATGATTGTAAAACTAACCCATCCATATTGTGTAAGCCAATCTAATAATCCCTTTGTTTCATACACACACACACACACACACACACACACACACACACACACAAACACACATATTTATATTCAGTCTATGGTTCTGCCACCCTGGAGAACTCTGACTACTGTACTGTGATTTATAATGACAGAGAAAGAAAGAGAGAAACAAATATCACATTTTTCTCATTGTTAACTCTAGATTGTATATATAACATTGTATGTATATATATATCACATATATATGTCACTGCATATATATACATGTGTATATATATATACATGTATTATATATAACTATATAATACATATAATACTATATAATACTATATAATACTATATAATACATGTATTATATATAACTATATATAACTACATATATATGCATATATATATATATGGCATTGTATCTATATGACATCAGAGATTATCTGGAGCAATAGAAGGCATGGTGATATGATTAAAAATATATGACTGTGAAGACAAATAAATGACTTTATGAAGCTTATCACTGTACATGGATATGTACCGATTTTAAAATACCTTTTAAAAATTCACTTGGAACCGGGAGTACTGGTACCTGTCTTTAATCCCAGCACTTGGGAATCAGCAGAGGCAGACAGGGCTCTGTGAGTTTGAGGCTTTCGTGATCTGCATAGTGAGACCCTGTCTACAACAGAAAAATCACTTGGAAATTATTTTCTCTGGAAAGTGCTCGTTGTAGAGGGGATGGTTGTTGTTTTGCTTTTTAAATCTCTTCACTAAACGACACCAAGAGGCTCACAGTTTTTAGGACAACAGTGATGCTTTTGTGTTTAGTATTACACAGAAGTTCTCAACCTGTGAGTCGTGACCTTTTAGACACCCCTCTATTTCCAAAAGCTATTTACATTACTATTCATAACATTAACAAAAATATAGCTCTGCAGTAGCAGCGAAAATAATTTTATGGCTGGGAATCATCACAACACGAGGATCTGCATCAAGAGTCACAGCAGTAGGAAGGTTGAGAGTCACCGTGTTAGACTGACATCAAAGGACTCTGACCCGGGGTGCCCTCGCTGGAGAGATAAAGGGGCGCTCTGGAAGTCGGCCATCTCATCGTCAGACAGACAGAGCTTTCGTTCTTTCTGTGAAGCCCCGCGAGCTGAAGGAGCAGCTCTGGCTCTCACACAAATGAGCAGAGACACCTGCCCAGAAGCCTCTGCCGATCAAAGGCCCCTAGGAGTGAGTTCACAGAGGACCAAAGGAAATGCAAAATGAGTTGTAGTCTATGAACTCAGCCCTGAACTCCTGAAGAGAATGGGGAACAATACAGGATGGAGAGAAGCCTTCACTTCAGTGGCCTGGAAGTTGGAACGATTCATAATGCATAAGCCCGGGGGTGGGGGTGGGGGGCAGGAGTGGGACTGCTCCGCGGGGAGGGGCGGGGGGAGCGATGACCCACAGAGGCGTTTCCTTTTGATCAATTGTCTTTGAATACTCACAGTACAACCTTGATTTTTTTTTTTTTAACTGCCAATGCCTTACCCGGTTTATTAAGAAGGAGTCACTTTGGGAGACTTGCTTGAGATTTCCCCCTATTGATCTCTGTCCTGTCTACCATCAAGAATGCCACCAGCCCAGTCAGTGCATCCACCAGGACACAGTTCACCCACAACCTCTTCCAAGCCTTCTTGTTCCTTTTACAGAGACTCAAGCTATGTTAGCGTTGTGAACTGGAGTTTGTCTGTGTCGGGTAATCCAGCAGGATGGTTCTTAGATGCTTTCTGTCTTATATACACTTCATCCTGACGGTATGACTCTTCTGAACGTTTTAATCTTGGGATGTTCATTGAGAGATCTTCACATTTTCTGGATTTAAATACGTATGCAAATTGCATTGGTCATTTTGGTGTCCTCTTGTGAAATTCATGTCTGTGTCTTTTGTTGACTTTTCTTATTGTGACAATTTTCATTTTAGTTGAAAATAGCTTTTTTTTTTTTTTTTTTTTTTTGGTACAGCATATTCTGATCACTCTTGCCTCACTCCCAACTTCTTCCGGATACCTCACACTCCCCTGCTCACCTAATTCCACATCCTTCTTCTTTCTCATTAGAAAACATGAAGACAACAACAGCAAAACAACAACAACAAACGGAGTCAGAGGAAACAAACAGTAAAAAGAAAAAAAAAAGCCAAAGAAAAAGCACAAGGAACACATTTGATACAGACACACACACACATAAATTGCAAAAGAAAAAAAAAAGACAAAATTAGAAAACATAAAATCTAAGGGCAAAAACCCTGCTTGGGTGGTAAGAAAAAGCCTAGATAAAGCATTATTGGACAAAAACCCTCCTAAAACACCACTGGGTTCATTCTACTGCTGGCACGGGGCCTGATCTTAAATGTGGTTTGTATACACAATGAGACTCCCCTGGAGAAATTACATTTTTCTTTGCAAGTGGCTGTCAGTTGGAAATAGCTTCTTGGTTAAGGGTAGGAGCTTGCGTCTCCATCCCCTGTCAGAACTGGGCCCACCTGCCTTGAGCCTGTGCAGGCCCTGTGCACGCTGCCACAGTCTATCCGGGTTCAGACACACGTCAGTCCTGTTTTCTCTTGAAGGCTAGTTTTCTTGATGTCTTCTGTTGCCAGTGGCTCTTACAATCTTTCTGCCTCCTCTTCCACAGCGAGCCCTGAGGGGATAGATTTGGCAAAGACATCCTTTTAGGGCTAAGTGTTCCAAGGACTCTCATTTTCTGCTCACTGTCCAGTTGAGGATTTCTGAATGTATTCCTATCTCCTGCAGGAGGAAGCTTGTCCGATAATGGCTGGTCAAGACACTGGCCTAAGAGTTTAGTAGAATATTATTGCTGAGTTCTGGTGGCGGTATATTCTCTTCAGTGTTAGTGATTGTGTTTTTTCGATGGTGTCTAGGCATCTGGGTCTTGGATGATTGTGATTCTAGGTGTTGTTGTCTGGTCTTGTCTTTGTTGGATGGAATTCTGTCCCTTGGTTTCCGTTGTCCTCTGTAGATCTTAGGAGTGTGTGGTTGGTGGCTGGGGGTTCCTGGTGAGTAATGCTTCTGAGTCACTGCCAGGTGTGGCCACCGGGAGTCCCAGGTAGAACATGTTTCCAGGTATGTCTTAGTCAGTGTTCTGTTGCTATGAAGAGACCATAAACATGACAACTCTTATAAAGGAAAACATTTAATTGTGGCTTACTAACCCCCAAGGCTCACAGCACGTAAGCATTGTATACACTTTCTCTTACAGAACACTGTAGCAATCTAATGAGATAAACCATGGGAAGCATGTAGTTCAGAGTCTGGTTATTGGCTTGTTTGTTTGTTTGTTTGTTGTTCTTGTTCCTTATTTATTTATTCTCTGTGTATGTGTGTCTGTGTGTGTGTGTGTGTGTGTGTGTGTATGTGTGTGTGTGTGTGTATGTGTGTGTGTGTATGT
>JANHMN010000021.1:31461436-31479007 GCA_030674055.1 Rhabdomys pumilio
CACCACCACTCTCAAGCTGGTCCTGTTAAGCAACAGGCATGAAAAGAGCCGTAATAGATGCATAAGCAACTGTCGGGCACTAGAATGCTAGAGCTAGGCTTCTTAGCTAATTCCAGAAATGACACAGCAAATCTTGGGAGTTACGGATAAGAATATTGTGAAAATCCCACAGGATGGTGGTTTACTAATCAGACAACTAACATCTCAATCTTATTAACTGAATCGACCTCTTGCCTTGCTTCCTTGCTTTCTGTGAAGGTTTACTGAGTGCTTACTATGTGCCGGGCCTATTCTAGGAGCTGGTAAAAGTGATAAACATGGCAGTCCAGTTTATCTGTACGAAACGCAAATATATCAGCGACAGTGGAATATTTAGTAAGTGCCACGAGGAGATATAATTCAGAAGGAAAGACTGAGGGGGCCATGATTCATGGAGAAAGCTTTGTTGAGATGCTTTATTGAGGTGATATCTGATTAGATTCCAAAAAAAAATATTGGGAGGAACCTTGAGTCTATGTAGAGATAGAGGCTTATGGGGACAAGGATTTCAAGTGCCCTAAAGAGACGAGATTATATGTTTAATTGGATATTTAATTTACATTTATTACATTTACATATATACATATATATATATATTTAAATATATATATTTATATATATTTAAAAAAACAGGTTTGAACATGGTCTTAGCAGTTTCTTGGCTTCTAGACAGAGACTAAATTAAATTGTTCCTTGCTTGAACTTGTAATTTATGGGACGTATTAAGCCTTTACTTACATTAGAACCCAAAGTGGCTTCTGTATTAACTACACTGGGGGGTGGTGTTTCAGACTACTTAGCATATGATAATTAATAAGAGAGTGGCACTAGCTCATCAGAGATAGAAGTCCAGTTAATTAACAAATGATTTTTTTTTTTATGTTAGCAGTGCGTTTCCGGTGAGACTTGAGAGTAAGCCCGGATCTCGCCAGATATCAAAATGACCTTTCCCCCAGACAGATCCAGGCACAAGTGAAATGACTGAGACAAATCTGGGCCAAAGGGTGCGGCTCGTCAGAGATGACAGGGCCTGGTGGAACGCCACCAATGCGGATGTGCTAACACGGGGGCAATTAGATCTAAGGTTTAGACAGTTATGGAAGAAACACAAACAGACAAGAGCATCAGGCCAAGATTCTAATTGAGGAAACAGGATGAGGAAAGTACTTTGCGGGCTGTGCTTTGGTGTTGAGGGTGACCTCTACTACAGAGAGCCTGCTGAGGTCTGCGGATCCCTATATGGTCGCCATCTTTAATTTGCTTCCCAAGCTGAAGAGATTGACCTCCTCCAAGGCAGAAGGTAGAGAGGTCTGAGCAACCGTGTTTGCAGTTGAATCTGTTGGTTATGGTTCTTACAGTGCTGGAGGTCAAAGCCAGGGCTTTCTTTGCACACGATAAGTAAGAGTTCTACCCGGAAGCTCTGTCCCCTGTCCCTTGAGCACTCTTCTCTGTACTATAGTCTATGAGAGAGGATGCTCCTGATTAGAAGATGGGTTGTTTTCCTGTACTCCGTCTCCGTACAGTACTTCACACGGCATCCACTGGGTTAGCCATGAGCGGCTCAGAGTTCCACCTTCCTGCATGGTTTGCTTTTCTGTCAAGAGCAAGATGACTCCCTCAGGCAGGTTTCTGGAGAGCCCACTCTTGTGGAAGGCCCTACATGATTAACAGTTTGTAGGGAGACATTCTGCTCAGGCTGACTCTGGGTATTTTTCATCCCCACCCCCGCTCCCCAAAGTCAGATTAGATGAGGATGGATGTGAAACCCATTGCATAGTAAGGCTGGATAATAAATAGGGCAAAACTCAAGAGATGCTGTTGGCAAGGAGACAGCCTCAGCTTCTTCCTTCCACATCTCCTATGGCTGGGCTGTAGGCTTCTGGATGCCAAAACAGAGCTAGGGATAAAGACCTATGTGATGGTTTGCATATGCTTGGTCCAAGGAGTGGCACTATTAGAAGGTGTGGCCTTGTTGGAATAGATGTGTCACTGTGAGCGTGGGCTTAAGATCCTCACCTTAGCTGCCTGGGAGCGGGTATTCTGCTAGCAGCCTTCAGATGAAGATGTAGAACTCAGCTCCTCCTGCACCATGCCTGCCTGGACTCTGCCATGTTCCTGCCTTGATGATGATAGATTGAACCTCTGAACCTATAATTAAATGTTGTCCAATTAAATGTTGTCCTTATAAGAGTTGCCTTGGTTATCGTGTCTGTTCAGTAAAACCCTAACTAATACAAGCTATGAGCCAAGTCTAGTCTGGACAAAATACATTCAAGTCTATGTGGCCCATTGCCGGCTGTATCAAAACCCATCTAAAGAGAACATACTTCTTCACCCCAAATGGTTTTCTGTACATGTTTTGCTTCAGAACAAAACTTGGGTGTTTGGAGACTCTTGGTCAACAGTCTGTCCATCCCCCTGTATTCCTGACAGACGAAATAGATTCAGTAGAATAAGAGAGCATATTCAAACTAACGACATAAAACCAATGGAGGAGTTAGAGAGTAGACTGAAGACTCTCTCCATGGGGAGAGCAACAATACCAACCAACCAGAACTTCCAGGGTCTAAACCACCAGTCTGGGGGTACACAGGGAGGGACCCATGGCTCCAGCTGTATATGTAGGGGAGGATGGCCTTGTCGGGCATAGGTGGGAGAGGAGGCCCTTGGTCCCATGAAGGCTGGATGCCCCAGTGTCGGGGAATTCACCAAGGTATTGCCTTCCCATAAGCTGAATGCTTGTTCAAAGCTACCTTAGGAAGTGGGTCCTGGATGGAAGAAATAAGTCACTGAAGATGAATCCTGGGTTTGTAGCTTACCCCAGACCCTTTCTGCTGCTGTCTGCTTCCTGCCACCATGCGGTGAGCACCTTCCTCTGCTGGGCATGACTGCTGCCATTTTAGTCACCTTCACCACAGACTCAGCATCAATGGACCACAGAGGACTGAAACCCTGGAAACCTGAGAGCAAATAAGTCTCTCCTACTTCATGTATTTCTGTTAGGTCTTTGCACACACAGTAACGAGAAAGGTAATTAACAGAAGTGAGAGCCAGAACCTGGAGGGCAGAGCGAGAAGAAAGCTCTGTAGAGCATGACATTAGTAGAGACAGATTCCTTCCGAGTGTGTAGGTCTTGGAAGAGACCTAAGAGCTCTGAGGGCCCAGGCAAACTCACCAGCCAGCTCTGCCGAGTGCATCTAGAGTCTCAGCCAAGGAAGTGAAGCCAGGAGGATGAGATCACTGTCATCTTATTAATGTCTCACATGCAACAAAAGTGGGGGGGCAGGAAGAACTCTCCCTGCAGAGAACACTCTGTCTTAGCGTTTATTCAAACAAGGACAAGCATATTTCAAAACATGTGACGTCTCATCAGGAGGCAGGTACAGGACTATAATAATCCATTTCCAGCAATTACTAAATCCCCAAGGCACCAAAAGCAGGAGCCTTTTGTTAGGGTGAGGACAGAGCTGTCATGGTAAAAGCAGTCTTGACTGCTGATCCCCCACTGTCCTGGACTCAGTGTTGCTGCCCATTGCCATCATGCCCACCGTGTACATGCCATGTGCCCACTGTGTGCATGTTTATTATTTTAAAATTTGGAGTCAAATCCATCCTAAATTATGTTAATGTTGAACCTGCACGGACCGGTGAAGAAGGAGCATCTGTTGCAATCAGTGATGCATTGGGTGACGTTATCATAGACCATGGGTCATGGATTGTGACATCTGTCATAATGAAGAGCAGAACGTCAGAGTCATAACGGGATGTGTGACTTCAATAACGGAGTCGTGAGTCACAGGAGATGTTCAGAGAAATGAGGATCAAGAACCTATGGAAAACAGGAAAACCTTGTCACGAGCAAACAGTGCACATCCTAGCCACGTGTTAACTAAATGCTTCACACAACAAGGAGGTGAGCAAACGCCACCAATCACTGGTCAGAAGCAACTTATAAAATACGGGGAAGCCCAGTGAGACCAGTGTAAACATTGAGAAAGTTTGCGTGTCTCAGTTAAGGGTTCTATTGCTGTAAGGACACACCATGACCAAAAAGCAAGCTGGGGAGGGAAGGAATCATTCACCTTACACTTCCATATTGCTGTTCAACATTGAAGGAAGTCAGGACAGGCACACTAAACAGGACATAAATCTCATGGAGGTATCTTCTCAGTTGAGATTCCCTCCTTTCGCCGGGCAGTGGTGGTGCACGCCTTTAGTCCCAGCACTTGGGAGGCAGAGGCAGGAGGATTTCTGAGTTCGAGGCCAGCCTGGTCTACAGAGTGAGTTCCAGGACAGCCAGGGCTACACAGAGAAACCCTGTCTCAAAACAAAACAAAACAAAACAAAAAGAGAGAGAGATTCCCTCCTTTCAGATGACTCAAGTTTGTGTGTCCAGTGGACATCAGACCAGCCGGCACAACACGCTAGGTTGGATTTTTCTCATAAAAACAAAATCAATAGGATATGTTTGATGTGTATATATATAACCATTACATAGTGTGTTGACAAGCTAATCTCCTGTGCTTAAAGTCAACTGCTTGTAGAATGCCAATATTTACAAGATAACATCACGATGCCAGGGAGAGTTTGACCGAGCAAGTAGCCACTACATAACAGATCATGTGACATTTAACCTATCACAGCTACCCACTGAATTTAGTCATCACGAAGTAAATCCTGTAATCAAAGCATTCCTCCTAACGGTGAAACATCTTAGATTTTGATACATTTGTTAGATGTTGTCTTAGGTAGACATCAGTTGTGGAACTATTCATAACGTCAATGGCAAAGCTCCCTCTGGATATTTCTGGTATAGATCTCTGTGCACTCCCTCATGGAGGCATGAATATAATAGACCAAGCACTCCTGGAATTAGGTTACAGCCTGTGGTGCAGATCTCTCTAAGAAAGAAAGATCATTTCTGGTCACCTGATCTTGTCATATGAGCACATGAGAAGGAGGTTATCTGTCTGTAAGGGAGACTTGACATGTTAGGTGGATTCTCCATTACTGACTTTGAGGATAAGGGACTGTGTGTTGGGGACCTAAGTGTCTCTTCCCCTGGTGCATAACGGGCTGTCCATCTGTGACTGACATAACAGACAACTCCTACTCTGCAAGGAAATTTGAACAATACATTTGCATGTATAACAGTTGAGCAGAAAGATCCTTTAACTTTGTTTCAATCTTAGTCCATAGAATAAAACACATTAGGGTATGTTGAAATCTATATTTAACTACTTTGTTTTTAGAGACTTATTATAAATAAGAATAGCATTTCTCGTCTTTAGCACACTTAGTTTAAACATAATTTCACTGCAGAAGTATTAACACATTTGACTTGTGAGTTTGTTGGCTTGGGATGCCACAGACCAGGTGGTAAAAATAACAAGCATGTGTTTCTCGTAGTTCTGAAGTGCCAGATCAGAATGGCTATGGACTGCTTCTGGAGAAGATTCCTCCAGGCTTATAGATGGCTGCTTTCTCTTTGCATCTTCACAGACAAGGGGGAGACAGGTATGGAGGACAAGGAAGTAGTGCCATCCCTGGGTTGGCAATCTTGGGTTGTATGAGGAAGCTAGCTGAGCAGAAGCAGAAAGGAAGCCACTCAGCAATACACTCTCACAATCCTCTGCTTCAGTCATAGCTGGAGCTCCTGCCCACTTCCCTCTGTGATGGGCTGGGACATAGCAGTGTAAGCCAAATAAACCATTCCCTCCCCAAGCTGCTTTTGGCTGACATTTGTCATAGCAACAAACCCCCAAATTGAACAGCAACTTGAGGACAGAAGGATTTGCTTTATCTAAAAGTCTGAAGGTCCAGTACATCATGGTGGGAAGTTATGGGGACATGAACTGGCTGCTGGTCGCATTGCATCAACAGTCAGATGACTGCTGGTGTTCCGTTCCGTTCCCTTCCTCCTTTTACGCTGCCTGGGATCCCATGGTCCAGTACCACCGACATTTAAGATGGCTCTTCCTACAGCCCTTACTATATACCCAGAGATATCTCCTCAGTGACTCCAAATTCTGTCCAACTAACAATGGAGATTAATCCTCACAACCAGTTTTCTCACAAACAGAAGACGTCTAGCGAGAGACCCAGTCTCAGTCTGAGCCAGCAGAGGGAAATGCCTTTTGCTTCAGTTTGTGCGAGAAGGTAACCTGTAGCAACCCAATGTTGTCGGGTCCTCATTTTACACTGTAGCATCTTTGTTCTGGCTCAAGCAACTCACAAAACCCAACCATCCTACAGTAGCTGAGGGAGCACTGCTTGTTCTGCTTGGTGGACAGGATGCTATACAACCCACAGCCACCAACTGCAGCCAACCAGAACTTTCCATCCAGCTCATTATGACTTTAGTCTACACCATTCCCCAGCCTAGCCACCCAACCCTTTCCCATGCCCCTTTTTTATTTTTCTACAGAAGCTACATAAGCCCCAGAGTTCTGTGATCCTGTGATTGCAACTATGTGGCCTCCGCTTGGAAGACAGAAAATGTGCTCTCCTCTCTGGTACCATACATTCTTTTTCTCTTCTTTCTTTCTCTCTTTTTTGTCTGTTTTTGTTTGTTTGTTTGGTTGGTTGGTTTTGTTTGTTTTGAGAAGGGATTTCTTTTTGTAGCCCTGGCTGTCCTGGAACTCCATTTGTTAGACCAGGCTAGTCTCGAATCCAGAGATCTCCCTGCCTCTGCCTTGAGCATGCTGGGATTAAAGGCGTGAGTTTCTTGAACGCTGCTAAAACACCTGATTTGTGTCAAAAGTTATCTCCTGTGAGCACTCCTGAAATGGTAACTTCACAAGGTCCAGAAAATCACAGTGTCACCTCACCTTGCCTTCCTCCTTTTCTGATTTGCTGAAACAGCCTACATACAAAGTGATGGGCTTCACCACACCCATGTTCATACATGTATGTCATTGTAACCATGGTCATTTTCAGCCCAGCCTCACTTTCTCATACTGCCTCCCCACCCCCTGGATCCCTTCCTTCTGCCTGTATGTCACATGTACAGTGTGTGTGTGTGTGTGTGTGTGTGTGTGTGTGTGTGTGTGTGTAGGGGCGGGTATATTTTGCACGTGAGAGAAAACGTGCAATATTTTGACTTTGTTGTCCAGTTTCCATCTCTGGTTGCCCACCTCCCCAAATCACAGACACCTTCTGTCTTCATGTCTCATAGACATTAATGTATGTTTACACTTCCATCTAAATTCCTCACAGATGATAAAAGGTGTTCTTTCTCCTTCTGGCTTTGACTTCTTTAGCGTCACTTGATTCCATCCATTTTCCTGTAAACAATATGATTCATTCTTCTTGCGACTAAATAAGATTCTCTTGAAAATGCATACATGTATAATATGTAAATTATATAGATATTACATCATCTTCGCCTTTCCATCTGTTGATAAATACTCAGGGTTGGTTCTGTATCTTGGCTGCTATGAGTATCACAGCAAGAATCATGGATGTGAGGTAGTCTCTGACTCAGATTCCTCTGCTCTAGGCACATACCCAGGAGAGGTGGAGCTAGACCATAAGGAAGTTGCACTTTTAGGGTTTTAGGTTGGTTTGTTTGTTTTCTGAACCTTCACACAGATTTCCTTAGTGGGAACACTGGGATAAATCCCCTACCCCAGCAGTAAATTAGGGTTCCTCTTTCCACATGTCCTGATCAGTATCTGTGGTCCTCTGTTTACTTGGTGGTAACCACTAGGAAATTAGGGTTCCTCTTTCCCAATGTCCCCATCCGCATTTGCTGTCTTTGTTTAACTGTTCTGACTGCAAGGTACAAGGCTCTCAGTGCAGCCCGTGCTCTTCATGGTTAGCTTCTTGTGTTCCTGGGGCTGAGTCCAGTGCCTCCTGTAAGTCACACAAGCATTCTACTTCTGAGCCATGTCACCAGCCGGACTTGAACTCGAGACCTTCCTGCCTCAGCCTCCAAGGCTTGGATCCCAGGCTTGTACCACCATGTCTAGTTCCAGTGCAGTCTTCATTGTGTTTCGATGACAGCTGAGGATGGATACCTTGAGAGCAGTTCTTTCTAGGGCGGGGATAAAGAACTGTCATCTATTATATGCCTAGAACGCTGGGTGTTTCTCTTATTGCTTCTTTCTGTACAGATGTGTACAGTGACAGCGCAGGCAACAGGCAGCTACAACCGCCCTCCGTCCTGTGTTACAGATGCTGTCAGAGGAACAACAGAGAACTCCCTGAGACCCTTGTGGTTGCTGCCTTACCACAGTGTATCCGTATCTACCCCAGCCTCAATGATTGGCCCTAACAACTTTCCCGCTTATGTCTTTCATGCTCAGTTGTGATGAGAACATGGAGCTTCGCACTAGAGTCATTAAAGGAAACAGCAGCATGCAATACAATTAAAAATTAGCTCCGTTGGCTTCTTAATCATATTTTTGCTTCTGTTAATTTTTGAGTTTTTGGGATAGGGAGTCTTGCCGTGTCCAGGGTGGCCATCTTCACGATCCTCCCGCTTCATCCTCCTGAGTTCTGAGATTATTGGAATAAATTGCTGTGCCCCGTATCTGCTTCCACCTTGGGAGAGCCAGACATTGTACTCTGAGCTAGACTGGAGGGAAGCTTAGCCTGGTGTGGGTGAGTGATGTACAGGATCTCAGTGCTCTGGGCAAACACACCAAGGAACAGCTTCAGAGAACTGTTTCATTTGGTGGTGGTGGTGGTGGTGGTGGTGGTGGTAGGAGTGGTTTTCATGGCCTGGGGAGGTACCCAGGGTCTCTGGGGTAAGATTTATGTGGCCATGTACCATTGGCCAGGGTAGGGGTGCTTCATCTACATACTCAGGGGATGCAGGTTGGCAGTGGAGTGATCTTATCAAATCAAGCAAGGAGAGAAACCTGATCAATGTCAGGGTAACAAATTCTTACTAGGGTTGATGGTGGAGGAGCTGGCTTCATGGTGCCAGGTTGGAAGAAAAGAGGTAGCCAACTCCTGCTTCCTGTCCTCATGTTTTCGGGGTATGTTTGAGGTATCTGGGTTAAAACTCCCTGGACCCTTCCTGTAACCCTGTCCATTATGGTCCCACACATCAACATGCCCAGTTACTTTTCACTTGTTTTAATGTGACTACTAAAAGATTGCTAAGGGCAGAGCATGGTGGTCCACGCCTTTAACCTCAGCACTCAGACGTAGAGGCAGGCAGACCTCTATAATAATTTATTATTTGAGTTATATGTGGATTATACTACATTTCTTCTGGACAGAGATGGCCTTAGAGAACCCTAGCTTCTTTTTAGATGAAACACATAACTATGATTTTAAAATATTTAAATTTGGGGGTAGGCATTACCTACATCCTTCTCCTAGGCCTTAATTTCTCTCTTTGGAAGCATCTTTTTCTACTGAAGAAAATAAATAAATAAAAGCCTCCAGTATTTTGTGAACTAAAGAGAATAAAGGAGAATAAAGGAGGGGGCCAAGAAAGGAGGCAGTCCCTGCAGTGTCTGTGCCAAATTGTGGGAAGTGAGGTGAACAGCTGGTTCTTACACACTGATGTGTAGCAGGGAAGAAACAAGTCACATGTAACAGCTGCCTCTGTCTTCTGGAAAGGTAGGGGTGATTGGGTCAGAGAACTGAGTGGCTTTCAGCTGGGGTGCATAAGGCTCCAAGCATAATTCCCCAGACAAAATAGATAAACACAAATACTTTAGTTTACATATATATGTGTGTGTATGTGTGTGTGTGTGTATGTGTGTATGTATGTGTATATATATATGTATATATATATATATATACATATATATATATATAATATATGTGTGTGTGTGTGTGTGTGTGTGTGTGTGTGTGTGTGTAAGTATATACCATGTGTGTGTGTTGAGGGGAGAATGTCTGTGTACACCGGAAGAGGGCATCAGATTCCCTGGAGCTGGAAGCACAGGTGTTGGTTAATCACCTGATGTGTGTTCTGAGAATCAAACCCAGGGTTTCCAGAAGAGTAGCAAGCCCTCTTAAATTCCTAACCATGTCTCCTGCCCCGAGACAGATATTCATAAATAGAGAGGAAGCATGTACTTATAGTTGGCCGCATAGTCGGCTGTCCACATCAGCGGGAGCTGGGAATCTCAGCCCAATGAGGTTCAGAAAAGAGTGGTGAGAAATGAATCATGGGAGAATTCTCTGCATCCACAGAAAATAAAAGGACAGAGTTTACTCAGGGAACCCAACTCTGAGGAGGCTGGAGCTAGCTGGCCAGGGTGGTAGGCCACAGATAAGCCACAGCAGTATTCTGAGAAGTTGAGTCTCTCCTCAGAAGCAAAGCTGCAGCAAAGCATGGGTTATTTCTCTGGAAAATGCCTGAAACTTTCTCTCAAGCTGTTCACACGTTGTGTTGCCACCAAGTAACAGCTGGGGTATTCAGTAAAGACACGGAGACTCTCTTTGTCCCCCTATGCACAGGGAGCAGATATCTAGATATCTGTGGGGTGTGGTGGTTCATTCAGGACTCAGAAGGCTCAGGTTTGAACTCACTAGTTCAAGGGCAGTCTAAGCTACAGGGTGAGACCTTGTCAGGTAAAAAGAAACAAATAAAAAGGAAAAGGAAACATAAAATAAAGTAAAATAAAATAAAATAAATTGAAATGAGCCAGATGTGGTGACACATCTTTAATCACAGCTCTTGGGAGGCAGGGGCAGACTGATCTCTGAATTTGAGGCCAGCCTGGTTAAGAGAGTGAGTTCCAGGACAGTGAGTGCTACACAGAGAAATCGTCAAAAAAAAAAAAAGAACAAAATTGACACGCGCCATTGATTATTGCAGAGTTAATTTTCGGATGATTGTGCCAATGACAGTTCCTGGGAACTTTATCTGAGGACTTCTCCTTAGGCAGTCTGTAGATTCTGAGTTCACACGTGTGGAATATTTTGGGACATTTCAGGAAATGGAAAAGTTTTAAGTATTTTTCTCAAAAAATAAAAATGCAGGTGGAATTTTTTCACACTTTGATTGCAACTCAAATTCCCCAAGATAGGTCTCCAATGATGACAGTAATGAGCTACTCTAAGTTTCTAGGGGGTCCTTGGGAATGTGCATGTGCTATCACAGGATGGTGACTGTTGTTAGTGTCAGAAGCAGGGGCCAGGAGTTCAGAGGCTTCGAGGGAAGTGACGTAACAAGTTATCAGCCAAGCCGTATTGCAGACATTAATAAACAGGCTGGTAAACAGCCTTGAGTTTATGAACAGAGCAGAGTAGTCCAGACCCTTCTATTTTGCAGAATAGATCCTGGCAGTCAGCTCACACAGGGAAAGATTTGTAAGTAACCGTGGGTTTCTAGGTAGATCTAAGAAGTTTGTATAGCAGGCAGGGAGAAAAAAAAAGAAAAAGAAAAAGACTTTTAGTTTGATTTGTTTTTAAGTACGTAATGTATACTGTGTGTACGTTGGATGTGTATGAATGCAGGTGCCCGAGGAAGCCAGAAGTGGGAGGCAGATTCCTTGCAGCTCGAGTTGTAGCCAAATGGGAGCTCCCTGACCTCTGAACTCCAGGACACCCTTTTCCCAGTCCCTCATCCAGTTCTTCACGGAGAGTGAAAGGATCGGTGTGAGGTTGTAAGGGCTTGGGGTGAGGTGGGTGGGTGACTGGGTTGTGGCTTGTTTCCCTTCTCTGCCCTATACATATGCAATGGTATGGGACATTAAGACAAAGAGTGATGGCCATCAGGGCTGCTCCTGGGTCGTTGGCAGTGTCTAATCAGAAAGGAAGCAGAGACATCTAGTCCACAGCCCTTCAGAATGCTCTAACCTCCCTGGGCAAAAGGCTGAGTTGACACAAATTATTCACAGGGCAGTGTGAGGTTAGTCCATCCTTTGGCACAAGAGTGAGGAATTAGCTTGGCACTTGAGGCTCCAGGGTATATTGGAGGAGAGAGAAGGGGTGTTTGGAAGGTGTTATTTTAACACCGAGCACCAAGAAAGGCAAGCCTGAAACAAAAAATGTGTCATCTTCTTTTATCAGTTTAGTGTTTTATAATTATTGCTATTTTATGTTAGAACCGGCAGTTCTCAATCAAACTCCACAGAGGCATTAAACTAAAAATCTGCAGCTTTCTGAACCTGTCCAGTTCCACTGCCCTGTCAATCAGCATTTAGTTTATTGGCTTCTGTTGGGGTTGCTGGCTGCACTTGCTATGTGTCTGGGGTCTCTCGTGCATAGTGAGTATATGCATGTATGCATCCATATCTAAGGTTTTAGATAATCTGAACAAAACCAAGGTTCTTTGATATGCTTAGTACTTTATCCTGTGCATCTTCCCAAGTGTGTGCCCCTCCCGCACGCTTCCTAACAGTTACACACGTTGGGCATACCTTAATCCCCATTCAATCAGTTCTCTGTCTGAAGACAGGCTTTTGTAAATCTCCAAGACATTTTCAAGGAAAGATCATGCTTCCTAATACGGAGATCAGTCAAAAATTAGCAATGCTGTCACATATGGAAGACCAACATTAAATTAATAGACGAGATCGCAGGCAACGTTTCGTTCAGGTCGTAAAAACAATCTTGAGAGGAAAAAATACGTAGACTGGAGACATCTGTTGCATAAAACCTAAGAAATATAAAGTGAAGACTCTCTATTGATTGCAGAGACACACGGACATAATAAAAAGCTTACCAAAGATAATGCCTTGAAAAGATATCTCTGTAGGTCCATCTATGAATGCTGCCGCTTCTCTGTAACAAGGATGCACAGGTCAGCCAGTCAGGTAGAAGACCAGCCACATTCTGTTTCCTTTTACATTATCTATATGGGAGTGTGTACTATTCTGTTAAGTTAAATCCTATTTGAAAAAGGACAGATTTTTTGAAGAAAACAGTAATTTAAAATTCCCCATCAGGTATAGCACTGAACTGGACATCGGATCCTGGGGGGCAATTTGAGGGTGACACAGTCACACCTCTCTGCAAGTGTTTCCTGTTATGCAAAAAAAAAAATGATATTTTTGTATCAGGGTGGCTGAGGATTGATTTCACTTTGTGTGTATAAGTCTTGTTCATAATTCAGTCTCAACGCTTGAAATCATAAATATGACAAAAAGGTTCCTGGGCTGGGAAAACTTTTTGCTTTATATAAAAAGCTTGGGTAGTTTACCTGTACAAGAAAATCAGAATGAACTAACCAGGACTAGGCTCATCTGTGACCTTGAAGTTTAAATTTTATGAAATCTGCATTTCACGAGCTATCCGGGGTGGAAATGTGGACCAAGGGATAATGGCTTAGATCATGATCCACCCTGTCTCCATGTCTGGCCACGCTCTGGTGAGACGTCCCCTCCAGCCATGCACTGAGCATGCATGCTCCAGGATTCCTGGGACTGGGGCTGTGCAGGCAGACACTGAGGGAGACAACCTTGGATGTGGTTTGTGGCTGTGGTACCTGGCCTGGTTTGATGTCTCTTGCAGCTCCAAGAAGTTCATTTGCCTGGCGTTGCCTCCGCAGAGTGACTGATCTCGGAGTTTTGTGTGTCTTTACTGAGGTCTTTGGTATGGACTAGCAGGCGAAGTGAAATAGAGACCTCCCTCCTTTCCTTCCTTAAAGTGGAGCTGAGAGTCCAGTGAAGACCGAAAATCCTCTTATTCAAAGCACTGCTGCTGTGATGAAACAACATGACCAAGGGTTTATTTGGGTTTTGCAATCCAGAGGGATAAATGCCATCACGGCTGGGAGCCACGGAGACAAGAAGCAGACTGGTGGCTGTTAGACATCTCTGTACAGCTTGGAACAGACTACACTAGACCAAACGGTTGGGGGGGGCGGGGTATTCAGGAGATAGGGCAAAGGTCGGGGAAGAAGATGGAAGAAGAGAGGAAGAAGAAGAAAAGTCGGCCATGACCACGTGGAGCGAGGGGAAATGAAAGGGGGAGGGGGCAGAGAGAAGCTAGAGGCAAGAGATCAAGAGATCAAAGAGAGAGAGGGGGGGGGCAAGCAGCCTTTTTATAGTGGACCAGGCCTACCTGGCTGTTGCCAGGTAACTATGGGGAGGAGCATACCTGACTGTTGCCAGGTAACTGGAGGTGGAGTTTAGACAGAATACTAACAGCAGCTGGACCTGGAAACTGAGAACTCACATCTTGAGCTGAAGCCACAAAGCAGAGACAGCACTGGAAATGGCACCGGTCTTTAAATCTCCAAGTGACACATTGTCTCCAGTAAGGCCACCTACTAAACCTCCCCAAATGATCACCACCAATTGCGGACCAAGTATACACATACATGAACCTAGGGAGGACATTCTCATCCAAAGCATCGCAGGACTGGCCTGGAACTCACTATGTAGACCCTAAAATGGCCTTGAGCTCAGAGATACACCTTCTTCTGCCTCCCCTGAGTACTGGGATCGATGCTGTGTGCTCCCACACTCTGCCAAATCTCATTTAAAATTACAAAAAAAATTTAAAAAAATCCCTTTAGGCCACACATTTGTATCATACAGTACATTTGTCCTAAAGTCTGTCTGTAATCCCCGCACCTAACAACGTTTAAGGTAACTTTAAATCCCAAGAATTCTGCCCCATTAACTTGTGTCATGGACATAGTCCAACATATAAAGTATGAATCCTGATCATCACCCACAATGCCCTGGGCTTACCTAACCTTGGTTATTGTAATTCTCCAACAGGGAGACAGTCTGTGCCAACTGTTTTCCTTTGCTCCTTTCTGTCATAGTCTGGCATCTGAGGCTAAGCTGATCGTTTCCCATAGCCTTAGGAACAAGAGTTGACTGATAACCATAGCAAGACTGAGTATAGCACTCAGCTCCCAGCAAGCACTTGGGACCACAATGGACTAAATCCCCAATGGCCTCTTCAGATGTTCTCTTGGCAAAACTGAAGCAACCCCATTTCCCCTGAAGGCCTTGGCTGAAAGGCAAAGGAGTAACCAAGAGTAGAAAGAAAGCTCCCAACTGTCTATAGCATACATCTTCCCCTCTTCATTTAGATTGGTGGAAACTGTTTTCTATTATCTGGTATAGGGGTAAAAGGGATTCCCCTTTATCATCTGAAGGTTTGGTGACCTAACCTAATAAAAGAATCTGACAAGCAGACAGACAAGCAGGAGAAAAACAAATCTATACCAGCAGGGAAAACTCCACAAAAACAGCAAGTCTCAATGGCCCCTGAGACTTAGAAGTTTATGTCCTCTCATAGAAGGATGGAGGAGAGTAATGGTCCCCAATGCCGTTTGCCTGGGTGCTGGTGTCAAGCCTAACCTTTCTACAGTGTTTTCTGTAGACAGGTTTCATGATGGAGCGTCTTCCAGAGGGACTTTGAGATAGATGAGGAACTTTGCATGAAGTATCCATTGCTCTGGGGTACCCTCAGTTTGGAATCCAGTGCCACCTTTTAAAACTCTATTTTTAACTGATATATAAAAATGGACATTATCAATATCAACAGGGTGCCATGGGATGTTCCAATGAGTGTGTGTGTGTGTGTGTGTGTGTGTGTGTGTGTGTAGGCCCTTCCCCCAGCCTTGAGCAGGCCTGAGAGACCTTGCTTACCACAACAGACCAAGTGATAGGATCTAGATGGAGTTACCCACCTTGGCTGTGTGTGTGTGTGTGTGTGTGTGTGTGTGTGTGTGTGTGTGTGTATGTATATGCATCTGCACGTGTGTGTGTGATGTGCATGTGCATGCCTGTGTGTGTGTGTGTGTGTGTGTGTGTGTGTGTGTGTGTGTGTGCGCGCGCGCTCTCATTCCAGGGCCACAGAGTGCATGTGGAGGTCAGAAGACATTGCAAAGGGATTGTTTCTCACCTCCTGCCACTGGCAGGAGGCCATTAGGCTCGGTGGCAAGAGCATACACCCTGTGAGCCATCTTGCCAGCCCGCTTTCTTCTTGGTTTTTGTTTCTCTGGGATGGTTTCTCCATGTGTAGCCCAAGCTGCTCTCAGATTGACTGCAATTCTCCTGCCTCGGCTTTCTAAATGCTGGAATTAGAGTTGTGTGCTAACCTGCCTGACTGTAGATTTTATCTTTGGCTTTTTAAAAACAGCAACTGTTGCTGGGGTGATGTTCAGAAATAATCTGCTATATATACACATCAAAATGTCATAATAAGGAATATTATTCTGTATGCTAATTAAAATATAATAAAAATGGCTTTCTAGAATTTAAAGCCCCTTGAACGTAGAACACAGGAAATAGAACATATTGCTTCATGAGCTACTGTGTTGACGTGTCCAAGGAGTTCCTGGCCTGCTCAGAGATGCTCGCTGTACCTGTTGAGATCTGTTAAGGGATGTCACAGATAAACTTTCTGAATACACTGAGTTAGTGACTCTCTAGTTTTCAGGTTCTGATCAGGAAGTGTGAATACAATTGAGATTCCCAGCGCTATCTATAAAGATTTGGATTTATTACACAAGCCACAATGACTAAAAAAGTGGTAAAGACTATGTTTTGTAATACGTGAGACTATTATCTCTACAGACTTTCTACACAAAAATTCACCTTTATTACTACTTATATTTTATAGTATTTTACTACATTTTTTGTTTTTTAAATTAAAAAAAGTGTGTGTGAGTGTGTGTGTGTGTGTTTGTCTACATGGGTACCATGATATGTCTGTGGGAGTCATCTTGTGCCAGGACATCAGATGTGCCAGGACATCTTGTGACAGCGAGTTCTCTTTTACCTTGTGGGTCTTGGGGATCACACGCGTCATTAGGGTTGGCAAAAATATCTTTACCCATCGTGCCATCTCTCTGGCTCTATAGTATTTTTTTTTAATTTGATTTTTTAATATATAGGTTATGGCCTGTCCTAACAAATTTAAGCAGGAGGCAGAAATAATCTTATATTCATTCAATATGTTACATTAAAAACTACATGTTGTTACACAGAAACTGGAAACTTCCTACTTTTAAAAGTTTCCTAGGCTGCTTTATCCTGTGTATGTGGTAAGAAACCAGGATTGTGTTGAACAGGATTCAGCTGCAGACAACGAAATCTATCCTAATGAAAGGATTTGACACAGGGCTAGGATTGGGAGCCGTCGATGGTCTCCAGGTTGAGCTCTCTCAGGAAGCTCTTGATGTCACATGAAGAAAAGCCATTGAGTAGTCTCCTCGGATGCCAAACAATGGAGCTGCTGACTGTGCAGCTGGCTGTAGAATGTCCTTGTTCCTATAACGTGCCACCCTTGCTGCAGCTGGATGTCCTGGCAGGAGCCTGCTGGCCTCAGAACCGCCCGGTTCAGTCGCTGTCTGTGCTAGCAAGGAGATATCATTAGAGTCTCAGGTCCACGCAAATAACCAGTGAAGGCCTAGTGTCAACAGTACGCGAACTGAGGAGTTTTAGCAGTGTGCACGAGCCAGGTGCCACCAACTCAGAAAGCTAAAGGTTAGGCTCCAGTCCCCAGTCCCTGCTCAGTGTGCCTTTAGTAACCTGATATCAACTGTGGTGGAAGTATATCTACCTTCCATGGATACTCCCAGAACTACCAAGCAAGCAAGTGAGCAAGCAAGCAAGCAAGCAAGCAAGCAAGCAAGCAAGCAAGCAAGCA
>JANHMN010000021.1:31479017-31512823 GCA_030674055.1 Rhabdomys pumilio
GCAAGCAAGCAAGCAAGCAAGCAAGCAAGCAAGCAAGCAAGCAAGCAGCCAACTTTGTTGAGGGGAAGGAAAGAAGCCAGTCAATACTGTACTGTGTGCCTGGAAAGTTAAACAAACAATACTCTTTCACCAGTGAATAGACAAGCCACACACACACACACACACACACATTGCTGTAAAGTCCTCTGTCATCTATGGCATGGACCTTGTCATGTTTCCATTTGAAAGACTGAATCCCTTTGAAGTAATAACACAAATACATTCGTTATGATATTAATAACTGATGCAAAAATTCAAACCAGTGTCTTGACTGAACTTGGAAATAGTATGTCGAAACAGTGATTAGATCAGGGATTATAAATATTAAGAAAGTTTTTAATCACGTGATAAGCAATGACTGTTAATATATGTAAAACGGTGTGAGCGCAACATGAGTTTTTGTATAATGTAAAATTCCTTATTTTTATTCTCAATCTGTGTGTATGTGGGAAGGTGTGTGCATGCAGTGTATATGCATATATGTGTGATAGGTATGTGTGTCCATGCATACTTGTGGAGGCCAGAAGAGGATGTTAGTTAGGTTCATGTTCTAGTCCTCTCTGTTTTATTCCTTTGAAGCAAGGTCTCTGATTGAACCTGGAGCCTGGCTGCCATCCACCAGCCTCAGTAAACATCCTCTCTCTGCTTCTCACAACACTGGAGTTATAGGCATGTTTGGCCACCCCCATATTTTAATGTACTTGTTGGGGATTTGAACTCAGGACTTTGTGCTTGCTCAGCAAGCACACCTAGCGGCTGAGTCATCTCTGCAGGCCCATTTTCTTATGTTTGTTTACAATGATCTTACTATGTTGTCCAGGATGGACTGAAAATTATGGCGGTCCTTTACCTCACTCTCTTAAGTACTGGGGCCATAAGCATGTATCACCAAAACCTGGCTTAGAAATTTTAAAAATATATTTTGCTCTTTGAAAGATTTAAGTGTAATGTAAATAATTGATCTCTTTGCCTAAGTCATACTTTTAAGGAGGTCTGGTTGCTTTCCTCTGGTCTTAATTTCTTTTGTTAGCATACAAAATAATGGTTTCATTAGAAGATTTCCATTCGTGTATATACTGTCCTTAACCCTCCCCCACTGGCCTTTCTTCCTCCAATCCCTTTTCTTTTTTTTTGTTTTTTTTGTTTTTTTGTTTTTTTGTTTTTTTTGTTTTTTTGTTTTTTTTCGAGACAGGGTTTCTCTGTGTAGTCCTGGCTGTCCTGGAACTCTGTAGACCAGTCTGGCCTCGAACTCAGAAATCCACCTGCCTCTGCCTCCCAAGTGCTGGGATTAAAGGCGTGTGCCACCACGGTGCATAAGAATGAGGAGAATTAAGAGCCAAGACATATGCCCATCTGGGATGTACCTTCTACTCTTTAAAAATATTTTCATTTATTATTTATGTGTATTCTTTTATATTTACTTGTATGTGTGTGCATGTGTACGTGCATATATGTACGTGTATGTATATGTGATACGTATGTATAGGCATGTACATGTGACAAAACATGTATGAATGTCAGAGGACCACTCACAAGAATTGATTCTGTCCTTTGGCTACGTGAATCTTGGGCGTCAGACTGAGGTCCCCAGGCTTGGTGGCAAACCCCCTCATCCACTGAGCTACATCTTGCTGGTCGCCATCTTCCATTCTTAGTTCTTTATTTGTATTGAACGACTTAGGAATCTCAGATGATGAAATGACTGACGCTTTCATATTTGGGAGGCTGTTGCTGAGAGTAGACCACCTGGATCTCGGTGTAGCCAAGGACCAGATGCAAGAATGGGAGATGTATGGATGATGTTGTATACACGAGCTGGGTGCTCTCATACACTGCATTGGGTACAGGAGTGGAAAATGGAGGGCAGCTGAGTGCTGGCCTGATGACAGGGGGCCGGCTGTCCCTGCATTGCCCTATTTAATGCAAGACTTGCAGGATTTCATAAATTTGACAAATTTCAACAAAATTTCGACAAATTTGAACTCAGCTTGTAGCAAAGATATATTGTTAAAGCAAAAGGTGTAAGGATATCCGGCTGTTTTAAAGGTTGTCTCGTAATTTAAAATATCAGATTATAGTATATGTACCTCCACCTGCACACTGGTCTCGGCCCCCGCCACCCCCCGCATACGTTAAAAGTAATCTGTTTTTAGCCTCACCGATTGTCAACAGTTTTCACAGTGACTTTCTGTCAATGTCTTTCTAAGGCTGAGCCATTTAAAAATGTGTCGCAGACCCACATGACTCACCCTGACAAGTATCATACAAAGCATTTCCTAAAAACAAGTACGTCCCGTTTTAAAACCATCTCACCCCCAAAGAAGCTTCATGAGATACAATAAAGAAATCTAACATATAACTTATGTTTGAAGTTTCCCCGTTGCCTTAGACATGCCAGACCTGGGGTTGCTGGTAAGCCAGTGCCAAGGGCACAAGTGTGGAAAAGTACACTCCTGACTCTTGTTTGCCTGCTTTCATGGTACAGACAAGGGAGAGATGCCCTCCTCTCTGCCCCATCCCTCAACATCCATGGCAGGCAGGAGAGCTGGCCCTGAGGTTCTAAGAGTAGACAAACTTGCCCCGTCCCTCTCTGGTTGTAACACTCTGGAGAGCATGCCCTGCACCTCACCCGGGCAGCAGGGTAGAGTTGGCCCTGGTTGAGGGGGTTGCTTGTAAGATGGCTCCAAGGGTGTGAGAGCAGGAGAGCCAGGGGGCTGACCAGTTCAGATACCTCTCAAGCCCAGATCCAGGGCTTTGAATTGGCCCACCCCAACATCTACCCCATCCATGAACTGCTGGAGTGCATGCGGGGCCAGCCCTACAGATTGGAAACTACAGGGTCTCCGCGACACAGAGCAACAACAGGGTATCTGAGAGGAGTTCCGGTGAGCATCCAGTAGTGCAGCAGAAGCCAGAGGTCTCGAACCAGACCAATGACTCGCTGCAATGAATATTCGCAAACAAAGAAGCGTGGACAAAACGCTATACTGTGGATACACTGTGACACACTGCAGCTCCCACGAGATTTTTTTTTTTCTGTTGATAGAGAGATTGCAAGGGTGGAGGGTGGGCACAAGAGGAGGGGAGATGAGTGGGGTTGAGATACATGATGTAAAATTCACAAAGAACCAATAAAAAGTTAAAAAGAAAAAAAAAAAGAAAACCTTTGTCTCAAATATTTTGAAGGTCAGCTCTGATTTTGTGGCGTACGATGGAAATGTTAACACACAGAGGCATTCCATCAAATAAAATGCAATTTCCTCTGAGTCCTAGGGAGATGAGGGGAGAGAGAGTTAGTGCCACCAGCTTTCCAGCCTTGGTTCACAGCGTTTTCCTAAGGTGTTCCGAAATGGCATGCGTCTGCCTTTTCTCCTATAAGCATCTGCTACGATTTTGCCTTTGTCCTGAAATTTACCACAAGAAGGGGAATTTCAAATAAGGAAAAGTTTGAAATAAATAAAGCTTTAAGGAGGTTGCATTTATGAGCTTTCAACAAAAACATTCTAAACTTTTTACACGCTTACAGACACTCACAGTGTTAAAGACTGATTTCCTTGCCTCTCTCTTGGCCAGCTTCGATTTTCAGTGTCTTCATGTATCAGTGAACAAGAGTGTTTGTGAAAGATCAGTCGCCTATTGACAACTAAGTATTTGACATGACAATAAGCGATACTATAAGCCTGGGTTGCTCCTGTCATTCTGTGTCTTTGTGCATTCAAGAGCAAACAGAATGTTCTTGATAGGAAACCCATCAAAAGTCTGTTCCCCCTTCATGTTGCTCTGCCCCTGCCTCTGGCAACCATCCTGAAACTCTGTTTTCTCAGCAAGCCTTCTTTACAACGACCTCTTACTATTCAGATGGCTTACTGGGTGATGGCAACATGTGGATGTGTTTGGTGTGGTTTAAGTTGTATGCCACAGTGTGTGTCTGCTCTCCTGAGGGTGCCCTTCTCTGACTGGGACCCTTTAGGTGTGTATTAGGTATGAGGGATTAATACTGTTACGTCTTCAAGGCGAGGGGGTGGGATCTCCTTTACGCATGAATATTTATAAGAAAATAAAAAAAAAAATAAAATGCCTTCCCAAACAAAATCTCATTTCCTTAAAGAATATTAATACAAAGTGACTAGGTTTATTTTAAAGCTATACGTGAGTGGACAGAAGACGATAAAATAAGACATGCATTTCTACACACATGTAATACACCAATTGATAGAGTCTTCACACATCTAAGCAGTGCTATTCAACATTCAACAGATAATGTTAAGTGGTGCTCCATGATGGTACACTTGTCCAGCATGCCTGCTGAGGCCTAGGACTCAACCCTCAGGAGAGGACAAGAAGGGAGAGGGGGAAAGGGATGGAAGGGGGAGGAAAGGAGAGACAGAGAAAAATACACAGAGAGAAGCACACAGAGAGACAGAGAGTGAAAGACACACACACACACACACACACACACACATACACACACACACATACACACGCGTACACATGGAAAGAGAGAGAAACAGACAGACAGACTGACTAAAGGATAGACAGACGCCAGCATACATGGAAAGAAAACTAGAACCTAAGATGCAGGAGGCTTTAAAGCAGCATGGCAACATTGTTTTGTATCGAATCTAAGAATAGAGAACTTGGCCCAAATCTTTCATTTCTTTTCTTTTCATTTTTCTCGAATTGCACTTTTGTTGAATTTTTACAAAACATGTGTTCATGACAGATTAGAAGAAGAAAGTACTTTACCTCAGGTAGTTTCAAAGGCAGTGTCCTAAAAATGGTGTTTGGCAGAAATGGAGTGTGTGTGTGTGTGTGTGTGTGTGTGTGTGTGTGTGTGTGTGAGTGTGTGTGTATGTGTGTGTGTGTGTGTGTGCAGATAAAGAGGAAACAGAAAATTTCAACAGCAAATAAAATACCAGTGGTGACAGGGCTGGGCTACTTTTAATATTAAATGGCAGAGTGTATTTTAACTATGGCACTATTCAGCCATGATGCGAACAGGCCCACAAACCAACAAACTACTTGGCTGATCTCCTAATATGTAGAGACATGTCTAACGAAATGAGCAAACTTACAAAAGACCTTAGGCCAGGTCCCAGCAGACTCCTCCCTTTGGTTTGTTTTCTTCCGGTTTGCTCACTATCCCTCCCAGTGTCCACATTATTCATGAGTGACATCTCACGTTACCAATCAGGGTTAAACATCCACATTTGCTTCCTTTTGCGTCCCAGCCTTTCACCAGGTAGAGAGTAACTTAGCTGCCTCTCTCACCAACTGCTCCCGTGGATCTGTATCTTTGAGCCCCTCAGTCCTTTCCTTCTTCATCTCTCTGCTTCTCCCGCCTCCAGCAGCCATCCTGAAACTCCATCTTCTCCACAAGCCTTCTATGATGCTTTGAATGAAAATGGCCCCATCTGCCCATAGAGATGGGCGCTAGTAGGAGGCGTGGCCTTGTTGAAGTAGGCGTGGCCTCGTTAGAGGAAGTGTGTCACTGGGGGTGGGCTTTGAAGTTTCAGATGCTCGAGCCAGGCCCAGAATCACTCTCTCTGCCTATCCAGATGTAGAACTCAGCTACCTGTCCAGCATCTCATCAGCCTGCACGCCACCATGCTCCCACGATGATAATGGACTCAACCGCTCTGAACTGTCAGCCAGCTCCAATTATGACACGTTCCTTTCAATGATCTCTTATCACTTAGGTTGATTCCTGGATGACAGACGGCAACATGTGGATGTGCTTGGCGTGATTTAAGCTGTATGCCACAGTTTGCGATTGCTCCCCAGTGTGGGTTGGGACTCTTTTGTATGATGCCATCTCTCTGGAGTTTGTACTCTTGTTATGTAAGAGCAGATCCAGTAGCTATCAGCTATTTAAATACAAATGTTGGCGTGTTAATTAACACTGAATAGAAATAAATTAGCATTAAGTAACGCTTTAAAAATCAAGTTTCTTGGTTGCATTAGCTAGGTTTCAATGTGCTAGGTGCTACCTAATTGGCATAGAAATAGAATATTTATATTACTGCAGAAAATCCTCGTTTCAGTATTTCCACAGTACCTATATAGCTCTCTGTTTAGAGAAGATAACCAACTATATAATAAATAAATTATTATTTAGCAATCAGTATTAAACACACTAATATGATCACTATCATTAATGAGGCAAGAGGCTATGGCAGAGAGAGGACTATAAGGCCTTGTATAAAATTCTCAAAAACATAATATGAAAAGAACAAGTTAGCCAGGCTGTGGTGGCACACGCCTTTAATCCCAGCGCTTGGGAGGCAGAAGCAGGTGGATTTCTGAGTTCGAGGCCAACCTGGTCTGCAGAGTGAGATCCACGACAGCCAGGGCTACAGAGAAACCTGTCTCTAAAAACAAAAACAAAACAAAACAAAAAAAAGAAAAACAAACAAACAAAAGAACAAGTTGGCACGGATGAAGGTTGGCTCTCACCTCCATCCCTAGGCCAACTGAATCTGGCCACTGGCCCAGGCCCAGAGGAACCCCAAACTGTAGGTAATTCTAAAAATCACACTGTGGAGATTCAAGAAAATAGTGAGATGCCATTGTCTGCCAATGCATGAAACCAGGTGCAGGATTACGTGAGACAGATAGAGCATGCGCAGAAAAGCCTACACAACGTAAATGACCCAGAGAACCTGCAGTGTGTAGCATCATACCCATGCACATTGGACGCCCAACTTTCCCTCTATTTTAGTGGCCCACTGTCACTGGGAACAACTACGTCTTGTCTTATTTAATCAGTGGTCTCTGCTGCTTCTTCAGATGGTTATCTCTACTCAATTCTTCCTTCCAGGACTCAAGAAGCTCTCTGCAGGGGACATCCACTGATGTCGCTAAGGGCAACACGAGGTGTATGTGTGTGCCGATGGAGAAAGCTGGTGATGTGTTTGAGGTGAGTGTGGGTCTTACCCCTCATATTTTCTTCACTATGTTGCACACCCAGTCCCCACGGGGCGACTGAACATGCGGAAACCACTTTTTAAAAAAACTTGCTGCGGTTTGAAGATCAAATGCACCTACGAACCAAAACTGTCCTCACATTGGCTAGCAGAGCTTGCTGATAGACATCCTTTCTCATCGTGCTGAGCGGCTCGCTCCTGGTCTGACCCCATCTCAAATTAGACTGGCCTCTGCAGGCAAAGAGGCCTCATGTTCTCTGCAGAGCCAGGGTTTCTGTCCCCAGGGATTAAGAGTGGCTGCCCTCCTGCTCTGCCACTGTACTGTCATCTGCCCCCTCTCCCTTCCTAGTTCTTTTAAATAGGAGAAACCACAAGATAGCAAACTCTGAGAGGGTAAGCAAAAAGGGTTTGCTCAATAGAGTGCGAGTAGTCTTCAGATACAGGGCCCTGGCCTGCCCCTGGGTACATTGCAGTGGAGTCTTAAAAAACAAACAAACAAACAAACAAAAAAACACATCATCTTTACAAATGAGATTGAATCAAGACGTGATAAAGGTCTAGCTTAGTGTGAGCATAAACAACACAGAGAACTCTCTGATAGACGTTAAATATGAGACCAAAGACAGGTGAATTGCCTCTGAGACATTGTTCTCTTCTTTTTTTTGGGGGGGTTGTTTTTTTAGACAAAGGGTCTCACTAATAATAGACACTAATAAGATAATAATAAGGAACAGAAAGACCTCACTCTAGACCAGGGCAGCCTCAGTCTCAGAGATCCACCTGTCTGATTCCTGTCTGCTAGGGTTAAAGGCGTATGCCACCGTATTTAGCTATGAGAACTTGTTATTATTCTACTTCTGCTTCTGAACTTGTGTATGGAGTCATAGAAGGAAATGGTATATCCCAACTAGGTAACTGGAAAGGCATTATAAAAAAAGTTTTGTGGAAACTAGTAGACGAAGAAGAGAAAGAGGAGGAAGAAGAAGAGGAAGAGGATGAAGAAGAGGAGGAGGAAGAGGAAGAGGATGAAGAAGAGGAGGAGGAAGAGGAAGAGGAGAAAGAAGACTATGAGACAGGCACTATACTATCAGGGGGCCTCAGGAAAACATGTTGTTCAGCCCTAGTCTCCATCAACCCACCCACTGAGCAAACCCAACAAGAAGCAGGACAGTTGATACGGTTCTTAGCAGTTAACGAACTATCCAAACCCCAAAGTGGATAAGTATACAAGTAGGGAAGTAAAAAAATATTCAACCAGTCTCTCCAACTCCTTCTTCTTCTGCAGTATCTCCGTGCGAAAATATGGTGCGCTCCTAGCATAATGTCTACCATGTTAAGCAAGCTTGGTTGTGCTAGTAGCCTGGGTGTAATCTTGATACACCCAAAACTTGTGTTGTGGGTCATCCTCCCACAAATGCTTAAGATCTGTGTGTGGTGACACACACTGACAATCCTAGGATAAAGTGTGGCCGCCTGTGGCCACGGATGAACTGGGTTCACCTGAAAGGAAGGCTGGAAATGAAAAAAAGGAGATGGAGAGGTGAGAGAAACATGAAGCCAAGACAAAGTTTTCTGATCAAGGCTCAAAGTTTAATATTCAGCTCTTCTATTTAAAGGGAAAGCCCCACTGAGCCCATCCTTTGTTTCAGCCAGAGATGGGTTGGAGAACCATCAGCCAGATTATGTCTCTTCTAAGTTCCTGTAAGAAGTTGTACCTGCAGCCAAGGTGGATAACTCTACCTAGGTCCTATTACTAGGTCTATTGTTGTAAACAGGTCTTTCCAGCCTGCTCAAGGCTTGGGGGAGGGCACAATAAAGGAGGCTGAGTCAGGGGAATTGTAAACTTGGGGCCAGCCTGGACTATACAATAAGAGCTTGTCTCAAAAGCGGCAGCAACTGGAGGAAAAAGACAAGGAAGACGAGTTATGAAATGAGTTGAAATCCTAAACTACAATTTCATATATATTACAATTTCTCGTATACACACACACACACACACACACACACACACACACACACACACACACGCTCCATCGACTTGGTCCTTCTAAAAACTCTTTTCTTTAATTTCCAAATTCGGCATTTTCCTTTCCAAATCTTCTTCCTTTTCCCCTCTCAAGGGCACATCTGAGTTTTGGAAGAGCCTCCTGGGTGACCAAGGCTTAGATGACATCTGATGTACTTTTGTCTGTCCTTTCTCCTCTGCAGTAGCATTTATAGTCTTTCCAGCTTACATAGGAGACAGAGGCGGTTCAGATCTCTGTAAGATTGACGCCAGCCTGGTCTATGTGTAAGTTCCTGGCTACCCAGAACTACATAGTGAGACCCTGTCTGCAAAAACAATAGATAGTCAGGCTGTAGTGGTGCCTTTAATCCCAGCACTAGAGAAGCAGAGGCAGGCAGATCTCTGAGTTCAAGGCCAGCCTGGTCTATAGAGCAAGGTCCAGGACAGCCAGGACTACACAAAGAAACCCTGTCTTGAAAAAAACCAAGAACAAAGCAAAACAGGAAAGAAAAAAAAGCAATAGATAGATAAATAAACAAGCCAGGCAGTAGTCGTGCACGCCTTTAATTCCAGCACTTGTGAGGCAGAGGCAGGCGGATTTCTGAGTTCGAGGCCAGCCTGGTCTACAGAGTGAGTTCCAGGACAGCCAGGGCTACACAGAGAAACCCTGTCTCGAACAAACAAAAACAAACAAACAAACAAACAGGTGAGGTGGGACTTACCTATATTCCCAGTCCTTGAGTTCAAGGCTAGCTTGGGCTACCTAGTAAGACCCTGTTTCAACCAAGAAGTAAATACTTTTCCAGCCTCATTTATCCCACTGGCTAAATACCTATGTCTTTGCAAATTATTTGTATAACTTGGCCAAGTAACCTTCAGAAATGGGTGAGAAAGTGTGTACTTCAGAGTCAGTTGTGCTAGAATTCTTTCTGAAGTGACTGGAGTTTCAATCAGTAGCCAGCAGTCCCCTTTGACCCCAATCATTACAATTACAAAACTTGCTGGATGTTTTCCATGCCTTCGAGAAAAAGCAAGGCTGACCACACAGTCACAGAGCGGTAGGTGCGTTTCTGTCTTGGGAGAGGACGCTGCCATTTCTACTGTGCAAGTTGGAGGTTTGCTCCCACTGAGGCTAAGCTTCCAGATAACAATTCTCATTCTCTTTTCTCCCAGCTGGTGAAAACGGACCTATGGAATTTCTGGGATTCTGTTTGCTATAAGCTTTAAGGAGTGACAGCAGAAGACTAATACATCCAGCGGAGGAAAACCCTGAGTTTTCCTCTGCTTAGGCAGGATGTTTGTACAGCTTCAAATGTTCCGCACATTGGAACTTGACATTTTGAAACGGGATCAGTCAGGTCTGCTTGTGCCAGTATTTGAACTGGTAAAGAATAGAACATCTCTGGACTCAGCAGTCCCTGCTCCAATCCCAGGACTAATTGACAAAGCTATGTGGAAACAAGGCAGCCGAGAGGATTTAGCTAATCTCTTCTGCCCTTTGTGTTAGCTCTGAGCAGACAAGAGCCTGCTGGGTTGCTGACTCTAGGATAAGATCTGTGCATCCTGGGCAGGCGTTGGGGGCACTAAGAACAATTACTTAGAGGTTGTGTGCATGTGTGAGACCCATGATTCAATCTTCAGCACCGTAGAAAGAAAAGAAGAAAAAAATCAGTTCATACAAACATAATGAAGGGAAATATATTCTAGTATTCTGGACTTCAGTGTTCTCTATGGTAAACAGTGTATGATTTTAATCTAAGTATAAAAATGCAAACATCTACATGCTTTCACTGCTAGACCAGTATCTCCTCAATACATAACTTTGTATTAGCTCTGTACTTCTAAATCTCTTAAATGACCTTTTATTTTGGGTTTTCTAACACAAAGTTCCTAGCGAAAGGAGGTAGTATCTGGTGAGAGAGTGACAGGAAATTTTAGCCATGGGAACTCCATGTGTAGCCCCTGCATTTTGGTTAAACAGTTCCCGGAAGTAAAGCAATTGTGCTTTGTAGATTCTTACCCTATCCTCGGTAATGGCTGGCCTTGAGATCACCTGACTTCCTTTAATCCATCAGTCCTGTTCTTTCCATAGCTACCCCTAGCCATAGCCTACCATAGGCCAGAATAAAAAGAAGCTTCCAGCTCCCACTCTCCCTGTCCCTTTCCCCTATGACTGGGAAGAGTCAGTGTGCTAGAATTCTTCCTGAAGTGACTGGATGTTTAATCAGTAGCCAGCAGTCCCCTTTGACCCCATCATTACAAAACTTCCTGAATGCTTTCCATGCCTTTGAGAGGAAGCAAGGCTGATCACACAGCCACAGATAGGGGCATTTCTTTGGAGAAGACGCTGCCATTTCTACTGTGTACATCGGATGTTTACTTCCACTGAGGCTAATTCTTATTCTCTTTTGTCCTCGGTGGTAAAAATGGACCTATGATTCCTGGAATTTGGGGGATTCTGTTTGCTATAAGCTTTATGAAGTGACAGCAGAAGACTAATACATCCCCAGAAAGAGCACCCCAAGTCTTCCTGCAAGATTACTCTGAGCTCAGGTCTTACCCTAGAACTGTTCCCTTCACACGGCTTTCCCAAATGTCTTTGGGTTACTACTGTAGTATGAAACACTGCGATCAAAAGCAACTTGGGGAGAAAAGACTTTATTCACCTCACACTTACACATCACAGTTCATTATCAAAGGAAGTCAGGACAGAAACTCAACAGGGGCAGGAACCTGGAGGCAGGAGCTGATGCAGAAGCTTGCTCCCGATGGCTTGCTCAGCCTGCTTTCTTATAGAACCCAGGACCACCAGCCCAGGAGTGGTACCACCCACAAAAGGCTGGGCCCTCCCCCATCAATAACAAATTAGGAAAATGTTCAACAGGCTTGCTCGCAGCTGGTTGTTATGAAGGCATTTTTTCAATTGAGGCTCCTTCCTCTCTGATGACTCTAGCTCATGCCAAGTTGACACTAAACCAGCCAGGACACCAAAGAAAGCCTGTGCCGTTATGATGCCCAGCCTCTTCTGTCTTTCCTTCTCTCCTCTCATTGGCCTTACAGGAAGAGCAAGCAAGCAATGTGATTGGAAAGGCAAATGTTAAACGTGCATTTAGTGCTTTGCAGGGGATAAAGATCCTTTCTTCAAAACGGTACCATTCTGAGCTGCCGTGATGAAGACTTAAACACGCGAATTTTGAGGGGACACAACTTAGCTTATAACAACTCGACTATGCCTTTTTTATCGGTACAACTAGCACCACCCAAGCTGTAGTTCCATTGGTGGGAGAGCTAAGAAGAGTGAAGTTTCAAGAACCTCTACAGATGGGTCGTGAGGATGGAGCCCCTGTGGTGACATTAGTGGCTTTATAAAAAGAGGAAGAGACCCCAGAGCTAGCATGCTCACTGTTTTTTCCTGTGATATTGTTGTGTGGCTTTTCCTAGAGAGACATAAACAAATGTCCTTTCACCCCCAAATGAGTCATCAACAACATGACAAAGAAACAATTCCACACATCTAGCTTAGTCCGGATTGGCTGGTTTTGTGTCAACTTGACACAAGCCAGAGTCATTAGAGAGGAAGGAGCCTCCATTGAGGAAATGCTTCCATGAGACCCAGCTGTAAGATATTTTCTCAATTAGAGATCAGTGGGGGAAGGCCTAGCATTTTATGGGTTGTACCACCCCTGGGCTGCTGGTCTTAGGTTTCATAAGAAAGAAGGCTGAACAAGCTATGGGAGCAAGGCAGTAAGCAGCACCCCTCCATGAACTCTGCATCAGCTCCTGCCTCTAGCAGGTTCCATTCATGGTTTTTGCCCCCTTCCCTGCTCCGGTGGACCCGCTCTCTCCACTCCTGCTCGCTCCAGCCCCAAGTCCACTGTAGCTGTCTCCAGACACCCATATGAGGGCATCAGATCTCATTATGGATGGTTGTGAGCCACCATGTGGTTGCTGAAATTTGAACTCATGACCACCTGAAGAACAGTCGGTGCTCTTCACTACTGAGCCATCTCACCAGCCCAGTTCCATCCATGTTTGACCTCCTGCCCTGACTTTCTCCAATGATGGGTTATGATCTGAAAGCATAAGCCAAATAAACCCTTTCCTCCCCAATTTGGTTTTCAGCCACAGCGATTTATCACAGCAATAGAGACCCTAACTAAGACACGAAGCAATGGGCCTATTGAGGTTACAGGAGTATGGCTAAGGAGTTACTTGCAGAAGCGTGAGAGATTCTGGCAGTAGCATCATTGAAAATAAAACACCCCCTAACACCACCATCCCCCACCAGCATGGCTGAGGACTCAACAAAAGCCTGCATCTTGCATGCAGCTCTATTGATAAGCTTTCCTCTCTTCAGCAGTTATTTACTGCTTACATAATCCCAGGGAGAGAGCTCCATAGGCCTTGTATCTTCTGTGAACTTCCACAGCTTCTAAGTCTTGCAGACTTGCTGAGTGTTAGGAACCTTCTCCAGGATGGAATGTCTTCAAGCTGGAGGATACAAGCCCCTCAGCTGATGCCCTCTGCCACGTGGTAGAAGACCCTGATTAGAAGCTACTGTCTTCGTACATACTTTCCAGCCTCCAAAACTGGGAACAAAAGCTCCATTTCTCTCTATAAATAACCCAGCTGTGGTTTCTGTTGACGTGATTTCCCTGTTGACAAGGAGCTCTCGTGACGGACAGGCGTTTTTTTCCCCCTCTTGCTGCAGAGACAACTTCATAAATGGAGGTTTCCTTCCTAGATGGAAAATCTCTCATATGAAATGAAAAACTCGGCTCTGCTTTCAGAATCCTGTGTCTTCGACTTCTCAAAATAACCCATATGCCAAATTGGAATATTTCTGGATAGCATATTCTGATTTCCCAGAAACCAAAATAAATAAATAAATAAACAATTAAAATAAGTAAATTACACAGTTTTAGAAGATGAAGTGGAGTGAGAGGGGAGAGTGGGTGGTTCCGAGGAGGTGCTTGTGTGTGAATCTACGCTGAAGAATGATTGACAGGGAAAGCAAACCGAAGCAAATGCCTGGCAAAAGAACGTGCCTACAGAAGAAAGTCCACAGCCAAGAGTCTCAGCTCAGGGGGCTCCTGCTGTGCTCTAGAGAAAGCAGGAAGGCCATATGGGTGGAGTAGGGCCAGTGTGGAAGGTGACATAGGAAAAGAAGTCAGAGATGAGGGAGTCCTGGTAGTGATGCTGGACTTAGCAAAAGCTGGCTTTTATGGAGCTGAGATGTCTCTGGAAAGGGCTATTGTTATATTGTTGACTCACATCTGTTAATCCCAGCATCCCAGAAGTTGAGGCAAGAGGATTGCCATGACTCTGAGGCCACCCTGGACTACACAGTGACTTCTAGGGAATATTGGGCTATAGTGTGAGACCTTATCACAACGCAAGATAATAACAACACAATAACCTTCCTTTAAAAAAAAAAAAAGATTTATTTATTTATTATGTATTCAGTATTCTGCTTGCATGTATCCCCGAGGGTCAGAAGAGAACACTAAATCTCATTTCAGATGGTTGTGAGTCACCATGTGGTTGCTGGGAATTGAACTCAGGACCTCTGGAAGAGCAGTCTGTACTCTTAACTACTGAATCATCTCTCCAGCCCAGAAACAATGTTTCTTTAGAGCATGTTGTGTTAGATATTTAATGAAGGCCACTGGACGGGCCAACTATCTATGTGGTTGCTACCCTGCTTAGCTCAGGCCGCCACTCGCCTTGGCCTGAAGCCAAGCGCTCCACAGCTGGAAGCTGTCAGAGGCCAGAGCACGCCACAGCTAGAAATGGCCACTTTGTTGCAGTAATTATTTAAAAATGGCTATTTCTTGGGCTGACTATGTAAATGGTGGCAGCTTTGCTTAGCTCTTCTGCCATGTTCCCTGGCCAGAGGCCACACGTATGCCACAGCTAGAAACAGCCAGCCAGAAACACCAGCCCTGGCATCCACAAGACACCAGCGTGGAAGATGGCTCTGCCAGTCTTCCATGCTGTCTCTACAAGGCTTAGTTGAGTCTGGACCATCCTGCCATCCACGTGGTACCCATTAGAAAATGAGACTCTAATGCTTAACAATTATCCAAAGGCTTTATATGTTTGGTAATGCTCAATAACAAGATGCCCACACAATTGGAGGTGTTTCCCAATTAACTAACTTAGATATAAGTTGTTACCCAGGATTGCTCTCGATACATCTGTGGTCATCCATGGTGCCTACATCTCTGCCTCTCTCTCCGTCTCTAGCTCCTCTTCTTCCTCCCCTTACTCCTCTGCTTCCTCTCCTTACTCCTCCCACCTTAGCTCCTCCCAGCTTGTGGGAAAATGTGCTGCTACAGGAGCCCATTTGGAAGAAAGGTACAGATAGTTCCCATAAATCTCCACACACAGTCATGGCTCCCCCTACCCCGACAATGAACACTCTCTCCCCAGCTGATACATTTGTTATGATCAGAGAGCCTACTAACCCTTTCTTGCCACCTGAAGCCCAAACTTTATATCAGGATTCACTTTTGCTGTCCTACCTTCATCCTGTGAATTAGGACAAACAGGAAATAAAGAGACAGCAGAGCTTGCCCTCCACTCTACACTGAAATGACACTACCCTGTCACTGAAGTGACAACAGACAGACAAAGAGGAGAGGGAGAAAAGCAAATTCTTTAGTGTGCATGGAAGGTATCGTCAGAGAAGACTGATGACCCAATGACCCTTTGCAGAGATGGAAATAATGGATTGAAGAAGTTTTGATGCACGGTGAGTGATTTAATGTGGAGAAATTTGAGTGGCAGGAAATTAGTTTTAGAACTGCATGTAAGCTCAAAGGCAGACAGAGGCACCATGGTCATCACTGTATACAAAGCTCATCTTATGCTGCCTGGTCAATCTCTCTGGGCCAGATGGACAGATGTAAAGTCTTTTGGGATATGGTAGTGATTTTGATGGCTAATCTTTTTGAGTTGTTTGATGAATTCCTAGAAAGGGGCTTTAAGGAAACTCTTTTGCAAGAAGTTTCTTAGTCAGAAAAGGGAACTTGACAGAGATCTCCTCCCCAAACTGAGAAAGACAAGGCAAGGTTCAAGAGAGTCTCATCCTGAACCATTTGTCTGCTTATCAGGCAAGGTGTTGGTGGTACACGCCTTTAATTCTAGCATTCCAGAGGCAGAGGAGGGTGGATCTCTGTGAGTTCAAGTCCAGTATGGTCTACTGAGTTAAGTTCCAGGACAGCCAGGGCTACGTGGAGAAACCCTGTCTAAATAAATAAATAAATAAATAAATAAATAAATAAATAAATAAATAAATATCTTGCCAAAGCACTGAACCTCAATAACTAAGACACACAACCAACACTACTGTATCATACAGGGGCAGTCCGATTCCCTGCAAGTCCTCCAGGCTCTCTATACTCATTCCTGTCATTCCTGTTGGGCTATGGCAGAAACCAAAGAGAGGTTAGGAAGTGATTACAACCTAAGAGGCTGTTAACAACCTCAGAAGGTGATAGGGAAACCATAGTAGCATCATTCAAACTGATAGGATTCACCAGAGCTTTATGACATCCTGAAAGGACCACAGGACTTTCTGGTCAATTAGATGTGAGATAGGAAGAGGGGAGTAAGACTGATGGACTAAACAGACAGAAGAGTGAGGGCAGCATTACTGAGGTTAGGGTAGACCCGGGGAGGAGCCGGTGGGCTCAGTTAGCTGGTGGGATCTAGTTCTAACACTGTGTGTTTGGCATGAGCATGATATCTGTTAGATTAGTGGACCCTCAAAGGAGCTTTCCCAAGGCTTAGTTTTTGGAACCTATACATCCATTTAGTCACATGGCAAAGGGGAAACAAAGTGACTAATTAGCTTAACTTAAAATTCAGATATTTCGCCGGGCAGTGGTGGTGCACGCCTTTAATCCCAGCACTTGGGAGGCAGAGGCAGGCGGATTTCTGAGTTTGAGGCCAGCCTGGTCTACAGAGTGAGTTCCAGAATAGTCAGGGCTATACAGAGAAACCCTGTCTCGAAAAACAAAAAGGAAGAAGAAGGAAAAGGAGAAAGAGAAGAAGAGAAGGAGGAGAAGAAGAAGAATGGAAGGAACAAACATAAAGACGGCCAATGGCCAATGGAGAGGTAGATCTGTGGCTGGAGGTACCTGTGGACGTCTTGGGTATGAGTGAGAGGAATAACTGAGGAAGCTGTAGTAGAGGGGACCAGAGCTGGTAAGCAGGCTGTTCAAGACACTGTGACAAAGTGAAACAGTCATGAAATCCCCCAGGGGAATGTATTCTTAGAAGTCCACTCCTCCAGGAGGCACCTCTTAGCCAAGATGGGAGCCAAGGACACTCAGTAGTGAGCCCAAGAAAGCCTCCAAGAACTGAGGCTGAGCCCTACTCAGTTGTGAGAGAATGAACTGTGAGCTTAAGTAATGGGTATTCTGGCTTTTGTTGCTGTTTGAGACAGAGTCTTGCTGTGCATCCCAGGCTGGCCTCCGACTGATGATCCTCCTGCCTCAGCTGCTGGACGCAGGGATTATAGACACACAGTATCATTCTTAGCACAGTGTATTTGTTTAAAGCTACTGATTTCATGGATAAGATAATTATGTTTAAGAAGAAAGCAGCTGTGTGGATCGGGTAGTGGCCTCGTCTAAGTTACTCCATATTGTGTGCAGCAGTGGCTTCCAGGCTAGATCTTGTCCTGGGTGACTCCATTTTACTAACACGTCATTTGGCTCTGTTTTGAGGGAAAGTGTAGAGGTCACAATGCTGCTACATCCCTTTGCAGACACCCCCACTTGCCCAGCACCATCCACAAACAACAGGCTGATAACATTCTTACACGTAAAAAGATACCACCAATAAGCTTGTCAAACCAGACTGAGAACATTAAAACCGATGAGGGTGTTTTGGGGGTGGAGGGAGTAGCCACCAGTTTTTATGTTTTTCTTTGCCTCCCTAGTACTGGGATCACGTGCATTTCCACCACATCTCATAATCTAACAAATCTTAATCTACTTTTTTTTTTTCAAGTAGTACAAATTTACTGAGGGTCTTTTCTGTAGTAACCCTGGGTAAGTCTCCAGGGCACTGGAATAAACAGGATTATGAATCCTCGCCCTGCTTGGAAGCAAACTGAATGAAAGGCACTGACATAGTATGATGACTTACTCTGGGAGAAGTGGGGCTTCCGTGACATAAACAGGGGTCCCCGTTCAGTGTGGGGTCAGAGGTCTGCGTTGGAGACAGATTCTCTGCAGAGCAGGTAAGACCTGAGAGATGAGAATCTCTGAGCAGATGGGGTTGTGGATGATGCTGGGGATGGGAATAGGGATATTTTTCTGTTCTTCTTTATTCTTTGAGAACTTCATACACTATACTTTGATGATATTCTTTTCTCTTCAACAGCTCCTCCCAGATCCTTCCCTACATCCATACCCATCCAACTTGGTGTTCTTTCCTCTCTTAAAAAACTTAGGGTGAATTTCATTTTGCCCAGCCTCTCCTGAGTATGAGGTCTGTCCTGGAGTGTGACTGGTATATTCAATGCCACTCCGTTGAAAAAAAAAAACTGGCTGATAGTCCCTGGCTGCTAACAGTTGAGAAGAGCCTCTTGGCCAAGCTGGGACTTTGTATTTCTTTTTCCTCTCTATTTCCTTCTTAGCTAAAAGTTGGAAATGTCTGTGAGTCTGTCAGTAGACTTGTCATCTCTGGAGACCAGAGATGCCAGAAATGTTTAAACTAAAATGTCTCTGGTTTCACGGTGGCTGGAGGCTGGGGAATTCCGTGAAAGGGAGTCTGGTTTTGCCTAAGCTCTTTCCCCCTGAAGGAGTAACCCTTTCCTGGAAAGGCACTGAGGACGTGACAGAAAATTCCAGACGCTTTTACACCTGGGAACTGGACTAGCCAGCCCACTCCTTTTCCTCAGTCCAATAAAGCCCGATTAACTCCTAGACTGGATGTTCGATGGTTTGTGCCTCCTGGGCCCCATCTAGCTGCACGGGAGCGTACCTTCTTTCTTCCCTTAAGTTCTTTATTAGAAAAGGCTTATCTCTGAAACTCACCCTCTGTGATGTGGGAATTTCATTCTTCCAGTTTGGAAGGAAAAGAACCCGAAAGGTCACTAACTGAACAAATGATTCCTATAACTGTGGACACCTGGCACCATGACTTCTGAGCCAAGCTTATCTAAGCACCAATAAGGGCTCGATCCCTCTGATACAGGGTCAAATTGATCACACATTTCCGGTACAATTGATCATACATATACAACTGGGTATAAGTGGCCATGTACATTCAAGATTGTAATCAACCAACATGAGGTGCAATAGTTCTTTGGTTTCATAACGAGACAATTTGTGAGTCATATAATAATCTATGCTTTATGCCAAACTTCCAGTTACCTTTTCCGCTAGGACAAACATACAAATGTAACCACCTTCAGTGACTTTTGCCCATGAAAATCGATAACATCTTTCTAGGTGCAAAATGAGAATACCATTTCCTACCGAATGCCTGTTTGGACAATGCTCTCTGTTGCCCCAGGAACGTGCTGGGATTTTACTTGTCTTTTTATGGTTTGTCTTCATTTCCCTTGTAAAATCTTGAGGGAGTAATTTACAGCTCAACTGTGTTTTCCTTTGAAGCCATGGTGGTCTGAAACTTGCATCATGCAGACTCACTCTCTGCGTCTCATCATTGTGGTTTGGGAACAAAATGTTTGGGCCACAAATCCATCAGATTTTGGCTAAATATGTACAGAATCTGAAAGTAGGATTTTGGCATAGATTTTTTTTCTTGATGAATCCATTCATTTTCTGGTGTATAGATTCGAGAGATCAAAATATTAGGCACATTAGAAGCAAAAGCTCTTTCTGGAACCTTCCAGTGAGTGTGGTTCTAGCCATGGGCATGTTACTTGGTGCTCTTTTTCCTTTGCTCTAATACAGTTTTGTTTCAAGTTCATTGTCCTTGTAGAGTCCTTGCCCCCACCCCACACACAGATGGCTCTCGAATCTCCCATGAAGAATCAAAAATCACAAAGTTCTTGCAGATGCTCTGTGTGTAAATCTAGTAATGTCTAGAATAATACAAACCAGAACTTGTACTATTGATTACCCTACAAGGCCAGTCTTCCTGTACCTATGACAAAAAGGAGATCTAGCATTCTGGCCAGTACCTTCACAGACTGGTGTTCCTGGTTTTCTGCAGGATAGGGCAGTAGGTTTTAAGTTTCAATCCAACGTGTTTGCCCAAAGGCACAGTGACACAGCAATAACAGAGCTGTCCTCCTGTGATTTTGAGTCATTATGTGATGACTTTTCTCTGATGCATCAGGAAGCTGGTTTTTGGAGACGAGGTCTTCAAGTTGCTCAGGCTAGCCCTGAATTCCGCAAATTTTCTGCCTCAGACTCTTAAGTAACTGGGACTGCAGGCTTACACCACAAAGCCAAGTTTTCAGAAAAGCTTTTTCAAGAGATTAAGTTTATGAATTTTTTTTTTCGAGGCAAGGTCTAATGTAGTTCAGGCTAGACTTTCTCTCTAATTCTGCTCTGTTTGTAAAGAAATACTGTTAAGAGAGTCCTTAGGAGTTACTGTAGCTATCGTGAATTTGATATTTGCCACGAGTCTAGCTGTCTTGTGGCTGTTCTCCAGTTCTTCTCTAGGTCATAGTAGGTATTTATTTATCTGCGTGTTTGTATAAATAATGATTCTTACCTGTTAGGAAGCAATCCAAGAGCTTCATCAACATTACTTCCTAAAACCCATGGATTCTGTATTAACTTTTGAATTAAAAATAAAGGTTTAATAACTTACCACTTAAAGGTCTTCAGATGTCATGTTGTCATAAAGTTAAGAGCAAACGTGTGGCCTGCTGGAAGAGAAGCCAACCCTGCAGTTTGTTTCTGTCCATCCACTGAGTGACAAGATATCTGGCTTAGAAAGCAGGGCAGTCAGCAAATGGACAGGCGTGAAAGGGCCTGGGGGAGGGGGGGCTGTTAACTAGAGCAAGACCAAAGCTGAAGCAGATGGGGTTGATAGGAAAATCACTACAACATGGATCTTGGGGTTTGTTTGTTTGTTTGTTTGTTTGTTTGTAAGACAGGTTCTCCAGTCTTTAGAGTAGCCTCAGAACTCCTCATGTAGGTGAGCATGATCCCTTACAAGGGCACACCACCATACTTGGTTTATGTGATATGAGGAATCAGACCTAAGGTTTCCTGCAAGGACTCTACCATCTGAGTCACATCACCAGCTCCTGTCATTTAAGTTTTTTTTTTTTTTACTTAATTTATTTGATGTGCATTGGTGTGAGGGTGTCAGATCCCCTGCCACTGGAGTTACAGATACTTGTGAGCTGCTATGTGGGTGCTGGGAATTGGAACCCAGGTTCTCAGGAAGAGTAGCCAGTGCTCTTAAATGCTGAGTCATCTCTCCAGCCTCTAATTGTTTGTGTGTGTGTGTGTGTGTGTGTGTGTGTGTGTGTGTGTTTGTGAGTAAAGCTGATTTTAAAAAGCCAAGTTTGTAAGCAAGTGAAGGCAGTAGCAAAAAAAAAAAAAAAAAATATGTTATCAAACAATTTGTGTAATTTCCAGGAATGTTGAAATTGGCACTGGTCATATGTCCCTGAGAGGGGCAGAATTCGAGTGAAAAGGTAAATAGTTATCTAAAGCTACATAAAGTTAGCTGAAATGTATCAAATTCAAAGAATATTTTTAACAGGTGTGTTGTTTGTTTATTTGTTTGTTTTGATTTTGGTTTCTTTGGTCTTTTTATTTTTTGTTTTTGTCTTATGTAGCCCAGGCTAGCTTTCAACTCACAATGTAGCCAAAAATGAATGAGCTTGAAATTCTCCCGCTTCCACACTGAGTGCTGGGATCACAGCTATGATAGCTGGTTCCTATGGCACTGGGACATCCAGGGCTTTGTGCATGCTAAAGCAAGTACCCCATCAGTTGGGCTTTCTCAGTTTCCCTACTCCCTCTAAGTATTTATCTTCTACCCATACTGAGGGTCTTGAGGGGAGCTGCTCAATCAGACGATCCCATCATGCAGAGGTAGTCAAGCTGACAGCCGGGGTTCTAGGCTTCTTGTACTTTTTTTAGTTGGGTCACTCTAAGTTATTATAGTTTTATCAGCCAAATGTTTCAGAATCGAATGATGAATACATAGAGAGATCTGACTATGGACAGGATAAACTGCTTCCTGGTGGTATCCACTTGAGAAATATTTGGAATGGGAAGGTTCTCTCTGGAACACTTTCACAGATTTGATCTCTCTCTGTCTCTCTCTCTCTCTCTCTCTCTCTCTCTCTCACACACACACACACACACACACACACACACACACACAGAGTCCTGAAATAGTTCCTGACTACTCAAGCTTTCCGTGTGTGATGCCTGCAGAACATGTACCCTGTTTGGTCTTCTGCATCCCTGTTGGGTCTCTTGGTTGGGGCAGGGGGATGGCTTTGGAGGTAAGCATTTCTGGACAGTGCAGAACAGAGCATGACACAAGAAGAGCATGCTTGGCTATAGCAAAACTCTATGCTGTCAGCACAGACTGAGTTTGCCTCTGCTTTTCCTCATTAACCCTGAATTAATAGATTGCCCAGATACAAGGAGGAGATATAGTCATAAATTATCAGAGTATTTGTGGTGACTAGGGACCAGGCTTTTGTTGTTGTTTTACAGACACTGTACACTTTCCAACGAACCAATCTGATAAAGAGCCCTGGCATATCCAAAGGTACATTCTCAACATAGCTCATGGGTAACACAGTTGTTTAGTATGAAGGAGGCCTTGGGTTCAGGCTCCAGGTCTGCAAAATAACAAGAAAAAGAGCGACCATTCCACCAAGTAAAATAGAGGGCCTGTCAGCTAGTGGTATGTATGGTAGAAAAAAGTAAAGCAGGCAAGGGGCAAAGATGAAAAGTGAGCAGGGTACACTTGTAACCGAGAAGAAGGTAAGATTTAGGCATTGTGTGGCTATGGGAGAAGAGCGTTCGGATACTGGACATTAGCAGAACAAAGATCTCAAAGGAGGATCGCAAGCAGACTTGTGTGGCTGAAGGGAGATGACTTACTTCATAAACCACCTAACTCCCTTCCTTCATCCCCATCACCTCCTCTCCAAGGTAGGGATGAGAGCATCCAGATAGTTTGTAGGAGTGTTGTGACGGTAAAGCAAGATACAAGGTATGGAGTCTGGCACAGTTAGAGATTTCCCAAAGCATAAAGGAGGTGCCCCAGCACTGTCCCTGGCTCTACCCCTTCAGTGAGGATTTCTTGAGAAGAGTAAATATAATCTTCTACAGAAAACATTTAGCACGGAGGCTCGCACACAGCAGACCCATGACTGTGGTCGGTCATTCTCATCATCTCCAGACTCTTGGATGATGAGTTCACTAGTGTAGATATGGGTAAGACTGGGGGAGAAGCTCTGAGTCACCCATAAGAAGGGGCAAAGAGAGTCTAGTAACTAGCCTCAGGGTCCCAGGGCAGTGGACCTGACAGTTAGAGAGGAAGGAGGGTCAGGCCCTCAAGGTTTACTCAAGACCTAAGAATCCTGGTGAATCATCTCTCTGACTATCTTGAAGGTATTGGGATGCAAGGGACAGCAGGGAAGAAGTAAAAAGGAAGTGAACCTGAGGCGTCGGTGTAAAGGAGAAAATATCCCTGGTAGGAATCCCAAGGCTGAGCAAATAGAATCACAGTTGACTGGGCCGGAGGTGAGCATGACCTTGCAAAAGGAACAGACTAGAATGGAGGAGAGAGAGATTAATTATGTACGTCAAGAAAATCTCCATAGGTGTGAAAACTGGTAGCTATTAGGTGGGAGTATAGAGGAGACCGTCTGCACGGGGGGGGGGGGGGGGGGGGGGGGGAGAGAGGGAAAAAAAAAATAAAGTACCTTAGAGGGAGGGTTCTGAAGGCAGTTACGTCAGAAGCAATAAACAGAAGCAGCTCCTGAACCAGACAAATGCTGGCCAGGCAACCCAGAACACTTCTAAATCTCAAGTTTAATTAAGAATCTAAGAGTTTAATAAAGGGTGATAAATAAAATTCCGGAGAAGATAAAATAGTGCTCACTCTCTCTTTCTCTTTCTCTTCCTCTTTCTTCCTCTCCATCTTTCCCCTTCTCTCTATCTTTCCCCCTCTCTCCTCTTCCCTCTCTGTTTTTATGTTGCCCATGCTGGCCTTGAATTCACTGTATAGCTGAGGATAACTTCAAAGTCCTGGTCTTCTTGAAGTAATGAGATTACGTGTAAACGCCGCCTCAATGGCTCACATGATGCTAGATACTCTCCCTCCACCAACACCCCTACACACACACACACACACACACACACACACACCCCGCTTCACTCGATAAGTGCTTTCTCTGCTGAGCTGCATCCCCACCCCGGAAGAAGCCTATTGAAACGACTAAGCATTTTTCTAGAATTTAATCTTCCACCATGCCAGAAGTGACAACGGAGGCTATTATTTTGGATTTAACTTTAACTAAAAAACGGAGAGCCTGTGAACTGTGCTGGGAAGGTCAGAAGAACCGCAGAGGAGAAGGAAGCGATGACTGCTCCCCTGTGCTCCAGGTGTGAAGGCTGGATCAGAATATTCTAGTCCATGCTTGAAGAATCACCCCCTCCCCCAAGCACAACCTGACAAGAACATTGTCGCGCGGCTCTGCTTTTATCAGACCACCCAGAATGCGATGCTTTTCACACCACTTTAAAACACTCTGAGGTCTCTGTGTAAACGTTAACCCTGGGAGGGCTCAAAGTCAGACTCTGGAGCCCTTCCCTTCTCCCTTGATCTGCCACTAAGAGAGCAACTAAACCTCGCTGCCTCCACCCCCATCTTCCTCTTCTTCATTTGCTCTCTCTCCTTTTCTTCCTACACACTCATCCCACACACATCCCGTGGAAAGTGGAAGAGCATGAGACAGAGCAATCTCTCTGTCACCTGCTTCTCTATGCACACTCGGGACAAACCTAGTGTCTGTTTTTGACTGTTGCCAATGCAGATCACTGCTGATCACAAACCTGCTTTTTCCCCTAGCCTCCCAGCTAGAGAGGGGGCTGTAGCCATCACATGTGCCATTATGTCCCATCTGGAAGTTGAGTATGATGATGCAACCTACTTAGACTAATGCAAAATATGAGCTGGTTTCTACCTTGTTTGTTTGTTTTTGCTTTTTTTGTTTTGTTTTGTTTTGTTTTTCGAGACAGGGTTTCTCTGGCTGTCCTGGAAATCACTCGGTAGACCAGGCTGGCCTCGAACTCAGAAATCCGCCTGCCTCTGCCTCCCAAGTGCTGGGATTAAAGGCGTGCGCCACCACCGCCCAGCTGTTTTTGCTTTTTTTGCTTTGATTTTTATTTTCCTTTATACGCATGCAAAAATTGGTCCTATTTTTCCCTTCCAGGTTCTTCTTCTTTGACCCAAGCAAAATTACCTTGCCTCTACCCATTCCCTGGTTGTTAAGGGTGCGTAACTACCATTTAGTGGCTAACATGGCCACTCTCTCATGTTTCTGTGTGATAAGAGGGAGGTCTTCCATGGATCTCTTGGGGGCAGGGAAATGTGATTAGACCTTCGTTTGAGTCTGTCAGCACCATTGCAAAATAACTAGACTAGATAATGCATCGGGAATTTATTTTCTTAGTGGTCTAGAGGCAAGGACATTTAAGAACAAGGTGGCATCAGGTTCAGTGTCTGGGGCAGTCTCCATTTCTTCTTCCAAGATGGCGGCCGGCTACAGTCTTAGGAGGGGAGAAATTCTATTTGTCTGTGGGACCAAAGATGGAAGAGTGGACGATCTGGGTGTTCTGAGAAATCTATTTTAAAGGGCTCAGGCTCATTAATGAAGGGAGGAGCTCTCAAGACCTAATCACCCCTTAAAGACTTCGGCATTGGCCATTTGAACTTCAGAGGGGGATGCACTCAAGCCATACAGGATGTAACTTAAGCGCTAAATGCTGTGTGTGCTCTGACTGTTCCACCCCGACCCGCCCACCTCTCTCTCCCCTGTCCCCAGGCCTCTCTATTCTCCGTGACACGGGGTTTTAAAATCAAGCCAGTTATCAACTCTACAGTGTGTTCTAGGTTCCAGGTAAAAGGAGTGATCACACATTTCTCACTTTAAATCAACAGCTAGAAATGATGATACTTAGTGAGAAATTCTTAAATCAAAGCCCAGAAATGCGCATGCTCAGCAAGAAAGCTGACTGAGAAAGTGAGAAACGCAGAAAGCTAGGTGCCGCTGGTTACAATCAAGCTGCGAAAGGAAACATTGCTGGGGAAAAGTGAAAGTGTTCTTCGGTGAGCAATTAAGAAAGCAGAAACATGGAGGTGAAGAGAAAGGTCGTGTAAAAGCTGCAGCCTGCTCTCCAGAGAGATCCAGTCAGCCGGAATGGTCTTCCCTATCCAGAGAACAGCCTTATATCTAACCACTGTGCTGGTTAGATAGAAGAAGGCAATGCCTGGTCTTCAAAACGCCAGGGCAGCCTCTTGCTAGGGCAAATGCTGCTGGTAACCTAAAGATGAAGTCAATAATGCTCCTTGCTAGGTACTATGATGAAAGTTCTGGAACCCTTAAGAACTTGTTACAATTACTCTGCCTGTGCTTTCTGGACAGAATGACCAGGTGTGGAGAAGCCTGTCTGCATACAACATGATTTACTGGATATTTCTGGCACTTTTTTTTTTTTTTTTTTTTTTTTTTGAGATTAGAAAACCGGGTGGGGAGAAATTATTTTTAAAATATATACTGCTCATTGATAATTTGCTTGGTCATTTAGCAGGGTGGAACTTCATGGAGAGATTGTTTCTATATCTGGAAATATAACATCCACTCCGCAACCCACAGATCAAGGAATGATTTCAATGTTCCAGCCCTATTAACTAAGGGATTATATTCTGCAGAGTATAGCTGCCATGGAAAAACTTTCATCTGGTAGATCTGGGGAAGCAGAAAATCTTCAGGAAAGGACTCACCACTCTAGATGCCCATAAAAACATTTACAATTCACAGGAGGAGATAAAATGCCAGCATCAAGAGGAGTTTGGAAGAAGCTGATTTCAGCTATCATTCATAACGTTCAGAGGCTTGTGGCTCTAACATAAGTCTGAAGATAAGAAAGGACTGTCTGTGGAGAGACCCAGGCGAAGAGGAACAGCCTGAAGATGAGACCAAACTGCACAGCTTTGCTGGGGTCTGAGAGTCGCTCCAAAAACCACACGAACACCGATATCAGTCAGACAGGGATGGTTTACTGAACGCACACTCTGAAACGGATCGATTGAAACTGAAGCTCAGAATTCGGCACTGAGTCACAACCCTGAGCATCTTTCTCTGTCAGCTTATAAAAGAAAAAAAAAAAAAACCCACAAAACCCACGATGAATCAGGTGCAGAAAGTGCTGTGCGGTAGTCAGTTCTGACTCAAGATGTTTTAGACACAGCAGTTTATATTGACCTTTAAGTTGATGGGTCGGCCCTATGTAAAGCTTTGTGGAATTCCTTAAGATTAACAAACGGGACAGACAGAATGTAACGGGATGTGGTCAGCAGGGCCCTGCTCTGAGTCAAGTTATTTTTCTGTGCCAATGACTGGCAGGCAGGTTACAGCAACAATATGAAATGGCTGCCAGGTATGGAACAAAATGGCTACAGCTATGCCCTGGAGTCAGACCTCAACAGTCTTGTGGTAAAACTTCAACAAACGAAGGAGGAGTTGACTCTTTTAGGGGATAAGAAAAAGTAGCTTCTTAAGATGGCTTCTCTTGGTAAAAAGGCTGTAAGCACTGTTGGGAGCCGACTTTTAACAGAAAGCGGCTAGAAAGCAGCTATCTATGCTTGTAAGGCGCATGTGCTAGCCACGCCTCCGAGGCTTACGTCATATCCACACCCCTACAGGGGCGTGGCAAAAGTGTATAAGTACCCCAGATTTCCCTTCAATAAAGACTTGAGACTGGATCAGAACTTCTGTCTTGTCTCCATTCCTAGCATCTCTTCCCCTTATCCCTATCTCTCTCCCTCTAGACCCTGACCCAAGACCGGAGCAAGCCGCAACATTTTCTGTTAAGTCTTTTGTCTCAAGCCAGGTAGAGTGGAGCCGGTTGCAACAAAGCATTGTGAAACAGTAACAACGATCCAGAACATTCTGCAAATGTGGTGGATAAAATGGAAGCAGGGTTTGAGAGGGCTGACCCCTAACTCGGGAATTCCTGGTGTGAGTAAAATGCCATCAATGGCATAACGTTCCCCAGAGAAACCCACGATCCAAGATCCAGTCAACTAGGCAAACTATGTTGCTAGCTTCTTCTAAGGACTTGCTATGGGAGTTCCAACCTTTGACCCCTATCACTCAAGCCCTCAACATCAAGGCAAAACCCTTAGCCACAAACAATCCATAAGACACCAGAGGTCCAAGAGATCCTTGGCAATTATTTTTGTAAATTTTTTTTTAAAAAAAAATTTCTAAAATTACATTCATTTATTTATTTTATGTGCATGTGCGCACACAAGGCGTAGAGTTCGGAGGACAAATTGTGAGAGTTGTTCTCTTCTTTCACTGTATGGATTCTGGTGAATGGAGCTCAAGTGTCAGGCTTGGTGGTAAAGTGACTTTACCCCTTGATCCAACCCACCAGTCTGATCCTTAGCAGTTTTTTAAGTGATAAAATATTTTTGATGAAGAGCTATATATTATTTTATGCATAACACTCTTTACATATTATAAACACAATTTTACCATGCACGGGGAAGCCAGCACACTCCCATGATTCACTTTATTGCAGTGGTCTAGAGCGGAGTAGCAAAGAAATGTGTGCACAAGGAGACACACGTAAGGTTTCCTTCATAGATATAAATTTTCCTGACGAAAGAGCCTTATACCTTTCTTTTAGTTGTTTCTCCTGTATTGATGATTACCCAGAATAATCAACTCAAAATAACCCAAAGAGAATCAGAAAGTGCCTCTTCCCCTCCTAGGAACTTAAATCCTGTGATGAGTCTAACCGTCCCAAAATGGAAGAAACTGAGGTTGAAACTTTCCTGTGTGATATGACCATAGGGTGGGAGGCAAGGAGACTCTATCACAGGGGGAATCAAGGTAAGATGAAGAGCAGATGGAATTAGTGACCAAGGTTCTCGTTGAATGGTGTCACAACCAGCAAAGGAGGAGAGCCTAGGCCAGGTCATGGGGTCAAGAAGGCCATGTTCACCCAGCCAAAAAAACACGACTATAGACTTTACAGCCACTGCCAGCAAGATACATGGGTGAGCAGATTCAACATCCTCTCACAGCACAGTGGGCATCAACCTACCACACCAAAGAGGCAGGGTGGACAGCTGTCACAAGGAGCATGGGACACGGACACAGCACACTAGCTTCCCAGTGCCACTAATGAGCAAGCTATCCCTTCTATAGACCCCCCCATCCTAGGAAGAGAAAAGAGGAGGAGAAACCCAGCTCTACTAGGAAGTCAACTTTTAAATGAGAACACTTAGCCAACACAAAGTACTTTCATCCAAATATTTTAAGCACTCATTATAAAAGAACGTTTTCCTTCTTTCCCCTCAAGTCAGCTGCTTCAGGAGTTCATGAGGTACAAGAGCTTTATTGAGAAAGAGAGAGAAGGTTCTGTGCTTTGTAAATTTTTTAAGCTTATGTTCAATTGCTAAGCTATTGTTCAGTTTCCTCACGTGGTTCTCAAAAGGAAATGAGAAAGGAATGGGTTTCCTATAGAGAATTCCGGAGCACCTGCGAGGTACAGAAGGAAATATAACTACATTTTAAAAGCATCCAATGATTCCTCTTAAACTCCTCTGTTTGTATTGCTTTATTTAGAAAAAGTCAGAAATGGGCTGGCAGGATGGTTCGGCCTGCAAAGGCTCTTGCTGTCAAGCATGACAACTTGAATTAAATACCCAGAACCCCGTGGAAGAGGGAGAGAACTGATTCCATAAGTTGTCCTCTGATGCCACCTGCACACTGTGACATGTACACATACACACACACACACACACACACACACACTACACACTTTGTTTTGAAGAACTCTGATTTGAGAAAACAGAAAATTCAGACACATTACTAAGCACCTTCTAGCTGGACTCCAGCTGCTGCTCTGAAGCAGGCCAGCCCTGAGCATGGCATGGTCAGGGCCCTATTCTATGATTTTTCCTAGATTCCTCATCTCCCTCTATCTCAGTTAATGGTCCTGCTGAATTCCAAAAATATAACAATCCTCTTCTCTCTACGTCAGTACTGTAGGGATTTTCAAGTATGCCTAGTAAAGAAGTAAGAAATACCTAAAGTAAAAAGAGCAAAACATCAAAATCAAGGGCTTCTCTGAAGCAGAGATTCACCACAGCAGACTGGATGGAAATCCTTAGATACCGACTGCCTCCGATGAAAAGATTTTTAGGGCATTTTGGGTGGGAGCTGGCTTTCCTCCTTCTTACCCTGCCAGGGTACTCTTGTCCCAGATTTAGAAATAGCTCTTCTTCCAGGCGTGGTGGGACACATGTGTGATCCCAGGCATGGAGGCTGAGGAGAGGGAAGCCAGCCTGGGCTACATAACAAGATCCTGCCTCAACAGAGAGGAGGGGGAAAGAGGAAGGGAGTGACTAGGATGCCTTCCAGTAAATGGGAGTGTGTTTCAGCCAGAGAGTACTTTTGCCAACCCCCACCCTCCCACTGGGGCACAGTGATAATAGGTGGAGACATTAAATTTTCACAACCTAGGGAAGGTGGCATTACATATGATTAGCAAATAGGAAAAGGTCACAGACATGGCTAACTATCACACAGTGTGTGATATAGAACCCCCTACAGCCAAGAATAGTTTGCTGCAAGTGACCAGGGTGAGAAGCCCCTTCAAGGAGAAACTCACTGCCAGAGGAAGGCACTACCCTTTGCTGTCAGCTGACTGAGGAGTCCAGAGACTTCAATTCAGATACAGCCAGGATCTAGGCTTAAGCTTCGGGAAGAATTCCAGAGGAGTCTGTGTCAAGCAAAGCTATGGCTTATTAAGGAAAAGACAGTGGGTGGCTACAGGCTCTGAGATTATCAAGAGAGAGAACTGTGCTTATGTGTTTTGACAGTCTCTTGCTCCTGGTGTCACTCTTGCTGGTGTGTGTGTGTGTGTGTGTGTGTGTGTGTGTGTGTGTGTGTGTACACTTATCTTTAAAGCATTTTTTCTTGGCTGGGTGTGTAGTTAGTAGAGTGTTTGCCTGGCAGCATATATGAAGCCCTGGGTTCATCCCCAGAGCCCATAAACTGGGCATGTTGGCTGAATGCCTGTAGTCCCAGTAGGAACAAGAGAAAATCTCCTTCATCAAGGAAGATGTCTTCTAACATTCACACAATGTCGTAAGTGCATACACAAACATGCTCATGCATCGAAAACACACATGCATCATACACATACACACATTGTCTCTCTGTCACTCTTTCTCTCTGTCTCTGTCTCTTTCTGTCTCTCTGTCTCTGTCTTTCTCTCTCTCTCTCTCTCTCTCACACACACACACACACACACACACACACACTAAATATATGCAATACCTTTTAAAAATGTTTCCAGATCTTGGATGACTTTGTACACATTGATAAATTTGAAAGAAAAGGGGGGAATATCAATGTGGCTTCACTGGCTAGAAACCAGGTTTCCTCTTAGTGGTATAAAAATGATAAGTCCGCCGGGCGGTGGTGGCGCATGCCTTTAATCCCAGCACTTGGGAGGCAGAGGCAGGTGGATTTCTGAGTTCGAGGCCAGCCTGGTCTACAGAGTGAGTTCCAGGATAGGCAGGACTACACAGAGAAACCCTATCTCGAAAAACCAATAAATAAATAAATAAATAAATAAATAAATAAATAGTAAATAAAATAAATAAAAATGATAAATCCATAGAATGATGTTCAACAGAAAAGCTGGCTTGTTTCTGTTCCTCTCTTCTTCTTTCCCTTCCTTTCTTCCTCACATCCTTTTTGAAGCGGAGTCTTGCTGCGTTGCCTGTGCTGATCCTCAACTGTAGGGGTTCAGGAATTATTTGGGTCTTGAATTATTCACTCCTGCATCTACCTCCCAAGCTGGGACTATAGGCCTATACATCTATGACTGACTCTGTGTATTTAAGGTATGACACATCCTTTTCAGGTTTCTATTACTCTCCATAATCACCCCTATTGAAGAACTCCATTGTCTTTGTTGGCTGTGTGTCAACTTGACACAAGTTAGGGTCATCTGAGAAGAGGGAACCTCAATTAAAAACATCTCTCAAGGCTAGGCACATTTTGTGGCACACACCTTTGATCCTAGAAGGCAGAGAAAGGCAGATCTCTGTGAGTTTGAGGCCAGCCTGGTCTACAAAGCAAGTTCCAGGATAGTCAGAGCTGTTACAGAGAAACTCTGTCTAGAAAAACAAAAATTAAAAGTGAAGGAAGGAAGGAAGAAGAAGAAAAGAAAGAAACAAAGAAAAGAAAGGAAGATGTCTCTATAAGATTGGCCTGTAGGCAGGTTTGTGAGAACATTTTCTTGATTATTGATGTGGGAAGGCCCAGGCCACTATAGTGCTGGGGTATATAAAAAAGCAAATTGTAGCCGGGCGGTGGTGGTGCACGCCTTTAATCCCAGCACTTGGGAGGCAGAGGCAGGCGGATTTCTGAGTTCAAGGCCAGCCTGGTCTACAAAGTGAGTTCCAGGACAGCCAAGACTACACAGAGAAACCCTGTCTCAAAAACCAAAAAAAAAAAAAAAAAAAAAAAGCAAACTGAGCAAACCATGAAGAGCAAACCACTAAATAGCTGTCCTCTGTGGCCTCTGCATAATTCCTGTCTCCAGGTTCCTGCCTTGAGTTTCTGCCCTGACTTCCTTCCATGATGGACTACAAGCTGTAATAGGAGATAAACTTTTTCTTCCCCAAGTTGCTTTTGGTCATGGTATTGTATCATAATAAGAGAAAAAAACAAACTAAGATATGCATTAAAGAACATTCCATCTAAAGCATGACATGAAGCAGTACAATCAGGAGTGTACATACCCATAATCCCAGCACTTAGGAAGACTTAGCAAGAGGACTGTCATGAATTTAGTACCAATTTAACTACATAGCAAGACCCCCACTCAAAAATACAGAAGAAAGAAAGAAGAGGAAGAGGAGGAGAAGAACTGAAAATTTAGCTCAGCTTGACAACCATGAGAACCCTAGTTTGATCCCCATTACCCTTGTAAAAACAATGTGTATAATTTCATCACTGAGGAGATGGAAACAGGAGGATCCTTAGGGCTTATGGAAAGCCAGTCTTTCAAAATTAGTGCTCCAGATCCAATGAAGACCCTGTCTCAAAAGGAAAAAATAATCAAAGGTAGAGAGTGATTGAAGATGACGCCCAATATTGGCCTTTGACCTCCATACTCAAAACAACAACAACAACAACAACAACAACAACAGCAACAACAGAAACTAGGCATGATGGCTCTCACCTGTCATCACAGACTTTGAAAGATAAGGCAGGAAGTACAAACTCATTCTGGAATGCACAGAGATCACATCCAAAGACCTCCTAGATCTATATAATCCAGCTAGAATGCAGAAATGTCCTTAATATACACCTTTAATGCCAAAGGGAGCAGCCATGTTTGAAAGTAATATCATATTGAGGGGTAGACAAAGTGACGAATCAGAGGAAGATTTGACAGAATGAGTCAGAGATAAAATACCCAACTCTCACAAGAACAGCACAGGAAAAAGAGGCTACTAAAGCATCAACCAAGAGAGAAAGTGTGTGTGTGTGTGTGTGTGTGTGTGTGTGTGTGTGTGTGTGTGTGTGTGTGTGT
>JANHMN010000021.1:31512833-31557660 GCA_030674055.1 Rhabdomys pumilio
TGTGTGTGTGTGTGTGTGTGTGTGTGTGTGTGTGTGTGTGTGTGTGTTTTATTTTACTGGGAGAGTTTTACAGAGATAGGTTGCAAGCTAAAGACAGATGAAAACAAAGGGAGCCAGAGATTGGAAAGGACCCAGAAGATTAGAACATATTGCCAGTCTTAATTTGAGGCCAAGCAGAGCAATTCAGTCAGAAGCTAAGAGAGTCCAGATTGAGTCAGTCAGTTTGGAGAGGAGTTTGAGCCAGAATGACTGAGTTGAACCTGCCAGCCAGAGTTGAGAAAGAGCTAGAAAGAAAGAGCAACTTTACTCAGTAGTAAACTTCTGAGATGACTATTACATCTGTTTTTTGTTTGTTTGGTTGTTTTTTTGTTGTTGTTGTTGTTGTTGTTTGTTTTTTGAGACAGGGTTTCTCTGTATAGCCTTGGCTGTCCTGGAACTCACTCTGTAGACCAGGCTGGCCTTGAACTCAGAAATCTGCCTGCCTTTGCCTCCCAAGTGCTGGGATTAAAGGCATGTGCCACCACCACCCAGTGACTATTACATCTGATGAATAAAAGTTACTTTAACAATGTGGTAAGACTCTGTTTTAAGAAAAAAAAAGGGAGAGAAGGAAGGATCAGAGGGGAAGGGAAAGAGAGAGGAGGAAAGGAGGGAAGGAAAAAAAGAAGAAAAAGAGAGAGGAAGAGGAGTGAGGAGGAAGATGGGAAGAGGGTCAAGGGCTTGAGGAGGGAAGAAGGAAGGGAAGGGAAAGAAAAAGAGAAACAAACAGAGGACAGCAGGGCCTTCACTTCCTCTACCACTTCGCTCTGCTACAGTGGCTTGCTGAGGAACCCTGGGAAGGTTGTCTGTGGCTCTCCTTCATTGTGTATAAAGTTCAGGGACTAAATGAAAAATGGCCCTGTACATCCTAACCTCTAACGCTCATGTGTGTTAGGTTATGTTATTGTCTCATCTGTCACAGAAAATGCTGAGTATTTATAAAGGAAACTAATTTATGGAGCTGGGGGTGGTTGTACATACTTTCAATCCCAGCTCTCAGGAGGCCAACCTGGTCTATATAGCAAGCTACCACAGACTATACAGCAAGGCCCTGCCTCAAAAGTAATTAAAAGGAAAGATGTTTATGTGCTCAGTTCTAGAGGCCATAAAGTCCACAAGCAAGATGGCAGTTCCAAGGTCACATGTCATCACGCCATGGGGGAAAAGTCAGAAGGCAAGTGAGCGCTCAGAGGAGACACCCTGGCCAGCCCAGATGCTTTGTGAGCATTCCTTCCTCCATTAACCCACAGCCTGGGAAGGGGGCACATCAAAACCATAGCAACAACCACCACCACAACAAAACCCCTTCACTACTGTGGTAATATTAAGGATTTTAAGGTAGGTACATTACACTGGATTATACAGGTGAGTCTTGAAGGCCATTGCATATATCTCATGAGGGGTACAGAGGGAGACTTAAACACATGAGAGAAGACACAGAAGAGAAACGATGTGGCTTAGAGGGCAGAAGTCGAAGTGAAATAGCCACAAGGCACAGATGCTGAGTATCATTAGAGCAAGGGCAGGGAAGAACAGTCTCCCTGGAGCCTGCAGAGACAGTTCTGTCTGGAGACGATTTTTAGTGAGATTCATTTTGGACTCCTGGCTTCCGTAACTGTGAAGGAATACATTTAAGGCTGTTCGATTTTGTTTTATTTGCTTTCTTTAAGAGAGGGTTTTGCTGCAGCCTCAATTGGCCTGGAACTTGAGCTCTCTTTGCCTCTGCCTCCTATGTACTCAGATTACAAATTCGCATCACCAAACCCACCAGTTTCTGCAGTTTTAAATCAGTAACTCTACACCAGGGGGATGGAGTTAATTCCTGTGATTTGGGACTCTGATGCAAGAGGATCCCTTAAATCTAAGGCCTGCCAACATTATAGGGTGAAAGCTTGTTACCAAAACTATAAAATAAAATAAGTATCATAGAACAAAATACCGCTGGGCAGTGGTGGCTCATGCCTTTAATTCCAGTACTTGGGAGGCAGAGGCAGGAGGATTTCTGAGTTGGAGGCCAGCCTGGTCTACAGAGTGAGTTCCAGGATAGCCAGGACGACACAGAGAAACCCTGTCTCAAAAAAAGCAAACAGCCATTCTTGAATCTTGGTGAATCTGCTGTCCCCTTGACTCTTGAGTGGTGGCAATCTGCTGCCACACAATGAGGGGCAGATTGTGACTTGCTTATACAGAGTTCTGCTTTCTTTGTTCCTGTGTCTTCTGTGCTTTACACTTTTCTTCTGTTTCTGTTCCCTGCTTCAGAATAAATAATCGTTGACTGTTTGTGGAAGACTCCATCTTCCTGTGAGTCAAACCCTTTCCCCACTGCTTGTACTTGATGTTAGGACTTGCCAACAGTAAGCAGCCTCTCCCTTCCCCACTGGTGGCTTCCTTTCCTGAGCACAGTGGATGTGGAAGCTGCTAGCCCGCATGTTTGAAGCCACCTCCACCTCCACACCCTAAAGCTCTCTCTCTGAAGCTTGGGATGGATGACAGCTCAGCCCAACCCTGTGTCTCTTACAAAAAGCTTCCATGGTGACTTCCATAAATCCATTATGAAAATGACAGGGTAGGATGAAGGGAAAGAAAAGGAGGTTGTTTCGTGACTGGAATTTTTAAAAACCAAGAGATAGGAAACGAAGTAGGTCGGGTATTGCATTTAAGATAATCAGTCCAGACAACAGAAACTCAAAGCCACTCTCTCAGGAAAACTCTGTGAAATTCTCTTACATAAATTCCTCCTGCTGCTTCAGGGAGACACGGCATAGGAAAAAAAACCAGGAAAATGCCGCGAATGGGCAGCAGAACCCCATTCAGATTCATAACACAGGGGCTTGATGTCAGTGTATATCAATATATAATATTGCATATATATATATATATATATATATATATAAATAAGAGGGAGGGGGGGGGGGGGGGGGGGTTTGGTTCTGACAGAGCACCCCTAAAAGTCTTTTATTTCTTGAATGATAAAGATACAGGTAGCATCTTATGTTCTACTACTTGGTTTTTACCTCTGACTCCTGATTTCAAAGCTCATTGGGATTTCCTGGGTGGTTGGAACATCTTTTGTTCTGATGAAGTGAGTCTTGGTGGATTCTTTAATAGCTTCAGGATGCAGGAGGTCTACCAGAAGGACCAAGCATGATTAGGAGCAGCTTGGAGTCTTCAGTCAGATGCCTGCCCCACCTTTTGGGGAGATGATAGGGACTGGAGAATAATAATGTCTATATGGTGATGACATCATAAAAACTCAAAAGATGGGTCTGGAGTTGCTGGGTTGCTGGTCACAGGCATCTGCCCAGAGGGTAATGGACCCTAACTCCAGAGGGCCAGAAGCTGCTATTCTCAGAGTCTTTCTAAACCTCCCTCAACGAACTTCTTGATCTAGTTATTCATCTGAATCTTTTAATATGTGTTTTTGTTTGTTTGTGGTTTTTGAGACGGGGTCTTACTACATATCCCTGGCTAGTAGACAAGGCTGGCCTTGAATGCACAGAGATCCTCCTGTGTCTGTCTCCTGAGTGTTGGGATTAAAGTTGTATGCTACCATGCCTGGCTATTATGTCTGTTATAACCTACCAATAGATTTAATAATTGATTCCATGAATAATTGTGGAAAATTATCTAGTAGGAGGAAGGGGTCTCTCCAGTTTATAGCAAACTGGTCAGAGGTACACGTGCTGGTCTAGAATCTTTGACAGCAGAAGTATCAGACAATTCCATGGGACTGAGCAGTTAGCCTGTGGGGTCTGAAGGAATTCTAGGTTACTAGCATCGTGAATACATTGCAAGAAGTCCAGAGTTGACAAATGCGTTGGTATTATGAAAAACATCTTCTCCCTGGGGAAAATAAGGCTGTTCAGAGAGTCTGAAGAGATACTGTTACAAATGTCACCTACCCACTCTTTAGTGTGGCCCTGGGAGAATAGTGATCACACAACCGTGATGCAGAATTCTTCCATGTTCTTGTTGATGGGAGATAGAATCTCACCGTGGAGCTTAGGGCAGACCTCAGACTCTCAACCTCATTCCTTCAGCCTCTTGAGTGCTAGGATTACAGACGGGTGCTACCAGGTCCGGATTTATTTTTGTATCTGGTTTTACATTTAAGGAATGTGCAGTGCTCACATACACACTTTTGTGGGGGGTGGTGTCCAGGGCCTTATGTATACTCGCTCGACCGTAAAGAATATGTTAAAGCCACAGATAACCCTGAAAAAAATCGTAAACTCACATTTTTTTTTTTTTTACCTTTACCCCACCTTTCAACTTGGCATCACTCAGAATGTCATGGTTTGGATGTAAAACCTATAGGAGATTCAAGATATTGGGGACCTAAAAGTGCTATAATAGACAAACAGAAAAAAAAAACTGACATTAAAAAGAAGAGACTCTCAGAACCAGGAAGTTTGGTTCCTGAAGCTCCCTGAGAGGGCGAATGAGAGGAGGATTCAGTGCGGTGGGATCCAGTGAGACCCTTTGAGTCTGCGCAGTCTTCATGTTTTTGTCTGAGACTCAGGAGCGGGCAGCATAGCTGTACCCCGGCTCATCTTGTTACTCACTTCAGGCTCCTTAGCAGATTTTAGACTAACGCTGTGCAAGCGGAAGCCTGCGGAGAAAAAAACAGGCTCAGCATCCCCGTTAGGATTCCTGCACCCTCCCTGGGCTCTCAGACTTCACAAGCCCGTCCGGGAAGACCCGGAGGTTAACGTCACGTTGGCACTCCTGTGGAGACTCGTCTGAGTGGAAGTGACAGTTTCCCCTCAGGGATTATCTTTGATTGACAGAAAATCTAAACTGGACATAGGGAGTCAGGAGCGTGAGAACTCTGGTTCTTTCTGGAATGGGGGTTGGCACTGCTGTGAGGATGTGTCAGGGAAGCCCTGGGCTACTGGAGGAGGCAGCAGGGTGGATGCTCTGTGCCCACCTATGTCTTTCTGCTTGAAATACTTCAGGTGGATCGAGCTTTTTAGTTTGCTCAAAGAAGTTGAATCATGAAGCAAGCTACTCAACCTATCAATAAAGAAATCAACATGTTCGTTCTTTTTCGAAGTTCTGACATCACAGGCCATTATCTACAGAGATAATCTCTGAAGATAATGGCGTCAACTGGAATAGAATGAACTGTCAGATCACAAATAGTGGATTCGGGGAAGATGGAAGGGACCAAGTAGGCAGATGGGCCTCTGATAACTGAGAATACCGATTGGTTAAGGAGAAGCTAGGCTAGGGAACAAAAAATATCAACAAGAAAAGACTGCTTTGGGGGAGGGTGGGGGGGAAGTGCAGAAAATGTGCATAATGACACAAGAAGGAAGGAAATCTGTTCTTCACCCTAATCCTACTTGTAAATTTAACCAGTGGAGTAGGCAAACAGCAAGGCAAAGCCCCCAAAGAGCCTTAACGTGGTGGCCGTTGGTGGTAGTGTAGTGTGTGTGGTCTATGTGTATATGGTAGGTTTGTGCGGTATGTATATGATGTGTGTGCATGGTGTGTGATATGTGTAGGTGTTTGGCAAGTTGGTGTGATTTGTGTGTGTGTGTGTGTGTGTGTGTGTGTGTGTGTGTGTGTTTAAAAACAAACTAATCCTCGTACCCAGGCAGGAACCCCGGGAAATAAACTGGAATCTCTCAGAAATGTGGCATGGCGGTTTTGAGGTTCTTCGAGTGATTTCAGGTACATCATGGAGGAATGAGGGAGGCCCTGTTCCCCTGAGTTAGCCATCACCTCTCTTAGACTCATTCCTTCCCCTGGCTGAGACGAACACAGCAAGTTGTGCTGTTGGTGTCTTGAGTTTCTTGCCTTTTTGGCTGGTAGTGTGCAACTGTAGGTGCTTGGAGGACAGGGTTGGTTTTTGGAGAAGGGTGGCCATCGCTTTCAAGACCACGCATTCTCACAGCACTCACAAGCAGAGATGACGCCACTCACTTAATTGCATTACAGAGCTCTGAGTCACCTGGCACCCTGCCAGCTGACAAGTTCCAAGCCTGGCTGTTTCAGTTCCTCTCCCAGTAGACATTTTTATCCCGCGAGCTGGGACCTGGGATGCAGCAGACAGAATTAGCTCAGGGCTTCTCCTAGGGAAGGTACTTCTTGCTGCTCTGAGCTTACATAACTGTACAGCTGTGCAAGCAGGCCCACAGGATGCCATCCCAACATTCTTTGTTTCTTTCCATCACTTTAAACTTTATCCAGTGGAGACGAACTTCCCTTGTCAATTTAAAAAAAAAAAAAAAAAAAAAAAAAGCTCTTGGTGTCAATTACTTTTAGCTGTGAGGCAGTCTTCTTATTTTTAGAAACTTAACATATTCAGTCTCCCATAATAATGAAAAATCCAAACTGGATCCCTGTTCCTGTTCTCTTCTCTGATCTGGGATGAATGGTTATGTGAGAGAAGACAACAATTTCTTCTGCCCTGCTAGGTTTTATGGTTGGCCTAAGAATTAAATGTGCATGAGACAGAGCAATAGAAGAAATGCAATTTTAATGAAGTACATAAAGTTGTTAGGGTCAGAACTTAGGTACTCACAGCCTAACATGGAGACCCATCCTCACCTACCCTCACTGAGCCAGTTAAACAGATAAATAATGGTAAGAAAAGAGAGAAAGAAACTCGTTCAAGGCCGTCAGATTGAAATGAGGAGCTATGAGGTCATGTGACTCCTGCAGGGGGCAAGAGGGACAAGTTGTCTGAACTCTTGAAATTTCTTCCTGGGAGTCAAATCCTCTCCTCTGGCTGACCCCAAGAGCTCCAGGCTTTTCTTGGTCCCAGCATGAGACTTCTGGGAAAGCACTGATTTCTTTGGGTTATCGTCTTAATAGTCTGATAGCTGAAGGGAAGGGCATAAGGATAGTCTTAAAACATTCCATTCCCACCAAGAGTACACACGCATACATGCGCGAGGGGTGAAGTAAAATGTGTCAGAAAGAAAGTTTGCCTTTAGTTACACGGTTGTACACAATAAAGCCTTTCAGTTGTCAAAAGTTTCCTAAGAGTAGCTGGGTATATTCCTGGGCTAGATACCTTCAGTAATGAAAGTTTCATTACGAATGTAAAAGTCCTTTAAATGTGAAATGTTATATTTATCATAAGAAGGAGAGACAAACGTCTTTTCCCAGGTTGATTTCCTAGCTTCTTTTTAAAAACTGAAGACAGAGAGCTGGAAGGCATGGTCTCCTGTGACAGTAACTGTCTAGGTTGAAGGAGGAGAAAAATCTAGTTTTCTGTGTCCTATATCTAGCCAGTTTTAAAATATGTTTTTAATTGAAACTGAAACATCACTTCCCCCCTCCCTTGCCCCATCCAGTCCTTTACCAGCACCCTCCTATAAGCCCCTCCAATACACCTCCACTCTCAAATTGATCCCTCTTTTTCTTGATTATTGGTGTGTGTGTGTGTGTGTGTGTGTGCAAATATATATCAATATATCCCACTGAGTCCATTTTTGTCATTTGTATGTATATGGGTTCAGGCATGGCCACCCTTCATTAGACAACCCAAAAGGATACTCGTCCCAGGGAGAGGCTAATTCTTGGTCTCCCCAGAAGTCATTAATTGCCTGTAGTTTTTTGTCTAAGGATCTGAAGCCCATGAAAATTTCCCCCCTCCACCTTACACGTCCATTGAGAACACATGGCTCAAGTCTTGTTTATTCAGCCATTCTAAGACAGACTGTCTCACAGAAAGATTTTCTGGTATTCTGACTTTTATAATCTTTCTATCTCCTCAGCTGAGATGTTCCTTGAGCCATAGACGAAGGAGCTGTAAGGTAGCTCCTTGGCTTGTAGCTCCTTGGCTTGTAGCTGTTGGCCTTGGGTTCCCCATGACCTCTTGATCTCTGCATTGTGTGCAGTAATAGATTTCTGAGATGATCTCTGCTAGGTAGTTTTATGTCAACTTGAGACAAGCTAAAGTCATCTGAGAGGAGGAAGCCTCAATTAAAATCAGTTAAATCCATAAGACCAGGCTATAGGCAAGCCTGTAGGGCATTTTCCTAATTAGTGATTGATGGGAAAGGGCCCAGTTCTGGATTCTATAAGAATGCAGGATGACTGCTCTTAGGACCCTTCCCTCCTAATGGGTTGCTTCGTCCAGGCTTGCTATGAGATTTTGTGCTTAGTCTTATTGTAATGTGTTATGCCATGTGTAATTGATATCCCTGGGAGAAAACCCTGCTCTTTTCTGAAGGGAAACAGAGGAGAAGCGGATCTGGGGGAAAGGGGAGGTGGGGGGGGTGATGCTGGAAAGAGTGGGGGAAGAGGAAACTGCAGATGCATTGTATGAGAGGAGAGTACACTTAAATATAAAGAAAGAAAGGAAAGGAGGAGGGAGGGAGAGAGAGAGGGAACAGAAAGGAGGAAGCAAGCAAGCAGGCTGAGCAAGCCATGGGGAGCAATCCAATAAGCAGCACCCCTCCATGGCCTCTGCATCAGCTTCTGCTTCCAGGTTCCAGCCCTGCTTGAGTTCCTGTCCTGACTTCCTTTAGCAATAACTACAGTATGGAAGCATAAGCCAGATAAACCTTTTTCTCCCCAAATTGCTTTGGTTGTCATCTTTCATCACAGCAATATTAACCCTTAGACTGTCTCCATTTGCTGGAAAGAAAGACTTCTTTGATGTGAGGTGGCAGCCATAACTTATCCATCAGTGTAAGGACAAGACATAGAATGTAGTAAGTGCTTATGATAGTCTAGCAAAGTGGTAGCAGTTGGTTATTTTCTATGGTCCTTGACCTCACTAGCCCCAGGAAGCTGAGTAGGATGACTCTTCTCCCTGTTGAGTGGGCCTTAAATTCAATCAGACAGCTGTCTGGTTGCCATTGACGTGTGAGTGACACTTCTCGAGCCTTTCTGCATCTCTCACCATGCTGGTAATTGTCATGGCCCATATGTGTTGTAACTCAATAAAACTGTTTCCTTCTTTCACTTGGCAGCTTGCACAGTATTTTCAGAACCATGGAAGCTAGACTACAGGAAAGAGACTTTCAGGTCAGATCCAGCTTGAACCATCCAAGTCCTGTGTCCCAAGTGTGGGATATCTTCAACAACAGGGGACCACCCTCAACCCCTGAGAGGCAGTCAGGAGCTAAATTAATAATTTATTATTAATAATAAATTATTAAAATATATAATAATAATATTTTGGGGAGTCACTTGAACTACCTTGGCCAACCATTTAAAAGGAGGTGCCTGGTCCTTGAATTTTTATTAGTCTGGGTTTCTTGTGGGGAGCATAGTCTACCCAAGTGGCTTAACTTCCATATAGATAAAAATATAGATGATACATATATGCATTATATATAATGTATTTATGTAGTACATGCAATTTTAGGTAAACATAAAAGAATGAGATTTCTTGAGTCTTTCTCAAACAACCTTGGTGTGATGGGTCCCTAGTCCCTTCTCCTTTTGGACTAATGCCTTTTGCTTCTCTCCCAGTTGGAGCTCTCCTCCCCACCTCCCACTCCCATTATTCTATTTCCCACTTTATATAATCTGTATCTGTCTTAGTTAGGGTTTTACTGCTGTGAAAAGACACCATGACCAAGGCAAGTCTTACAAAAACAACATTTAATTGAGGTTGGCTTAGAGGTTCAGAGATTCAGTCCATTATCATCAAGGTAGGAGCATGGCAGCATCCAGGCAGGCATGGTGCAGAAGGAGCTGAGAGTTCTATGTCTTCATCTGAAGACCCCTAGAAGACTAGCTTCTAGGCAGCTAGAAGGAGGGTCTTAAAGCCCATGCCCACAATGACACACTTCCTCCAAAAAGGCCATGCCTACTCCAACAAGGCCACACCTCCTAAGAGTGCCATTCCCTGGGCCAAGCATATACAAACCACCACAGTATCCTACAGTTCCTCTTCCCATCCCTGTGGTTCGTTTATGTTTCCTGATTTCTGTGATTACTCCACCTTCTTGTCCAGCCACTTGCTCCCTATGGGTAACTTGCTTTTTTAGTTTATCAAGTACTAGTGTTTGTCATACAGTTCACGATAGATTTGGATAAAGGCTTCTGTCTACACAGACACTTGGTTGACACTGGCAAGAAAATTTTAAAGGAGCAGGGAGCTGTAAGTACTCCTTAACGGAGAGCTGAGTCAGACTTGAGAATGAGTTTTCAGCCAGGCTGGCAAAACACAGCTCTGGTGAGTAGGATGCGTGGAACTGGTAACGATGGTCATGTCCAGCAGTCCTGAAGAGGCAGGATTCAAGTGAGCAAGATACAAGGACCCAGAGTGTGTGCCAAACCGCGGTTGACGTCAGAGAGTTTCGCCATGACGTAAGGTCTCAGCCACATGGGTAGCACTCAAGAGGAGGATCCTGGTCCTAACTTGGAGAGCTGGGCACTGCTTAGAGCAAGACAAAATTCAGTTTTGGGAGAAAAGTTAGGCCAGCAGATCTAAAGTCCAGAATTATACTAGGACTCCATTGCATTGCTATTCTTGGGACCTGAAGTCAGAGCTGGCGTAGGAGGTGATGGCTCTGCTCAGAGTCATCTGGTTCTGTAAATTCCTTTTCGCCCAGGTTCTAGAGCTTGTGCGGAGGTGGCGGTAGGGTGGCTGGGAGTGCTGGATACCTTCAAGAGCTTATGGACAGGGTGTTTCTCCGGCTTGGTTTTTGTGTCTGTGAGTGTGTCCCTTGCCCAAGCTTCACTGACAGCCATCCTTCCCACCTGAAGAGATTTTTCTGTCACCTGCAAGCTCGACCTTCACATATTCTAAAATCAGGACTTTACCCCAAATCTTCTCTATGTCTTTTCTCATATTTATAAATACCAAAGCCAGAACAGAACAAATGGGGTAATGGTGATCACTCTTCAGGTTGGCAGCAGGTGAAAAAAAGTGAGCAGACAATGCGATCAGGTATCTGGAGAGGCAACAGTTGCGCCTGTCAGTTGCTGCATTCAGTGAGTACCAACGTTGACAGGAAGCCCGGTGACACAAAAGGGAGAACAGAAGTGACAGCTACAGGAACAGAGAGCAAAGGACTTGTGTCTACATCTAGAGATCCAATTTCCATGGAGACATCTTTAAAAGTAATCTTCTTAGATAATCACGCGTTGCCATGACTTGCAACTTGTCGGGTTCTAGAGCATGGTCTTTTGTGTTGACTCATAAGAGAGATAAGCCAGTCACTCTGTGTGAGATATAAGTACATAATAACTACTAATATTTTCCAGTTCCCCATCCCCCCACTAAAGGATTCATACCATGCCACTGCTTATAACATCTCTGTTTTTACAAAGGCCATTAAAGCTAAGCATTATCGTTACCTCTCTTTGCATGGAAGAAAACCAAGGATTGGTGAGGAGAAGAAGATCCAGGTAGAGCCACCTAGAGAGAAAGAGAGTCTGGCTAAAAGCAATCATGCCTGACACAGCACCCATGTCCTCCTCCAGTGGTTCAATACCTAGGGATGGAGATATTGCAATTTGAGACCCCTACCTGTTTACCCTATCCTGATGAACAAAAGCATTCTGGGTCACAATAGTAAAGAATTCTAAACTACCAGGATAGCTCTTCTTTACCAGTCCTAGACCCATGATCACATCCAAGAGAGCTGCAGTCACTGTCTTGATGCTTGCCGAGCAGAGCAGGAGCTATTTGGTCAATGTTAAGTTTCATTCTAAGACCTGCATGCACACTGACATTTATTTGGTTATTTATTTATTTCAATCACTTACGTATTTAAAAATGAGTTTCACCGTGGCAGCACCGAAGGAGACAGAAGGACCCATGGAGCACTGCATGCCACAGATGTTGCCAGAGTGCTGAGGACAGAACATCAGGGCTGTCCCAGCTGCACATCTTCAGAGACAAACACTACCCCAACCATGACTAAAACGTGCTCAAGAGAATCCTCGAAACAGTGACATCTTCAAAAGCTGGAACAGTGTTGAAGTTAGTGTATGAATGTGACCACTGACTGCTTTGGGGTAAAAGGTAGAGAAGCAGATAGGAGAGACTGTTGGTGAAACTGTAGCCTGAAGAACACACTGTGCCTGCAGCCACAGCTCAGCCCACACCCCAGCCTTCCACCCCACCACCTTGCACTACGCTTTTCATAGGAGGTGAAACCAACTCCACTTTATCTAAAGAACAAAATTACCACCGGCTGTTGTGGTGCATTGCCTTTAATTCCAGGACTTGGGAGGGAGAGTCTGATGTATCTCTGTGAGTTCACTGCTGGCCTGATCTACACAGCAAGTTCTAGACCAGACAAATCTGCATACTGAACTCTGTCTCAAAGCAACAACAAAAGCCTAAATGGATCCTGAGAGCCAAATAAATGTTGAGCTTGTTAGATTACTTTCTCTACATTAGACATAAAATTTCACACAGGGGATTGTATTCCAGATTTTAAAAAAATGAATGGAAAACAAAACAAAACAAATGAATGTGAAATAGCTTTTTGTCTGTGTTGATAAAGCCACCTGTATCAAAGAGAAAATGAAGGATAGTGCCCTAAAAAGATGGACTTTAAAGAAGACCCCGACATAGAGTATCTGTGGCTGGTTCCGAAGGTACAGGCCTGTGAACGTAACTGTTGGTATGAGTGCTTGGAACATGCTTTTAGGAAGCCTCTTTAATTAATAATACATTTCCCCTGGAAGCTGAGAAGATTACACTAAGCTAAAAGCCTTCATGGAGCCTCCCAACATTTTTCTTAGTATTGTTGAAAAGAATAGAGATACAATTATGTTATTACCTTTCCCGTGTATGCAGGGAAATATCCCAATTGTGTACCTTCAACGTGTTTCCATCTAGCTTTCCTGAAAACTAATAGCTTTCCCAGTAGGCAGTGATCCTCTGGGAGCCCCTATCAGATGTCCTTTATATCAGATATTTCCATTCCAATTCATAACAGTAACAAAATTGCAAATATGAAGTAGCAACGAAAATTTTATGGTTGGGGTCACCACTTGAGGAACTGTATTAAAGGGTCACAGCATTGGGAGGGTGGAGAACCACCTACCTAAAGGCAAAAAAAAGAAACATGTTTTAGACTCATTTTCACCAGCTCTTTGTGTTTATTACATGTATGATGTATACATGTGTATGTGTGTGCATGTTTGTGTGTGTGTGTTTGTGTGTGTATCTGCGTGTCAGTATGTGTTTTTTTGTCTGAGTGTATATGTGTGTGTCAATGTATGTGTATGTGTCTGAATTTGTGTGAGTGTGTTGAGGCCTGAGCTGCCCCATGTTGGGCGCCAAAAATGTGGAGAACCTCTCTGCCCCACACTTGGAGGCCAAAAATGTTGCAGCCTGCTCTATCAATGTTGGAACCCGCACTGCCAAAAGCCTTGGGGATTAACTTGTTAGCCTGCACTGCCCCAAGCAGCTCTGGTCTGCAGGTCGGGTCCAGCAAGAGAGAGAGTGAGGACGGACTCGAAGAATGGAGACCAGACAGAGTGTGATTCAATCCTGTTTATTCTTCAGTCTCTCTTCTTCTCTCCAAGTCCCAAGTCTTGAGTTCCTAGTCCTAGTTCCTAGTCCCTAGTGCCTCCAAGTTCCAAGTTTCCAGTTCCAAATTCTAGTGCCTAATGTCTAATCCCAAGTTCTTTCTCCAAGTGCCAAGTGTCTAATGACTAATAATTTGTTGCCTCTTCTGTCTGCCTCTTGCCTTTTATATGTCTCACTTCTAAGCCACACCCTTAAGTCACACCCATAAGTCATGCCTTTAGGTCTTATCTCTAAATCTGATTTCTAAGTCACGCCCTTAAGTCTCAGCTCTAAATCACACCTTTAAGTCTCACACACCCAAAGGAAAATCCTGGGTATCTAAAACAAGATGTTATCAGAGTGTGCTCAGCTGTTGTAGGCTATTATAATCAAGTCTCTTGTCAGGGTATATGGCTCAAGATGGCTGCAAGGATGATAGCCACCTTCTGTCGGCTCCCCACGAGTGTATGTGTATCTCTGTGTCAGTGTGAGTATATATATGTGAGTGTGTACCTGTGTGTGTATTTGTGTCAGTGTGTGTCAGTGTGCATGTGTGTGTATCTGTCAGTGTGTGTAAGTATGAGTATGTATATGTGAGTGTGTGTGTGTGTGTGTGTGTGTGTGTGTGTGTGTGTGTGTTTGCAGGCATATATTCACACTGTGTCCACCTGTGTGTGGAGGCCAGAGGGTATCAGATGGCTTCCTCTAATGTTCTCCATCTTCTCTTTTGAGACAGGAGCTCTTCGTGGGCCTGGATCTGCCTGAGTCAGCAAGGGTACCCGGGGTCTGAACTCATGTCCTCATGCTCTCTCATGAAGCACTCTGTCTACAGTGCCATCTCTCCAGTGCCTCATCTGCATAGCTGACACAAACCTAGAGTCACCCTAACTAAAGACTCACCCAGATCAGATTGGCCTGTGGCTGAGTCTGTGGAGGCATTTTCTTAATTGTCCAGTAATGTCAGAGGGCCTAACCTGCTCTGGGCGGTGCAATCTCTAGGCAGGTGGGCCTGGGTTGCACAAGAAAGGCAGCTGAGCAAGGCAATAAGCCAAGTTTCTCCATGGCTTCTTCTACCTTGACTTCCCTCCAGGATGAAATGATGCCTGTCTGCTCCACCTTTACCCAGCCACCCTTAAGTCACTTTGGGCTCTGGTGTTTAGCAAAGAGCAGGACACTGGCTCTTTAAGACTTCAGACAGCAAGGGCTGCTTTTGTAATTTCAGGAAACCCAAGGATTTATGAACAGTTTGCTATAAGCTTTTAACACTGGGATGAAGAGACCATTTTCTTTTCACTTTTTCCCAGAGTGGTTTAAGTCCTCATGGTCTAAATGTGTATTCTTTTGTTCCTACAAATTCTTATGAAGAACCACTTTCTTCTGGTCTTCCAGGAGCTTCCCCTGCCCTCTAGCACACTGGCTTGGGTCAAAAGTTTTGTCTTATTGAAAATAAGCCAGCCTTTGTTTCCATCAGTCATTAATGGTTCTGTGTTTTAGATTCTTTAAAGCATAAGCATTTAGCATATGGTTGCTAAATTGCTTTGGTTCCTTTCATGAGCCAAAGCATCTAGTTCCTGGATGATTAGACTAAAGGCTCTTAAGATGAATGGGGACCTGTCTTCCTCTTTTGCAAGAACAGCTACGGTCAGTTTTGTTTTGCATACTTATAATGTACCTAATGTGTTCTGGTGCCATAATTGCTTATGGTCTCTGGCTTCAAAAGGTTTGAGAGAGCGTAGAAATGCTTCATATTTTTTTGTGCTTCTAATGGTAATTATCTCTTAAGACTGTCATCTCCCAAAATTGGTTATCACACTGTGGCTATTAGTTCTCAGTGAGTGAGTGGCTGTTAGTTCTCAGTGAGTGAGTAGCTGTTAGTTATCAGTGGGTGAGTGCCGTAGAATTCTTTGGAAGATAAAATATATAGACTTTCTATTACTCATGAGCTGGTAAACTTAGTGACAATTGCCCTTTACCTGGGTAGGAAAGCCTTGCCATACATTTATGTCAACACATAAAGTCACTTGATTGGAAGCTTCTGCACTTTTGAGCATGGCTCTAACATGATAGGAAGTGAGTTACATTCTGCAAGTCCATAGTTGGGCTCTGGAAGCTGAACTCAGCCTCACTGGCTCCTCTTCTCCTTCTATACTATAGTATCTTATTTAAAAACTTTAAGATTTATTTTTATGATTTTTAAATTATAGATAGTATCTATGTGTGAGTATATGTACATGTGAGTGCAGGAACCCACACAGTCCAGGAGGGGGTGCTGGATCCCTTGTAGCTAGTTACAGGTGGTTGTGAGCTATGAGTATGGGTGCTAGAAATCAAACACAGGTCCTCTGGAAGACCATCAAGTTGTCTAAACCACTGAGCCATCAGACCATGTGTATAGTATCTTGTTAATAATCTAGAGGTGTTTAATCCACAAGGTACATAGAAATATTTTTAGTTCGCCATCTGATTTCTTCAAATATCTTCCTTTAGCTCACAGATATTTGTTGCTTAGCAAACACAGATGAACTTACAGACTTCTATTTCTATTCATTAAAAAACTGCAAAACTAATCTACTTCATGTTCCAAACTCAATTAATTTCAATCTATGTGTTTATTGGGGGAAACAAAAGACAAAATTATTTTTATGTGGTTGCATGGAACTTAGCTATTTTCATGTAAGCTGTATGGTATGTATGAGTCATAAACATGAATTTCATAGTTTTATATGCACCATATGTATAGCCAAGCATTTCCTAAACACTGGGGTATACTCTGAGAAATGTCTTAAGTGACTTGCGTATCACACAACATACTTTCACAAACTAAAAAACCATGGATATCACTAGGCCATACAATGTGTTGTAAAATTGTGACCACCATAGAATACAGTGCCTTGTGCATGCCAGGCAATCACACTACCCTGAGCTACAGCACCAACCATTGTGGTTTTGAAACAGGCTGTAGAGTCCAGGCTAGAGTCCAGTGAGATGTCTCAGTGGGTAAAGGTGCTTTCTTCCAAGGCTGACGATGACCTAAGTTCAATGCCACTGTGGTAGAAAAGGAGAAACAACTCCGGCAAATTGTCCTTTGATCTCTACCTATGGTCTGTGATGGCTATTCGTGGTTGTCAACTTGACTACATCTGGAATTAAGTAAAACCCAAGCAGTTTGGGCACACCTGTGAGGGATTCTTCTTAATAAAATCATTGGAAGTAGGAAGACCTACTTTTGGTCCAGCTCTTTTGAGGTGAGAAGATTTAATCTGGGACACACCTTCTTCTGGAAGCCTATATAATAAAGGACTCAGAAGAAGGAAGCTTTTGCTCTTGGCTTGTTTGCTTTGGCTCTCTCTGACAAGTTCCTTCCTCCATGGGCATTAGAGCCTACCTACTTCTTTGAGATTCTAACATGTATGGAATGAAGATCAGCTGAGGGACCTCTTTGGGATTCTGGCAGATACTTGAAGACCAGCTGAGATACCCAGCCTTATGAACTACTGAATTCTCAGATCTTCTATTAGTAGACAGCCATCGTGAGATTATGCCCCGGCCCTCGGGGATTCGACGAGACCTTAGGGAAGAAGGCGAACGAATGAAAGGACAAGAGACACAAAGAATGAGAGCAAGTCTGAAGTTCTAATCAAGCTCTGAAACTTTAATTTGGGGGGCAGGTTATAAAGACACAGCAAACCGGGAAGTTTGGGCGAGGGTCATTGCTTAGGGCTATCCTACTATGGAATCCTTACTGTCTAAGACCAGTCCACTGTCATATCCTTATTGTCCTAGACCATCCCACTGTCATAACCTGCTCCAAGGAAATGCCAGACGTTCTTTAAGTTCCTGGGACCTGAGACCTGTGAAAGTCCTTTCTTAACCTTGTACTGACTAGTCTTTCTAGAACAGCAGGTAATTTCTTGAGTTTGGCTCCTGGCAAGATTAGCTAGACCACAACCTGTAAGCTACTCTGGAAATCCTCTTTCTATATCTAGGTAGAGATTCATTCTCTTAGTTCTAGTCTTCCAGAGAACCATGTTCTAATACATGTTCTATGACATGAGCACCCAGTCTCTCTCTCTCTCTCTCTCTCTCTCTCTCTCTCTCTCTCTCTCACACACACACACACACACACACACACGCTCACACATATAATAATGAAAAAATTAATATAATTAAAGGTAGTTTTTAAAAAGAAGAATGTCTAAGTTGGCCTTAAATCCTAGTCTCTACCTCAGGCTCTAAAGTATTGGGGTTACAGATGTGTGCAACCCCAGCTGCCTTTGTTTGGTCTTTGTTTTGTGGTTGGGACACATGATCTCACTGTGGTCTTGGTCTCCTCATCCCCAACCTCTCAAATGCTAGGATTATAGCCACGTGCCACCATGTTCTGTTTAGGCAGTCAGAGGGGACCGTCACTATGTGTATACTCCACCATTGATCAATAACAAGGTTGTCAAAGCACGGCTGTTTACACGTGTAACCTGGGACTCCTATTGATCCATGATATTGTGAAATCTGTGTACTAGTGGGTTTGAGATCCTCAATTAAGCGAGAATAAGAAGGAAAAGAATACTTTCCCCTGGGCAGCTTTCAAAGAGTGAATTGGGCTTTTGACATTCTTGTTATGTTCTGTGTCCCCAGTCTTCCCCACCCCATAATCTTCAATGTCCACGGTATTCCTGTATCCTAATGAAAGTGCACATTGTTGTGGGGTATCCACCAGTGAAGACTGCTCAGACATGGCCTTAAGCCAATAGAAAGTCTTTATTAGCTGGCCAGTTAGGATCCCAGTGTAGCCTGGAGCTTTTCTCAGGCCGAGCTTTTAAGCACACAAATCATGTTCTGGGTTGGCATACTTCACTTAACAAGGGCCGTCAGCCAGAAGTGAAAGTGCAGAAGCTAAAAAGCAAGGTCAGCACATTCAGAGACATTCCCAGAACTATGGACTTCGATGGGTTAGGTCTTCGTTTTCATTTTGGTAGGAGGTGCTGTCTACATGCTCAGTTGTATGGCCTGAATGGTATTTCCATCATGGAGTCAGTTGTGCTAGGGTCAGGGAGATCTACTAAGGTCTGTGGCCCTGTTACACATACGTATGTATGCATGTATGTATTATGTATGTTTGTATGGCCACAGTTCTGGGAATTAGACTCAGGGCCTCATAAATGCTGGGCAGGTACTCTACCTTGGAACCAAACCCCAGTGTAAACACTCCCAGCTTTGTCTGCCTTTCCTATTTTATGACACAAGCCCCCAACCATAGGCAAAACTCACCCTGATTACTGTAGAAATTTCAGGCAGCTGTTTGGAGGAATAGAATCTCATTGGAAAGGACTTTGTAAAGATAAGTAGGAGGACATTGTCCTGATCTGGATGTGGCGTCCTATAGCATCCTATGGTGTACGCTTACTCTGGCTGTTGCCAAGAGCTCTGACTTCCCTGAGTCTGTCCTGCGGATCACAAATATTTCCTATTTCAAAGTCCAGAAACTCTAAATTCAGCTCTTAAAAGAAAAAAAAATCGAGCTGGATATGGCAGCTCTGGCCATGATCTTAGTACCTGGGAGGTTGGGAAAAGAGGAATGCTAGGAGTTAGAGGCCAGCCTAGACTACATGAAGAGTTCCAGTCCAGGCTGGTCTGGAACGAAGAGTGAGTGTGTCACAAGAGAAAGAAAAGGGGTGGGGTATAAAAACAAAGAAAACCAGTTTCTATGGCTACAGCAGGAGCTTTTTTTGTTAAGAAGCAAAAATTAGTTTTCGTAGTTCCAGGTCAGCTAGTTTGATGCAGAGCAAAGGCAGGAAAAGACTTTCAAACCCACAAACTCCCTGAGCTGGCAATATAATCTTCAGTGTTTTTTGGTTTTTTTTTTCTTGAGAAATAAAGGAATAGTATATGAGACTATTTGTCAACTGCTTGAAATTTTTTAATTTTATTATTGATTTAGTGGATGTGGATGTGTGTGTGCACAACATGTCTTATGCACATGCATGCACAAGTGGCATGCTACATATGCATGCAGAGATCAGAAGACAACTTGTAAGAGTCACCTTTCCTTCAGTCCTGTGGGGTTTGGGAGGTCACCAGGCTTGGCAGCAAGTGCCTTTGCCAGCTGAGTGTTTCATTGGTCCTAAAACCCTTTTTTTTTTTTTTTTTTTTTTTGGTTTTTCGAGACAGGGTTTCTCTGTGTAGTTCTGGCTGCCCTGGAACTCACTCTGTAGACCAGGCTGGCCTCGAACTCAGAAATCCACCTGCCTCTGCCTCCCAAGAGGGCCACCACCACCCAGTGTCCTAAAACCTTTTTAAAGATTCAGGTTATAAGAATGTCTTAGGGTTTTACTGCTCTGAACAGAGACCATGACCAAGGCTACTCTTATAAAAACAACATTTACAGGTTCAGAGGTTCAATCCATTATCATCAAGGCAAGAACATGGTAACATCCAGGCAGGCATGGTACAGGAGGAGCTGAGAGTTCTACATCTTCATCTGAAAGCTGCTAGCAGAATACTACTTCCAAGCAGCTAGGATAGGGGTCTTAAAGCCCACATCTATAGTGACCCATCTACTCCACCAGGGCCACCCTACTCTAATAGTGCCATTCCCTGGGCTGAACATATACAAGCCTTAGAGGTTTCCTGTTATTTCTCAAACTAGCAGATGAAGGACTCTGAGGTGCTGCTCTCCTTGGGTCCAGGCGATGGAGGAGTACCAAGTTACTGTAGATTTTATATGGAGGTGTTTTGAATGGTATCTTGAATTTAAACCATCATTCTGCTTTTTATTATCACATGCCAGTAATTTTAAACAATATCAGGTGTAATTTCTACACACACCCACATATTTTGTTGAAGTTTCAAAGCAGTGGTCCTCAACCTTCCAGTGCTGTGACCCTTTAATACAGTTCCTCATGTTGTCCTGACTCCCCAAACAAAAGAAAAAAATTGTCTTCTTCGCTACTTTATAACTGTAATTTTGTTACTGTTATGAATCACAATTTAAATATCTGTGTTTTCTGATGGTCTTAGGGGGACCCCTGTAAAAGGGTTGTTCAACCCCAAAGAGGTTGTAACCCACAGATTGAAAACCGCTGTTTTTGACTGTTTAAGTAAATGTGCAAATGCTTCCATTTAGCACATTTTATCCTGATCCTTTAACAGACACTGTACTTCCTGTGGGGGTTAGAGAAGCCCACCCTGCCCACTCTCTACGCTGTCTGTTGTGTTTTATAAAAAGGGAGAGTCAGGATATGTTTGATAGAGCCAGATATGGTGCCATGGGAGGGGTGCCTCAGTGGGCCCATGCTGAGACACCTCTTCCCCCTGAGGTACCAGCCATAAGACCAATGGGTATAGTATAGAATATAGTTTATTTAGGATATAGGAGAGGCAGGCGGATTTCCGAGTTCGAGGCCAGCCTGGTCTACAGAGTGAGTTCCAGGACAGCCAGGGCTACACAGAGAAACCCTGTCTCGAAAAAACAAACAAACAAACAAACAAACAAAAAAATTTTATTTAGGATATGGGAAGGGGAGTTGAGAAAGGAGTAGAAACAAAGACAGAGGGGAGGGGAGGAAGGGAAGGGAAGGGAAGAAGGAAAGGAAAGGGAAGGGAAGGGAGGCCAGCCAAGAACCTGTAGAGAGAGAAGGGGGGAAGAGGAGAGAGGAAGAAAGGGGTCAGGAGAGAAGGGGCAGAGAGAGCAAGAGAGTAAGAGAGTGAGGAGGGACCAAACAGCCCCTTTTATAGAAAGCCAGGTAACTGTCGAGGGCGGAGCCCAGGAGGAACGTTAACCCTCCCCTTATTTACCTCCTTCCCACATCTCCATGTGGAATCACAATGAAGTACCTGGTTGGAGCAGACTCTGAGAGCTTGGAATCTTTGGAGTCTGCCTTAGCTGTGCTTTGTCCTGCAGCACTGTGTGTCCCTACACCAAGCCAGCTCAGTCAAAGGGTTCTCCAGGGAGGGAGCGAGGATTAAAAAGAAAAAGACAGTTAGACAACATTGTAGCATGACCCCAGCCAGTTCTGAGGCTGAAGCGGGTTTATTTTTTTCCCCTCAGTCTGCTTTTATACCATTTTAAGTACATGCAAATAATATCAGTTCTAGGTCAAGGAACAGACAAGGCAATTAACAAAGTCCAGTGATCACTGTTTCTAGGGGCTTATCAGGATGACCAAGACAAAAGGAATGCCGCATGAGCCAGCTCTGAGCTTTGCATTAGCCCAAATGTAAACATTCTTAATCTGGGCCTAATTCCTGAGTCCCAGCCCAATGACAAATTCCTGCCAAATTCCTACAGGGCAGCCCCAAAAGTTCTCCACTTACACACCTGAGTTTGAGCTGATAACGTGGCAGAGTGTTTGCCTAGCATGAGTGGGGATGAAGGTTCAATTCCTGGTACCTTAGAACACTAATTAAGTATGCAAAGTAGTGAAACTCTTAAAAAAAAAAAAAGTAGACAAAAAATAATTGGTCACAGCACAGTGACTTGAAAAATAATGAAGCCAAATTTGATTGACTTCGTTTCTGACATCCACCGAGTCCTTTTTTACTTGTATTTAAATTTGAAAGCAGTGACGAAAAACTGCAGGAGGCACCATGTGATATTTCTGTTGAGTGCCTGTAGATTTTTAGTTGTGGGTGACACCATTTAGAAAAATAGTTTTAAAACTGGAAGTCTTGGCCAGGCGGTGGTGGCGCACACCTTTAATCCCAGCACTTGGGAGGCAGAGGCGGGTGGATTTCTAAGTTCGAGACCAGCCTGGTCTACAGAGTGAGTTCCAGGACAGCCAGGGCTATACAGAGAAATCCTGTCTCAAAAAACCAAAAAAAAAAAAAAAACCTGGAAGTCTTCATTTTAAATAGTTAGTTAATTTAAAAATTTTAAAAAAAAAAAAAAAAAAAAAAAAACCTCAAGGGAGGGATTCTTAATCCTAATGACTATGTGGCTATGTGGCTATTGCTAAAGATAGCCTTGTCTTACACAACCTGGGGGTGTTAAGAAGTGATCTACCCCAGGTGTCGAAGACTAACATGCACCACTGCTTGGAAAAAAGCTCTCTGAATGTCAGACTTTTTTCTGAGTCTTGTAAGGATGAGAAATGCAGGGGTCATTCATTGTATGTAATTGTTCTTTAGGAAAAAAATAGGCCAAGGCCCGTGTACATATAGTAAAACAACAAAGCAAACAAATAAAAGCCAAAGCCTTCCTTCATCCACTGGCACAGTTTGTCACAGATAACTAGCCATAACATCCAGAGAGACGGTTGCCATGGGAGACGGATGGAACCCACCAGCGATTCCCAAAATTTCCAGGAGTAACTTGAGAGGGCAAATTGCTGTGACTAGGAAAAGCAGAAGCCCTGAGGGGGGACATCCAATACCTACCATTTGCATAAGCAGATATAATACAGCTTCCTGGGGAAGCACAGGATATGTGGACTTAAGTCAGTATCCTACCGAAATCACTTGATCCTAATTCATCTGAACAGTTAGTTATTCTTGGGGCTAGAGATGGCTCAGTAGTTTGCAGAGGATCTAACTTTGGTGCCTAGTACCCATATCAGGTGGGTTACAACCTATAATGCCTGTTCAAGGGACTCAGAACTCTCTTCTGTACTCTCTGGGCACTGGCAGTTATGTGTACATACCCACAGAAACACGCATGTATACGTATAATTAAAAATAAAACTAAAAAAAAAATATTATTCTTCACTGTGTGATGCTCGAGGACAGACGTGGTTCAAGGATGCTGTTGCCTTTTCCAATTTGACATAAACAGATAGTAAGGTAAGCATTTTACAGTTGTCTTTAAAGCCATGAAATAAACGCATGAATGGTTTTCCATTATTCCTAGGATAAAGACAAAAGAAAAACAACCCTTCTTCATTTGATGTACTAGTCAGCTTTGTGTTGCTATAGTAAAGTACCTGTGGCTGGTTACCTTATAAGTAAAAAGGTTTCTTCGGCTGATGATTTTTCCAGCAGGAAGACTAAACATCTGGAACCAGTTTGACTAGATCACAACACAGTTAGAGAAGCAGAAAGGTAAATGACCACATGCAGAGGCGACCGAGCACATGAGGTGGCCTTGATTTATAACAACCTCCTACTAATAACTATGATTCCAATTCACTCCTATGAGTGCCAACCTAGTCTTCAGTCACTCTGGAGAACAGAGACACCGCCCCCCGCCCCCCAACGTGATTACCTCCTGCTAGCCTGTAAGCTCTACCACGTCTGTGCTACCAGCCTGGAGAGCAAGTTTCTAACTGAGCCTTTGGGAGATAAGCCACCCCTGAGTCCCTTTCTCTAACCGCATCTCTCAGTTCTCCCTTTTAAGCACTGTTCCCACCCGGGTCTCCTTTTAGTTCCTCATATCAGTCAAAGTCTTCCTGTTTTAGGACTCAACAAAACTGGCTATCTCTGCTTTGTTTCCTTTGATTCCTGCGCCGTTCAGACCACAGTAACTATTTGTTCGCAGAGAAGATTCCCTGATGCTCGCCTATCCTCTGCAGCTATTGAGCGTCTCTGAGTGATGCACGGCCTCGGAGCCTGCCAGAGATGCAGTAACTCTGCAGGGTTTTTCTTGATAAGCTGCTACAGTTTGTAATTAGTGATCTGCTTTTGTCTTTGTTCAATGTCTGTTTCCTTCCGCGCCACAGCCATAAACTTCTTTTAACTTGCCCCCCACCCCCACCCCCAAATGTTCATGTACGCATCTGCGAATAAGACTCATTCCTCAGTCAAGTGCTTCAAAAGATTTTTTTTTTCTTTTTAAAAGAGAAAATCTTAGCTGCCCAAAGAGCTTCCTCATTCTTAGTTGTCTTTGCCTGGCCAGGGTGGTTAGGTTCTTGTTTGAAGTTTTTGTTTTGAAGACTCCCCTCCTACCACGCACACACCCATGAATGCGCGCATGCGCTGTTTTTTTGGCTTTGTTTTGTTTTTTCTTTCTTCCACTTAAACTGCATTTACCTTACTTCCCCTCCCCGCCCCCATTGTGTCATTCTGATTTTGGCTCCATTTTGATTTAACAGCTTTCCCTTCCAAAGCTTTCATCTCTCATTTTACTAGGCTCAGGTTTTTTTCTTTTTTTCTTTTTTTAAAGTTTACTTATTTAATTCTGTTTATATCATCTGCTAGTTTAAACTTGAAGTATCTAGCTCTACTCATAAATTGTTTTCGTTTTTGCTCGTTTCGATGTTTTCTATATCCCCTTTCAAATCTAATTTTTGAAAACTAAACATTTATATCCTAAGTTCCTTATTTTTTAATTAATCAGCCCATTTAAACGTTATTTAACTGGCAGGCCTCTTTTGTTCGGTTCTGTTTTTTGAGACGGGTTTTGCTATGGAGTCCTGGTTGGCCCAGAACTTGCTATGTAGAACAGTGTGGCGTCGAGCTCACAGAGAGCAGCCTGCCTCTGCCTCCCAAGGGCTGGAATTCCTGATGTGTGAGCTCCAAAGCCATCTTTCACTTGCAGTTTGATCCTATTTGTCCTCATCGCTTCTGCTATTTCTCTTGCTTCCCCCACCTACTGTTCCTCTCACACTCATCCCGCCCACCACCACTCCTACTTCCCCCGCTGTTTCCCTCACACCTATCCCTCCCCCACCTCCTACTCCTCACCCCACCCCCTCGCTGTTTCACTTACACCCATCCTGCCCCCAATCCTCCCTCTCCCACCCCACCCTCCAACCCCCCTCTATGTTTCCCTCATACCCATCCTGCTCCCACCCCACTCTCCAACCTCCCCCCCACCCCCACCCCTGTTTCCCTCACACCCATCCCACCCACCCCACTGGCTGTTTCCCTCACTCTCATCCCACCCACTCCTCCCTCACCACCCACCTCCCGATGTTTCGATCACACCCATCCCCCAATCCTACTTCCTCCTCTGTGTTTACAAGAGTCAGACTGACTTAGGGAAGTGAGCAGTGGAGAAAATGTATTTGATGCACAAAGGAAGGGGCAAACACTTTTGTCCCGAGTATTCCCTGTGCCAGCTTCCTGGGACCACTCCATCGTCCTGTTCCTAACTCAATAAGGCTGGCTCTGTAAGATATATACATATCTCCTTACAGAAGGCCCATCTGTGAGTTCAGTTTTTTCTCTCTGGGGGAACTGTAAACCCCCTTTTCCACTTGAAATATTTAGCTTGCTGAGGCAGGGCTGCTTATTAACATCTTTTATCACATAGCTCCCATGAGTCATTTGTCGGGAACTGGATGCCAACATCATCCAGAAAGGAATCTCCAAGGAAGTGATCTCTGGGTGTGCTGGCTAGTTTTATGTCATTCTGACACAGGCTAGGTCACTGGAGAGGTAGGAATCTCAACTGAGAAAATGTCTCCATAAGATTGGGCTGCAGGTAAGCCTATAGGGCATTTGCTTAAGTAGTGATTGATGTGGGAGGGCCCAGACCATTGTGGGTGGGGCTATCCCTGGGCTGGTGGTCCGGGGTGCTATAAGAAAGCAGGCTGAGCAAGCCATGGGCAGCGAGTCAGTAAACGTGCACCAGCTCCTGCGTCCAGGTTCCTGCCTTACTTGAGTTCCTGCCCTGACTCCCTCAATGATAGACTGTGATATGGAAGTCAAGTCAAATACACTGCCCAACAGGCTTTTTGGTCATCATGTTTAATACTAGCAATAGTAACCCTAACGTGGATATGGGACATGACTCTTGGGAGATGCTGACAGAACTCTCAGTGAATACTGTAGGATGTTCCAGAGTGGAGAACCAGGTGTCACGTGAGACCAGCGTGAATTCATCCTTTTTCCAGCAATGCTTTCTTTCTGGGAGTTTTGAGAGCAAGGATCTATGAGGTCATGGCTTCCTTCAGGTCAGTGATATCTCAAGAGGACAATCTCAGTTTTACACAGACTCCACGTGTTACAGGTTAGACCCATTTCTAGGAGGTGACAGAGAATGCCTTTGCAGTGTGCTCACGAGATGTGTGTCTCTTCATGCTAAAGGAAACTCTTAGAGGCTTTGGCTAAATTGGAATATGTTGCTCTTTGCTAGATCCAAGAGAAATAGCAAGGTTGCACTTGGGAGGCAGACGCAGGCAGATTTCTGAGTTCGAGGCCAGCCTGGTCTACAGAGTGAGTTCCAGGACAGCCAGGACTACACAGAGAAACCCTGTCTTGAAAAACCAAAAAAAAAAAAAAAAAAAAGTAGAACGAATATAAACAGAAGCCCACCATCGCTGAGAGGATGCTCTTGCATTGCTCTACTCTGCAGCACTTTGCTGGTCTTCAGTGACCTTCACTTCACAGAGAGAACTGTGCCAAAGAACTCCTTGTGGTATTCCAGCTGATTCTGGCCACTTCGTGCCAATTTGGTAAAAGCTTGCTATTTCTTTTTTTTTTGGGGGGGGTGGGGGGGGGGGTTTTCGAGACAGGGTTTCTCTGTATAGTCCTGGCTGTCCTGGAACTCACTCTGTAGACCAGGCTGGCCTCGAACTCAGAAATCCACCTGCCTCTGCCTCTGCCTCCCAAGTGCTGGGACTAAAGGCGTGCGCCACCACCGCCCGGCAACATACTATATTCTTTCTAAACATCATATACCCCCTCAAATGTCTGTTTTCATCAAAACATCACCTTCCCTCCCACAAGACAGCATCCAGAAAAACATCACATAACACAGTTGAGTTGTTACGAAACAGAAATTTCCACTTCAGCCAGCTCCTCTCCAGCAAGTACAATCTCCATCTATAGATTCACCTTAACTTCCTCACTATGACAGGAACAAGATCTAAGTTTTAGGCTCGTCCTGAGGACTGCATGGCACATGTAGACAAAGTAGCAAGCATAAATGTGTTAGTGTTTGGTGTATGTAAGAGATGGATACTAGGCATTAGCTGTTTTGAGGCCAGGGATATAGTTCAGTGGTAGTGAATTTGCCTGGTGGCATCTATGAAGTCCTAGGCTCAATCCCTAGACTCACTCACACACACCAAAGTTAACTAATTTTCTTTGTTTGGTTTATTGAGACAGGGTTGCATAGCTCAAGGCTGGCCTTGAACTCCTGATGATTCTATTTTTTTGTCCCTGACAGGTATGCATCATTGCTCTGGGTATATGGGATAGCCATTTTTACTTGTCTGCACTCTTTTTTTTTTTTTTTTTTTGGAAATGAGTCTGACTCATGAAATCTGTGAGCCTACTCTTTGACACAAGAAAATATATCACACACACCCACGCTGGACTCTCTCCAAGAAGCTGAGCCCCTAACTGTGAGCCTTTGATTCAGTTTGTCCTTGGTGGTGTGTATGTGTGTGTGTGTGTGTGTGTGTGTGTGTGTGTGTGTGTGTGTCTTTCCCAATGAGAGCAAATGGGATTTTTCTTTTCCTTCTTAGTTCTTGGAAAGGATTAGGTACCTTGGTAGCCACTGGCCTGGAGACAATCCCTGATACTCTGCTCATTGCTCCACTGTAAGCACAGAGACCTAGCTGACTCTGAAGAACCCAGCGCCTTGTAAACCCTTGATTCCTTGTTCCACCCAGAGGTAGACTAGTAAGCAAGGACGCTAAGAACTTCATTTGACACATTGTGATTTTATTTGGAACCAGGGAACAGTAACACTTTAAAAATATAAATGGCACACATTTTTTTGAGGACAAAGCACAGGGAAGCCAAAATCTGCTTGTCCTTCTGAGTTTAAAACTTGTCTAAGCATGGTAGAGCTGGGATGGAAGGACAGTTCTAGAAGACTGAGAAGACTTTGAGATCACAGAGAAATGGCTACATTTACTGAGATTTTATTAAGTATCACTTCTGTTGCGTCCCAGTTAGCTGAGAGTTCAGAGATCCTGAATTAGGGATAGTTCAAAAATTATTCTACGTTATCTAATAGTATCTGAACACAATGAAGGAAGTAGTCTTATAAGCCTTCATCCAAATGTGAATTAGTACAGTCACTATAATGTGTGTGTGTGTGTGTGTGTGTGTGTGTGTGTGTGTGTGTACGTATGTGTGTAATTTAGCAAAATCTACCCAAAAAGTAAGTCTACATATATTCTGTGTCCCTCTAAGTTAGATTCCTAGGTATAAAAACAACAAAATGCATACACATACACAACTAAACATGTCTAAGATATTTTAAATAGTCAAAGTAGAAATATCCCAAATGTCAATCAACAGTAGAATTGTTTTAGTATTTTTTTTTAAACTAGGTCAAAATATCTGGGGCTTGGGAGCTTCATAAACTAAACAAGATATTTAGTAAGATTCTAGAGGCTCAAGGGGATCATCTGAGCTACTGTGAGGACCTCATGGGACTTGGTATTGGTCAGAGACAGTGATTGATTGTTCAGGAGAAAGCCAAACGGCCTATTATTCAAGGGTCAGACTCAGGCTTTTATGTATATTTATATACACTCCCTTCTGTAGGAGTATCTAAAATTAACTAGTTTTCTTTTAGTTGTTAGTGGTGGTTGGGAGGTTGGTTGGTCAGTTGTTAACAAACGGTTTTGCCATGTAGTACAGGCTGGCCTTAAACTCCCCACTCTCCTACCTTGGTTCTGGGATTATAGGTGTGTACTGCCACATCTGGCCTTAGTCTCTACTCTTCAGTGTTTCTTCACAATGACCAGGTTTCCAGTAATAAGACTGTGTAGGAAAAAGTCAAACCATACCTAAACTGTAAGAGGAATGTGCTAACAAATTCCAGTATCATAAAATTTAGTAGTACCCAAGACTGAACCGTCTGCAACTGTCTGCAGCAATAGGCTAAATGATATAAATTCAAACAGGGATCAGAAGAAGCCAAGCACACAATAAAAGAGCATCGTGGTTAATTATATTTGTGCAAAATCCAAAACTTGTGTTGGAAGAATACACAATGACTCACTCTGGGGCAAGGGAGGAATTGGGTCACCTTGGAGGAGACATCTAAGGCTTCAGGGAAACAGTTTCACCATCCAGGGACTGGACTCATACAAACATTCATTTAAAAAAAAATTCATCAATTTGTATTGTAAGACTCTAGTGAGCAGAGCATTAGTTTACCAGAGACCCTCTGAGAGAACCACTCGGACACGAGGGAACGCTACAAAATGCAAGAGGCATTTTTAATGTCTCAGCATGCTGGGGCCATCCTGAATCCCAAAAGGATAGGTGACCCCGTGATGCTCGTTCAGTGAGCTTTTACACATTCCTTAGGGCAGCAGCCATTAGGCACAATGTGATTGGCAGAACAGCGTGACTTTTTTTGTTGTTGTTGTTTTTTGAGACAGGGTTTCTCTGTGTAGCCCTGGCTGTCCTGGCACTCACTCTGTAGACTAGACTGGCCTCCTTGAACTCAGAAATCCACCTGTCTCTGCCTCCCAAGTGCTGGGATTAAAGGCGTGCGTCACCACCGCCCGGCACAGTGTGACTTTTTAAACTGATTGGACTTTAGGGAATGATGTGGCAAGGACTTCCCTTGTCTATAGGTGGCAAGGGTTGGTACATCCTATGGAATGTGTCTATGTGCTCTGGGCCTTCCCCACGAGCAGGTGGGTTCCCTTCCATGTGGTCTGAGGAATGCTAATCAGCTTCTCGATTTTTCCTCTGACTGCTAATCCAGCCAGTGTCCTCTGACCAAGGAATATTAGCCTCTCCCATCCCAGGGGATAAGTGTTCCAAAGCTCCTCTTGAGTATACTCAATTTATTTATGGATTTGTTTATATTTATGCTGTACTTTAATCAAAATTTTACTAAAATTAGACAATATCCAATGAGCTTGGGAAAGGTAGTGGCTGCCCCATGGCCTCAAGAATGGAAGAACCAACAGGCCTTAAGACTCACTCATTGTCGGGCAGTGGTGGCGAATGGCTTTAATCCCAGCACTTGGGAGGCAGAAGCAGGTGGATTTCTGAGTTCGAGGCCAGCCTGGTCTACAGAGTGAGTTTCAGGACAGCCAGGGCTACACAGAGAAACCCTGTCTCGAAAAACACAAAAACAAAAACGAACAAACAAACAAAAAGACTCACTCATTGATGACAGGACAGAATGTAGTCACCACGTGTCATCAGTACTTCAAGGTCAGTTGCATGAAGGGTGGGTCCTCCCCAACCCCCCCAGTCCAACACTTCCCAAATCACCTTTTAGATGAGTCTTGCCATCTGGCTAGGGCGGGGAACAGAATCTTGGTAGGCTGTTTTGTCTCTAAGCACCAGATAAGATTGTCTGTAGCCATCTCTTCCTTCTTTCAGCTATGGCCTTCATCTGATGCCTCTCTCTGCTTTCTGGGATTGAGGTAGATCATTTGGAGCTGGGTTTGTTTGGAATTGTATGCTTTGGGAAATTTATAAGAGTGAGGTAGTTCACACCTGTAAGCTCAGCACATGAGAGGCAGAGGCAGGAAAGTTGCTACAAACTCAAGGCCAGCTTGTGCTATAGAGGGAGATTCTAGAGGGAGGGAATGGGAGGTGGGGAGATAGGAAGAATCCAAGAGGTAGTGTTAAGAAATCAAGAGAGGCTTCTTGTGGCTAAGGAAGCAACTGAGTTCTTAGGATGCTCACTTAACATGCACAGAGCCCCAGCATTTCACAAACCCATCCTGGAGGTGCACATTTGTAATCTTAGCTCTTGAGAGGTATCTTAGTTAGAGTTTCTATTGCTGTGAAGAGACACCATGACCATAACAACTCTTATAAAGGAAAACACTTCATTGGAGCAGGCTTACAGACTTAGAGGTTTGATGTTGCGACCACCCTACCAGCAAGCAGACGCAACACAGTTGGATTCTTCTCAACAGCCTTTATTGCAGGAACTCAGCCAGAGAGTGCTGCTTATATAGAGGAGAGGGGGGCATGGCTTTCTCTGATTGGTCACCCTACCAGGACCTAGTTTGCATGTTCTCTCTGATTGGTCGCCCTGCCTGGGCCTAATTTGCATAGACCAATTTGTATAGACCCGCCCGGGAGGGGTTGCCGTGCAAGGATTGGCTAAGGCATCAATACCTCATTAGCATATACCCACTCGGGAGGGGTTCGCGCCAAAAATCAGGCTGGTGCATGCACAGAGTACTTATTTATCAGAAAAGTCTGATGAGGCAGGCAGGAAGCCGGCGCCATCTTAGGATCGGCTGCTGACAGTTTAGTCCTTTATCCTAGTGGTGAGATGCATGACAGTATGCAGGCAGCCATGTTGCTGGAGAAGGATCTGAGAGTTCTACATTCAGCTCAGCCAGCAGCCGGAAGAAAATGTTAAAATAGACCTAGCTTGAGCATCTGAGACCTCAAAGCTGGCCCCTACAGTGATGCACTTCCTCTAACAAAGCTACACCTACTGCAACAAGACCACACTTCCTAACAGTGCCACTTGTAGCCGCTGGGCCACAAGTTAACTGGGTTCACCTAAAAAGGGGGCTGGGAATGAAAGGGGACAGAGGGTGAGAAGAGATGAAGCCAAGACAAAGTTCTCTGATAAGGCTCAAAGCTTTAATGTTCAGCTCTCAATTTAAAGGGGAAGGCCCAACCCACAACACCTCCTGGTTTCAGCTGGAGATGGGTGGGATAATCCATAATCCGTTGTAGGTCACAGCCAGAGATGTCTCAAAGCAAGCCCAGGGGCAGCTCTGCTTCTGTGTTCTGTGCAGCCAAGGTGGGTAATTCTACCTAGACCCTTATCACTTGGTCTGTTGTGGTAAACAAGGTCTCTCAGGCCTGCTCAAGGCTGGGGGAAGGGCACAGCCACTCCCTAAGGAGGCCATTTTTATTCAAACCACTACAGGAGGTAAAGGCTGGAGTATTACAAATTCAAGGTAATCTGCAGCCATATAGTGAATTTGAGGCAAATCTGGAAAAGGTGAGACCCTGTCTCAAAGATAGAAGCATCTTATAGGAGGCAGCATTTGGTCTGGGTGTCAAGTCTGTGAAATGTAGGACTAGGAGAACCAAGGAAAAGAAGATCATTGTAAACCAAGGAAATAACGAGTACTTGGCATGAGAAAGAGTATACTCATGGACCAGAGAGGAGATTGGCACTGATGGGAGAGGCGTGGTCTGTAATGTACCTGTGCATATATTATGTTTGTAGCTATAGTTCAGTGAAGGCTTAAATATCAAGTGGCCCCTAAAGACTCATAGGTTTGAACACTGCATTCCTATAAGCTGGTGATAATTGGTAAAGTGGTGGGACTTTTAGAATGTTGGACATCCTCATCGGAGGAAATGGGTCTTGGGTGGGCCTTGAGCTTTTATAGCTTGTCCTACTTTGTCTTTCTGCTTCCTGACTATGGATCGGACATGACCAGGTTTCTCCAGCTCCTGCTGTCGTGTTTTCTCTGCTCTGATGGACTGTATCCCCTGTCAACCATAATATACACCTTCCCTTAAATTGCGTTTTCAGGGTATCTTGTCACAGCAACAAACCAAGTAACTAGCACAGACTTGTAACAAAGTAGCAAGTATCACTATTTACCTCAGGCTACGAAAATATTTAAGCTCTAAAGTTTGAAATGTTACTCTTAAAGCCTGTTTTACAATTTTAAAGGCTCAGCCTTTAAAAGGATAGTATGTGGCACACAGAAGCTTGGAAGTAATCAGCTTGAACTAAAAAAGGTTTTGTAGAATATTTTCAGTTTAAATTACTTAAATTGATCAAAGCCCAACAGTGATTATATGGTGTGCTGGGCCAACTACAAAGGAGTCTCCGTGTGGTTCTGCATCTTTCTCATGACCTGTGACCTTCAGCATGTTCCTAAATGTGTGTGCCTCAGTTTCCTCCTGTCAGGACAGTGTAGGAAGCCGAAGGGAATCTGTGCTTAGGAATAGTAAGTGCCCCTTGTTGGAGACCAGAGACCCCTAGGCTGCCAGGGTCAGCCAAAGGTCAGAGGCTTTCCAGAAAAGGTGCACCCTTCACAGTTCCAGCAATGTCACAGCTGGATCTCAGAACTTCCTCAGAACGTGAACCTTCCGAAGATGAAGATAAGCAACAGCCTCAAGCCATAGATAACCGGACTAAGGACACTGGGCGGGATGGGTGTTTTTACTTCCCTGTTTTAATTTTGCTTATATACTGCAAGCCTTGCCTCTAGTAAATGAGACCTTGACAACAGCTAGACTGACTCTGTCCGTTCTTCGCCGCTTGGTCTCCCTTCTCTCTCCCACCCGTGTCTCTTTCAGGTGGTGGCTACTCAGGGACCCTGTAATAACTTTGCCCGCTGGACGGGACAGCCCCTGACAATGGGCTCCTTCAGTTTTTGTCACGACTATCCAGACCATTTAGTCCCTAGAACAGTCATTACATGGTCTGTTTACAGAGGTGACTGCCAGAGCTCAAAGGGTATGAGGGTTGTGTGGGGACAGAACTTAGGGACTGTGATTCCATTTCAGTCTCTCATTTTTTACCACTCTGGGCCATACAGTCATTGTCAGTCACTCATGGATATATGGAGTACAGAAATGAGAGGTTCGGTATATTAAACTATGATATGACATATGCATAATCTGTACATACATACATATCTATGCTTTTATGAAGATTATACTGAGCAAGCCCAATAAGTAGACATTTTCAACATAGCATATAGAAAATTGAAGAGCACACGTGCGTGTGTTTTAATTAATCAGCTCACTGTAAGAAGCTGAGTCCAGAATCTACAGAGTGGATATGTAGGCCAGATACCTGCATAAGCACTGATAGTGTGCTGAATCTGAATACACCCTGGAGTTGGATTTCTTTGATCTTTGTCTAAAGTGTATTTTTCTCATAAAGCTTTCAACCAACTGGATAAGGTCCACTGATGTGACAGATGGGCCACCAGCCTAATTCTGCTTTATTAATGATTTAAATTGTTACTCTCCTCTTTTAAAAAGACCACACTAGGGCTAGAAAAGATGGTTTAGGGCACTGGTTCTCAACCTCCCTAATGGTAGAACCCTTTAGCACAGTTCCTCATGTTGTGGTGACCCCCGACACCCCCACACCCTTAAAATCATTTCTATTGCTACTTCATAACTATAATTTTACTTCCATTATGAATCATAAATATCTGTGTTTTTCACTGGTTTTAGGCCACCCTTGTGTAAGGGTCATTTGATGTCCCCCCACCAAAGGGGTCTCCACCCACACATTGAGAGCTGTTGCCTTAGAGGTTAAGCACATGATTGCTTGTCAGGGCATCTCTGTCTAGTTCCTGGCCGTCACACCAAGCAGCCTCCTATAGCGCCACCCTCGGGGGATCTGATACCCTCTCTGGTCCTCCTGGGACCCTGTAATCATGTGGCATACTCCGACACAGACATACAAATATCTAAATTTAAATACATTAAATTTAAATGGATGGATGGATGAATAGATAGATAGATACAGATACATAGATAGATACATAGATTCATAGATAGATACATAGTTAGATAGGTAAATAACCAAAGACTAGGATTCAACTTAGCAGAAGAACACTTGCCTAGTATCTGAGAAGCCACACTCCCCAGTACAACAAGCCCATGCATGTGTGCCACTGTGTGTGTGTGTGTGTGTTTGTTTCCGTGCATGAAGGTGATGTCAAGCAGGGTATTTGGTATCTTCCTGTGTCACTTTGCCTTGTTACTTTATTCTCTCAAGGCAGGATTTTCTCCTGACCTGGAAGCTTACTATTTCAGCTCAGTTGGCTGGCCAGAAAGTACTCAGTATCTGTCTCTGCTCTCCAATGCTAGGCTTATAGGTATTTGCAGCCATATCTGGCTTTTTACATGGATGCTGGAGATTTGAACTCAGATATTCATGTTCGCCTTTGCCCACAACTAGATTTTTGTATGCTCAAATATCTGGGTACTGGGGCCTAATCAAGCTCACAGTCAAAAATTAACCATTATGGATAGGAAGTGTACATCTCTGTAAATATGACCCAGACTCTGATGCTTGAACTGAAGCCCTATCTTTGACTTTAGCTTTAAACTGCTTAAAAACAATGTCCTGGCTGCTTTTCTGTTACTTGGCACAAGCTAGGAGTCATCAGAGAGGAAGGAACTTCAATTGTGGAAATGTTTCCATAAGATCTGGCTCTAAGGTATTTTCTCAATCAGTGATCCATGGAGGAGGGCCCAGATCATTGTGGATGCTATCATCCCTGGGCTGATGGCCCTAAGTTCCACAGAAAAGCAGGCTGAGTAAGCCTTGGGGAGCAAGCCAGTAAGTAACATCCCTCCATGGCCTCTGCATCAGTTCCTGCTTCCTGATCTGCTTGAGTTCCCGGTCCTGACTTCCTTGGGTGATGAACAGCAATGTGGAAGTGTAAGGTGAATAAACTCTTTCCTCCTCAACTTGCTTCTTGGTCATGGTGTTTCATTGCGGCCGTACAAACCCTGACCCACCCAGTATTTGTTCTATAAATTCACCTTAATTTCTTAAAATCCACGTGTGTTTTAGGTTGTTTAGATTATGCAGACGAACTAAGAGGACTTAAAAACAAACCAAGACCAATGAGAAATACCGAATGTCTTAGCACTAGAAAAACAGTGTCAGGAAGTGAGGTCTTTTTACCTAATGCAAGCCCTGGGTAGGGCTGTTATTTTAAAAACAAAGAGCTTTGTGTGCCTCCCCTCTGTTCTTGGTTGCTAAGCACTGCAACTTATTTATAGCAAGAAAGCCATTAAAAACAGTTTGGGGGATGTTTTAGGGAAGACCACGATTAGTTCATCTACTAAACAAAATTGAAAAATACTTATAAGAATTTTTAAAAATACCACTTTTCCATGGCAGCATCTGCAGTAAGATTGTTGGTGACTTCCACATGGAAAGATAATCTGCAGGGGTCCTCAGAGACATACAGTTCCTCTCCTTGGCTGAGTGTGGGAGACAGGCATCTGTCTTCATCATCTCAAAGAAGGATGCTCAGGGCTGGGGAAGTGACCTTCAACAAAGGAATCTAGCCAGGACACCGACTGTGACAGCTGCTAAGCTGCCTGGCCCTCATCTTCCCTTTTGTCTTAGCAGTAGGAGTGTGCCCAGAGAGAGAACAGCATTTCCTAGTCAAAAGAGGTGCTCTGTGCCTTCTTATTTTTGGAATACAGATGTGATGGTTGGCACCCCAGCAGCCATTTTAAATGAGGAGGTATGCTTGAGGTTTACTGTCGAACACAATGGAACTTCTTCATAGAGCTTCTTTGTAATATCACAGGACCAGCTCTGGATTTCCTGCAGTGATATGCTGTCACATAAAGAAGGAATTGCACTGTTTAAGTTGTAGCACTCAGGCTGGGCAGTGGTGGCGCATGCCTTTAATCCCAACATTTGGGAGGCAGAGGCAGGCAGATTTCTGAGTTCGAGGCCAGCCTGGTCTACAGAGTGAGTTCCAGGACAGCCAGGACTACACAGAGAAACCCTGTCTCAAAAAAAAAAAAAAAAAAAAAAAAGGAAAAAAAAATAACAACAACAACAAAAAAGTTGTAGCACTCAGACCTCTGTTTCTTTCGATACAGTGTAGCCTTTCCTGAATCGACACCCCTGGTAGTAGTTAGGACACCCTACTCCTTACTGGGGGACATCGGACCATAGACACCTCATCATTCTAAAATCTACTGGATTTTGGTGTGTGGGGCAAATTAATCCAATTAATGGTGAGTAGATTTTAGCAATAAAATAAGCCAATGTTAGGGCTGGAAAAGTACTTTCAAAATCCTTTATCTTTCTTTCCCACCATCTCTTTTGAAAATAAGATAACAAGAGGCCCCAGTTTTCATCCAACAAAGATAGCCAGTCATGGAGGCAGGGCTCCAATCAGCCCCACTCCCACCCCAGGTTTACTTTTTCTTCCTGAGCTGCTAATGGAGACATAGTGAATCCTGGAAGAAACTAGAAATCATAGCATACACTTGAGCACTGAACCGACGTGGCTGCCTTCTAACACAGAATCTCCCAGCACACGTTGCCCAGTGTAACAGTGGCATGCTCTGAGCTCTTACCTCATGCTCTTTCCACACTTGGGCATCACGAAACAGACCTTATCCAGTTTCCAAAGCCCTTCACGGACAGACCATTGCTGGTCCGGTCAGTTTTTGTTAGCTGGAGCCAGATTACCTACAGCCCCAGCAGAGGAAGGAGCAATTATTGGTCCCTGTCAGATCTGAAGTTGCTCCAAGGAGAAGGCATTTAATTAAGCAGTGGGAGTATCGCCCTAATTAGAAGGGGCTCCTGAGTGGGGGGCAGGGAATTGCAGAACCAGCTAAAGTTCTCGGCACTGTTGCTTTGCCACTGAAAGGAAGCCAGGGAATTCTCTGCACTGTGGGTCTTTTTGAGATTCAGAACGGCTCCTTGCTTTCCTGAAGCCCCTTACTTCTCCTTGCATCTGTGAGCACATGATTTGCAGGCAACACGGGCCCTTTGATTATCCTATAATTATCTCCAGCTATGCACCATATAAACGCTAACTGCTTTGAGAAAGAACCATCTTCATTTTTTTTCCCCTAAAAAATGCCGAGACAATTTATTTTAGCAGAAAGATTTCCAACTTGTGATTTTTATTTTTTTTATTTTTTTTTTTTTTTGGTTTTTCGAGACAGGGTTTTTCTCTGTGTAAGCCTGGCTGTCCTGGAACTTACTCGGTAGACCAGGCTGGCCTAAGAACTCAGGAATCCACCTGCCTCCGCCTCCCAAGTGCTGGGATTAAAGGCGTGCACCACCACTGCATGGCTCAACTTGTGAATCTTAAGCAGGGCTTTTCCTCTGTCCAAGGAGAGCTGCTAACCAATCATCAAGCAAGGTGCTGCATTTGCTGGCTGCTTCTCTACAAACAGGAGACCCAAACATCTGAGCAGTCCCTCCCCTGAGTGTCCGCCCCCACCCCTTTCTCTTTCACTGTGAGGAAATGGCTGCATCTCACACTGCCTCCTGAAAGCTAGCCGGTGTCAAACCAGAACTCAAATCCACTAAAGCAGTTTGGCAAGTGCAAAACAATAATTTTCATCTTTCTGTTTTCTATTTTGCATCCAAAAAAAAAATATTAAAGGAAACTCTGTATGGAAGCTTTCGAATGGCAAACGCTGCCTTACTTAAGGACAAGAGACTATCCCAACGAATACTGACCTAAGAAATTAAGACTGGAGTCCACCCTCAGCTCTACAGCTGACAACTCCTGTGACACACAGCAAGCCACCACCCATAAGAGGCCTCTGGTTCCTCACCTAAAAAGTGATGTGTTTTCATTAGACATCCCTCACTAGATTAAGTGCTTTGTAAAAATCTGAACAAGAGCAAGTTACTAACACGGAACTTCGAAACAGAAGGGTCCTGGACACTGCACCTAACACTCTCCATCTTGATTTTGTTCTGTTTTGTTTGTCTCTGGGGCATCAACTGTGCCCACAGCTCCCTGTATGAGTTTAGCGCACTGATCAATGTAGCTACGCTTCCTTCCAATTCTTTACTTTTGATGGGCATGGTGTTTCCCTGCATCCTGCACGTGTGTCTGTGCACCACGTTCATACCGTGTGCCTGGAGGCCAGAAAAGCACATCGGATGTTCAGGAACTGAGGTGACATGTGACAGTGAGCTCCATCTGTATGCCTAACCCGAGTCTACTGGAAGAGCTCTTGACCCGGTGGTTCTCAACGTATCCAAAGCTGTGACCCGTTAATGCAGTTCCTCATGTAGCGACCCTCCTCCCCCACCCAACCATAAACTTATTTGCGTTGCTCCTTCATAACTATAATTTTGCTACTGTTATGAATCAAAGTGTAAATATCTGTTTGCCAGTGGTCTTAGGTGACCCCTGTAACAAGGTCATTTGAACCCCCAAGGGGGTCGCGACCCAAAGGTTGAGAACACTGATAACTGAGCCACTACTCCGGGTGCCAATGCTACGTTTTAACACTCTCTCCTTGACTTCTCTAAAATAAGAAAGCCGAAGCACACAGCAACTTGTGATTTGCTACTATTAACGCTTCCCTCTGGCTTACATGCCAAGCAAGGGAGGCTTATTGAGTTCCAGAAAGGTGGGTGGTTCTTTAATGTCCATTCACAAGCCTATACCCAAAGTGATGACAGCCGATAGCTAGCGTCTGGTTTCATTTCATTGTCTTACAGGAGAGAGAAACTGGTGATCAGGTTGTCTGGGGTTTGTGGGGTTTGTGGGTGAGGTGAGGACTAGTGGTCTCCAGAATATCTTCATTGTAAACAAAGGGAACGTTAATGTTGCGTTCAGCTGTGTCTCAATTACTTCCTTCTAGGCTGGAGCCATATGTCTGTAAGAGCTTGCCTACAAACGTGATGGAGGATTTGAGCTCAATCCTTTAAGATGCATTAAAAAAAATAGTGGTGGCGCAAGCCTTTAGTCTCAGCACTTGGGAGGCAGAGGCAGGCGGATTTCTGAGTTCGAGGCCAGCCTGGTCTACAGAGTGAGTTCCAGGACAGCCAGGGCTACACAGAGAAACCCTGTCTCGAAAAAAACAAAAACCAACCAACCAACCAAACAAACAAACAAACAGCTAGAGTTATGACTCATGTTTACAATTCCATGGCTGGGAAGGAAGAGACAGGCAGATCCCTGGGCTAGGTGGCCAGCCGACCATGCCTACTGGCTGAGTTCAGTAGAAAGAGGCACAAGGGTGTCATATGCACACATATCACACACATGTACATGTGAATAAGTGTGTTCACCCACATGAAGAATTAATGCTCCCCTCAATTGACTTGTTCTCAGACCCCATCATTGTTGGCATTTCTTCTAGGCTACGCCCCACAGTTACCTGGCAACAGCCAGGTATACCTGACCCCCTATTAAAGGGGCTGCTTGCCCCTCCTCTCTCTCTTGATCTTGTTCTTCTCTTGCTCTTATCCTCTTCCCTCTCTGTCCTCTTTCTTCTCATTCCCCTCCCCCGTCTCTCTCCATGTGCTCATGGCCCGCCTTTCCTACACTATTCTATACTATATTGTTGTGTGGCTGGTACCTCCGAGGGAAGGGATGCCTCAGCATGGGTCCGCAGAGGGACCGCCCACCCCCCACCCCACCCCCACCCCCGCACCAGACCACGCCTCCACCAAATATACCCCTGCCTTCCTTTTCTTTTTTTATAAAACACAATGTATTAGTGAAAAGTAAATTAAGAAGACAGCAAAGACCAATGTGCAAAACAGCTTTTGTTCTGTGAATCTATCGAGTTCAGGTTGCGCCTTTATTCAGAATAATACTCTGTGCCCGGTGCGTGTGTGGAGAGGACCATCGACCTTTATTAAAAAGAAGCCTGGGGTTTCTCGAATGAGGAAGTACAGAGGATACTGCTTCACAGTGAGTCTGCAGTGATGGAGGGGGAAGACTTTAAGGGAATGTGCCTGCTTCTGCATCCAGGATGGAAACCGGAGTCAGCCGTGGGCGGGTTCAGGAAGTGCAGGGAGACATACAGTGTGGATTTCAGACGCGTTCTTATTTTTTAACACTGGCTAAACCACGCCTGTGTTCTCTTCTAATCTAAGAGTATCCATACGGGCTGGCATTCCAAATCGCCAACTTTCCAAGAGTTGCCTTTGCCAGAAGCCTGCCTGCTAATAGTAGTTTTGTTGAGCAAACAGTATAACGGGGTTTCTGAGATTAAAATATTTTACTTGTTTGAAAAGACTTCCTAAGTAAGAAAAGCTTATAGAATAAGCCACTATTTCTAATCTTGGTAACACAAAACTATGGTTTTGAGGAAAACCTGGCTCCCCTTCCCATCTGATTTCAATGTTAAGTATCCTTCTGTAGAATGTGTGCCATTGTCTTCTAAACTTTGATTACCAGAGTTCTGAAGGCATATCCAAAGTCCCAGAGACCTTGGTCTTAGACTCTCCAATCAGGTGAAAGTAGGAAGCCATGCTTCAGAGAGGCAAGATGTTATTTATCATTTCTATTAGAGCTGAGTAAAGTAGAATTCAACAACTTAACCGAGCATGGTGGCTCACACTTGTAATCCCAGTCCTAAAGAAGGCTGAGGCAGGAGAATCATCAGTTCAAGGTCAACCTAGGCTATATATTGAGCTCAGAGTTTGTGTGTGTGTGTGTGTGTGTGTGTGTGTGTGTGTGTGTGTCTGTGTGTCTGTGTCTGTCTGTCTGTGTCTGTCTGTCTGTCTGACTGTCTTACTTGAGAATGGAATGATAGCAAAAGACGCAAGCTTCTGAACTTTTCTGGGTTCGAAACAGAAATAATACAACTTGTAGTTTGAGTATATGTGCATTAGTACACATCCAGCTTTTATTAAAAAAAAAAAATAGGGGTTAAGAAGGCTATACAAGCCGGGCAGTGGTGGCGCACGCCTTTAATCCCAGCACTTGGGAGGCAGAGGCAGGCAGATTTCTGAGTTCGAGGCCAGCCTGATCTACCGAGTGAGTTCCAGGACAGCCAAGGCTATATAGAGAAACCCTGTCTCGGGAAACCAAAACCAAAACCAAAACCAAAAAAAAAAAAAAAGGCTCTACAAGCAAATCTAAGTGACTGCCTGTTTATTTAAACTCAGCGTAGCTTCCTCACCTATGAAAAGAGACCTGTACCCAAGTAGTAGAATGGCTAAATGAATAAAAATAGTGCTGAAAAGACCACAAACACAGAGCATCTAAAATCAAGAGCAGGCTTCAAACAGTGCTGGACACAGACCCACTGCTGACCAACCCCAGAAACAACTTAGGAGAGAGGAGACCCAGGAGGCAGCATCTAATCTCCCAGATGATTCTGATAAAAATCAGGAGCCTAGCCTCCTCTGTGCCTCCCCTTTGTGTCCCCTGGAGGTGTAAGTATTACACCTCCTAGCCCGAGAAACAGGTGCCCTGACTCTGTGGTTATCTAAGGTCACTCTCCCAAATGGAAATCCTTCCTGATTCCTTCCTAGAATTCTTATCTGATACCATTCCTTCTTCAAGCAGAGATTTTGGCGGGGCTTGAGATCTGAGTTACTTTCTCATCACCTGTCTGTGTTCTCCTTGGACTCTGGTTTCTGAAGGGTCCCAAAGGGGAGAATTCTGTGTAGAACTGAAGCTACATTTCTGTGTCTTACACCCATGGCAACACTGTGAATAGGGAAGAAATGGGTTCTAGCAACTTCTCAGAGAACTGTGCCTTCACAAAAGGAGATACCCCATGTATCAGAAGGCATCCCTGTCTTAAAATCTACCAACATCCAATGCACATAAACCTAATTTCATGGACCCTTCTGCCATGGTAACTAGGTAAGGTTATCTTTTCTCAACAGTTGCTTTCTCCCCATGGGCTAAGTATGTTTGAATCTCAAGAAAGTAGGTACAGATATGAAACCAAGAGATTTAAAGAGAAGCATATACTCAAAGGTAAAAACTCTTCTCGCTTCCTCCAAATATTTTTATCCTTCAGGTGGGAAGACATTTTAAGAAGTGCCTTGCTAGAACAGTGTAAGCGAAAATAGAACACAAAGGTGGAGAAAACAGGTAAGGAGAGGCTGGAGAGACAGCTCCATGGGGAAGGTCCTTACAAATGGAAGATCCTGAGTTCCCATCCCTAGAACCCACGTAAGTCAGACACAAGAGTTCTCATGAAATCTCAGCACTCCTACAAGATGGGAGGCAAAGACAAGAGAATCCCAAGAAGCCCGTGGGCCCTCCAGCCTTGCAGACACTGTGGCAAATGACAGAAGATCCTGTCTCACACAAAGTAGAGGGCCAGGATGAACATCACGTGTGTTCTGTGACTTGCACTCATGTATGTGAGCCCACCCACAACAAAGAGAGGAAGGGAGGGAAGGGAGGGGAGGAAAGGAGGGAAGACGAGGGAGGAGAGGGGAGAAGGGGTTGGAGGAGAGGAGGGGAGAAGAGTGGAGGGAAGGAGAGAGGAGAGGAGGGGAAGAGAGGAGAGGGGAGGACTATGCTAGGCATGCTATCACGTACCTGTACTGTACTTCCAACACTTGAGAGACAGATCTTGGTGGAAGGATCAGGAGTTCAAGGTCAGCTTTGGCAAGTTGAAGACTACCCTGATGCTGTCTCAAAAACAAATAAAAATAAACATAAAGTGCTAAGAAATCAAGAAAAATGTTTATTTTCTGATAGATATAATTCGTGATATACTGATTCCCTATTGTCAACCTTCTGTTTAAGAGGAGATTGTTATGACAAAACGGATGGCTAGGAGCACCCATTGCCAAGTGTCTCATCCCACATAGACTTGGACCAAGGACCCTAACAAAGGCAAGTTAGGAGACAAAGGGTTTATCCTGACTCCAGTTTCAGGTGACAGTCCATCATATCAAAGATGTCACAGAAGCAGGAGCTTGAGAGAGTTGGTCACATTATCTCTGTAATCAGAAACACAGAGTAATGCAAACTAGTGTCTCATTCACTTCCTCCACCCCTAGCATCCCCTGCCTAGGGAATGGCACCACCCACAGTGAGCGGGTCTTCCCACATCAATTAACATAATCAAGATGGCTCCTCTGGACATGCCAAAGGCCAACCTGATCCAAAGAGTCCCTCACGGGGACCCTCTTCCCAGGTAGCTCTAGATTGTATCAAGTTGGCAATTCTAACAAAGCATCATGCTCTTCAACACTAGCACAATTTCAGAGTTTTGTGGCTGTCTACATTCTCACCATGTCTTGGTGCAGGGTTGGATGATACCTGGGCATCTATCTTTTGCAAATTTTTCTTTGAAAAAGTTTTGATTTTCATTGGATTTTCGAATACCCTCCTCAGCTTCTCTATGCTGGTAAAGCAGCAGTACCTTGCTCCTGTATGTGAGGAGTGGACACACCCTGAGGAGTGGACACACCCTACGGACTATTTAGATACTGACATGGGGCAGTCTGAGAAGAAAGCAGAATCTTATTGCTTAGTGCTTAGGGGCTCTTGGGTGAAAAATATTTTTAGATACTATGGTGAATAATTCATGAGTGAGAAAGCTTTGTCAGATCAAGGAAATTCAATATTTTTGTTTGTAATTTCTCTTTACATATTTTAGCTAGTGTCTTTAAGAAGTAGGCCCACAATGATTTCACTTTGGATATTGGACATGAGTTCCTATCTTCCCTTGATACAAAGATAGATGATCACTCCCTAGCCTCTGGTCAGTGTCTTTTTGTTTGTTTGTTTGTTTGTTTGTTTGTTTGTTTCAAGACAGGGTTTCTCTGTGTAGCCCTGGCTGTCCTGGAACTCACTCTGTAGACCAGGCTGGCCTCGAACTCAGAAATCCACCTGCCTCTGCCTCCCAAGTGCTGGGATTAAAGACATGTGCCACCACTTCCTGGCCCTGGTCAGTGTCTTGTCCAGTCTCATCTAGAAGCTAGGATCAATGTATGCTAGCCCATTTCATTCATATATATATATATGAATTCATATATATATATGATGGGATATATATATATATATATATATATATATATATATATATATATATATATATATATATATATATATATATATATATATATAT
>JANHMN010000021.1:31557949-31569564 GCA_030674055.1 Rhabdomys pumilio
ATATGATGGGATATATATATATATATATATATATATATATATATATATATATATATATATATATATATATGTGATGGGTGGTATTTTGTCTGCATATGTTTGTACACCACTTACATACAGTGCCCACAGAGGTCAGACCCACCTGAGATGGAGTTACGAATGATTTTGAGCTGTCATTTAGATGCTGACAACTGAACCTGGTTCTCTAAAAGAGCAGCTGGTGCTCTTGACCATTGAGTCATCTCTCCAGCCCCTACAGTAGCCCTTAAAAAAATTATATTACATTGTTGACTTGGAGATATGAGCACCTACATTCCATATCTTTTTATTTTCAAATTATTTCATCTAGTGATAGAGAAGAGAAAAGGCTCGTTTAGCCTACATCCTCTGCGAAGACAATGGAAACTAAAAATGAACCAAGATCTCTTGCCCCCAAGTATGAAACAGGAGAAATAAGTCTCCTCTCCTTCCTATATAAGCTTTATAAATCAACCTGACATTTCTTTCCTGGAGCACGATGCTTCTGTAAATGCAATTTTACAGTTCCTGAAAGCAGGGACATCTTGGCCTATTTGAGGGAGCTTAGAATCATGGGAAGGAAACTGTTTAAACATCATGTATAATCACACATGCCTCATCCCACTATGTGAAGGTTAACCCTTACTGTCAACTTGAAAAGAGCTAGAAATACCTAGAGATAAGTCTCTGGTCTATCTGTGAAGGATTATTTAAATTAGGTAAACAGAGGCACAAAGTCATACCCTAAATGCCAGACTGGATAAGCAGGGGAAAGTAACTGAATACCATCATACATGGCTTTCTACTACCTCACCATAGATGTGACTTGCCAGGTCAAGATCCTGCTACCGGGTGCCATATCTTCTCCTCCATGAAGTGTGAGCTTCGGTTAGAATATTTTGTCACAGCAACCAGACAGGTACCTAATGTACACTACCTGCATATCTTTCAGAAAGGACTTATTTTGACTTATAGTTTCAAGGGGATACAGTCAGTCCTGTGAAGGAAGACATGGTAGCAGGTGAGATGGTATGCGTAGCCACATACTAAGGAAGAAGAAAGTAAACAGGAAGTGGGCCCAGGTTGCGAAGCCTCAAGACCCTCCCACAGTGACTCACTTCCCCCCAGTGACTCACTTCCCCCAGTGAGACCCCACTTGCTGAAGGTTCATCCTTCTGCAACATCACTACCAGCTGGGGGAGGATCAAGTGTGCAAACATGGGAACCATAGTGAACATTTTCCATTCAGACCACAATGATGGAGATGGTGATTTCTGTGTTTTGATTTTGAGAGAGACAGTCTCATGTGGGCAAGGAATCCAAGCCCTGTCTGGAATCCACCATACAGCCAAAGATGATTGTGAACTCCTGAGTCTCTTCCCTTCTCCTCAGGAGAGCCTTCAAGCCAGGCTGCTAGTTTGTATTTGTCTGTTGTCAAACTACTACCTGGTAGTTCCTGCAGACTGACCTTAATTGTTGTTATGGTAACTACACACATCCTTTGGTTTATGGTTTAGGGTAAATAAATCTTTTTGGACTTTATGTCACATTGAATGCACTGTGCCAGGTACTCTATTGCCACCCTTTTGTGTTTAAAGAACAAAATCTGCTGAGCCATCTCCATAGCCCAGTCTCAAGTGATTTCGTAACCTCTACTGAGATGATCAAAGTTTTCTTTATGAATATGCTAATGTAATAGATTATAATGGTAAAATTCGCTAGTGACAAATTCATTGAAAATCTATATTAACCATGTTTTGTGTTTTAATGCACTGCTGAATTAAATTTATAAATATTTTAACTAGAAGGCCTGCATGAATAGAGTCGTACCTGAGACATTTTTTCTGTTTTTTGTTGTTGTTGTTGTTTGTTTGTTTGTTTGTTTTTTGTTTTTTGAGACAGGGTTTCTCTGTATAGCCCTGACTGTCCTAGAACTCACTCTGTAGACCAGGCTGGCCTCGAACTCAGAAATCCGCCTGCCTCTGCCTCCCAACTGCTGGATTAAAGGCATGCACCACCACTTGCCCGGCTTACCTGAGACATCTAAGTGCTGAATTACTCATTTCTCTGTCTTTCTGTCGCTCTGTTATGCTTATTGTCTGAGTATTATAGTTTGTTTTCCTTTGATGTGAAGGTTATGTTCCTTCCATTGAAAGTGATTTTTCTCTGCCCCAGGATATGTAAATAGCATAGAATCACCAGTTTCTTGGTGCTCAGCTGAATCTTATTGGCACTATATAAATCTGGTGTCCTTTTCAAAGACATCTCTGTGTGATTGATCTCCTGCAGTGTAAGAAATCACTGGGTGGGAACATCAATAACCATCTATCATCTCTGTAACCCTAAGGTCTTAGCTTAGCAGGAAATTTTGGCTTGAAGTTCCTGAGTTTGTGGTCAGGTACTGATGGCTGGGGCTGCAGGCATGAGAAGGCTTTGTTGACTTCAGACTGACTCGCTAACATGACTGGCAGGTGGACCAAGGGCGTCTGTTCCTCTTCTACTAACCTCTCCAGAGGATTACTGAGTAGGCCTGGCTTTGTCTAGAGCAAGACAGATGCAGTGCCTTTTACTGACCCACTTTGAGAAGTCACACACTGTCTTGCTTTTGTCTTAATCCTCTTGGTAGCACCAGGCTAGCCCTGATTCTGCCCTGAGTTGGGGACTGGACTGTATGAGGGTATTGTTTTCAGAGGCATGGCTCATCAGCTTGTCTTGCAGAATAAGCCCCATAACCTCTTGGAATCTTTTCAGTTATTTCATGGAGATCAGTCAGGTTCTAACTCTTAGGGCTCATGCTTTGAATATTTTGTCCTAAGCTGGTTGTGGTATTTTGGAAACCTTGGAAAGTATCCCTTGCTGAAGGAAACAGATCATTTGGAGTGTGATTCCTTGGGTGTAAATAATCTCTGGCAGCTTCCTGACTCAGTCTCTCTGCTTCCAGGTCTACCTGTGAACAGCAGTCTTCTGTCACATGCTTTTGCAGCCATGATGATATGTTGAATGCATATGGCCAAGAAACTATGGACTGAACCTTCTGAGACTGTGAACCAAAGTAAACAATTCTTCTCTTGATTTTTTTTTTTTTGGTCAGGTATTTATTCATGGCAATATTGAAGTAAATCATACAGCATTTCATAGTTTTTAGGAGCTTTACCCTGAATTTTTAGTTAAATATTCTGTAGGTTTTTAGTCAGAAAGTTCTTTCTCTCTCCAAAATTATCCATAACATGTATAATCATATATATACATATATAAAACTTTATACATATGTGTCTCACTGTGATCATCTAGAATTTTTACAGCTTTATCCTAATTATATAATTTCCCAGACCTTAAATATTTGGTCTGGCTATCAGATATCTTTATATTTGAAAGTTTTAGCTACATGTTTTCATTAGTTTTCTTGCTGCTCTATTAAAAATTAACCCTGATAAAAACCACTTAAGTGGGAAAGGGTTTATTTTGTCTCTCTGTTTTAGGATGCACAGTCCATCAAGGAAAAAAGTGATCAAAGCAGTAGCTAGAGGTAACTGGTTACATTGTATCCATAGTCCAGAGTCAGACTTGAATAATTTTCACTTGGCTTTACTTTCTTGTTCTTTGTTGTTGTTGTTGTTGTTGTTGTTGTTGTTGTTGTTGTTGTTGTTGTTGTTGTTGTTTTCGAGACAGGGTTTCTCTGTATAGCCTTGGCTGTCCTGGAACTCACTCTGTAGACCAGGCTAGCCCCAAACTCAGAAATCCGCCTGCCTCTGCCTCCCAAGTGCTGGGATTAAAGGTACTTTCTTGTTCTTATCCAGTCTAAGACCTCAGCTCCTGGAATGAAACAGCCCACATTTAGGATGGGTCTTCCCACATAAATAAGTTGAATCTAGACGATCCCTCACAATCAAGAGAGGCTTGTCTCTTCCATGTGTCTGCATCAGTGATTCTCAACCTTCCCAATGCTGTGACCCTTTCATACAGTCCCTCACATTGTGGTGACCCCCAGCCATACAATTATTTTCATAAACACATCACATAACAGTAGCTATAATTTTGCTACTGCTATGAATCCTAATGCAAATGTCTGGAATGCAGGCTATCTGATATGCGACCCCTGTGGTAGGGTTGTTTGACCCCCAAATGGGTGGTGACCCATAGGTTGGGAACCACTGGTCTAGATCCTAACTTGTTGACAATATTACCCATGCATCCTATGGGGTTTTTATTGTTGTTGTTGTTTGTTTGTTTTGAGATAGATGACCAGTTGTTCCAGTAGCATTAAGAGAACAGACCATGTTTCTAACATTGATTTGAGATCTCTCCTGCACTATAATAAATTTCTGTAAGCAGCTGGGACTATCTCTAGACTATCATAATACAAAATAACAACAGAAGGCTCTGGAGTGTGGTACAAATGACTTTAATATTTTCCAAGGAAGGCTATGTTGATATCTGGTCTGAAACAGATTTAAGTGGGGGAACATTTATCTATGTTTCCTTTATTTAGTTTCTTTGTTTTGTTATCTAAGATGTTGTAATTGTCCCATAACTTTGCAGGAATTATATGTGTGGTAGTTTGAATGAGAATGGCCCTTCACAAATGTGAATCTGTTTCCGTTGGTGGACTGTTTAGAAAGACTTAGAAGATGTGGGTTGGTAAGAGGAGGTATGTTGCTGACAGTGATTTTGGAGATTTTAAAAGTCCACACCAGGCTGTCTCCCTAACTTTCCTGCTTACTGCCTGTTGATCAGGATATAAACTCTCAGCTACTGCTCCATCAACATGCTTGCCTGCTTGCAGCCATTCTTCTCGCCATGATGGTCATGGACTCACCCTCTGAAACTGTAAGCAAGCACCACAATTAAGTGCTTCTTTTTAGAAGTTGCCCTTGGTAATGGTGTCTCTTTACAGCAATAGGAAAGTAACTAAGATAAAAGGTTAAACAATAAATGTTATCAGAGTTTCTAGAATTGAACTATCTGCACAAGAATCCTTCAAGGTTGTAAATTGGCATTTCGTGGTTCTTATTTATAGTTACTTTAGTATTGAGGGTGTGGTGGGGTCTTAGTTAGGATTACATTGTTGTGACGAGACACAATGATCACAGCAACTCTCACAAAGCACAATGTTTAATTAGGGCTAGTTTTCAGTTTCAGAAGTTCAGTCCATTATCATCACGACAGGAAGCAAGTCAGTATGCAGGCAGACATGGTGCTGGACGAGCTGAGAGTTCTACATCTTGATCCTAAGGCAGCCAGGAGGAGACTGGAATTCCACACTGGGTGGAACTTGAACATAGGAGACCTCAAAGCCCACCTCCAACAAGGTCACACCTCCTAATAGTGTTATGGGCCAATCATATTCAAACCACCATTGATGGTTAGTTTGAATTGTCAAGTTGACATAATCTAGAATCCCCTGGGAAAAGGGTCTAAGTGAATAGGAGTGAATGGATTAGGGTGACCTGTGGACATGTTATGTGGAGAGAGTACCTTGGGTATTTTCAATTGAAATGGGAAGACCCATCCACTATGGGTAGCACTATTCTCTTAGCAGGTCATCCTGGGTTGTATTAGAGCGAGCACATAGAACATCAGTATGCATGCACGCATTTGCTCTGCTCTTGACAGTGGATGTGCCATGACCAGCTGCTTCAAGTTCTAGCTGCCTTGACAGCCCTGCAATGATGGAGCATAACCTGGAATTAAAAGCTAAAACAAGCCCCTTTTCCCTAAATCACTTTTGTCACTGTATCTTATTATAGCAAGAGGAAACGAAACTAATTCAGGAAGTCCCTAAAAAAAATGAGCTTGTGGCTTCCATCTCTTTTCTAGACACTGTGAAATATGTATTTGACATGGCCTTCATAAAAATAACTTGAAGTGTCAGGGAGGTATCGAGTATACAGGGATGCTAGCACCCAAGGCTAGCACCCTGAGTTCAGTCCCTGGAACCCATGTGGAAGAGAGAACCAGTTCTCCCAAATTATCATCTGACCTTCACAGACACAGGGCGCTATGTGTGCTGAGCACATGGAAGTTCAGGAAGGATAGCATGTCTGTCTGGTGGGAGCTGTCAGGGTCCCAGCTGGGGGCTCTGGCAGACCTAATGATCTAGGCTCAGCCACCCCTCCTCAACACCCTAGTTAAAGAGACAAGTTATCATGAGAAGCAGAGAAAAGGAAGAGGGACAACACAGAAGTCACTTCACACCCCCACATGTACCCTCCAGGTCCTGATGCAAGGTTCAGGTTTAAACAGAAGGTAAGAAATCCCCAGAATTAGAGAATCTTGGTCAAGGTGGTTCTTAGGTATTATGGCTGCACTCTATTCTGTAAGGCTTTCTGATAAGTGGTCAACACTGTGTGAACACTATTTCCTTTAAAAAAACTTTTTTCCCTTCTTACTTATTTATTTTAAAATATTTTTTATTTTTCTTTCACATATTATATCCCAACCACACTGTCACTCTCTTCAGACACATCAGAAGAGGGCATCGGACCCCATTACAGGATGGTTGTAAGCCACGATGTGGTTCTTGCGAACTGAACTCAGGACCTCTGGAAGAGCAGTCAGTGATCTTAACCTCTGAGCCATCTCTCCAGCCTCCAAGATTCTCTAATTTCTTATCTCCTTGAAGGAAGGAATTCAGAAAAGAGAAACAGACAGTTGGAATAGAAGTTTATAAGTAGAATAACTACTCCAAAGAGAGTTTGGAGTATGTTGCCTCAAGGCGAAGAGCAGCCTAGTGGGTCTGTGTTGTGTATTTTATTTTGTTTTTCTTGTGTGTGTGTTTGTGTATATGTTTGTGTGTGTGGTGTGTGTGTGTGCCTGTGTGAGCACTTCGATGAAGATCAAAGGAAAGCACTGGATCCCATGAAGTGTAGTGACAGGCAGTTGTGAGCTGCCCTACTTCTGGGAGCTGAACTCAGACCCTCTGGAAGAGCAGCAAGAGCTCTTAACTGCTGAGCCCTCTCCCAGCCCCCTAGTTGCAAGTTTTAAACAAAAACTATGAATATTTATAAGGTAGGTAGCATATTTATGAGATTAAAACAACCATTTTCTCCTATCCCAAATCATGGTGAACACTATCTCCCTTTTAGGTATTCCTCCCCACAGTCTCCATAAAAGTGGAAGTCTGTTGAATAACAATGCACATGGTATAACATCACCTGGTCTTCCGAAGATACAGCCCCTTCATTAGTGCACATGTATGGGAGAATGCCCTGGTACCTTAGTTTCCAATGGAAACATCCTCAATGCAGCAGCTGCAAGTATGTTTAACCACAAGGATACTTAGTGACTCTCAGACGGCACAGCTACAGTTTTCCCTAGTTACTGTGTATCTACCTCCTTGGTATCAGAGCTGAGTATGATTATAGGAAACCTAGAGTTGGATAACTGGTTGGTGTGGGAGCACATCCTTTTTGAATATTTGGTGTCAGAATCAAACTGCAGTAAGTATTGAGAGGAGACAGGAGCTTCATTTGGTTGGAAGCAGTGCTACTGAACATCACAGAAGGTAAGAGTGAACTTGACAGCACGAGGGGAGCCCAGGGCCTGCCCCCATTTCTACTGACACCTGCAGTCACTGCAGTGCCAACATGGAGAGATGGCATCACTGAAAAGCCACTCTGGGAAGATCTCGGCAGAAGAGGAAAACAGTAAGAATGGTATCCATGGAGATGTCCTCTGTTTCCAAGGAGCACAATGAACACTGCTACTTTGTTTCACTTTGAAACTTTTCCTGGGAAGAGCTGGCAACCTGCCTTCTGGATTAAATTTATTCTATGTTATAAAAATTAAAACCTGCCACAGAAATCAGCAGGAATCATAGTCGAGGAAAAGAAGGAAGCAGGCTAGGCTTCCTAAAGGCAAGATTCTGACTAGGAGGAAAATATATGAATTATTGAATTATCTGCGTGTTGATTATTCTATTGCTGGATGCGTACCTTTGTATTGCTGCCATTTCTGGGCTGGTATAGCTATAAATAGAGCAATTCTTTTCAAACCACCTCCAAAGGCACACTTTCTTCAGATTAAAAAAACTAGGAAGGCATTCACTTAAATTAGGCAAGAAACCAGAACTAAGCCTAGAAAATTATTTCAGTACTGACTAATGTCACCATTTTATTTTTAACCTATATGATAGATCATAATAGAAACTTATTTTTAAATTCTAAAATGACTAATTTTTTTTGCATCAGGGAAACTACTTTAAAATTAAGTCTAATATTATGATAACTTACTTTAATGTAAAATTTGGGGGGAAATTTTTATTGAGTATTGTGGTGGTTTGAATAGGCTTGGCCCACAGGAAATGGCAATATTAGGAGGTATGGCCTTGTTGGGGTGGGTGTGGCCTTGTTGGAGGAAGTGTGTCATTGTGGGCGTGGTCTTTAAGGTCCAATGCTCAAGCTTTGCCATATGTGGAAGAGAGATTCTCCTCCTGGCTGCCTGCAGAAGATAGTCTCCTCCTCTTGGCTGCCTTAGGATCAAGATGTGGAACTCTCAGCTGCTCCAGCACCAAGTCTGCCTGCATGTTGCCATGCTTCTGCCATGATGATACTTCTGACTGAGCCTCTGAAACTGTAAGCCAGGCCCCAATGAAATATTTTCCTTTGTAAAAGTTGCCTTGGTCATGGTGTCTCTTCACAGCAAAGAAACCCTAAAAAGACAAGCATATGTTCCATAGAAAATATGGCTGCATGATTCTGAAGTTCAGGTCATTATGGACATTACTGAGAACCCCATCTAAGCAGATGGGTGACTCTATAAAGTCTATGACGTAAGAGTTCTCAAGTTCTTCATGGATTCCTTACATTTAGGGTATATGTGCAGATTAAGTTTCCCAGTGTTCAAAGAGCCAAATAAATTTGTTTTACAATTGTGATGTGTCATGCTCTGCTTAAAACTCTTCCCATGGAGTCTTTCATGACTGAGGCCCACTCCACGCTATTCTTACCTCCAATTCTCGACTTCATACTTTCTATTCAACTTTTTTTTATGCTAACACAAGATGCTCAACCATGCCCCAGTGATCCATTTTGCCCCCAAAGACTCTTCCTTTTCTCAATATATTTATCCCTGAGAACTCAGTTCAGTTCTTAGGATATGCGATTAGTTTTCTCATCCCTTGGTTAACGTTCTCTTTTTTCTTGCCATGGTACAGCATCCGTGTGCCTCTCCCCATAGATCACGAGTCACCGCAGAATGTGCACTTCTGAAAGCAACGGCAGGATCCTTTTTTTTTCTTCAAAGTTGTGTATGGAAGCTAGCCTTGTTTGTGTTTAGCAAGTGCTCGCTCTTCCATTTAGTGAGAGCCCCACCCAGCAATAGCTATAGGTCACTCATCCTTGCATCTTGGCCTCTGTCAGATTTCCCTCATCCTACTGCATAACACTGTGTGTGTCATCTTTAACAGATGAGCAAAGGTCAAGTTGGGACAGTCCCTCATCATGTCCACTACACAAGTCGACCTCAGTGTGTCTAAGCATATAAACACATTCAGTTTAAGCTATAAATATGTGCATAATTTAATCCAAAAATTTCACTTAGACAATAAAAACTAAAAGGCTAAATATTTGTGGTAGGTGCAGAAACTAAATGTCATTGGAAATTTGCACAGGGGACAGTCTCCTTGGAGAAAGAGCATCTCAGCCTTGTGCCGAGTCCTTAAAGGGAGTCAATTATTATTAATGAAGGACTCTAGTGTGCACAATGCTTTATTTTCTTTTTTTGGAGAAACCCTGTCTTGGAAAACCAAAAAAAAAAAAAAAAAAAAGAGTTGCCTTGGTCATGGTGTCCACTCACAGCAGTAAAACCCTAACTAAGACACCATGTATCTCGGTTGTTTCAGTGATCTGCTTTTTTCAACAATGTATATTAATAATGTGTATTAACAATAATTTACAATAAACAAAATACTTCATTTTAATAAAAGACAGTAACAAGAATATAATTTTTTTTTTTTTTTTTTTTTTTTTTGGTTTTTCGAGACAGGGTTTCTCTGTGTAGCTCTGGCTGTCCTGGAACTCACTCTGTAGACCAGACTGGCCTCGAACTCAGCCTGACTCTGCCTCGCAAGTGCTGGGATTAAAGGCGTGCGCCGCCGCCGCCGCCGCCGCCGCCGCCGCCGCTACCACCACCACCACCCGGCAAGAAAATAATTTTAAATTGTAACCAACATCACAAAACCCAGGTAATCAACATTATTTTTATTGGTAGGTTTCCTGACATACTTCCCTAATTTTTACCATACACTTTTGCCGTATACCATTTGAGGGACACCGATGGTTGTTGTTTATCGCCTTCTATAGAAAATTAGCAACTTAATTCAGTCTTGCTTCTAGAATGTTCCTCTTGTTCTACCTACTTCCTTTTTCTTTGGCTCAATATATTACCCGAAAGAAAAATCTAAAGTTAGACAGAATTATCCAGCCCATCGTCCATGGGATATATAGTCCTCCATAGTCTGGAGGAAATAGAAGTCATAGCATTTTACAACTGTGGTGGCAGGAGCATGTGGCAGTGACTATATGCAGAAGCTGCTTGTCACATGCCATTGGTCAGGAAACAGAATGCTTAGCTGGACGTGAAGCTGGTTTATAAACCTTAAGTCCCCATTTTATGCCCCTACATATGCCAGCTAGCTCTCCCTAGCTCTTGGAATCTCCAAGTCCAAAGGATTTCATAATCTCCCCGATCAATGCCAGCAGCTGGGACCATGTGTTTAAACCTGGGAGCCCGTGAGTCACATTCAATCTGCAGCAGCTGCTTGGAGGTTCTTTCCTATTCTGAGACCTCTCTCTGGCTTTGCACCCTGTCACCACACTTCTGAGTCAGCAGAGTGACAGAGCATTCGGGGGAGCCTACTAAAGCACAGCTAATTTGTATACAATTAGTGAGGCCCATGGAAGTGCACTCCCAGCAGTGTGTAGGGACACCTCAACTCTTGAGACTTCTCTGTGCCTAGCAGGGAACCAAGGAGGCAGGAGATATGTGACTGAAGGGAAGCTGGGGTGGGGAAAGATAACGGACTTAACCACTGCAATTCAAACTTCCGGCTGCCAATTTTTCAGAACCTGACTGGCCTGAGGGACCCATGAAGGGGTCCTAGACTGCAGAAGAGGTCTTTTAGGCTGAAACATGCCTCAGTTGATGTCAGTTGATGTAAGGGGGAAAGATAAATATCTTCCCTCCCTCCTCAAGGAAAGGAGAATGACAAAGGCAGAGGGCAAGAAAGAGATAGAGGGGAGAGGGGAGAGGGGGAGAGAGGAGAGAGGGGGGGAGAAGGGAGAAGGGAGAAGGGAGGGGGGAGAGGGGAGAGGGGGAGAGAGGAAAGAGGGGAGAAAAGGGAGAGGGGAGAGGGGAGTGGGGAGAGGGAGGAGAGGGGAGAGGGGAGAGGACAGAGGGGAGAAAAGGGAGAGGGGAGAGGGGAGTGGGGAGAGGGAGGAGAGGGGAGAGGGGAGAGGACAGAGGGGAGAGGGGAGAGGGGAGAGGGGAGAGGGGAGGAGAGGGGGAGAGGGGAGAGAGGGGAGAGAGAGGGGAGAGAAGGAAGAGGGAGGAGGGGAGAGGGGAGGGAGAGAGGGAGAGAGGGAGGGAGGGAGGGGGGG
>JANHMN010000021.1:31578979-31694897 GCA_030674055.1 Rhabdomys pumilio
TGTGTGTGTATGTATATGTGCATGTGTGTATGTATGTGTATGTGTGTACATATGTGTATGTGTGTGCATGTGTTACAAGTCAGGAACTGAGAAACAGAATCATGAAAGTGGAGGAAGGATCTGAAGGGGAGGAGGAGGAAAAGGATACAATGGGATTCATGTGGAGTGAAAGCAGAGAGGAGGAGATTACAGGGAGGTGGGGAACCAGCAGGAAGGCGGAAGTGGGCACGAAGGAGGGGGATGAGTAAGGAAGAGTACATCGCACGTGTGCTGAAAACCAGAACTTCGCATACTAACTCTCAAGTAACCTCGTAGAAAGTGCTAAGCCCTTTCAGTTTGAGAGCCTGTCGTCCTGTTCGGCCCAGTGTTTTGTCCGGGTCCCTACTGCACACTTCTGCTTCCTCGGGATTTTTCTACCATCACCTTTCACTTCTCTTCTCCATGAGAAGCTTGGGTCCCTCAAGTCTTGAAGTTTCCAGCCCATGAGTCCAAAGCTACATAGTTTAGACAGGGGTGTCTTTATCCTGAGAGGAGAGCTTTTAATCTGTTTCATTTTCAACAGAACAGGATATTTTGTTCTTTGTTTGCTTACTTTTTAAGACCATGTCTCTTTGTCTCTTTGTCTTTTTTTTTTGGTTTTTGAGACAGGGTTTCTCTGTGTAGCCCTGGCTGTCCTGGAACTCACTCTGTAGACCAGGCTGGCCTATGTCTCTTTGTCTTAAGCTTTATATCAGTCAGGATTCCCTAGCTCAGTGGTTCTCAACCTTCCTACTGCTGCCACCCTTTAATTCAGTTCCTCGTGTTGTGGTGACCCCAACCATAAGGTTATTCTTGTCCCTACCTCATGACTATAATTTTGCTACTGCTATGAATTATAATGCAAATATCTGATATGCAGCCCCTGTGAAATGGTCATGACCCATAAATCAAGAACCACTGTCCTAGAGTAACAGAACTTATAGAGTGAATCTCCCTCTCTCTATAGAAATGGGATTTATCAAAGTGACTTACAGGTTGTGGTCCAGTTAATTGAACATTGGCTGCCTATGAACGGAAGAACCAAGATGGCAGTAGTCATTCAGCCCGTGAGACTGGGTCTCAGCTGGTCTTCAGTATATACTACAATTCTGAGAAAGTAGACGATAATGCCAGTGAAGGAATGGACTTGCTGGCAGGGTGAGAGCAAGCAGACAAGGAGGGAGAGCTTCCTTCTCCCATGTTCTTACATAGGTTTCCAGCAGAAGGTGGAATCCAGGTTAAAGATGGGTTTTCCCAGCTCAAAATATATGGGTTAAAGGTGTGTCTTCCTGCTTCAAAGATCTGGATTAAAACTGCGTCTTCCCACTTTTAATTAAGCAAAAACCTCTCATAGATGTGGACCACCATTTTTGGATTTTAGCTAATTAGATGTAGTCAGGTTGACAAAGAAGAATGGCCATCACAAGTTTGCTATGTAACCCAGGCTAGCTTAAAACTTACATTCCTTGTGTCTCTGTCCTTCTCAGTCTAAGTCTGGAATTGCAGGAATACATGACCACAAATGCTCAACCAAAAAAGATTTTAAATTCAAAAAAAAAAAAAAATCAAAAAAAGTTTTACCAGATTGAAGATGGTAGCTCACACCATAATTTTAACTACTCAGAGGAAAGCGGCAAGAGGACCAAGTTAAGTGTTCAAGGACCCCCTGGGCTACATCCAAAGTAAGTTCATGGATAACCTGGAAACTTCGTGAAACCCTGTCTCAAATTAAACTTTACTATGGGCTGTCAAGATGGCACAGCAGACAGAGGAGCTAACCACCGAGGCTACCAACTGAAGTTTCATTCCCAGGACCCACACAGTGGAAGGAGAAAAACAGCTTTCACAAGTTGTCTTCTGACCTCTACATACACACCATGGGAGCCCTCCCCCAGTCACATAGCAACGTGAATTTTTGAAAGATTTTAAAACAGCACTTGCCTAGTATACTCAGGGCCTTGGTGTCATTCTCTGGTACCACCTTTAAGAAAGAAAGAAAGGAAGAGAGAAAGAAAGAAAAAAAGAAAGGAAGAAAGAAAGGAAGGAAAAGAAAGAGAGAAAGAAGGAGAACACAAATAAAGGAAGGAAAAAGAGTCAAAGGGAAGGAGGGGGAAAATGAAGGGGAGAAGAGGAGAGAAAGAGAAATGAAGAACTTGAGAGGCTTAGGCATGAAGATTAAGCATTCAAGGATGGTCTGGGCTAAATAATGAGACTGCTTCAAAAATAAATAATAAGTAAATAAAGAAAGGAAGGAAGGAAGGAAGGAAGGAAGGAAAAATATATTAAATATGTCTTCAACACATAGGAAGTACAGAGCCTTTACAGAAAAGGATCCAGTTCCAAAGAACACATGGTTGTCGGCACTAAACACTCATTGTTTCAAAAAGGAGATTCTGAGTGTCAGCCTACTGTGTGCCAAACACTTTCTCCATTAAAATAATAGGATGGATATTATTTAGAACCAGGGCCAGCTCAGTAATCCCTTCTACCTAACATAACATAAACTGTGCCGCATGTCTGGAAGAAGTCCTATCTCTGAGCCGAGGCATCAGCAAGCTCAGTGATAAGAAGGAAGGAGAGGAAGAGAGAAGGGCAGACCTTTCTGGTCCTACCTGGCCACCCGTTGTCTCTGGACCAATACTACACAGGGCTGGATGCCATATTAAACAGTTTGCAGTAGAACTTAGTTTAAGTAGCCTAAACTGGCCCGGTGTGTTGTTAACGTTCCTTTTCTGTCATTTAAAATAAATATTTACATTTAATTTATGTTTTAAATAATTTTATTTAAGTAAAAATGTTTGGGAGCTTTTGTATTCTATACAGTATAAACTGCACTGGATTCCAAGGCTTTTCCATTTCTGTTTTCTATCCTCAAGACTACTGAGCTGCTGCTATGGCTCTTGCTTTGTTTTCTTTCATAACCAGGGTAGGCACCTTCACATAAAATCTTACTTTTCATTCCTTCTCTGCCGTTCTTTTCTGGAATTATCACTTTACGTAGTTATACCTGCAATGATGCAGCACCGGAGGAAACCATGATCAATTCTCCTATTCCAACACTGTGTGATCCCCTAACTCTATTGTTCACCAGGAAATGTTCAAGTGCACCCACAGTTGATCCTAGGAAGTAGTATAGTATCACATCTCACAGACAGGGAATGTATTCAACATCTAAGATTCATAGGACAAGGACAAGGCTAAAAACAAAAACAAACAAAAAAAAACCCTTTTCCCCCAGCTCATGGGGCTCTGTTGAGGTGGCCATGAGGACAAGTCAGTATTTTCATATTGATCAGTCCATCAATGATTGATTGACTGATGACTTGATATGTAGTAGCCGAGGCTGGCCTCCGATCACTGAGATGCTCCAGAGTCTACCTCCCAAGTGCTGGGATTGAAGTGTGCCGCGCCAACCCCAACCAGCGGGAATAAGACTCGACACAACAGGATCCTTCTCACGGCAGTTTACTCAGGAAGCATAAGTAGCTTGTACAGCTCTTGGAAGCAAGTGGCCCCGACCCAAGGCGGGCGCAGCTTAAATCAAGGCAAGGGACCAATGCACTAGTGCCACGTGGCGACTCCCCATGAATCCACGTAGAATCTGACCATGGGAGACACAGCCTTCATGCCAAATATGGACTTGTTTATCACATCGCTCTCGGGAAGCGGGCACCATCTTAGGGTGAGGTCCAGGCATCTTACATTGAAGGTGTGCACTACCATGTCCAGCTCTTTCCAAACTCATAGGACACCTTTTTTCAAGTTGCTGAGTTCATGTCCTAGAACCAATCTCCCCTACATACTGAGGGGTGTGTGCGTGTGTTCTTGAGTTGTGGTCTGTGTTGTGTTACTGCTGACAAACACTGCCATGCTCTTGAGAATTTTTTCAGTTCTCTCAGGTAGAGCCAAAGAGGCTTTCAGCCTGAGATCAGGATTCCCTGCTCTGTGGATGCCTCCTCCAGTGTAGACCTGCGCTTTCTGCTCCAGCACTTGCCTGGCCTGGTTCCTATCCCCAGTGACCCATCTTCTAAAGTCTCTTCCTTGTGTCCCCTACACTTCCAAACTGCCAGGATCTCAGTGGAGTCGATCTGGGGCATGAGGAAAGAATTTTCCATACATCTTTTATTTTCAAGGAGATGCCTCCTAAATCAAATGCATTTCTGCTGATATTTCAGGCTGACGGATCTGACGTTGAAGGGCGGGCATGCCAGGCTCCTGGTAACTGAGTAGAAGGATTGGTCTGTTCCACAGTAGGTTGCTGGAGGCCATACTTCAAAGCTGCTTTGATTCTTGCATCATCTCCTTCTCCACTTCTGAACACAAGAGGGACATTGGGGATAAAGACCAGTGAGGATACGTTGACACATACAGCTCCTCTGATATCCTATCAGAGCATAAGGAGGGGACAGTAAAGGCTTAGACTGTTTTCTGTTGCTATAATAGAGTTCCTAAGACCAAGTAATGTATAAAGAAAAGAAATTTATTTCCTTTATAAATGTGGAGGCTAGGATATCCAAGAAGTTGGATCCAGGATCTGCTCAGACCTGGGATGAGTCTTCTTCCTGCATTGTAATATGATGGGGGTCAGAGGTCATCACATGGCAATATTGGAGAGGGAAGGCCCCCTCCCTCATAGCAGTCTTTAACTACTTATACATCTTCAGGAGGGGAGATACTTTATGAACTATTCTTCCCCTTCTCCCCATAAGGAAATGTTAGCAGCAGGCCCAATTATGTGTCTTAAATAAGTACTCACAGCTTTTGAGAGTCCTGGAATGTGACAGCCCTGTCATATCTAGAAGAAAGTATTCTGCAACCTCTGTCTTCCTCTTTCAAAGCCACTAATGCTGCTGTCCTGTGGCCTTACCTCATTATCTTCTGGAAGTCTCATTCCCCACCCCCGCCCCCGAATCCTTAGGATAAGAAATTAAAGCTTAAATTGCCACCATCTGAACTTCAGGGAAACAGAGGTCTCCTGTGTGGCCCAGTTTCTTACTATGAGTGGCCAATGCCTGTGTCTGCTGATTTCTGGCTGACCCATAGGGAAATCAACTTCCATTGATCTCACTGTAGGGAAACTCAAAAGTTGAATATGAAGTCTCCAGACTGATTTCTGCCAACTCTGATTCGTAGGCTAGGAATACCCTAGTGGTTTTCATTCCTCCATCCAAGACAATGAACGAGCACCATTAGAGACAGGAAGTGTTAGTTTTCCTTGGTTGTCTCTTAGTGCAACTTCCTGACGTAAGAAGTAATCATCTCACAAAGGCATGGTTTTTACTTGTTAGTTTTCCTGACAGAAAGCTAGAACTATCTGTCTTTGTCTTCTCTGAGTTATATAGACGCCAAAACAATGACATCATTTCATTATCAATACAGTAAAACTGTTTTGTATGTTTCCATGAGAACTCTTTAAAATTAGAATTCTGCTAGAAGAAAATCCAGTGTGATTATTAGGTATTCCGTGATAAATATAGGAGGTATTTATCCCTCTTCTTTATTTTTACGTTGTTTTCTTGTGGACTTATATATGACATTATATGCAATGAATTATTAGTGATGGATAAATCCACAATTTTCCTCCAGAGTTTCTTCTTATTAAATAGCACATTAAGCCAGGACTATCACCCAGCAAGAGAGCACCGCTAATCTACCCTGTATGACTCTTGTCACAGTGTAATTCTCTTCAGTGTCTCCCTCTGAATCACATAAGAAACTCTGCTGTGTCCAACACTGCAGTCAACCTCACCCTTATCTTGCAGCCTTATAATAAAATAATCGTTGAACAAACAAATGATATCACCAGGCACTTGAGATAAGTTTATTGTAACAGCCAAGCAATAACTTTGGCAATTTCTTGGCAGCTAAGGCTCAAGGAAAAACCTACAGGTTACAGACTTCTGTTCTAACTACAAGGAGTATGCACATGAAGAGGCCATTTTCCTTGTGTTGACCCCAAGAGGCAATAGTAGAACTGACCAGAACTGTGATTTTATAGAACCAAATACTATCCAAATTACTTTATGGACTTTCCTTAAAATTTTAAGAAACATTTTCCCACGAGGATGTCTTTGAAGATGATATACTGAGTATGCTATAGCAATCGAGTTATTTAATGTGTATTTTGGCCTTTAATTACTTAAGCCACTGTCAGGAAGATAATGGGCTTCAACTTCTGTGGTATCAGTTGCAGGCTTTGAGCTGGGCATTTTACTCTGTCTGAACCTTGGCTTCCAATAGCTACGAAATGTGATGGTTTTACATCTTATTTAAACCTGTGTGAATTAAACTTGATAATTTCTGAGATTCTCTAGATCAGTGGTTCTCAGCTGTGGGTCAAGACCTCTTGGGGTCGCACATCAGATATCCTGCATATCAGATATTTACATGACAATTCACAAAATTAGTTATGAGGATGTTGAACGGATGTGCTTAACCTCCCGGCCTTAAGCAAGCGAGGTGGCCCTGCCGAGCTACAAGTGTGATGAAGCAGAATGTGGGAATGATGCTGGAATGTGCAGGACCTTAGAGCTTATAGAATCCTTCCTGGGCCCCTCCACTCACCTCATTCTGTAAACTAACCCACTCAGCATTGCTTCTGATAGGCCTTTTGATACCAAAGCCCCTCCTCTAATGCAATGGCTTGAGTGTCTCAACAATTTAAAATCTCTTTGTAATTTTTTAACCCCACTACATGCTTCAGGTCTAGGATCAAGGTGGTCTGTTCTCTGCCCTGTTCCCTTGATTTCAAAACACTTGTCAAATATGCCATAATCATCTGTGGCAAAGACGTATTTCCTATGGTCTCCTGTGATATACAGAATGAGCAAATCGATATGTGTTATGAGGTGGTGTGTGAGCTGTCAGCACCCCAAAGTAGTCTGTGTCTTAGTACATGCCCATGGCCAGCAGGTCCCCTGGATATGGGAACTGAATCCAGTTCTGCCAAAGCAGCAACTTTGGCAGAATCATCTGAGTCATCTCTACATCTGTTATTTCTTATGATAACTTTGCTGTAAAAACCTAGAGGACCGCCAACAGCATAGAGCGATGTTGTCCTGTTTCTTAAGGCACGGTAGCACTGATTCTGCTCATTATATGAAGTGATTCTATAACATGGACTTTATTCCCATCTGCAATTTAAAGATGTTCCTGAACCTTGTAGGTTCTAAAGAAAGATACCAAAGCACTGATTTGCAAGGACAAACAAGAACAGATCACACATGGATATTTTCTAGGCTGAGCCAACATATGGCTCAGAATAACAGGGAAACAATTTTATTTCATGTCTAGAATTTGCAACAGGAACTAAAATCCTAATGCCTAGAGGGTTTTTTTTTTCTTCAGATGCAATTAATCGATTAACTCATTTAGGACTATTTTTGTTACCTGTTGTATATCCACCAATCACAACATCCAATTTTATTTTTTATTTTTTTATTTTTATTTTTATTTTTTTTGGTTTTTCGAGACAGGGTTTCTCTGTGTAGTCCTGGCTGTCCTGGAACTCACTCTGTAGACCAGGCTAGCCTCGAACTCAGAAATCCGCCTGCCTCTGCCTCCCAAGTGCTGGGATTAAAGGCGTGCGCCACCACCGCCCAGCCAACATCCAATTTTATATTAAGCACAATTAATAAAATTAGAATTGGTTTCAGGTCTTTGACCATGTTAGTTACATTTCAAACACTGGGGAGCCACACGTAGATAGTATAGAGGCTGGAGAGATGACTCAGTGGTTAAGAGCACTTCAGCAGAACTGGATTCAATTCCCATATCCAGGGGACCTGCTGGCCATGGGCATGTACTAAGTCATAGACTATTTTGGTGGTGTTGTCAACCCACACACCACCTCATAACACACATTGTTCTGCTCAGATTCTGTATGTCACAGGAACCCATGACAAATAACATCTTTGTGTGGCTCTCCAGTGTTATCATATTGGACAGAGTAAATAGGATACTTTTATCATTGTGGGTAATTTTATTGCATAGTATTTTTCTAGAATGGTTAAAATGTCTAGCTGTCAAACCAGGGTGGTTCCTAGTTAACGAAAGACTAAGACTTTCTTAAGGTTATGGAGTCAATGGAAATGACTTGTCCAGCTCTCCTTAGACGTTCAGACTGTTTTAGTTCCTCCTGCAACTGTCACGTCAAAGGTAATTTCATTCTGATAGCTGAGAACAGTCCCTCGTTCCAAAAATAATATTGTGTTACCGGGGGTTTCTTGTAAGTACTCTCAGCTTTTCTCATTAAATCTACACGATAGTCCCATGAGGGAGGTACTATTTTTCAAAATGCAAATGAGAAAAACGAAGTTTGGAGTACTGATGAATTTTCCTGCCACAAATAATTTGGCTGATAAGGAACAGACATTTTAAACTCTCTTCTGTATAATTCTAAAGCTCTTTAAACTTTTTTTTTCTTTGAGTCAAGGGTTCATTACTGTAGCCCTAGTTAGCGTCAGACTTGTAATCCTCCTACCTTGGCCTCTTGAATGCTAAGATTATCGGTGCCTGTCACCATAGCTAGCACCTGCATATGTATCTGTGTGTGTGTTGCTGGCTTTGTACATGCTAACTGTAGCCAGTGCCACTGAACTATATCCGCCGCCCTTCGACCTACACACTATCAAAGTATTAATAATGCCTCTTGATATCTTGAGTCAGACTCACACTTAATAGCTATGTGACCTTGGGCAAACAATTTATTCTCAATTTTCATCATCTATAAAAATAGAAATGATGGCCAGAGCAGATACCTGCCTCACAGGGTTTAATAGGTGTGGCTTAGGTGCAGATATTGACACCATGCGGGAGCTCATCGGATTCCTGCTATTATTATTATCTACCTGATATTCCACAAAGAGATCAAGAAAAACAGCTTGAAGTAGTTTTAACCTTGTGCACAACTTAGTCGGAAAGATTATTCTAAGTTTTTAGTTGTTCTTAAGATGTAAAAGAGAGAGAGACTGGATGATCAAAAATTTTCTCCCATCTGGCTTTCCGTCAGTCTAGGAAGCAAGAAGTCCAAGAGCTAATGCTGTTACTGGCGTGGCAAAAACTAGAGTCATACAGAGAGGCCATCTTGGCTGGAAGCTGGGATACTGCTTGCTTGGCAGAAGGTAAGGATGACAGAGAGAGAGAGGGTGTCACAGTGGCAAGGTACGGATGAGAGAGGAGGAGGGCATCAAAATAACTGGCCTCTGCTAGCTGGCCTCTTGCCAGGGTCTCCTTTGTAGAGGATGAGAAAAAGCAAATGGAAGTCCAGTCAAAAAGACTGCCTTCGCCTCTGCATTGAACAGTCTGAGAGGAGGATAAAGGAATAGGGAAGACCATTATTAGGTGAGGGACCACATCACGGCTGCTGTCAGATGCAGGTTTTATTTACTAGTCAATAATCTTGCCAGACTTGGATTCAGAAGATTCTAGGATATCCATCCTCACTGGCTATCAGGGGGTGGGAAATTCGTAAACCTTGTGGGACACTTGATGTTTCTGGGACGATATTTATCATGAACTGGAGTGGAAAGGCAGAGCATTAAAGTTGCATACATTTTACCACGTAGGACAGAGGACTGGGTTTCTGCTGGGGGTGGGGGGAAAGTTGGAACGTACATAGTGATAAATACTCACTGTAACCTCAGCACGCAGCATGAGGAGGCAGGAGGATCAGGAGTTCATTGCACAATACCAGAGGCAATGTATACACCCCCCCTCCACACAGACACTCACACACAACATAATCCAGAAACCTCAGGAAGAAGCCCTGAACCACTTACAAAGATATAGGAAACACCAAGTTCCAGTAACAGAGAAGGGTCCACCCAAAAAAGCTCAAAATATTACCAGTAATATAAGAATTAGCACTGGCCCTCCGATGCTTGGTTGCATGGCACAGCTCTTACAACAGTTCTGTGTGGGCCTAGTGGAGAAGCAGAAGTGTGTGTGGGGGCGTGGGAGTGGGAGGTGGGGAATCTCCCACAGTAGGTCGGAAGGGGAGGGAGGATTTTTCATGGTAGGCCAGAAGGGGAGGGAGAAGTTAGAAAGGTAGAATCTTCTGGCAGAATAGGCCAAACTGCCAACACAACTCCTGTTGGTTTTATAAATGCAGGTATCTCAAAGCTCAGACACACAGAATGGAATAGAAGGACCGGCATTAGGGGACTCATTAATCATCACTCCACAGACTCATTTAATCTGTTTTTGTTAGATATGATTTAGGGACAAAACCCAAATTGTCCCTTATTCCTTCTTTTTCAGTTGTCTACAGAATTACCCAAAGAAAAAAATAAAAAAACAAAAATCAAAAAACAAAAAAAAAAACCCATTTCTACATTTTTACTCTCTAAATTGTTCTGCATTTTGCTTATGAAAGAAAACAATAAAACAGACTTTGCTGGACTGTTGACACGGGTTGCGGGCTGCTTGTTGGATAAGCCACTTAGGAAGGTTCCACTCACCTTCCCGCCCCTCATCTGGACTGTTAGCATGCAGCCCTTCCATGTTTACATACTCAAGCAGGCCCTTCTGTGTAAGGAGAGTAACTCCGTGGGGAAGAATACACATTCTGCACATCCATTCCTTAGTTACCAGCCGCATCAGGGCCTCACGCTGCAGAGAAGAGAAAAGAAAGAGAAAGTTTGCTTTCATAGCTTTCCCCTTTGAACTTCTGTCAGCAGGGGGCCCTTCCTATCATTCTCAGTTCAAATAGGCCTTTCACTACACACACACACACACACACACACACACACACACACACACCACAAGACACACACAAGACACACACACATATACACATATACCCACACCACACACACGCAGATAAAATACACCACACACACACCAGATACACATACCACATATACATACATAAACACACACACTGCACACATACACAGATGCACACACACACACCACATACACATACAGATACACACACATATACATATATACTCCCACACTCATACACACACAGACACATCACACACACATCACACACACAGACAGATACACCACATAGACAGACACAGACATACCACATACGTACACACAGACACACACATACAGACACAGACACACATATACCACATATATACACAAATACACACACCACATACACATATACTACAGATACAGACACACACACACACACACAGAGAGAGAGAGAGAGAGAGAGAGAGAGAGAGAGAGAGAGAGAGAGAGATATTTTGTGTTACTTTCCACCACAGTTTCTCTATACTAAAGGCTTTAGAACTTGTCTTAACATGTTCTAATGTCTTGACGTTATTTCCCCTGCATCATGTTAAAAACAGCATACTTTCAGGATTTATCTAAAGTTGACATTACTAAAAGAAATGATGAAGTTTGAGGGAGAATAATTTCAAATCACATATTAAGACTCTCATAGCCTCAAAACTTAGAGATTGCAAAGACAGACACAGTTGTGAACACCTTTAATCCCATCACTTGGGAGGAAGAGGCAGGCCAGTCTCTCCTCTCTTTGGTTGGGTCTATATAATGAGTTTCAGGACAGCCAGGACTGTGTAAAGAAACCCTGTTTCAAAAAAAGGAAGGAAGGAAGGAAGGAAAAAAGAAAGAAAGAAAGAAAAGAAAAAGAAGAGAAAATAGAAAAACTAAGAAAGAAAACTTGCCAACTATTTCTTCCACAGCCATTCCGCCTCTTTTGTAAATTCATTCTGTCACTATTGGGCATCAGGAGAATAAGGAAAACAACTATAAACAAGCTGGAAGTAAATGCTTGTGGCAGTGTCCTGATAAAACTTCATTTATAAAAATAGTCATTGGAGCTGTTGACCCCAGTGGCAAGATGGCAAGATGGTTCAGTGGGTAAGGTTCTTGCCTCCAAGCCTGACAACCTAAGTGTCACCAGAACTGACACGGTGGAAGGAGACAGCCAGCTTCTAAAAACTGCCTTCAGAGCTCTGCATATATAACTTTGTACACACTTTTACACATACACATATGTGCATACATACATACATACATACACACACACATATATATATATACACATACACACATACACACATACACACACATACACACATACACACATACATATGTACACACATACACACATACACATATACACATACATATGTACACACATACACACATACACATAGAGAGACAAATATTTTTAAAGATAGTCGTACGACTGAGTTTAATTTATGGTCTCTATCTTACAGAACTCTGAGAAAGGAACCTGGACTGTCTAATTTCAAATGTCAAATTTCAAATTTATTTATTTCTCTTTTTTTTCTTTTCTGTTTTTCTTTTCTTTTTGGGGGGGGGTGGGGTTGGTTCGAAACAGAGTTTCTCTGTGTAGCTCTAGCTGTCTTGGAACTCACTCTGTAGACCAGGCTGGCCTTAAACTCAGAGATAATGCCTGCCTCTGCCTCCAGAGTGCCGGGATTAAAGGCATGAATGACCACCACCTGGCAATTTCAAATTTCGTAATCACCATGTGTTCTTTAAAAAGGAAAAATAAATAGTAAAACTTAACAGTAATGTATTTTGCTTAATCCTAGGTGTCCGAAGTATTATTGTTTCAACATATAACTAATGTGGAAATTTAATGAAGTATCTTACATTCTTTCTTTGTGCTCTCTGCAATCAGATGTGAATTTTGCATATTTCTCATGCTCAGTAACAGATGTAGACCGTGGTTCCCACTAAGGGCCTTGTCAGTACCTCTAGCTCATCTTCTCTCTATCTCTATCTCTCTCTCTATCTCTCTCTCTCTCTCTCTCTCTAGGTCTTCCTATGTGCCCATTACCCACAAGGCCCATTGAAGGATTCTCATTCCTTCCCAGCAACTAGGTTATTCAAATCTAGGCTATTGGCTTTGGGGTTGCCAATGGTGAGTTTTATCACCCCAGGTTCCATAGAGTCTTGTAAATGTTTTCGGGATGAAGATGGGAGTGGAAGACACAGTGACATGCCTAGCAGCTCCTACTTCTGAAGGGCAGGTAGAGTATGTGTAGACACGGCCAAGTCATCAGATATACAACGGGACCATGGAGATTGCACTGGGAATGCCTTACAATTTAATCCTAGAAGTAGCTCGTGTGATTTCTGCTCACACTGTATTGATTGGCAAGAACTTAGATTCGTATATCTTACTGTATGGAGGGTTGACAAACATGGTTTAGGAAGGTAGCCATGTTCCGAGGAGGAAGAGGAGAATGAATTGTCTTGAATTCTTGTCTATCCTCCCAGGCTGACTGGGCTGTGGTCATAAGTAGTCTTTCTTCTGATTTCCTCCTTATCATCTTATTAGTGATTGTCTCAATCCTATAGGAAAGAAATTGTGATTCCCATTTTATAGATGAGGAACTGGAACTTTAGGCTATTTTATGTAGACAAATTTTAATCAAGCAACAGTGCTGCTTTGATGAGGGATCACATGTCTGGCTGGAATGCAGACATGCCACACACTTTTAATCCCCCTGGCTGGAATGCACAGCTTTAATGCCTCTGACTGTAATGCAGATGTGCCTTTAGTGCTCACCTTTAGTCGCAAACAATGGTGTCTAATCGAGGGGCAGACAAAGTGGTGAACCAGAGGAAAATTTGGCAGAATGAGTCAGAGATCGGATATGCCCAACTCTCATGAGAACAGGCAAAAAGAAAGGCGGCTTAAAGAGAAACAAGGAACAGAGAGTCAGTTCAATTAAATTCAATTCAGTTGTGTGTAGTTCAGTTGCATGCAGCTGTGGTCAGTTCAGAGTAGAGCAGTCGAGTTGGGGGCATTTCAGTTCATGGAGTTCGGAGGCAGTCTTTCTAAGCAGAGCAATTCAGTCAGAAGCCAAGAGAAGACAATTTGAATCAGTCAGTGTGGAGAGGAGTTTGAGCCAGAACAGCTGAGTTAAATCAGCCAGTCAGAGTTCAGAAAGAGCTCAAAAGAGTGAGTTTGTTCAGCAGTAAATCTCAAAGGCTGAAACATTCTAGCCCTAGGTTAGCAGAGAAAGGCTGGAAACTGAAGCCTTCAGTATCTGGGCTTGCAGAAGATTAGGTTGTACAGAGACTAGAAGCTTTCAGTCCCAGGCCTACGGATAAACATAAACACTCTGGGTTCAGCCATGTATTCATAAATCTTGGGTATGGCTCTCACCTCACCCCTTCCTCTGATGAAAAAAATGCGATATTTACAGTTACAATTTCACTTTTGCTAACTGTTTTTCCCGTTAAGAGTACATACTTCCTTTTATTACATTTTTAGGCTATGTCCTCAACTAGATTTCTCCATTGTGTCTTCGACTTTACAAGCTTCAGTGTTTAAATTTAGCAATTGCTCCATAAAATGTTGTCAAGTGATGACTGAATTAATATGATGCACTTATTTATGTGCTAATGTTATGTATCCATAGAAACTGACTTCTTGCCACATTTAGATAAATTATTCTAATAAGAACTAACTTTTGGAAATGTAGGTACTCAAAGAAGATTAAAGACTTGTGAGAAGCATGGAATCAAAGGGTTTGTTCTACTTTCTTGGTCAGTATTCTACACTTCCAGTACCAGGTATGTGGAAACTTTCCCTATAGACCAAGAAGTTCTTCATTTATCTGGTAGCCTATAATTCAGTTTTATTCTAACAATATCTACTAGGGGTCAGAGTCATATTCTGCATGTTAAAGTCTTAGCCCCACAAGATTCCCCAAATGGCATATACTGATCACAAATTGTAAAGTGACAGCTCTAATTTTGACCTACCATCAGAGGGTCAAGGTTTCTATTACCCTCTTTGGGCCTAATAAAATAGAATTAGAGAGCCTCCTGGGGACAGGAGATAATAGCTTCCATCTCTTTCATCCATGACCTGTTCTCCCTGCTATCAATGTAAAAAGTGTGCCTGTCTGATCTCAAACCTTAGGGGTTAGAGGAGAATTAACAGATAAAGAACAACAGTGCCTGATGTCTGAAAGGACAAACAGCCCCCTGATCTGTATTTTATATAGGGAAATATCCTTAAACTATGAAGAAGAGATTTAAAAAATAAATACCATCTCACAGGCAGATTTTTGTGAGTTCAGGGCCATCCTTGTCTAAGTAGCCATATATATATATGTGTGTGTGTGTGTGTGTGTGTGTGTGTGTGTATACACACATATAGAGAGAGATCGTTTCTCAACAAAATAATAAAAGAAAACAAAATGAAACAAAACCAAAAAATGCCACCCTTAGGCATAATGGGTCACAAGTTAAGTCCCAGCACTCAGGAGACACAAGCAGATGGATCTCAATGAATTTGAGGCCAGCCTGCCCTCCATGGTAAATTCTAGGCTAGCCAAGTCTACATAATGAGACCCTGCCTCACAAAACAAATAAATACCATCTTCATAAGTGAAAAAAAAACAACCAACTAAACAAACACCAGACTTCAGTCCACTTCAACGACTTGTTAAACTGTGTGTTATTTTCTGTTAGTGAGTAGCCTGCATCTCCTGAAATCCATCTTAACTCAATCATATTTTTCCTTCTCACTAAAAATTTTATCACTGACAGAAAACACCAAAAAGTTTTGACTGAGAGTTTGTGCTCTATATCTCAGTTATTATTTCTATAGTTACTGGGGAAAAAAAGACTTCCCTTCTGTCCAATGTGACAGTTATTTTTATGGTGGCTTATAGAACACAGGGAATTACTGGCTTATATTTACAACTATACTGGATTATCAAATGACATATACACTAAAACAAAACATAGATATGAAAGCTAGATGTTAAGGCCTGAGGAAGGGGAGGACCTTCCCTCTCTAGATGGTCACCTTCTTGTTACCTGTAAGCTATTCAGCCACTGAGAAGGTCTACAAAACTGGTAGTTCAAGATATAATTGGAGGTGTCACAACACAAACATGATTGATTAAATATCTAGTCCCTATTTAGTGTGTTTGTTTGTTTGTTTTAATCGTGGCTTAAACCAGATGTGTCCAACCGTACACCTTCAGCTCTGAAGAGCTATAAATTTGGCCCTACCCCAAGTTGCAAATTTACTTAAAACATTGAGTTTCGGGGGTAAAATTAACTTGATTAGACAATTACTGAGTGTGATATTTGTAGATGACAGTTTCATGTCACAACCGTTACACAAAATAAATGTCTACTCTTGTTATTTATGCGGATGTGCAGATTGAGTTTTACAGCGGCTGTGTGGCTTCCCATGCATTATCTTTCTGGTGCACAGAGCTGAGGTACTGAATCATATGGGAAGTAGTCATGGTGACGTTGACGCGATGACGATGACGTTGACGTGCAACGTGTTGACGTGTGACGTTACGACGTGTTGACGTGTGATGTGTTGAGTGAAACAGCGATTATCAACAATGTTTTAATTTACTGTTTCAAAGCTAGATCTTTAATATTCTTTAGAAAGCAAGTCACTATTAGCATTTGATAATTAGGGTTGGCCCCATACCAACTTAGCTGTGCCACACACGCTGCCTGGTTTGCTCTGATTCTCTCTTCATCAGCAACTGGAATGTGGGTGATGCAGAAAACCCCGTTTTCTATTTTCTTGCCAATTAACTTTGATAATAAAAATAAATATTGTCCTCCAGGAGCAGAGGCTAGTGAATCTCTGTAAGTTCAAGACCTAATTCCTGCAACTATTCCCGATCTTCTCCAGTGAAACCATTTCCCCACCCTGGTTAAGAACCCCAGTGACACTTCCAGCAGGTTTTGCTTCCACGTCAGGGTCATCCCTGATCTTTATGAATAACCCTTCAGACATACTTCTGTTAGTAACCATAGGGAGAAACAACAACAACTACCCAACAAAACATTGCTTCACCAAATTGGACTTTAGTGCAATTACTGCCTTCGTTGGTTCTGAGTTTCCTTTCTGGAGTCAGTAGGTGATGATGGTAATGGTGGTGGTGGGTGTTGATGGTGATAGTGACGATGATGTGACCCCAGGAAAAGTCCATCACGCCAATCCCTCATTCAGTTGTACGACTGGTCTGCATGTTTGTTTACCTAGTCTATGATTGGGCACATTCTAGTATTCATACACAACTCTTAAAGTTATCCCCTTTCCCTAAATATATTTTCCCTAAAATATTCATTTTTATTTTATGTGCATTGATGTTTTGCCTGCATGCATGTCTGGGTGAGGGTGTCCAATCCCCTTGGAACTGGAGTTATACATACAGACACCCATACAAATAAAATTTAAAAAATAATCTGTGAGTCATAATAGTATGGCAGCCTTCCCCTTCCAGCTGTATTTCCTAGCTTGATTTTTTTCAGCGTTGATCCAACTCTAACCCCCAGCCTCAGGCACCCTATCTTTCTCCCACTCCCAGTCTTAGTAACTAAAGTTCTACGAGTGCACCCCAGTACCCTTGCTCATTTACTGAAGTCGAGGGGGTGACTGTTGTTAATTGGCGAGCATGCTCTTTGCATAGTGGGCAGATCAAGGAGCTAAGGTTGCTTCTCATCATTAACAATCTGCTCTCGGAATACTTATAGACACCAGACCAGGTACAGTTCTTGTACTGTGTACATAATTTCTGAACTGCACAGGTTAACTCTACTCCAGTCTAACCCTACTTGAACACTACACAGACTTCTGCTGAAAGAATATAGCTGATTTTTAAAAATCTGAACAATGAAATAATTCCAGATGTGCAAGTCTCAACATAGGGATATAAGTAACGTGAAAAGCCGAACAATGTAATGTCTCCAAAAGTTACTGATCCCACGGCAATCGTCTTCAGTGGTAGTAAATTAGATCAAAATCCCAGACCAAAAAAAAAAAAAAAAAAAAAAAAAACCCCCAAAAAAAAAAACTAAAATTAAAAAAAAAAAAAAAAAAAAAAAAATTTTCTGTGAAATCTAAAAAAAAAAAAAAACAGCTGAGAGAAGGGAAGAATTCAATACAAAATGAAGAATTCAATACAAAATTTGAAACAGGAGTTCAGTCCACAGAAGTGTTGAAAAACCAGTGAACTGCCAGGCAGTGGTGGCGCACGCCTTTAGTCCCAGCACTTGGGAGGCAGAGGCAGGCGGATTTCTGAGTTCGAGGCCAGCCTGGTCTACAGAGTGAGTTCCAGGACAGTCAAGGCTATACAGAGAAACCCTGCCTTGAAAAACAAAATAAAACAAACAAACAAACAAAAAACAAAACAACAACAACAAAAACCTCACAAAGCCAGTGGACTGGAAATGAAAACACAGTAACCCAGGGATAGAAAGCTCCATGGAGCTCCATCCTTACTATTCCGAGGATCGGAGAGACCACAGAATATCTAGGCTTAAAGATGAGCCGGAAGAGTTGGAACCTTCTAACAAGAGCAGATATAAGGAGGTGCATCACAATGAATGTTTGCAGGTGAAGATGTGTGGACAGAGGGACGGACACACCATGACACACTACAGCTTCTATGATGAGATGTGTTCTATGCTTTGTTGTGTGTGTGTGTGTGTGTGTGTGTGTGTGTGTGTGAGAGAGAGAGAGAGAGAGAGAGAGAGAGAGAGAGAGAGAGAGTTTTATTCTGGGGTAGAGGTGGCAAGGGTGAAGGGCAGATATGAGGGGACAGGGAGGTAAGCAAAATTGGGGTACATGATGTGAAACTCATAAAGAATCAATAAAAAGGCAAAAAAAAAAAAACTAGAAGGAGGTATAAGAAATGACAAGAACTTTCAGCTACTATGAAAAGAATCAAATCTAAAAATGAAAATAATCACAATACCACACACTTTGTCATCATGACTAGAATTTCCTAAAGGCCAAGGGAGCAAATTACCACCAATTCCAGGAATTCTTTAAAAGGGTTGATGTCAGTGGGTGATGGTGATGTCATTGACACTTTATCAAACCATTTATTGTATCAACACCCTTTTTTTTTTTCTTGGCCAGAATTCGACAATAAAGAGTGCAATACTGATTGTATAACTTCGTGAAGATGTTTTGTTTTGTTTCATTTCCATTACTAAGAACTGATTTTAAACCATGCTTGGCAGCTCATGCCTTTAATCTTAGCACTGGGGAGGCAGAGGCCAACTGATCTCTGCTCTACATAGGGAATATGTACTAGGCCAGCCGGGGTTCCATACCGAGGCCCTGTCTTGATAAGTAAAGGACAAAGGACAAAACAGAGAATGATGTTTAGACAGAGGTGGTTTGATATCTGAAAAGAGGAAATTATTTAATTGACAAAACACTCAGTACCAACTCACCTTAGTTAATTTTTTTAATGGTGGCGACAACATGCCTAACTGAAATAGTGTAAGGAAGGGAGGATTTATTGTGGCTCAGAGTTTGAGGGTGCAATCTGTGTCTCGTGACCGTGACAGCATGGTGGCACTGATCACATTGCATCCAGTCGAGAGCTAAAAAGCAGTTCATATTGGTGCTTTGCTTGCATTCTCTTTTCTCTTCAGTTCAAGACAGCCCATGCATTGATGCCAACACAAAAGGGGGACTTCCCACGTCAGTGAACACAAGTTAGAGATTCCCTCACAAACACCCAGGCTTTTCCCCTAGGTCCTGTCATATGGATAGTGGCTGCCATACAACTCATTTCATGATGCCTAGGCTTGAAGTTTTGTTTCTAAACGTGAATTCCACGATTTGGCAAAAAGGAGGTCATCATCTGAACAGTTCTGGATTCGATCCTAGGTCTCCCATGTGATCTTGAATAGCTTGACTAATGCTAATTACAGGCATTTTGAAATTTCAGGGAAATTAATAGCTAGATGTCCTGAGATCTTTCAAAAAACAAAACAAAAACAAAAACAAAACAAAAAACAAACCCTGAAGATTCCAAAAGCTTTGTTTAGCTTTAAGATAGGGTCTCACTAGGAAACCAGGCTGCAGGAGAGTTCAAAATTCTCCCGTCTTTATCTCCAGAGTTCTGGTTTAACTGGTGTGTGACACCATACTCCACTTTCCCCCAGAGAACTTTGTGTGCATTCCAGATACTGATAGTTATCTTGTTGGAAATTAACAGTGATTTTTTTTTTTCTCCTACAGGGCCTTAAGTATTCCATGCTGGCCTGGAACTCTCTATGGCCCTAAATTACTTATCCCCGTGCCTCCAGCTCTGCAGGGCTTCAACTCCAGAAGAATGCTGCCATGTTTGGGTTATATGATCCTGTGGTTTGAACCTGGGGCCTTCATGTGTATTAGGCAGTCTTACCAAATGAGCTACACCCAAAGACCTCAAAGAGTAGTTATTCTTTCACTAAAATAATAACAGCACATAGCCTTTTGTATGCACATACTACTTTTTACCAAGTTTCTCCGTGCCTGATTTCACAACAGACAACCAGATTCTCCTGTCTGTCTGTTTGTATTTCCAATGTTGCCCTATCCTATGATGTGTAGTGTCTGGAAGACTCCAGTGTAGACTTGTGGGAGAATAGGAATATAAAATGTAGACAGTGTATTAGTATTATGGACAGACCACACCTGGAACACAGCTGTTTTATTTGTAGGTCTCGGCATTGTAGCACATACCCACACTCTGAAAGATTTAAAAAGATACTGCATGGGTTTCACAGTGTGGCCCTGCCTAAAAAAAAAAACAAAACCCCAAAGCATCAGACATCGAAAGCTAACAGAACAGGTGACTCGTAGTCGATTGAAATATAGCTGCAAGATTTCATAAGCTTAAGGGTTGATTGACTTTTTCAGGAAGATGGAAAAACTGAGACGCTGATTATTTTCATTATAAAGCGGTAAGAATACGCGACGTACGCTCTTTGCTTCCATCAAATGAACTAAAGCAGAAATGAAGGGTTACCTATCAGTAAACATGATGTGGAACACCCTAAAAGGTGGAGAGACACCCTGAGTTAGGCGGAAGATGGAGCTGGGGTGGTCACAAGGGAAAAGCTGTAGTTCTTACCCAGGGTGGGAAAAAGGTTTCAGAGGAGAGGAGCAGGAAAAGAGTGCATGGATTAGGCCTGGATGCGGGTGGCAAGCCCAGCCATGATACTGCAAAGCCGGCCACTAGGCTGCTGTCCCTAACCCAGGCAAGGAGAACCATGGGCGGGACGTATGGGTCGTCGCCGTGGGACTGGGATTTCCATCCCAGCGCAGAGGGGAGAAGAGATGGCGAGCAAGAGATCGTCTCTGGCGGGAAGCCTAAGGTGCCGGGGAAGAAGGACGGCTCTGTTACCAGGCAACAAGGCCCAGGCCCGCCTCCCGCTCCCGTTGCTAGGCAACGCCGAGGCCAGGGGGAGGGCGGCGGAGCAGCCCTACGTGCTGACGCTAATTGTATATGAGCGCGAGCGGCGGGCTCTCGGGTCTTTTTTAGCGCCATCTGCTCACGGCGCCGCCTCCCGCTCCTCCCGCCGCCGCCGCCGTCGCCGCTGCCGCCGCCGCCCTGAGTCACTGCCTGCGCAGCTCCGGCCGCCCGGCTCCGCGTCCGAGCCTCCTGGAACGGTAACGGCTGGGGCTAGGAGGGCCGGGAAGGCCGGGGAGCGGGGCCTGCGAGGTGTTGGGTTGAGGCCGCGGGTAAGCGCTCCCGAGGGGCCGTGCGGCCTGAGGGACCCCGGGGAGCGCCAGCGGCTGCGGGGCGCGCGGGACGGCGAGGCCGCGGGAGAGCGGAGGAGGAGATAGAGGCCACGCCGCGGGCGGCCCCGACTCGCCCGGCCGCTTCTGCCTCGGTGTACCCCCCACCACGAGGGGAGCCCCGCGAGGCAGGCCGCGGGGATGGGGGACATGGAAGGAACGGTGGCCGCGAGTTCCGCCCGCAGGGAGGGGCTGCGCAGGCCGCGGCCTCCGCGCGGAGGAACCCGGGCACGTGGGGACAGCGCCGCGGCCGGCCGGAGACCCTTACCGGGGGCCCACCCGACCGACCCCAGTCAGAGATGAAGGAGGAAGGGTCGCCGCGAGTACCAGTCCCGCGGCCGTCTCCCAGGCTCCCCCACGATCTTCCTGGAGGAGAATATGCTAGCGGATGGGAGGATGGAGGGGCGAGCTGCCTCCACCGCCAGGGTTTTAAGGGGTTAACACGTGCGAAGCGTTCAGCTTAGCTATTTTTTTTTTTCCTTTAACAAAAGATTTGTTTTGTGTCTCACAGGTACAGTTAGAACTTCGATGGGTACCGTGGCCGGGGTATATTTGTGTGGAGAGACTTGATCATAGTCTCCAGAAACCCTCCAGATGGTTCTGAGACGAAAGAAGGGCTGGCTTGTTGGGGAGGGGGGAGAGCCTTTGAGTTTACTAGACCGACAGCGTAGTTCTTTACTTCAGGAAGCTCCCAGAATTCTCACTAGGGATGAAGTGGAAGGAAGGATCTGTGAGGTGGAACAAGGCATTAATATATACTGACCGAGCTCAGTGCGCCACATTTCTGTAAAGATCTCAGGAGTGGCATTGGAGGGAGGGCGGAGACAGGTCCTGTCGGGAGGGCAGGGCTTCTCAGACTCAAAGGATGCACATAGGCTATCTTCCAGGACTAGCTACTTCAGACTGTCTCCTATCTCTTAAGTTCCAAAATGAAAACCGTTTTAAAGACTTCCCATACTTAACCTGGCAGGGGAGGTAACCATGATCAGGAAGGTGGTTTTCCCAGGTCGAGACTCACCCATTGCACTTGGGGTGTGCTGACCCCTGTGATTTCCCCAAATGTGGGAAACTCGAACGCATAATTTGTGGTAGTGGGGGAGCTACGTTAGAGCCCTCACCTGGAAAAAAAAAAAGACTTCCCAACACCTCTAATTTCAGGAGATCCAACATAAAGTTTGCTACTTTTGAAAATAGATACCATCAAAATACCTTTCCAAATTTAATATCCAAATAATTTGGATTAGGGGAGTACCTAAAATTTAATTTAATTTTAAAGCTACAAGTAAGTGGGGGAGGGGGGTTGGTGGTAGTCTTCTGAATTCTTATCTCCCAAACTTATGGTTGAAGTAAGTATACATCCCAGACTTAAATTGTACAACTACTTTAAGTCTAGAGTGGAGGGATTTAATTTAGCATTAGTAGGGACTTAGATATCTGTCATAAAATCTTGACTTAATAGATGTTCTTTTCAAGTCAGCATTTAGATTAATTATTAAATAGAAGTTAAAGGCCGGGCAGTGGTGAGTTCGTGGCCAGTCTGGTCTACAGAGTGAGTTCCAGGACAGCCAGGGCTATATATACTCTTTCTCAAAAGAAAAACCCTTTCTCAAAAAACCAAAAAAAAAAAAAAAAAAAAAAAAAAAGTTAACGATGCCTAACATATCAACAAGAAAAATTCTGTCAGGTGTACCTGTTCTTTTGTTTTTAATCTTTGGCCCTATAATTGACAACTTTTACTGAGTGTGGCGCCTGACTAGCCCTTTCATGAGATTAAAAATAACACTCTTGGCAGTGCCAATGTGTCTAAAATTTTATAGTTTATTTCCTTATTTGCTTGCTTGTATTGGCTTCAGGTGACCTCAGCCTAGACAGTAAAGAGGCTGAAGAAGAGTCTAACAGTGTCAAGATACATCACTTAGGTTGTTTTCAAAGGATTAAAGAATTGTATTTTATAGATATATGGGTGATCATTTTTAGTCACATTCTAAAACTAAACCTATTCTGACCTATATCTCATACCATGAGCAAATAAGCAACTGATTTGTTTGGGTGTGAGGTGTGAAGCTGTGAGGATTGGGAAGAAAGTTGTTGGAACAGCTTAAGGTAATTACGATTTGCTTTACAGAAAACCGCCTGTTAGGATTGGTTAACTTAGTTCAGCCTAGTTTCATCTGAGCTCTTGTGCGTGCTAGAGGTAAGGTCTGAGTGGCTCTCACACCTGCTTTTAGACTGCTGGACCCTGTTACTGTTCCCTGTTGACCTTGGGTGTAGCAACTCTCATTGGTAAAAATGTACAGCTTGGACTTTTTTTTACTTAAGAAGTTTCACACTTTCTTTGTTTTTAAAGTGAAAATACTGTAATTTTCTTACGCTAAATAAAATCCTACATGAGCTGGAGAGCTGACTTTTAAAAGTTAAGCGCACTCCCTGACTGCTCTTCCAGAGGACCTGGGTTCAGTTCCCAACATCCACATGGCAGCTCACAGCTACCTCTGATCCTAGGGTGTCCAACACCCACATGGGGTACAGACATAAATGTAAGCAAGACAAAGGTTACAAGATACTCTTTTTTTAAAGGGGACGGATTGTTAAGGCAGCCGTGATTACTGAGGCTTTATTTATGACAGGTTCTCTGAAGTAGTTCCACTTGGGAGGCAGAGGCAGGCTGATTTCTGAGTTCGAGGCCAGCCTAGCCTGGTCTACAGAGTGAGTTCCAGGACAGCCAGGACTACACAGAGAAACCCTGTCTCGAAAAACCAAAACAACAAAAAAAGGCATGACATTGTTTAAATTCCACATTTTTTCTTTTGTTGTTACTGTTGTTTTGAGACAGGCTTTCTCTGTATAGCCCTGGCTGTCCTGAACTCACTATGTAGGCTGGACTTGAACTCTGCCTCCCAAGTGCTGGGATTAAAGGCATGCGCCACCACTGCCTGGCTCCACATTTATTTAATACTGTCAGATAGCATTAACTTTTTTTCATTTGAAGCTGTCTCACTGTATATAGCTTAGGTAGTAGTACTAACATTTTAAGTAGAAAACAGGTCTAGCGTGGTAAAAACCTTATTTAGGGTTATTTAGTTTTGCAATGAAGACTTACAGGGTTGGTTTTATTTCATTTTAAAGCTTCATTTTGTATGTATGAGTGTGCTGCCTACATGTCTGTATCATGTGCAAGCTTAGAAGAGGTGTCAGATTCTCCAGGATTGGAGTTTCAGACAGTTGTAAGGTGCCAAGTGAATGCCGACAGGCTTCAGGCTGTGCAGGGAAAACAAGCGCTCGTGGACAGTAAGCCATCTCTAACCCTTTATATTGAGTTTTAAAGGATGGTGTCTGACTTGATGCTGGACATGAGTGTGAAATTCAAAAGCACTGTCCTGGGATTTGCTCTGAGGAGGAGCTGCAGTGCAGTTAGGTGGTTTTGTTCAGTATGGAATTTGCCTGCATATGATGAAATAGTGACTGCTTTAAAGCCTTATCTTTGCATGTATGAGCTATGCATGTCACATACTTGAATATGGATGAATTGTTACTAGTGAGTGAGGGGTTTGGCCAAGTGCTAAATCTTTGTAGGTGTACATTTGCTGTTGGGTCAGATAATACTACTCGGGGTGTGGAGCTCTTTTAGATGGAAGGTAGTCCTCAAGTCATCCATTTTGCTTGGAGTTAATAATACATGGCCCGATGGTGACGTGCTGTCACTAGAATGGAAAGGTGAGTGTTTAAAATGGTGCTGTTTAAACTGCTGGATTGGAGCCGGATCTGGTGCTGAGCCCTGAATTAATGAAACCGTTCCAAAAGAACAGCCACATCTGAAATTCTTGGGACGGAATGGAGTCTGGGAGAAAGCAAGGTCCAAGTCATTGAGTTTACTGGTTTGTTGTTATAAAACAGCTGTCTGTCTCATGGTGCAGTCGCTGGTTTTCTAAAGAGGAAATACTGTCTGCTGACTGGTATCTCAGGAAGTTTTCCAGAAAGTGATGTATCAAGGTAAGCAGTTGATAGTGGATGCTTGGATATCTGGCTACTAGGAGGTGAACTGATCAGTGTTTTGTGTATGTACTCAGGTGTTTTGTGGCCTCCTTTCTACTTGTGTGGGAGATTTTACTTAATTCAGATTAATTGATTTAAGGAAAATTAATTAGAAACCAGCATCCTTTCCCATTGAGTTGGTCTGCACACTCTTGGGTTCACACTGAACCTTTTCTATCTCATAATGGTCTTGATTTTTTCCCCTCATGGTAATATAGTGATACAGTTTGGTTGTATTCTATTTTACCTGTAATGATGGTGGGATTATTATTTAGCTGGATAGAGTGACATACACCTGTAGTTCAGCACTAGTGTATGTGAGGCAGGACCATCACTTAATTAAGCTCAGCAGTTTGAGTACATCCTGAGCAATATAGTGAGTGCTACCACATGTAAAAATAATTATTTAGATACACACCCGACTCTGTCCAAGCTGGAGTCACTTTCCGTCTAGTTACAGCTGTATGTAAGAGAATATTTCTAATGAGACTGCTTGCAGGTCTTTTTTGCTTCTAATTACGTGCTTTACCTCATTTAATTTTCTTCATTTTAAAGACTGTTTTGGTTGCAGATGGTCAAACCATTTGTTACACACTCATCTATCGAGTGTACCACTGCCCCTGTACCACTGCCCGCAGCAGTGCTGTCTTCACTGCTGTCTCTCAGTTGTTTATCTTTATCAGGAGAGTACACTTATTGGGTTCCTTTAAACTGTGGATTGGTGTCTTTCATCACTCTAGAAATTTCTTTTTTTGGTTTTTCGAGACAGGGTTTCTCTGTGTAGCCCTGGCTGTCCTGGAACTCACTCGGTAGACCAGGCTGGCCTCGAACTCAGAAATCCACCTGCTTCTGCCTCCCAAGTGCTGGGATTAAAGGCATGCACCACCCCTGCCCGGCTTAGAAATTTCTTAGTGTTCTGTCCTTTGTGCTTGTAGAGTTTGTGTCCAGTCTCCGATTTTGTTATATTCTAAATCTCTTGAGTCCTTTCTCAGGCCTGCCTTGCTTGCAGTATGACTTCCAGCTTTCTTTGAACTGAATTCATTCCTCAGCTGAGCCTAATTTACTGTTAACGCCAACCTATTTAGCTTGATGTCATTATTTTTATTCTGGAAGTTCTATTTAGTTATTCCCTAAACTTGATCTCTTTAGTAGATGGTTGTTTTGTTGTAAAGGGTGTTTTCTTTCTTCCTCAACTCCCTTTACTCTTTTCCTCCCAGGGGTCAAACTCAGACCTTTTGAATGTAGTAGGAAAAGTCTTTCAATTAAATATTTAAGCTTTTGTATGTAGTATGAGACTAGTTGTGTTTTTATGAGTTTGAGGCTTAGGAAGAAGGTATCTCTCACTCATTGTGGATGCTCTTGTGCTTGTGAGGACATTACCAGAGTCCACTAAGCCGTAGAGTCAAAGTTGAGGGGACAACATAATAGATGAAATTGGGCTATTAGTCCAGAAATGGATTATTTTTTCTGGGGTATAGTATTTGGAGTTTCTGCTTAATTTGTGAGAGTTGCTGTAAAGATTTTATGGGGCTGGGAATTGAACCCAAGGTATTGCAGGGGCACTTTGTTGCTTCCCCAGGTGTGCCCAGGATTCTGATAGCTCAGGGCTATTTATTAAAACTGAGTTTCCACTCTTGACTGGGTGCCACACATACATGTAATCTCATTTAAAGAGGAACTATAAAACATTCTGTTCTGAACTGAGTTCTAGGCCAGTCTGAGTCCGTGTTGTGTGAGGTGCTGTCCCATACATAGCACAGGGAATGATTGAAATCCTTTAGGTTTAGTCACAGGGACCACAGGTTCTATGACCTCCATGCTTCTGCCTTGTCAACTCCCTCCCAAATACGTGAGGTTTTCTTTTTTTCATTTGATAATGGCAGTTGACCTTTGGGCAGAAGTAGCTTCCAAAGTCATCAGTTTTGGAATAAGGATTTCTTAACTGTTTTGCTAGGGCTTCTGTGCTTTCACAATTTTCAAATAAATTTTATTCTGTACTTTCGATTTTCAAAAGGTAATCTGCTTAGTCTGCTGTCCCTAATCTGGATGGATTTTTTTTTTTTTTTTTTTTTTTACAAGAGATGAAAGAATACTGTTTATACATGTATCTCTATGCAAGATCTCTTCCTAGGAACCTAGGCTTACTGGTTCCTTGAAGATGAATGGCTAGTGGACCCCAGGATCTGTTTATCTAAGCTCTTCCCCTAGTGCTAGGATTGATTGCAGTCCTGTCTGCATAGGGTAGGTATTTCTTGATAGGGCCAGAGCTCAGATTCCTAGAACCCATGGATAGCTGTAACTCCAGAGACCCTCTTCTGGTTTTCTGCACACTCCAACACATACCTGTACTCATTATACGCCATACAGCGAGCTACATGTTTCTTAGTTCTTGCCAATACTGAGGGGGCAGAAATCATAAATGCTGCTTTTAGGCTTCAATTCTAAGGCATTCCCATGTTCTCAGTGTTTTTCTGGTGATACTGCATAGTTGTTATGGTGGTTGGGCTGAGTCTTGAACAGTGCAGGGAAGCTGTTCCAAAGACTTGATAGTACACCCTGATGGAAGGCTGAAGTCGCCCAGAGCAAGGTTGCTCTGCTGAGCTGAACCATGTTTATGATGGTCACATGACTGAGAACTAAACCCATGTTGAAGCTGCTATAATGTTGTCTCAGTTGTAGCTCTCTTCATCCAGATCCTGATTCAGTCTTCTAGAAGCTTCCAGATGCTAAGAGGAACCTTGAGAGGGTGGCTGAAAGTAGATTTTTAGACAAAGTCTTCTATTTAGGTCAGGCTGGCTTCCGTCTCTGAAAGCATTAGCTATTCCTAAGTACTGGGGCTGGTTTTCATAAAATAGCTCAAAGAACTAATAGTTATATAGTGCTGAAACTATTAAAGTCTTCAAGAGCCATAGAAAGGACAATAGTTACAGTTTTGTTTTTTGAAATGAGTTAAATTAGAGGCTGGCAAGACGGCTTACTAGGTAAAGGTGTCTACTACCAGGCCTGATGACCTCACATTTATCCCCAGGACCCATATGGAAAGTGAAAACCAGTAAAGTGTTCTCTGGACTCTCACGTGGTGCACACACAATAGACATCACTTTAAAATACAGCGTGTTAAAAAACAAAGTGGGTAGCACATACCTCTAGTCCCAGCTTGGGGAAGCAGGGACAGACAGATCTCTGGGTTGAGACCAGCCTGGTCCATGTAGTGAATTTCAAATCAAACAGGGTTACAATAAAGAAAGCTTGTCCTTAAAAAAAATATTCTTAAGGAGCTGTGTAAAAATTGACCTTTCACTATCATTAAAAGTATTTGCATAAAGATCACTGATCTATAAATCTGTTAAATGTGGTTTCTTTTGTCTATGTGGAATTATAAAACCTAGCTTCTGAAAATTGTTTTGTATAATACTGTGTTCCATGTTTTTTCTTAACACCTGATTTTAAAGGGCATATAAAATGACTAGATTTAGTGTTTTACTGATTCATAGGGTTCACTTCAATGTTTCTTACATTTAAGCAACTCACACTTGTTTTTAACACTTTTTTTCCCCCTTAGGTATTTGGAGTTCTTAGAAGATGGCAGACATTGACAAGTAAGTGGGGACCTTGGTCCCTTTTCAGATACTCTGTTGTGATGTAGTTAATAAGACAGATTGTAGATTATGGAAATGGATAGTGCTTATGTCCTTTGGTACCTACTATACTATTGGAAGTTGGGTACAATATCTACTCTAAAATACATTGTATAATCATTCAAATAGAGTAAACCACCCCCTGGCAATGGGCAAAGAGACACCTTATTCATGGTGTTGTTCTTATATCAGTCAGGGGCAGAGCAGATGGCAGTCCTTTGTTCATCCTAGCTTGATGCCTGGCTTGGTGGCCAAAGCTGTTTCATGCCTAGGGCACAGTATCTACACCCCCACCCCCTCTGCGAACAGCCAGGTATGTGGCACATGCCTTTAGTCCCAGTACTTGAAAGGCAGAGACAGATTTCTGGGAGGTTGGTAGCCTGGTCTACATAGTGAGCTCCCGGACATCGGATATCCAGAGCTACATAGTGAGACCCTATCTCCAAGAATACCAAAAGGGAAAATACAGTGAACTGTTTGTTAGTATTTATTCTTAGAAAAGTGCTGAGCATAATAGGTTGTAAATACTTGGGAATATTTAGCACGTATGTAAATTCTCAAAACATTCTCTTACTAACTCTGAGGTGTGTAAACATGTAAAATTGAAACAGCAACAGCATACATATATGTTATGGGTGGGAAGATGGCCCTTCTTAGTTGTAATCTCAATTTTGCTTCACTGTTTTGCCTTAGAATGTTAATGTTGTCTTGGAGGAGGGAGAAGCAGTACTGGGAATAGAACCTAGGGTTTCACAGATGATCTCTGCCACTGAGCTGTCTCCAGCTGTGGTGGATTTTGAAAAACTGAATAAGAAGCACTGACTTAAAGCAGTGTTGGCTTTTAGTGGCTTAAACTTGAAGTTCTAGGGTTTGTTCTTCTGATGGCTTGGAACATGGGTGTAACAAGTTTTCACTGTTTCAAGTGTGCATGACTGTCTTACAGGAATGATCAGGGAGAGTGGGATAGACAGTCTTACCATTAAAATACAACACATTAATTAAGATCGTCAAGTGGCTTTTTATATCAAGGGTAGAGGGACAGAAACTACCTTAAGGTCAACAAAGAAACTGTATGGCAGTTGTGGCTGTGGCTATGCTTGCTCTTTGGAAGAGGGCAAGAAAGTCGGTTACTTTGACATAGCATGACTGAAAGCTATTATGCTTGGCAGCTAAGGTATAGAACACTAATGAACATTTTTTATTGAGAATTTTGAAGGCCTCAACTGTAACCACTTTGCTTCCAGTGTGATACTGAAATTCAAAGCCATAGTTCTGACTTACTTACATTCTATTTCTTTTGATAAGTTTCAACAATAATTGGCTTTAGTTTTTAAAATGTCTAGTTTTTTCTCACTTATTACTAGATAATAAATAAATAAAAAGGGCCTTTTAATAATAGCAGGCCCTTTGATTGGGCCGAATTCAGTGGCTTTCAGTTGTACTCTGTCCATTGGCTGTGTCTTCTTCTGCAGCCCTTGTTAGATGGCTGTATGCTCCTATTATCTCCTATATATATCCTAGTTTTTCATCTTTGTCTCTTTGCTCTTCTGTCTGGACAGATGTAGAAACTTTTCTGTTTGTGCTCTTAAATCGATTGCTTTAGTTCTTTCCCACTTTGTTTCTTGTTCCGGTTTCATTGATTGTCCTGTCTTTGAATGTTTCTTTCCTATTTAGTCTTACTTACTCTTAAGTTGTCTTTTCTCCTTTTGTTTTAGACTTAATTTGTAATAGGCTTTCCTAATGAGGTAGAATCATCTGCTTGTTTCTGGGATTGCTGTTGCGAGATCTGGATGGGAGCTTTGAGAGACATTAACAGTAGCTGATGAAAACATAAGGCTTGGTAGAGGGTGTCCTTACTGTGGGACTCCAGGAAAGGCTTGAATGCTTGCTGTAGAACTCCCCAGTGTCAGTGGTTTTCCTTGATGAGCAGGGTTGGAATGTAGAGTTGCCTTTCAGTGCTATGGGAATCAGCTTAGAAGATGACAGCTAGGGAGGCCTTTAGCACTCTATATATTATATAATATATAGAATAATTTATATATCTATCTATATACATATAGATAGAGATATATCTATATATCTATATATAGTCTGTCTAACTAACTAACTAACTAACTAGTCATAGTAGGCACTCAGTGTCTGCTTCCTCAGGCCAAGTTGTGAGTTCTGTTTCCAGAGTAGAAACTGCCCTGTTTCTGAGAGGACTTCAGGGTTAAACTACTTAGTATTTATTTCACCCAGTCTTCCCCAGGTTCCCCATCTTTGTTCTTTGTCACAGAAGTGTCGTCAATACCGTTGACTTTGATACTGTCCCGTCATGCTTATCCTTCACATTTCCTACTTAGATTTCAGTTTTTTCAATAAAGTTAATTGTTGCTTATGTTTTCTGGCTTCAAAATTTTGCTGTTCTCCTGTCTCTGACATTTAGTGTTAGCTCTATCTTAAATAACACTTGAATACTTTTCTTTTTGTTTTGTTTTTAAATTGATTGTAGAATTATTTTATGGATGAATACTCTATCTGCATGTACACCTGCATGCCAGAAAGAAGGTGTCAACCCCATTATAAATGGTTGTGAGCTACCATGTTTCTGTGAATTGAACTTAGGACCTGGAAGAGCTGAGCCGTCTCTCTAGCTCCCTGATTTTGGAAGTATTAGATACTATTATGTCACCTTAGCTTAGTAGCCATCATTTTGTAAACAATTAGAAAAACTGCAAATTGATTATAACAGCTTGATTACTCTCCTCTGCTACTTAATTTTATGTGGCAGTTAGGCCTGGAAAGGCGGGAGAAGTGACTCTTCAAAGAGCCAGGAAACTGAGTGAGTGTTAGGCAGTTTGAGCCTTAAAACTACTCAAGTAGTTACTTCAGCTGTTTTGTTGCTATGTCTTATATTCTAATACTAAATTTATAGTATTTATAGAAATAGAAGTAGGCTAGATTTGACATGATAATAGCTTGTGAAATTTTTTAAAGACCTGAGATAGAGATGTTGAGTAAATATTTGAAGACACTAAAGGAGCAGCTGATGCATGCAGCTCCTGGTTGTGCTGCATGCACAGAAGATCATAAGGAGTCAAGAAACCTGACTTTCTAGAAACATAGATCTCTATTAGCCTCACATGTTTAGACACAAAAGTAATGATAGTCTTTAATCCACATGTTGAATGTGACCCGTAGGGGGCCCTGTTGTGTGTGGCAAAACCTTCTCAAACAAATAACCCAAAGGAAAATTGTCCTTAATCTCTCCCCCTCTAGTGCTAGATGAAATCTCATGTAGACAAAGTAGGTTTTCCTGTTTCTCCAAGACTATGAGAAAGATGTTACCTTTCGCCTAATGGAATCATCCTGGTTAAACTTTAAGCAAGATGTTGTTTGGTCAAACACCTTAACGTTTCTTTTCCATTTTAAAGTTAAAAAGACAAACAAAACATGTCCAAAGATAGTAAAATCCTCTAAGCAGTCATAACCATGAGAGATAACAGGGTGTCTTGGTTTTTGTTTGTTGGTGTTTTGAGACATGATTTCTTTGTGTAGCCCTGCTTGTCTTGCTCTGTAAACTAGGCTGGTCTCAAACTCACACATCCACTTCCCTCTGCCTCCTGACTACCAGCCAGGATCCTCTGTTTTAAAACTAACATCGCCACTCTTAAGAGTTAGTTACTGAGCATTTTCTGGACTATCTCATGGCACAATGCGGCTGCTGAAGCTGTAGTACCACTTTACCCGGAGTCTTAAGAGTTTTAAATGATTGTGTTGTACACGATCTCAACTCTCAGCCAGGGCGGCATGGGGAAACCAACAGGACAAAAACTCAGTAACTCACTGCCGAACATCAGGCCTGGTGGTGTAGGCCTGTAAACCTAGCAGGAGATTCAAGAAGAAGCCCATTTGAGCTACATTAGGATGGACTACATGAATCAAGTGTACAAAACCAGCAGCAAGTCAAATGCCATTGTTAACCTCTAGTCCTAGTTATAAAAGTCCTAGGTATTGCTGCCCTACTGAACTGAAGGTTCTTTCTTACAGTGACCCAAGAATACAGTCTTTGGATATGGGTGAAAAGGTCACAAACTTAACAAATAACAGCTTTAAAGCTTGAAGTATAAACTATTGTCGGCTAGATAGTTTGAAGAAGTGTTAAAAACACTTCAGTTAATACAGAGTTAGAAGACTGAACCACTGAATTTCTATCTTGAAAGAAGCGTATTTATTTAGACCGTCAGTACAAGTTTCTCTAATCTTGATTTGTAATTCATCATTTAAACTCTGGTGTGATGCTATGACATTGTAGCAAAGAACAGTCTGAACTTGATCAAGATTTGGAAGATGTTGAAGAAGTAGAAGAAGAAGAAACGGGTGAAGAAACAAAAATCAAAGGTATTCTTTTAAATTACTTGAGGAGCCAGCGAGTGCTGGCTGGCATTTGTGTTCTAGACTAGATTAGTGAGAAATGGTCCCTGTTTCCTGGACTTGACCCATTGCCCTCCATCTCCTGATCCACTCCTTGAGTTCAGTGACTTTGTATAGGACACAGGAAGCAGTAAACAGCAAGGTGGAAGTGTAGCCATTAACGTTTCCCACTCCTGCTGGAGTTAGAGCATCTAGCTGCGTCAGTCAGTGACTGGGTGTTAAAGTGAGAGATACTGCAAGGTTGGCCGTAGGCTTTATTTGGCAATGCTTCTAAGCTGTTTCTACTATTCAGTTGTATAGAAAGCACTGTGTCTTAAACGTGCACCCTGTCAGACACCAAAAGGGCACTTGATAGTGCAATACATGCAATAATTTGTACAAGTGGTACTGATGGCGTGAATGTGGTTCATGCGTACCAAGGTAACCAGGGGACGCACCTTCATTTTTAGCCAGATGAATTTTAATTGTGAAAATAGTTCCTAATTGATGTTGCCAAATGCCTATTATAACTGTGTATCATTTTGTTACTAAACTATTAAAAGCTAATTGGTCTTCAAGAATATAACTGAAAAAAATTATAAATTTAGCTTATATTAAATATAATCATTAAAAGTCACTTTTGGCCTTAGTTACAACCCTTGACTATTTCTTGCTACTAAGTTAATATGCAGAAAAGAGAGAAATTTAAATTTTTGTTATGTCAATTATTCATAAAATAAATATCAAACAACATCCTCATAATAACCCTTTTTCTCTCGCCTAAAATTGTTGGTGTTTGGTGGTGTTGACTGCCTTCAGATTACTGTCAAGAGTCTCAGACACCTGGATGAAACTGGGCTTCCCTAAAGTGAAAGGTGGTGGATGAAATTCAAGATATTAGAAACAAAAGATTGTGTTCATCGAGCTTTTGAGATAGGCCTAGAGAGATAGATACTGTACATTAGAGATCTTAGAAACCCAACTCTCCTCGTCAGACCAGCATTTATGAGCCTGTTAGGAAGACTTCGTGATTGGATTGCAGGTGGAAAAGAAACAATTTCATGAATCCCTCTTTCAATGCCCCTTTCTTTTTAAAAGCACGTCAGCTAACTGTTCAGATGATGCAGAATCCTCAGATTCTTGCAGCTCTTCAGGAAAGACTTGATGGTCTGGTAGACACACCAACAGGATACATTGAAAGGTACAAGATCCTTTGTTTTTTTTTTTCTACCTTCCTTATTTATTTTTCTATAAAAAGCCATCTAAGTTTATCTGTGATCCTGGAAAGCTAATGTCTGTTAGTATCTAGTATAAGATTTGGGGGGAATTACAATAGAAACGTCTGATTAGATTGGGTCTTGACTTGATTGGTTCAGGTCTGTAGGAAGTGTATTGATCTTATCCATTTATGATTTGTTTAGATGTTTGTTAGAAATGTACAGAATTAGAAATATAAATTAAATTCAGATTACTTTTTGTAATTTAAGGCTTATAATTCCTCAGCTTTCTAGTTCTAAGGTCCGTGTGTACTATCTTTCCATGCTTACTGGAAATGTTTCCTGTTCTGTGTCTACTGTTCTTTCTCCTCCTCTTCCTTTGATAGGACTACCTTGACACAGATTGTACTGGATGGATGCCTGTCATCTTTTATATACTCAGAAGGAACTGTAATGGTTTCTTGGAGTTGCTACTTAGAGGCCAACAGTCTTTACCTATACTAATGGCAAGATTTCTAGAAATGCTGGATGTTTAGTGTAAAGGTGGCTTGATTTCCATGTCTGCCAGAAGTTGGCATCCAGCTTTTGTGGTCTGATCTTGTTTTACTTGTATTTCCTGGCAGCTGCTTTTCAGAAAATGTGTGAGCCTGGTGGCCCATTTGTACCCTTGGTCCATTTTCTTACCGACATTACTTTCATTTTGTTAGAATATTTTATGGCAGTCTTTGCATACTCATTTTCATCTTAGCATTGTAAAAATATTTGATCTATGAAGTCTTTCAGTAAACAGAAATACTTAAGCTTTATATTAGCAAAATGACTAGGTCTTTGATTTCTTCAAAGTCCAACTTTGTACTTGGTACAGGTAACACTCATTTCTTCCTGTAAGTTCTTAAGGAACTCTGAACTGTTCCTTTGTCTATTACACATTTAGAATCTGCGGCATCCTAGTGTGTGTTGCTATCTAAGAGGGTGAGTTGCTTCCACCCTCAACTGGGGGTAGTTTTCAGGGCCTTAAAGACCAAGATTCTTTTCTTGTCACATTTGACCTTACAGTAGATCTGGCAGACAGGATGACTCTGTTCATACTGTCCTCTTCTCCACCTCTTTGTTTGACAGGGTTCTCAAGTTCTGTAGTTCCTAAGGTTTGCTGTTGGTTACGTTCATGTCCATGAATTGGCAGAGTAGTGTATCTTCTTACCATCGTGTCGTCTCTATATTTGTATTTACAGCACATGCTATCTCGGGGTTGCGGTTTCTTCGTAGACTATTGGTTCCATTCTTTTCAGTATATTTTGCATGTGATATTCCTGTTGTGAATAGTGTTCTTTTATATTCCTGCTATACAGAGAATTGCTGTTTTTTTTTTTTTTTAAAAAAAAATTATGAGTGTATCCAGTAGCAATTGTTAAAAATCATTGGATAATATATAGTCCTGGCCGGCCTGGAACTTGCTTTGTAGACCAAGCTGAATTACAGTTCTCAGAAATGTTGCCTGCCTTTGCCTCCCAAGTACTGAGAATAAAGGAGTGTACTATCATCATGCCTGGCTAACATTTTATTTTAAAATCTAATTTGGTTTGTTCAAGTTTCCTTTTGTGTTCGTTTTGGTTTGCTATATTCTAAGCATGTATGTAGGTTAGGTTTAAAATTGGCAGTTGTCTTGATCTTACTAATGTTTCTTAGCACCCTCATTCCCCTCCCCCCAGGAAGTGTTTCTCTGTAGCCCTTGCCATCCTGTAACTGAACTCTGTAGACCATGCTGGCTTTGGAACTCAGAGATCTGCCTGCCTCTCTTCCCAAGTGCCGAGGGACTTCTTTTGCATTTCCTGCTGCTCTCCCGTATTGCTGTCCGATTGTGTACTTACTTAGCTTGATCTGTCCTTCATGGCCTTCGAATTCTTTTATGTATGTGCGTGTGTACTTGCCCAGGGAGGCTAGGAAAGAACTGTAGGTCCCAGAAGTTATAGGTGGTAGCAAGCAACCCACTGTGGGTGCTGGGAAATGCAAGAGCAGCAAACACTCTGAATCACTGAGCCATCTCTTCAGTTTTGTAACTTGTAAATACTGAGTAGGAGTGGGTAGCTTAGGAGATAAACTATTTGGTACTCTTGTGATGAAAGCCTGGTCCCCGAGTTTAACGCCTGGAACCCATACAGAAGTGGAAGGAGAGAACCTTTTCACATCTCAGTGTGGTCATTTGGCCTATGCACAGCTCCCCCAACTGGGCAGTAATAATAAAAACCAAGTGCAGAGCAGAGACTGCATTCTGATGGTAATAATTCGATGTGGTCCTGCTGTGTAAGTGATCTGTATTTCTGTAAGCTTGTGTAATTTCTGGAAGTTTCTAGGAAGGATGTCTTAAAAACATGGTTCCATTTCTCACTGTAGACTGGTTAAATTTTAAAGTTTTGGTGTATATGTGTGCTCATGCCTTTATATTTTGTAGATTCTTTGGCTATATTTTATTCTAACATTTAAGATTCACAATTTGAATGTGTTTTTATTTAATATTATAAGTTAAAGCATTAAGTTACTTTCAGATTTTTTTTCTTTCTTTCTTTCTTTTTTTTTATGTATAAGAGTGTTTTACCTCTGTGAACATGGTGTGCACATAAGAGTGCTTTGGATTCCCTGGGTCTGCAGTTACAGGTGGTTTGCAGGCTCCATGTGGGTGCTGGAAATTGAACTGGGCTCTTCTGCAAAAGCAGTAGGTGCTTGTAACTATTGAGCCAACTTACCAGCCCAAGTTACTTTCTTAGTTAAGTTCATTGGTGTGTTTTGAGAATGAACCCAGTTCAGCTTTTGTGGTATACATAGTGGCCCCAGGCTCACTATGTAGCTTCTTGGCACTCCCTGTCTCTACAGATTCTGGGGAATCCAACTTAAGTTGTCAGACTTGTGTAAGAAATAGAAAAAAATACTGAACTGAGAGAGAATGATAACAGTTGAATTCCTTAATTTTTAACTACTAAAGTGGTTAGGTAAGGAAATTATTTTATAAAAACTTGGAAAGAAAATTGAAACCTGGATTACTGGTATTCTTTGTGTTTGGTTGGGTTTTTTGTTTGTATTTTTCTCTTACTGATTCGACCTGCTTTTATAATGAAAGGATCTATATGTCTGTTGAGTTTTAGTTACTTTTAATTCCTTGCTTCAATCAGAAACTTGTCCAATTGAATATTTTAATGTATGGAAAGTGTGATTTGTGTTTTTCTGAGATTTTATGTAACTTTTCAGCTTGCCTAAGGTAGTCAAAAGACGAGTGAATGCTCTCAAGAATCTTCAAGTTAAATGTGCACAGATAGAAGCCAAATTCTATGAGGAAGTTCATGATCTCGAGAGGAAGTATGCTGTTCTCTATCAGCCTTTATTTGATAAGGTAATGATTCCTACTATGTTCTAAGCTAACTCAGGAGACAATGGGTTTTAGAGGTACACGTGAAAGCATCAAGAGCAATTAGTAAACGTAGTATTTACTAATTAAATCAGAAACCAGTGGTTTCAAGTTTTGTGTGGTGATGTTTCACATGAGCTCTTTGTTTTGTTTTAGCGATTTGAGATCATTAATGCAATTTATGAACCTACAGAAGAAGAATGTGAATGGAAACCCGATGAGGAAGATGAAGTTTCGGTTAGTACCTTGTAGTTTGCTGTATTTGGTTGATAGGGACCATAAGCAGTTTGTAGAAGTAGCATTCATAAGCAGCTCTGTACCTCCTGGGGGTCTGCAGGGTTCTTATAGCAAGATGAGCTAGTCCTTAGCCCGCTGGCCCCTACTGTTGTATTTCAGGCGTCTCATGTAGTTTCTTTGACTTGGAGTTTCACCAGTTTTGTTGACGGGGAAGAGCATACAGTTTTCAAGTGACAGGCTTCCCTGCCATTCCCTGCCTGCAGTCAGTAGTGACAGCTGTGCAGGCAGGCGGGATGTGCTCTGTGGCGAAGCTTCTTTAGCATCGCTCCTTTTGCAGGGTATAATCCGTGTGTTACTCTGAGTAAGGACTTCAGAGGCTGAACATTGGACAAGCTTTTGTTTGCTGTGGTTAAAAATCTTGTTATTAATTAACTCTCTTCTGCTTTTTAAAATGTTCCTAACTTCTTGATGTGGGTGGTGCTTTCTAAGGTGGATAGGAGAGCATTGATTGCTGTGAGATTGAAGCTTTCCAACGAGTGACAGCAGAATTCGCACAATTAACGCAGAACACTGTTATTGGAGGGTTATCAGAAGACATATTATAATCATTCCGTCCTTTGCTGTCTTTTTCAAGGAGGAGCTGAAAGAAAAGGCCAAGATTGAAGATGAGAAAAAGGATGAAGAAAAAGAAGACCCTAAAGGAATTCCAGAATTTTGGTTGACAGTTTTTAAGAATGTTGATTTGCTCAGTGATATGGTTCAGGTAATTAATTCACAAAAACACCTATTGACCTTAAAGAATTTTTTGATATTTAAATATCTGTGGTTTCCTCATGGCTTACTTAATGGTTTTGTATAAAGAAAATGCAGTTTTGGTTAATCAAAATATTTTAAATTCATTAATGAAGTGGTATTTTTGATCATTATTAGTTGGTGCTTTCTCATTGTAATGACATTCTTGTTTTTCTGTATTTAGTGTCAAGGTAGGGTTAGTGAGAAAATATTAGTGTTTAATTTGCATTGCATTAAATTGCATTCAAATTTTCTAATTTGAAACTTGTTAATCCAGGAGGAATTTGCATCTTAAAATATAAAGTTTTTTTAAAAAAAAAAAAACTCAACTTAAACCAACACAGATGTTCACTTTGGGAAACTGCCTCTTGTTCTTGAGCCATTGCTACTGTGGAGTACTGTGGCCTAGTTTGTGACTGTGATGAATGTGAGTGCCTTTCTGCTAAAGGACTGATCTCAGTCATGAGTGTGAGTGCATTTCTGCTTAGCCAAAGTAGAGAAGGAAGAAACAGCTTGAAACCACAGCACATAATAACATAGCATATTTTAGAATTTTGTATTTTCTAGACTGGTCAGTCAGTGTGCTGAAGAACCACAGTATGAGGTAGCTTCAGTGTAAAACTTCTGGTGACAAAGTTTTAGGGTTCATAGTTACTGTATAAAACTTCCGTAACACACACACACACACACACACACACTCACTCCCTATAGTTACTAGTTTCTATGTAGTCACAGAGCATTAACTCTAAAATGTAACAGACACTGCTTATAGTTAATAGTTTCTGTGTGGTCACAGAACATTGACCCTAAAATGCCAAGTTAAATACTAATTATCATTTTAATTTGAAGGAACATGATGAACCGATTCTGAAGCACTTGAAAGATATTAAAGTGAAGTTTTCGGACGCCGGCCAGCCTATGGTAAAAGAAGTTTCAAATACGTAGTTTTCTAATACGTTATTACAGATAAGTCTTAAAACATGACATTCAAGAGTTGGTGTGTGGGATTAAGGTTGACACTAGGTACTCTTAAGTAAGTGCATGTTTGGTTTTGGTGCCTGTAATTCTGTACTTCATCCTATTCCTGTAGGGTTTAGGCTTTCTAAAAGTAAAGCTAGTGATCTTAGATTAAGTAGATAAAATAACTGGGAAACTATTAAAGGTGTCTGCCTGGGAATGACTTCAGGCAAATGGTGCTTGAGGGCCTGCATGAGGAGAGAGATCAGCTAATAGCTTTCTATGTCAACTATGGGTAATGCTATTAATGAAAGACCATGGTCTGAAAAGCAAGTCTTTAATGTTGAGTCGAGGGTGTAGCTTCATATCTAAGCAGTCTTTGTGGGGAGATGGAAAGAAGGGACACTTGGCCATTCATTTAGATTTAACTGACCTAAATGATAATTAAGGTTGAAACCAGATTGTTTATCTTGTGCCCATGACAGAACTAAGGGTTCCCCTTACATCTCTGTTAGCATTGTTAGTTCTGAGTGAGGGAAAGAGCGTTAGACTTTGGTATTTGCCTGTCAGAAACCACAGGTCAGACTGTTTACTGATGCGTTGACATTATTATGGTTTAAGAACTTAACTCACTTTTGTTTTCTTTTAAAGAGTTTTATCTTAGAATTTCACTTTGAACCCAATGAATATTTCACAAATGAAGTGTTAACAAAGACTTACAGGATGAGGTCAGAACCAGATGATTCTGATCCCTTTTCTTTTGACGGACCAGAAATTATGGGTTGTACAGGGTGAGTTAATTGTCCTAATGTGTTTTGTGTTTAAGGAGTTTTCAGTGTTATATTCCCTTGTGTCCTGTTGGGTTAGTCCGTCTCCCATTTCCCCTGGGGCTGACTATAATGTACATTTATGGGAAGGAATACACGGTTTATTCACTTTCCTTATATCATGTTAGTGCTATTGTAAATCAAAAGATTTTAAACTTTTGTTTAGAAAATACCTTCTAAACTTTTAATTTGACATGTAAACACGTGTGCTAAAATATAAAAATATATATATTTTGTTTCCTAAGGTGCCAGATAGATTGGAAAAAAGGAAAGAATGTTACTTTGAAAACCATTAAGAAGAAGCAGAAACACAAGGGACGTGGGACAGTTCGTACTGTGACTAAAACAGTTTCCAATGATTCTTTCTTTAACTTTTTTGCTCCTCCTGAAGGTAAGTAGTGAGTAGTATCTCAATTTAGGCCAGATATTGATGTGTATTGTATTGTAAGCTGTGCTTAATTTTTTTCTGATTTGGGTTTCTTTTAATTTTGCAGTTCCTGAGAATGGAGATCTGGTAAGTTGAGTTTCTGAAAGACAGACTCACTGTGACATTTGTTGTTCTTCAACTCGATCCACCTGCCTCTCCTTCCCCAGGCACTGGGATTAAAGGCATGTCTTACCATGCCTGTTAGTATTGCTTTCTCTGCATTAGTGTTTGCCAGCATGCGTTGTCTGTGCTCTATTTGTTTGACTGATTCCTGTACCAGGCGGAAGAGAATGTGAATCCTCTTGAGCAGAGTTAACGTACAGTTGCTTCTGGTTTTATAGATGCTGGGAATGGAATCCTGGCTCTTCTGCAGAGCAGACAATGCTGTTACATCACTGAGCCTTACTAACCTGCTGGACCATCTTGCCAGCCATAGTTTTGTTATTTCAAAGGAATGTAGCAAAATGTTTTATGGTTTGCTCTTTAAACACAAAGTCCTATATAATAAACAGTCCTAACTTGCACTTACTGCAGTTTTTCTTGGTGTATATGCTGGCCTGCTAACTTATTTTTAGGTATTAATAACATATACATGTAAATGACTTAGGTGATAAGTGCCAGGTAGGCAGGGTTGAAGCTTTGTCACACACAAACTTACTGACAATTTTTTTTGATAGGATGATGATGCTGAGGCGATACTGGCTGCAGACTTTGAAATCGGTCACTTTTTACGTGAGCGTATAATCCCGAGATCAGTGTTATACTTCACTGGAGAAGCTATTGAGGATGATGACGATGATGTGAGTACCTTTAAGTCCTGCTGCGAAGTCGTTTGTTGGGGGTGCCATAGTCAGAATTGGTAAGAAGTTAGATTGAGTGGGACATAGAAGATTTGTGATAGAGCTAATCCTTTGGATAGCTTTTCTCAATTTTGAAGAAGTCTCTTTCGAATATTTGGATTCATTTATGATGTTTTTGTTTTTCTGTTAGAAAAATTCTGAATTGATAAAAGAAAATGTATGTGGTGACCTTTATTTTACGCTTGTTTTATTTTGATGTTGTCATGAAACAAACTAGCACTCTTGAATGTTCATGGCAGTATTTATGTAGATAATATAGAGTCTGCAAATACATCTTAGGGAATGCTGTAGCCTAGAGCTAGCACAGGTCTCGGTAACCTACAGCATGGGTAGCATGTGTGCTCGCTCTTCTTTCTAGCACAGTTTAGTGTCCAGCTGGTGGGTGTTACTAGTCTGCTTACTAACTTGTTACTCACTCATTCTTACTTGTACTTATCTTTTCAGTACGATGAAGAAGGTGAAGAAGCTGATGAGGTAATGTTTACCAAATGAGCAAATGATTCACTGTATAACACATTGAGGAGCAAAATTGATTAATGTATTCCTTTCCTTACAATCATTCTGTGATTTGGGATAAATTTTGGAAACTGATTTTAGAATTCTACAGCCAAACAATGTATGTATAAGGTTTCAATAAATAAATTGCAAAACTCAGCAACATTTTTTTTTTTATTTCAAATAATTTTGTTCTGCTGCAGGGTTATCAGCTCTTTGAAGAAGTCAAAAGCTGCAGTAAACTTTTTCAACGTTGGCTGCAGTAAATCTTTTCAATAAAAGCTGTCTGGATGGTCTCAAGTTGTGTTGGGAAATTTTTCATATTAGAAGCTTTCAAATTAAATTGTATTATCAACAAACTCTGTAATCATGAAAATCTGTTGACCCCTAGAGTATCGTGTATAAAATTCCCACATAGCATGAACCAGTTCTTCTGTAGTATGTACTTACCTCATGGATGCATTTTGAACTTTAATATAGGAAGGGGAAGAAGAAGGAGATGAGGAAAACGATCCAGACTATGACCCAAAGGTGAGCAAAACCTGGGTTGGCCTTACACTGACGTAGGCATAGAGAAGACGCTCTCTTTACTTGCTCATTATTTGAGATTTGGCATTTTTCAAGAATTATACCTATTGCTTAGATTGTTTTCCATGCAAAGGGAAGTTATAATTAGTCAGCTAAAGGATATCTGGATGCAGGAATGCTTTGAACTTTGGATTCTCCGATTACTATTAAAATTATTTGATTCCTAAAGGTCGCAGTTTATAATTCATGGAATTTTAGTGTCAGTAAAACATTTTCTCCTTCAAAGTATGTAATAATAATTTCCGGGATTTATTTGAAACCTAGGATTTCCTTTATTTTGTTCATCTACCATATGCTGTAAGACACTGGGAAGATACTTTATGCTTGTATGATAGATATGAATTAGTATTCATAGTAATGGCGGTTATTTTGAGGTTACAGATTTTCTCAGGAAATAATGCTGCAGTAATGTATACTTCAGTGACTCTGAACATTAATTTGTCATATCCTGTATTCACTGTTAATTTTACAAGACAAGATATTGTGATAATTAAAGTAATTAATGTTTGAAAAATGCATCAGCATCAGTAGAAGATAGATTGACGTGTTGTTTTCCTTTAACAGAAGGATCAAAACCCAGCCGAGTGCAAGCAGCAGTGAGCAGTGTCTGGCCTTGAGGACGGCCTCCCTGTAATAGCCTAACATGACCCGTTTACGTACAGCCTTATGTTTTGTATTTTCTTGGTAGAATCAGTAAGTTTTTAAGGGAAAGGAAATCCATATTTTAAAGACCAATTTGTTCTAACTAGCATCCTAACCCTAGCTCTGTCAGATACGTTAGTGCATACATCCTCTTAATGCATGTTCACTTATTGCTGCAGTTTGGCTCTTCTGGGATATCTTCATCATGTAGCTATTGGGAAGCCGACTGTTGAGCACACTTGGAGTAGCTGTTTCTTAAAGAACCACAGTTGTTTTTAGCTGGCAGAACAGGTTGAAGTCCGCCTGCATTAGCTGTGCTTTCCGTTCTGTTGCTAGAGATGCACATGGCACAACAGGATTTGAGGAAGGAAAATTGTGGTTAAGAATTTCCAGTAAGATCATACTTAATAACTGAGATTATTAAGACATTTTTATATTTTTGATGACATGACAAAAGTCAACTCATAGCAAGGTGAACAAACCCTAGGTTCTTTTGAGGAGTTAGTTGATAGTATTTAATGTACTTTGAAAATTAACCTCCATTAATTAAATCTTTTCTTTGTGGTAGGGCCTACCTTCTGCTTTCCTGGAAAAGATGACTATACATCATTTGAACCTATTTTGAGTTTTTCTGTTGTTTGCCTAATTTTGTTTTTATAGTCTAAAATAAAAATGTGACAGTTTTAGCTCACGGGATGCCGTCTCAGTTTGTGCTGATTGAGGCTATTGCAGAGGGTTAGTTGGAATTCAGGGGTGCCTAGTTTTCTATATTGAACAGTGTTGGAGGAGGTAATATACATGTGCTTTTAATTTTAAAAAAAGTGATGTGCTGTAGTTGTTTGAACAGGAAGGTGAAATTGTGCTTGTTAGAACTGAATACCTTTGGACTCTGTTCATCCCTCCTCAGTGCGGACGGTGAGGAGTGGCATGAGCCATGCTGGTTACTCTGCATAACTAAGGGTGGGTGGTACTGTTGACTCAACTACCTCAGCTCTGTTAAGGCATATTGGGGTAAATCTCACACACAAACTCTCAGTCTTACAAAATGCCCAAAAAAATTGGGCCTCTATACCGCAGGTGTGATACTGAGCATTCTATTCACTCCAAGTTTTGATGATTAAACTGGAGAATGAAGTTTGAACAAACACTTCTATTCTAGATCTGAGCCTGTGGCTCCGATTTTAGTGGGAATGAATGAAAGTAGTATATGATTTCAAGAGATTGAAGGGTTTTGGGTTTCTTGAGGTTAGCTTTTTATAACCCCCCTTCAGGTATTTCAAGTGATCACATTGTAATACATCCTAAGATGGCGGTGAGGCAGAGGAGGATGGCATCTAAGTTTTAGACAACTGGGAGCCACATTTAAAATACCTCAGGCTAATTACTGTTCACTTTGGGGGAAGAAATATTTTGATAGGGTATATTAATTGGATTGTATTTGGGAAAGTTCCTGCTGTTAATAAAATTTACATTGAGGAAAAAATTTTTTTGGAGGTGATAGTTCTTTTTTGTGAGATTTTAGTATTAAGCTCTTAGAATGTGAATACATTCTATAGCTGACATCTTCCTGAGATTTTTTAACTACTGGAAATCCTTAACCGATTATATTTTCTTTATTTTGAAAATGATTTGGTTGCTTTTTCTTAGATGGTTTCTGCTATTTTCTGTAATCATAGTTCGTCTAAACACAGCCTATTTTCTTGAACATTAAAGTTTGTAACCTAAAGATAGGATCTCATTTTCAGTGAACTTTCAGACTAGCACAGTCTTCCCTTCCTTCTGTAGGAAGTAGCTGTTGCCAAAGTGAAGAGGTAGCTGGCTCTTGTATATGGGAGAGTGCTGTGTGGAGTTTCAGGGGTGTTTATTATGACATCTGTCAGTCCCCGAATGGTCTATTCTTCTCCTCTAGAAGTCTGAAGTATGTAATCTGAAATCCTTAATAAAATTGGATCTAATTTTATAAAATACACTGGTGATATTTGAAGTTTTTACAAACAACTATACATAACTTTGAAGATGGGAGAGCTGCTAATTCTGTGCTTAAACCACTGTTAAAATAAAATAAAAAAGACATTAAGTCTGCAATATGATGAGAAGAAAGGGATCCTGTGGTCTGCGACCATTTCATTGTCTACAAACTACAGTTCTGAGTTTATACTTTCAGTGTTGAAACTATGATTCACATGTTATCCAGTTTTTAAACCCTGTACAGTTTCTTCCTGATTTTAAAAACTTGTGTGCATCAGTGTGATGGTGTCAGATCCTTCAGAACTAGAGTTTCAGACAGTTGTGAGCTTCTATGTGGGTGCTAGGAATTGAACCTGGGTCCTTTGGAAAAACAGATCGTGCTCTTAACCACAGCCATCTCTACACACACGTCCAGATCTTTATTAACACAAAGTCGTGAAGTCATTTTGCAGAGCCATGGTCTTCCTAATCTGGTAGGTGACCAGAGTGTTCTTAGGGTTCTCTCATGCATCTCATCAAAGCAGCATTGACACCAACTGCTCTGAAAGGATGATGTCTCCTTTGTTTGGATACGGTGAGTTGGCAAAGGAAAAATGGCATTTACCTTTTTGTTGAGCTCATTCACAACATTAGAAAGCAGACACTAGCTTTGATCCTTGTTCTGTGCTGACAGTGCTTGGTGTGTATGATAGAAGTCTTGAGGTAACTGAAAGATTTTTTTACATAGATTGTAACTACAGACAATATAGGTTCATCTGAGGTACAGGCTATTCCCATTACATATAGGTGCTTTTGAAAACTATGCAGAAGTATGAAACCTATTAACCTTATACTTGGTTTCAGTATAAGGTTATTGAAGTCTTTATTGGTTACTCTGATGTGAGACTTATGCTTCATCTTTTAGCTTTAAATCAGAACAAATGTTGATGTACAGAATATATAAATTAGAAGAAGCATCATTTATAGTCAGTTCGGGAAACAAATGCATGTGCCAGTCACTTAAAAAGTCTGCATTGTATGTTTCCTTGGTAATTATAAACTCAATTTTTAAAGAAGTGTTAGGTCATTTAAACTATAAAGTCTCTAAGTAAACTTACCTGGCAGTGGCAAAAATAGTACTGATACCGAGATGGTTATGCTGGTTTATAAACTCAGACATTAAACCCACCTGAATTAAAAACAAGTCCTTGGGCCGGGTGGTAGTGGCACACGGTTTTAATCCCAACACTTGGGAGGCAGAGGCAGGTGGATTTCTGAGTTTGAGGCCAGCCTGGTCTACAGAGTGAGTTCCAGGACAGCCAGGACTACACAAACCCTGTCTCAATCAAACAAACAAAGAGGTCCTTGGATTTTAGAGAAATGGAAACGTTGGAGTAGAATTATTTTTATTTAAAGATTTTTTTTTCAGGTTTTTACATACAGTATATACTGTTTTCATTTTGGCGTTTTACTGTAGTTTTCAAGAAGTTAGTTGACAGATGTTTTGACATCAAAGGAGAAATTAAGACCAATGAAATTGTCAAGGAGTGAGTTATTGACTTTAAAATTCATATAGAGCTCATATTTAAGTTGCTTAAAGTAACGGCAATACTTTGAAGCTACACTTAACTTAAAACTGAATAGGAATTGGGAACAATGATCCAAAAATGGAAGTGACAAAGCTGACATTCATTCTGTGGCTTGGTAAAATAATTTCTGCCACGATAAACACTTGGGGTAGGTATAAGTGGAGAATTTGGATAAAGGAACCAAACTAGAGTGGTCTGGTTAGAGCAGGGGAAGTTAGGCAGAGGACATGAGGACAGATGAGAGCCAATGAGGTTAACAGTCTGCCTGTGGTTGATCGCTTAGGACAGTCTCAGCACGCAAGGATGTTAGGTTGTAATCCAGCCTGTGCTACAACAAAAGTGTTCAAGTGAAATTTAAACGTGTTTCTAATGAGACGATCTCAGGCTTGATAGGTAGTACTTTGGCTTTGTGAATAGTAGACTACATTAAAGAGGCTTAAAGTTTTCCAGGCTCATTATGTAGATCTCACTTCTTAAAAGTGCTGGGTGAGTATTATTTAAAGACAGTGAGTATTCATTTCTTAGAGTGGGGAATGAATGTTGTTTAGAGATGTAGCCTGGGTAGAGGGATGGCTCAGTAAAAAGCATTTGTTGCTCTTGGCAGAGGACCTACTTTCCTTCCCTGCACCTACAGTGTCTTTACATGGCTTGTCCAAGGGAGATGGCAGACACCCCTCAAGCATACAGTGAATCTTTAAAAAAGCAGCCTGTGTGGTAGTTTTTTTGGGGGGGGTGGGAGTTTTAAGGTGTAGGATTGTATGTACATTACAAGTACAGAGTGCTGCATCCCCCTGCCTCACAATGGCGTATGTTTACATCTAGGAAGTTCCCGTTAGGAGAGTGAGAAATTGTGCAAACCTGAATAATCCTTACCATAATGCTTTTAATGGCCAGGTGTAAGAATACATCAGAAGTGGATAGCATTAAACTTGGGCTTTGGAGTCCACCTCCCATCTGTTAGGAAGAGGCAGTACTTAATACATGAGCATTAGTAAAATCAATCTAGAGCCTGGTGTGGCCGTAGTAGGTTTTGTTTTGTTTTTTGTTTTGTTTTCTAATCAAGTATACTTAAATTTGGTTGTTTTATTTTATGAGCATACTTTGGAGGAACTTAGGTGATTTTAAACTTTTTGCTCAGTAGTTTCAAAGGCTAAAATCTTGCTAGGTAACAGGTGCATAAGTACACATAAATACTATTAGACTGCGTAATAGCACTAAAACCATGGTCCTATTGAAAGCTTTTCATATTTGCTACCTTCAATTTTAAGGAGCTCAGTTTAGACTGTTATCTTTGGCCTGATGTAGTCTCCTGGCCTCTGATGCTATCTTCTGAGATTCCTATTCAGTCCTGTGTGACTTTTTGTTTTTGTTGTTGTTTGTTTGTTTTTTGTTTTTTTTCAGACAGGGTTTCTCTGTGTAGCCCTGGCTGTCCTGGAACTCACTTTGTAGACAAGGCTGGCTTCGAACTCAGAAATCCGCCTGCCTCTGCCTCCCAAGTGCTGGGATTAAAGGTGTGTGCCACCACTGCCCGGCTATTTTTTTGTTTTTGTTTTTGCCTGTGTGACTTTGGATTTAGCATTTGATGTTGTTTAGAGACACACACACACACACACACACAGACAGAGAGAGAGAGAGAATTTACAATGACAGTAATAACTGCTGCTGTTTAGATTGAAGAAAGCTTAACCAGTTACGTGGTGTTTGGTAAACTGCAATTTGTTATTTAGCAAAGTTCCCATTGTGTAGGTCTGACTGGCCGATAGACCATGTTGATCACTCACAGGGGTTTCTACCTCCAGTAGTGCTGCAGATGGAGGTGCACACGTGTGCCATGCCTGGTTCTCGTCAGAGTTGGATAGGAACGAAATTCAGGAAGGAATTAGCTCCAGCCAAAGGTGAAATTTAAACTGCTTTGGGTGACAAAAGGTTGCAGGCGGTGGAGTTAGCATTGCAGGCTTTTGAATGCTGTGCCTCCCAGTAATCAACTCAGATACCTGCAACTCTGGTTTGAGGCTATCTGACGGTGTGCAGATGCACTTGGGTTTTCACCTGCCCACCACCTCTGAAGGATTGCCTGCAAGGAGTGAAAACTAAAGGCTAGTTTGTAGGGGCTGGGGGTAGGAATTGGAGTCTCCCGGGGGTGGGGCGGCGGAGAGGGTAATTAAAAATCTCTAGTACCTGGGCTTGGTCAGTGTTGGGCTGGAGATGCTAGACCTAGTGGAGCACTTGCTGAGTGTCTACAAGGCCCTAGGTTCCATGGCTAGCATAAGAAAAATGGGGAAAGATGGTATGTGCACTGCTTGTCTCATTCAGTTGGCTTGTCCAACTGAATGCTGACTGGGTGGGCGATGCCAGAGAGCAAACCTCGGTCAGCGCTGTAAGGTGATCTTAGATCTGCAGCCCTGCAGTACTTGAGTTGACATCCCTTACTCTTGAGGCATTCACATGTGCTACACAAATTGGTCACTAGGGGGCATCCGCTCATCAGCTTGTACTAGAAAAAGCTATAGACCTGAGAAGTCTTAACTTTTAAAAGCTAGCAATTACGAATTTTTGAGGTTCCCCCCCTCCAAAAAAAAAAAAAAAAACTAGGAAAAGGTTGAGAAATCTTGAGTTTTATCAATGTGGGTGGAATTATTTGTTCCTGATAAATTCATGGTATAGCTTTTTAACTTTTCTGTGCATACAGTGGGGTGGCAAGTATGCCATAGCATGCAAGGCCAGCAGCTTGAACCTCTGAACCATTCTATCAGTCCTTGTTGCTCTTGCAGGCATGGGGTGCTGGTATAGGAATACCTCACACTATTGCTAAAAACAAAACAACCCCCCCAGTCTCCCTGGGATTCAATGTATTTGGACTTAGGGACTAATAGGAGACCTAGTGTGTTGCAGCTCATTTTAAAGACACACCAAGTGGACATAGTTGGGTATTTATAGAGGAAAGACTGTTGAGGCACGTGTGCTTAACACGTTTGCAATCTTTAGGACCCATGTGTTGAAGTAGTTAAAGAAAATCTTGGTGACACAGGAAGCCAGGAAGCAAGGAATTACAGAAGAACATGGCTTGTGTACAGAGCTGGTCCGTCGTGACCCATATCCTACCTTGGTTCCCCTCCCTCCCCTCTGAGCTGATTAAGAAGCTGCCTGCACATCTGAGCTGTCCAGACCCCTTGTACATGAGTGTGCAGGGTGCTGATGATGTGTTCATTCCCTGCCTGCCATGGACGCGGTGTAGTGGAGTCCTTAGTGTGTGTGTCCTGAGTAGACATTTTCACTGAAATTCAGTCCTAATGCTCAGGGCTGTAGGTAAGAGCAACTGGGCCCCCAGCCCTTACTAAACCAGTTCCACCAAAGAAGTCGGTTTTGTAAGTAAAATATCTTGTGTCCCATTTTCTGTGACTCAATTCTTAATATCAAAGGCATGCTTTTATAAGAGTTATTGAGTATTTAATCTTAGTAATCTGTTTTATTCTCTGGCAATAAGTACTTGGATGTACTCGACAGGTAGAAAACAAACCAGTGTCCTTAAAGATGAGTTGAATGAACCATTAATTATGTAAAGCAAAACATTTTTAGTGATTGTTTCTTGCATTTTTCTGGTGATTTATCTTTGAGGTTGGTTTTTATTTTTTTCCTTTAGAAAAAAAAGGCCTCTATAGGAGTTAAGTGAGGTGGCTGGGCAGGGCAGTGGTGGTGCACACCTTTAATCCCAGCACTTGGGAGGCAGAGGCAGGCGATTTCTGAGTTCGAGGCCAGCCTGGTCTACAGAGTGAGTTCCAGGACAACCAGGAATACACAGAGAAACTCTGTCTCGAACCCCCCCTCCCAAAAAAAAAAGTGAGGTGGCTGTTGAAATAAACTGAGCAAAGTTTAAATCTGCAACATTCTAAAACTTAAATTTCCAGTAATCAAACTCAATGTGGTCAATGTACATATAGCTTACCACAGAAATACTCATTTTGAAACAGCCAGAGGGAAACAGGGAATTTTAAAATCTTTAGTCAGAATGAAGTGGGCACGTTTGAAATTCTATGATGGCTGGGTATTTGCAAATATTTTAGGAAAAATAGAGCCTCATTTTTCTGGTAAACTGGGCTACAGTACAGTTCAGTGTTTTACAGATGGAACACCTTTGCCAACGACTCCTGTATGTATCAGCTACACAACTATACCTGGCTTTGGGACTATAATTGCACTTTCCAGATGACATGAGAATGCCAGTCTGCTAAAAAAGATAAGACAGCTGGCAGTGTAGGAACTCTGGAGTGCTGACCTGTTCTACAGAGGTTGGGGAGAAACTAAGATGGTTAGTAATCAGAATTACAAATCTCTTCTTGATATGCACCAAGATGTTGCTCGGGCATAATCATATTAGAAATCTTAACAGTTTTTTTTTGGATAAAAAAAAAAAATCTAAAGGTCCTGAAATGAAGCCTTATGTTTGGAACTGGAATTCTGTTTTTAAAAAGATATTTCTGTTAGCTCTCAGATTAAGTTCAAATTTCTTAGCATGACACAAAAAAATTAAGTAGTTCATCCTCTACGTTCTCCCATTGGAATCTGATTCCTCCTTCGGCATGGCAGCAGCCCTTGTGTGACCAACAGACTGTTTTGTTCTATCTCCTGGTGAGAGGAAGCTTAGAGGTTATTTTCCCAAACTGGAGACTAGATCTTTGCCGTTTATTCTACCTTATCAGGAAGCAGCAGCGTCTCTGAGCAGCTTAAATGCAAGACAGGGACTAGGGCCTTCCCAGAGTCAGATTCCCATAGGTGGTTTTTTTGTTTTTTTGTAGGACATTCGCCAAGGCTTAGGTGTGAACTCCCAACACTGCACAACTGCCTACCCTGCTACTGCTATGGACTGCAGGGTCTGATCTATACGGGAACCTGAGGAGCACCCCTCCCAGAGGACCCTCGTTCAATTCCCAGAACCTATAGGGCGGCTCACAACCTGTTCCAGGGACATGCTGATTTCTGACCGGCGTTCATATACATAATGTACTACGTGCGTAATGCATACACACAAGCAAAACATAAACAGAAAAACCAAAAACGTGCCCTGTGGTGGAAAAGGGAGTCAAGAACACACACCTGAGTCCACCCGTCTTTCCCTGCCACTACATTAAACCGGTAGCTCTATTGTTTTGACTTAGCTAATTTCTCCAGGAAGAACTATTTAATGGCTGAACAAAAAAAGCACGAAGCACACTTGGGTTTTGTTCCCTGAGATATCTACATAGGTGTCGGGGAAAATGCACACCACGGAACTTCGTCCCCTAAGTTTTATGCCCTTGTCTGGACCCGGCTCGCCGCTAACCCCAGGGGTGGCTCCCCAGGCCTGCCTGGATCTGCTACCCGCCCCCGCAGCGGAGAGCCCACCCGCCAGGGAAGGGCGGGACCGTGGGGATGGCCTTTCGGCGCCCTCTGGGCGTCGGCAGCCGCCTCCCGGCAGCCGCGGCGACCTCAGCGACCGCGTGGAGCCGCCAGGAGTTTCCGGAGCCTGGCTTCCAGGGTGCGCGGGCGTCCGTGGGCGGTGGGGCGGAGCCGGCGGCAGGGGGCGTGCCCGAGGCGGGGCGGAGCCAGCGGCGGGGGCGTGTTCGCGGCGGCCTCTGGGAAGGCCCCAAGTTAATGAGGCGTACGCCGGCTGCCGAGCGCCTTTCGGAGCTGGGTTTTCCCCCGCGGCGCGGGCGCCAGGAGCCGCCTTTTCCGCTGGGTGTCACTCGGGGGTGGGGAGGGTGGCCCATTGAAAAGCGCCGCGAGGGGCCCCGGCCAGTGCCCTTCAGTGAGCGCTCGCCGGAGGACGGCAGAGAGCAGTCCGCTCACGGCTCCGGGATCTTGTGGCGAGTCAGGACGCGCCTGTCCCTCTGCCGGGACCCCGAGCCGCCACCACCGCCACCGCTCTGTCTCCTGCGAGTCAGCCTCCTCTGTGCGCTCCGGGCGGGCGGCCGCGGAAGCCGCTGGGGCGAGGACGGCGCAGGGCTGCTACTGCTACCCCCAGCCGGAGCGTCTGGAAGCCTGAAGGCCGAGCGGAGCAGCAGCACCCCTTATGCCGGAAGGATGCTGGAGAGCAGCGGCTGCAAGGCGCTGAAGGAAGGAGTGCTGGAAAAGCGAAGCGACGGACTGCTGCAGCTTTGGAAGAAAAAGTGCTGCATCCTCACCGAGGAAGGGCTACTGCTCATACCGCCCAAGCAGCTACAACAGCAGCAGCAGCAGCAACAGCCCGGGCAAGGGACAGCCGAACCGTCCCAACCTAGTGGCCCCGCCGTCGCCAGCCTTGAGCCACCGGCCAAGCTGAAGGAATTGCACTTTTCCAACATGAAGACTGTAGACTGCGTGGAGCGCAAGGGCAAGTATATGTACTTCACTGTGGTGATGGCCGAGGGCAAAGAGATCGACTTTCGGTGCCCCCAGGACCAGGGCTGGAACGCCGAGATCACGTTGCAGATGGTGCAGTACAAAAATCGTCAGGCCATACTGGCGGTCAAGTCTACCAGGCAGAAGCAGCAGCACCTGGTCCAGCAGCAGCCTCCGCAGACGCAGCAGATCCAACCCCAGCCCCAGCCGCAGATCCAACCCCAACCTCAGCCCCAACCCCAGCCCCAGCCCCAGGCCCAGCCCCAACCCCAGGCCCAGCCCCAACAGCTCCACTCCTACTCACATCCGCATCCTCATCCTCATCCTCATCCTTACCCTCACCCGCACCAGCACCAGCACCCGCACCATCAGCATCAGCACCCGCACTCTCATCCACACCAACTCCAGCACGCGCACCAGCCTCTTCACTCGCAGCCGCAGGGCCACCGGCTCCTCCGCAGCACCTCCAACTCTGCCTGAAGAGGGCGGCACCCGGGCCACTCAAGGTAAGGTCCTGGCAACTTGGGACACCTAGAAACGTGTTAGCATGGCAGGGTTTTTTTGGGGGGGAAGACTAGAAAGCTTGTTGACCGGTTCCGCTACCGAAGCAAAGTTAAAAAAAAAAAGAAAAGAAAAAAAAGAAAAAAAGTTTCAAGTTTCTGGAGCGGTAGCGAGAAGATGGGCAAGCTGGAGCTTGTAGAGCCCGGGAGGGGAGGGAAGAGCTGGAGGAATTCTGCCAGGGAGCAGGACACCGGGGATAGACCTATCTTCCCAGCACCGTGATCACTCTTGTTCAGTGCCATCCTCCTTAGTGCTACTTTCTTGTGTGCCTCCGCACCACGTAACGACCTGGTGTCCTTCTGGGCACGCCGTCCTTTGTGCTGGCCGGGAGGGAACAGGGTTTTGACTTCTGAGTCATCCATTTCATTCCGTGTCCTTTCTTTCCAGGTTTTTGAGGACTTCGGGAAGTGGGAAGAGTGCATTGCTATTGAGTTTACTTGGATCAAAACCAACAGTCTCCCCACCCCGTGCCAGATCAAGTAGTTTGGACATCACCCGACGGATAACGCGCTTGCAGTTCCTCGTAGTTTTCTGCGTAATCATCATCACGGTTGCAGGAAGCGATATTGAGTCAAGATGACTTTATTTATGAACCTTTGGAAGGATCACCTAACAGTACCGGACCTTGTAGGAGCAATTTATGTACTGTAATTTTATTTTAATGTTATTTTGGTTTATGATTATTTATTAGTTTTTTTTTATGCCTATTCTAAGACATTTCTGAATGTAGGCCACCTCTCCCTCCTCACCAAAAAAAAAAAAAAGTAAAAAAAAAAAAGAAACTTTATTTTCAGAAACCTATTTCCTAGTAAGCCCTGATCTTGGAAAAGGAAAAGGGTGGTGGAGGGGGCAAATATGAAAAATGGATTCATTATCCCCCAGGGACATTCTCATGAAGTCGACCCTTTCATTGTATTCGAAGAAGTTGAAATTAAATTCTGATATTGCTTTCACTTTTGAAGATCTCTTTCATAGATGTGTAGCGTGTGCAGAAGTTTCTTTCTTTTTTTTTTTTTTTTAAAAAGCGAATGGGTCAGAATGTATAATTGTGAAATCCTGTGGTCAAGATCATGCTTTTCTAGGAAGAAATCAGTAAGAATGACAATGGGTTTGAAAACATTTAAGTACTACCCAGCCAGAGGCGTGGTGACTGGCTCGATGGATGGTGTGGTGAGCAGAGTCCGCTGAGAGGGTAAACTCGTAGCGATTGTGTAGGAAAGCATAAAGGAGTCCTTCCGGAGCCGAGAGCTGGGCTCAGGTGCCCCTGGGATTCAGTCCTAGCATGGTCATTTTGATTGTGAGTATAAATGTTTCAATTTTAAAATTATGGAGGATGCTCCAGTTCAGAGTATTTATACCTGGCACCAAGACCTCTGCATTATCAGCTTGGGCCTTTTACTTTGTCATAGATGCACTCAGAGTAATGTGTAAATATCTCAAAGGACTGAAAATAAGACTGGGCAGAGAAAGCCACACTTCTCTCTTTACTGCTCTGGGGCACGTCTGGACCTTCCCTGTTTTGGTTAGGGGGCTAAATTCACCATTAGGGAGGAAAGGGAGACTTAGAGGAGCTGAGGGTCTTGACCCCTTTGATGCACAGAGGTTGCCTATTAGATCTTTACATTATGATTCATAACAGCAAAATCACAGGAAGTAGCAATGATGGGGGGATGGGAGAGGGGGGGAGGCTCCCCGCAGCATCACAACATGAGGAACTGTATTAAAGGGCCCCAGCATTGGGAAGGTTGTGAACCACAGCTCGAGATGGTCAGTAGTAAGAAAACAAACTCTTGTTCAACAGTCAGGATGTTGTGGGGGTGGAGGGAGAGGATGCTTTTAAAGGTAGAACAAACCCTCCACTGTGTAACCTCAAAGGGACAGTCAAGATTCACAAAGGCAGATGCTACTTCAGTGGAGAAGGAGTACCAGATAATACCAAAGTCTCTAGGGATTGAAAGTCACTTCCTCGCTGCCTGACCTTTCTCAGGAGCTCGGTTAGCGTTTCTCCAGCATCCAAACTGGAATGCTGGCTTTAAGAAATGAGAGTCTTTTTCTCGCCTTCTGTATGGAAAGAAGATTCAGCGAGACAAAACGCTGTAGTTTTGAAGTCATAATTTAGTTGAAAACTTGCAGGGGTCGAGGGGCTGGGGCTGGGGCTGGGGTGGGGGTGGGGGTGGGGGTGGGGGTGGGGGTGGGGATTGTAACTCAAAACAGGAAAACCTGAGTGAATTCTCACCTTTGGGGCTTCCTGATTTGCAGCTGTGAAAATCCTCAGCCAAAGGTTTCAAACATAGCATGGGTGTGGGGCAGGCCCAAGAGCCATGTTGACACATTTCCCGGGTTTGATGTGGTTTCCTGGGAGCTTTCTCTGTACTTTCTGATAGGATGCAAGCACACAGTATGGTCAGTTTGTACATGCGGATCATACAGCCCGTTAACTCTCGGCTCCTGCCAGTTGCAACACGTTCCCTCTAAATTTATGGATTCCCAGGATGGTAAAGGCCATACCAAATGGCTTGAAAATTAAGATTTAATTGAAAAGTAACAGGGGGTGGGGGAGTTGGAAGTCGAAACAGGAAAAGCTGAGGTGGAGATGATTGACTTGATGTGGTGAACTGAGTCTGCTGTGAGAAAGTGATGGGTTTTGTGCGTGTGCGTGCGTGCGTGAGTGCGTGCGTGCGCGTGCGTGCGTGCGTGCGTGCGTGCGTGTGTGTGTGTGTGTGTGTGTGTGTGTGTTTAGACAGGTCCGTTGTTAGATTACACATAGAACTAGGTCATCACATTGCTAAAAAACAAAACCAAACCAACAAAGACAAAAACCCAACATCAATAACAAAACAAAAACAAGAAAACCTGCTCCGTCTCTGTCTTAGTTGCTAGAATTTTCACAACCCTGTATCTGCAATGATGTGTTAAAGTGACCCTGTCCAAAGCTTTCTCTTGACATTAAGCCGTGAGGTCTCAGCGACTGGAAACAATAAGCACGTACAACCAGACAGAACACAGTCACACTTGATGGCTTTATTCTACCTGTGAGAAAATGATATAAACCACCCAAAGCACTGGGAGACGAGGAGGATTCATCCTTAAACAAGTCTGAAAATACTTAAGTACTTTTACCCCAAGAAAGAGACCAGAGGAGCAGGTCCATTTTTTTTTTTAAAGTATCCACCCTTGAAACAAACATGAAATATTAAAAAAAATTGAAAAATGAAAAGATGTCCCAACTGGAAATTGAACTTTTGTCCTTGAATTTGTGATGGCAGCCAGCCTCCCTCAAGGCCAGCTCACTAACTCAGTAAGGGAAAGGAGAAGAGATGCAGAACTCCTTAGCACTCTGGAGGTTGTTTCTCTTGTTTTCCTGTTTCCTTTCTTTGCTCTCATGTTTCCTGAGACATTCAGGGACAGGCTTGAGTTCTATGACCTTCCTTAGTGGTTTGTTTTCAGCAGAAATCCAGTTGAATCTGCTTTGTCCTGAGGTCAGAGAATAAACGTGCATGCGGTCCTTTCAGAACGGACGTCTTCATCAAACAAGCAAAGGTTCTCTGATCCTGGATGGAGCAAGCCAATTTTTTCATCTCATATTTTTTTTCTCCAGAGATGATTGAGAAGCAAATGGGGCATATTAAAAGGAGCTTCCTTTGAATGTTAGCAATGTTAGCAACATTCACAAGCCTGACTGAAGCTGAGAGACTCGTGTTAGCTCCTTCTGGTCTCTCTTAGAATTCTTTTAAAAAATCCTAACTTTAAATCTGATATGGAATAAGTCCTATCGGCTTGTGAGTTCAGCGATGTCATTTGTTTCTGTCCACAGGGAGAGTGAGATGCTTTACCTGGGCTGCAGGTGTTAACACTATTGTACGTAGGGCAGGGGTTAGAGGAAGGGTCTGGGGTTTGAGCTAAGAGCTGTGTGGGTTGAAGAGGAAGTTTGTGAGCAAGTGTTTATTTCTTTCTGTCTAACTGTCAATCTACTTGGGTTCTAGTAGCAGAGTGTTAAATTGGGAAATTATAGATTTAGATCAGCAGTTCTCAACCTGTGGGTGGAGACCCCTTTGGGGACGCAAACAACCCTTTCACAGAGGTCACCTAAGACCATGGGGAAACACAGATATTTACGTTATGATTCATAACAGTAGCCAAATTACAGTTACAAAATAGCAACAAAATAATTGTATGGTTGGGGGTGTCACTACAACACACGCGAGGAACTGTGTTTCAGCATTAGGAGGGCTGAGAGCCACTGTTCTGAGATAGTGTCTCACACAGCCCAGCCTGGTCCCACAGTTGACATGTATTGGGTGTGACCTTGAACTTCTACTCCTTTTGCCGGGGTGCTGGGATGACAGGTGTGCGGTACCACATGCATTCCATGCTGGAGAAGCTAACGCATCCTTGCGCATGCTAGGTTAGCACTTTCGCAGATGAAATACTTCCACGGTTCTAATTTTTTAGTTCTTGACCTAGTTTTTGAAAGTGACTTTTTTTTTTTTCTTTTTACATCTGCGGTTTGAATAAGCAACCAATGGATAAGATTGGGTGCCAAAGATAGCTGTGTCTATGCCAGCAAGTCATTGACCAAAGGGAAAAGAAGGCATTCTTAGGCCTGGAAGACTAAGTGTGCTGGTAGACCGCCATATATAAAAGCTCTGAGTTCAATCACTCTGAAAAGGATTTTTTTTTTTTTTCGGATAGAGGAATGATCTCTAGTGTTTAGACACACACCCCTTTAGTGCTCAGAAGCTGACCCTCTAACGAGTGACTAGGCAGTGGGGAAGTAGGGTTTTTGTTTTTTAAAAGATAACTCTAATGGATCGTTACCTTTGTGTGGTCAGTCTTGTAATTTTCAGAATATGGAAACAAGCACCTTGTTTGTTTGTTTGTTTGTTTGTTTGTTTGTTTTTTGAGACAGGGTTTCTCTGTGTAGCCCTGGCTGTCCTGGAACTCACTCTGTAGACCAGGCTGGCCTCGAACTTAGAAATCTGCCTGCTTCTGCCTCCCAAGTGCTGGGATTCAAGGCGTGCGCCACTACCGCCCGGCTGCAAGCACCTTCTAGTTGTATCAACATCTTTACACACACACTACTTTGCTGTTTGCTACCCTCCTGCCTTTGCTCCGGGAATGGGCTGTACTACCGGCCGCCACCCAGCTTCCCTTGAATTCACGGATAAAAGACAGACACACAGTTGTTCAATTTCAACTTGCCTTTCCTGGCACTATGCTGGGTGCTAACTATCTTCTGACTGGGAAAGCATGCCCTAATCATTACTCTTAGCTCTGCATCTCCCATGTCCTAAACTTTAATGGCTAGTCCCATCTCGCCCCTGCTAAATGTTCCTGACCACCCTCCTGTCGGAGTGGCCTGTGTGGCAACTCCAGTTTGAGATTTCACGTGACTCTTCAACTCTTCTCAATCAGAAGCACGGCAAAACTCTTGTCTCTCTTTCCTTGTATCCCTCTGCACGCCTCCAGGAACCCGGAAGTCCGGTCCATCCATTCCACTGCCCACCAATTGGCCCATGGCTTTCTTTACTGACAGATCAAGAACCAATAGGAGAACAGGACCTCAGCATCAGAACCACCCCCTACACTATTTGGTTGTGAACCTAAGTAGTAGGATTTGTGTGAATAGGTAGAGAGGAGTTACGTTTTATACTTTGAAAATGCATTTTTTTCTCTAGTGAAATGTCTTTTGAGACAACTTTCTTGTGCATCTTGGAAGACCTTAATACCTGACATGTCCACTGAGTTTCTGAAGAGCTTGGCTTACAAAGACCATGACCATGCTCGGATGAAAGAGGACCTTTTGAAATTAAGCTTAGATATTCTATTTTTTTTTTTTTTTTAAAGACTGAGAACTTTGAATCTAGAAATTTGTTCTTTTGGTGAAATAATCAGCTTTCCAAATGCTAGTTACGTTTTGGGGCTTTATCCTGGGCTCACTAGCCCACTCCCATGGTTGGGAGTGTATTCTTTCTCAATAAATTGTGTTTATGTTTCTAAAAAAAAAAAGGAGGAACGTAGGGGAATGCTAATGAATTTCAGCTGAATTATCTTTTCCCCAGATGAGAAGCAGTCCCTAGGGAATTAGCTTGGAAACAATTTTTGTCTTAAGTTTCTAGGCAGAGTAAAGTTTTGACTAGAGAGACACCTTCAAATAGGTATCTACAAAGCCATCTGTTTGGAGTTGAAAGCTGTATGCCTCCAATCTTCCTTGGCATCTAAATGCTTTTAAATATTAAAAGTCTTTAAAGTAGATCTTTGAAGGCTTTTTTTTTTTTTTAATCCTCTAGCATAGTCTTAACATTGGCAGCCTTTCTACTATGTTTTTCCTAAGAACTTGAATTAGAAGGTAAGTTTCTGATGTGGAGAGGGAGCTCCAAGGCTTCTTGAACTAAATGAATATAGGTTGTCAAACAGAGTCTGGAAGACCAGGATTGGAGAGTCATGGGTTCAAGCCTCAGGTCTACCACTTTCCTGCTATATAGATCTTGACTCACTTAATCAAATTTTCAGTGAAGTAGAATTAATTAAAATGCTTATCTTAGAGGTACAGATGTCTTCTGTGTTTCAAGTGTTTAAACGGTGCCTAGCATTTGTACAGAAGGAAGTTTTCTATATTTCGGGACAGATAACACAGATTTGGAACTCACTACAGCCATGTGGATATGTAACACGGTATTTTGAAGCCACAAATTACATTTCCTGAGGTTGTCACACTTTTCATTTGATGGTAGCAATGATGAAAATGTATGTAACATCTCGATGTTGTTGAGACAGGAGCCCACTGTGTAGTCCAGACTGTCCTTGAACTAGCAATCCGCAGGCCCCTTCCTTCTACATGCTGGCATTTTAGGTGTAAAGCATCGTGTCTGGCTTTGAAAACAAGCAGAAGATAAATTATTTATAGTACTAGTTTTGAAAAACAGTCATTACATCTATTTATTTATCTATGTACTTATTTTTTATGCAAAGGAAGTGGGCACAGCATGCATTGAATCAAAAGTCAAAGGACTATTTGTAGGAGTCAATTTTCTTCTACCACATAAGTCCCTGGGATCCAACTGATGTCCTTAGGCTTATCTGCAGGGATCTTTAACTACCCCAGCACTATCAATTTAATGACTGTTTTGAAATTATTTTCCATCCTTCATCTAGGTACTTGTGTATTTTGCAGTCTATGATTATCTAATCAATAACATTCATTTCTATGACCTCTAGACTCCACCCAGATGGCCAGTTAGACAGACGGCAAACACTGGGCTGTGTGGTTATCACGTTCCCCAGAATTACCCTCCTGGAATGTCACCTCGCCTGAGAACATAACCCTCCTTTGGGTGTTGCCCATATCTACAAAGCGGTGTATGGGAAAGGAATAGAGCAAGGCCCTGTTGTATCCAACCAACCCAACTCTAAAGGACTGGCTAGCTCCAGATTCCCCCACAGTGAGTTGGCACTGTCTTCAACTCTACCCAACTTGTCCCTTTAAAGGTGACATTCTCAAAATATCTGTGCCTGAACGCTCACCTCTTACACAGAAATGTTAGTCTCTGTACCCCTGCTCATAGACACATGAGTCTCAGAGCCTGTTTCTCAAGGAATCCCATGTATGATTGTGTCTGTCATATCCCCAGATATCTTGCTATAAGAAGGATGCTGTGTGTGTGGTTGGGAGAAGAGCCCGTGGCATTGCTTTAAGGTTAGGCTTTAAGGGATAGTCTTAACTTGGAATGGTTTGGTTCCACAGGAAACACTTAGCAATGCCTGGAAGCCTTTGTGCTTCTCACAACTGGTAGACACCCAGTATGCTGATAGCTGTTCTGTAATGCTCAAGTGTGCCCTCCACAGCAAAACATTCTGCCGCCTTGACCCCTCTTCTTTCTGGCTTTGCTTCCTACTTGGTATGTGAACAGGTTTCTTCTACCAGCTTTTACCACCTGTTATCACTTCGTTACAGGTCTAAAAGCAGCAAGGCCAGGCTACTGTGGACTGAGAGAGACCCTTAACACATAAGCCAAATAGCCTTCCTCCTTTTATGTGGGATAGGTCAACGATGAGGGGCTTAGGCACTGGTAGTCCACGTGACTTGAGCAGAGTATTCTTGCTGGCTTCACAGAGTGAAGTTAGTGTCTGGCACTGAGTGTTCTAGAATCTAGCCTTACTTCACTAACAAAGAGGGCTGAAACCTGAGGACAAAAATTCCATTTTGTTGTCCCTAGATAGAGTCAGTTTCAGTGCTTCTGAGACAGAAAATATGAGAATGGCTTTGCTCCCTGCCAGACCACTCACCTGAAGCACTTATGTTTACTTAAGACTCCGGAAATGGAAACTTGGAAGAAAAAAAAGAGTCAGTGCGATCGTGTTGCCTGCTCCCAAGGCCTGCCAGAGTCATTTACAATAGAGCGAGCCAACGCTGATCCTCAGTCCTCAGAGACCACACATTGACATCCTGTGCTTCCAAAGCCACTGAGCGGTCATTCAGCGAGTGCCTAGAAAGAGACAGGAAATGAGTCTCAAGGTTTCGAAGTTTTAATGATGTCACTGTCCTCTGCTCGCTTCCTCCTGACGTTGGTGGTTCATTCAGGTCGGCTCTGCTGAAGCTGACCATTCACTGGCTTGGAAGTAGTCTGAGCTTTGTAACGTCTAGCCAGTTAGCCAGGAGTGAGGCCCTGGTCAGGGCTGACTCATTGCCTCAGAAGGACAGACCGGCTTCTTGATTCACTCAGGGCAAAGAAGCTTCTCTCGGTGTCTTTGTCTTTCTCTATGTCTCTGTCTGTCACTCTCTGTTCTACAAATTTTGGCTATAAGCAGTAAATACTTACTTTTAATGACTCTTCCAAGTGACCCTAAATCCATACATTTGTGTGTCTGGTGTGTGTGTGTGTGTGTGTGTGTGTGTGTGTGTGTTAGATGTGATATTGTTCCATCTTTTCTTCCCCCAGTAATTTTCATGGCTCAGAAAGACAGGCAGACCAGCTTTTTGGTGTGCAGTGCAGTTTACATCTTAGGGCTGGGGACAGCACCAAGAAGAGAGCTGGCTTCTTCAGAGGTTTGAGCACCCTGCTTTGAGGGTTGGTCCTAGCACTCTAAACATTCATTACAAAACAAGGACCTGTTTTGTGGCAGAGGTGCAGGTCCTGTGTCATTTCCTGTGGTGGAGTTTCAAAACTTGCTGGAGGGAACGGCTCTTCTCTGCAACAGGTCAGTGACTCACCCTTAGATACAGACAGCAAAGGAGACTCATAAGGTGGATATTACTATCCCAGTTGTATTTGCAGCCATGAGAATGAAGTGCTTCTTCTTCTTCTTGCAGCATACAGGCTTAGAATGGAGAAACTGTAACTATCGCCAGACGCTTACATAACATCTCCAGTGCCTGTGACTAGTGCCAGGTGGCCTGAGGTTCACGATTCCACAGCTGGCCCCTAGTTTGTATTTATGCCTTTCCTTGACCGGCATAAATGGTGAATTTGACGTCAGAACCATAATGACATCCTGGAAGTTGAGACAAAGCATCTTGCAGCCCACCTCCCTTTACAGAGGAGAAAAAGAAGCATAGAGGTACCAGCTCTCCATCTAGGGCAGCAGTTAAAGTCAAAGACAGGAGAAGAGCTTGAGTGACATCTGGTCTTTTCACTGCACTGCTCTGTAAGACTGGAGGAGCAATGCATGTAAATTGAAGGCAAGATTTAAAAATAATTAATTAATGTAGGGCTGGGGGGTCAGAGAATCACTTCCTGGTGTTGGGTCTCTTCCTCCACCTTTATAGGCATTTTAGGGATAGAGCTCTCATCACTAGGCTTGTAAAATAAAAGTGTCTACTCCCTGAAGGTTAGTATTCTTACACATAATCACTTGAAGCTTTTAGACTTGTTTGTGGTTTTATCAGCATTCAGATATAGATTGGTCACACTTTGTTTCTTCAGAGTATAGGTTTTTATTTTAATTTCATGAAGTCTTTATGGCCTTTACAAATATTGAAAACAATCTATTTAATTTTACAGTTCTTGCAGTGATTTAGCCCTTCCAAATGTTATCTGCCAGGGTGAACAAAGACCTTAAATAGCAATGGGGCCAATCGACAAAAGAAACCAAAAGCATATTTTTTAAATAGACATATTTTTATCTCTTTAGTTAGTTATTAGTTTTGGTTTTTTTTCTGTGTAGCTGTGGTTGTCTCTGTAGACCAGGCTGGCCTTCAACTTAGAGATCCACCTACCTCTGCCTTCCAGTTGGTGGGACTAAAGGCATGCGCCCCCGTGACCCAGCAAATAGATAGATTTTAAATGTGATTTTTTTTTTACACTATATTCTTTAAATTCTTTTCATTACAAACAATTAAATTGGAAACTGCATTTTGAAAGCCATTTGGAATTTATCTTATGACTTGTAAAATATTTATGGACCATTTCAATGTTGTTAGTCCCCCTGAGGTCTTGAAATTATCTGTGGAGTTGGAAAATGGTCATACACTTTGACTGTTTGTTCTGTCGCTTGAGGAAGGAGCTGAACAGCTTCCCTTGCTTCCCTGGGTGTCAAGGGAAAATAGGTCTGAAGAAAAAAGTCTTTCTTGGTTTTTGTGTTTTGATTTGGTGATGGGGATTTAACTCAGAGTCCCCCACAAATTAGAAAAACACACTCTCCTGCTCAGCTCCATCTTTAGGTCAAAATGAGTTGCTGAGCCTAGAAGTTCTAAAGGCAACTGGGAGATCCCCATATAGTACTTGCTGCTCTTGGGAAGAAGGAGATGAAAGGCATTTGCATAGCACCAGGTTACATCATTGATAACACTTTCTTTAGCTGGGTTGTATAGCACGTGCCCTTGGGAGCCAGAAGCAGGACAATCCCTGTGAGTTTGAGGCCAGCTGGGGCTACATAGTGAGACCCTGTCTTTAACTGAAAGAAAGAAAGGAAGGAGGGAAGGAAGGAAGGGAGAGAGAAAGAAAGAAAGAAAGAAGGGAGGGGGTGGGGGAGAGAGGGAAAAAATTAAAAAAACACTACCCCCATCTAGGACATTAATAACCCCAAATGTCACATTTCCTCCATCTTTTGATTGAAGGGTTCAAGCTGGAGAAGAATTCAAAACTCAGAGATTATGCAAAGGAGATGGAAGCTGGGTATGGTGGCACACACCTTTAGTCCCATCGTCGCAGTACTTGGGAGTCAGAGGCAGGCAGATCTCTGTGGGTCTGAGGCTAGCCTGGTCTACAAATCCAGTTCCAAGACATCCAGGACTACACAGAGTACACAGAGAAACCCTGACTTGAACACCCACCCCCACCCCTACACACACACACACACACACACACACACACACACACACACACACACGGAAGAGAAAAAAGGAAAAGAAAAAAAGAAAAGGAAAAAAAAGAGAAAAATACCCTACATGGTTCTTCAGTAACTGTCCTTGGGTTTGCAGTTAACCCACTTTTTAATTCAAAATTATGAATGTGCTGCAGGCAATGCCGTGTATTTCTTCTGGCATAAAATGACCTTTCCTGGGGTTTCATTCATAGCACTTGGCTCTGTCTCTGAGTCACCAGAGCTTGTCACAAGGCAGCAGGTTGCCTGCTTGTTCTTATTGGAGTGACAACTGGGCTGTGTGACAGGGGCCAATGCTGACAGGCTGTCTCTCTGACAGCAGATTGTCAGCGTTCTTGACCCGGGCACTCCAAGAGCCTGGGAAAACACTATGATTTCAATGTGGCTTTCAGACTGAATATTCAGCTCAACCAAATGACTGTAAAATAGGTCTGCGGGTCGGCTTTTGTGAAATTAGCTGATTTTCAGCGTCCTCAACCAACGAGGGCCATGCCAGTGGCATAATCAGGGGACATTCTTTTTTGTACGCATTTAACCTTGACACGTAAAACTGGTGTTTTAATTTTGAATTTACCAGCTAGAAATTAACGCATGGGTTTGGGTGAAAGACAACGGGTGTCTGGAAATTAAAAAGAGGGACATAGAAGGTATACAATTCGAAGCCCAAATGTCGCAAGGTGGGTGGGAGGACCCTCTGGGTACAGAGGAAGGGCAAGGACAGCCAGCAGGCCTGGGAAGGAGACAGAGAGGAAGGAACTTTCCCATTTCTTCCACTAATGTTTTCCGAATCACCCGTGACATTGCTCTTTTGTCAGGGGGAGAAAAATCTTTTCCTAGGATGTAAACTAAAGGCTTTGGTTGGTTTCTGACAACCGATTATGACAATTATTGTTTAGCAGTGGAGGGAAATGGAGAAATGAACCCCCACCCCGAGCCCCACAACAATTATCCAATTGTAAGCATGGAACACGTACGGATGTTAATGCATTTGTTTGACCTCAATAATGCCATTAAAAAGAGTTCAACGTTTTTCTCCCACAGGAGTCACCAGAAAAGGAAATAAACATCAGGTTTAGTGGAGCTGTGTGTGTGTGTGTGTGTGTGTGTGTGTGTAGTGTGTCCGTGCTCGCACATGTGTGTTTCTACAAGCGCAAATCCCTTAAGAAACATTTGTTGTGCTTTGATTTGAGTTGGAAAAGCTGTCGTTCATTAGACTGTTGCCACCTGGATCCTAAACCTCTCATAAGAGACCAGATAATCATATCTCTCCCATAGCAGCCAGCTGGCTTGGAGGTTATTTCCAACCGAGCAACAAAATGCCTACTGGAGCACTCACGGTGCTCCCAGTAAGTGCTCCACAAAGCAAGGCGATAGTAATTATGAGGCTGCTAGAGACATTTGACAGGGTGCTGCTGTCGGCGTTCCCAGTCTATTTTGCCAGACTCACATGATTTTATTCTCTACATTAAACTTTCTGCAAAAGATTACATTGCAAAACGGGGTTGTCAATTCTCTTATAAACAAACAGCAAAGCGTCAAACAAAACTCAGGGGGAATAAAAAGCTCTAAGTACTGGAAGTTATCCCCTCCTTGCTTTCGTTCTTATTATCAAAGCTTGATTAAGTTTGACCTCATGTAGCACATTTAACAAACAAACAAACAAACAAAAAAAGTCAAAGACGCTTTCGTTTTAGAGCTCCATGGGACAGACACAGTGGGTCTGAGATTCGTTAGCTTCACTACAATAGCCGTATACTCAACTTTCCCGTTAAAGTATTACTGTTACTATTCTCATTACTGTGATAAAATAACCTACGAAAGCAACGGAAGGAAGGAAGGAAGGAAAGAAGGAAGGAAGGAAGGAAGGAAGGAAGGAAGGAAGGAAGGAAGGAAAGAAGGAAGAAAGGAAGGAACGGATGGAGGGAGGCAGGCTTTATTTGGGCTCAGGGTTCGAGATTACAGTCCATCACAGCAGGGGGGAGGGGAATGGAGTAGTAGAAGGAGCCGGAAGCAGGGGACCACTGCTGCAGTCACAGACCGGAAACAAGGAGGCCCGCAGCGCTGGTGATCCACTCACTCTCCTTTAGTCTGGACCACAGCCTGCCGGGATGGTGGTGCCCGCCCACACACAAGGCTGATCTTCCCTCTCCCCCTAAGTCTCCCTCACCAACACACTCTGAGGTGTATTTCCGTGGTGACTCCAAATCCAGTGAAGTCCTGCTGCCCGTGAAGATGAAGCCGCACATTACATACACATGCAATCACGTTGTATACCTAGACTACACACAAAATGTGTTTAAAACGTATTTAAAAAAAAAAAGTGTTGTGGGCAGAATACTGGATTTTATATGGCCCTGTACATGTGATCACATCTCTGGACTGTAGTTTTGTTGTCTTTAAAGATGTGTCATTTGTCCCCATTAACTATAATATTCTACATTGATTAATCATTTCTCTACACTTTTCTTTAGACAGGTCCCCAACTTGGAGGATCTGGGTTTGAATCTTAACATGGCCTTCCTTAAGTTTGTGTGATTTTGCACAAAGGAATGTGACTCAGTTTTCTTACCAGTAGCATATGTCCTAGGTAGCTAATTTGAGGCCGGAATACATAATACATATGAAAGTACTTTGTACTGTAGTAAATGACAAAGGAGTGTGACCAAGAGATGGACTGCCAAACCACTGTCGAAGAAAAAGCACAGGAAATACATATAGATGTGGAGGCACATCCATTTGCACACACAGAAATCCCATAAAAACATAAAGCCTGAAGCCATTATATGCGCAAAGGTTATAAAAGTATGCCCAGACTTAACGTTATTGCATAAACTGACAACATGGCCTCTCCATATTGTGGTTAAGGGAAAGACTTTTATCATAGATGAGAGAGAGGGAGAGAGAGAGAGAGAGAGAGAGAGAGAGAGAGAGAGAGAGAGAGATTGCAAGGTTGGAGAATGAGTAGCTGTGGGAGGGAGGATGGTGAGCTGGGAAAGTTTAGGGCAGGGCGGAAGGGTTAAGATACCAGCATGGACTCTATAGTGGTATCAGGTGCTTGTGATCCTGAGGGAGCCTGGGGTCCAGCAGAAGCTTTGATGTGATAATAGCCATCAGATCCATTCTTCCATTATGCCTTTTGGAACTGGAGTTTCCTTTGGAGCTGGCAATTATAGGACAAAGAACATGCAAAGGTTCCTCTGGTGTTGGCCATCTACTGCTGATCATGGGGTCTACTCTTAAGAGCCCTTGTTTCCCTAGTGAGACTCCCCTAGAGTCTGAGTTTTCATTTGCAAGTGGCTACCAGTTGGAGGTAGCTTCTCTGGCCTAGGAATGGGGGCGTGAGTCCACTTCGTGTTCTTTCAGCATCAGAACCCTATCTGATGTCAATTCCTGAAGGCTCTGCACACGCTGCATGCTCTGTGAGTTCATATTTACCCCAGCCCTGCTGTGTCTAGAAGACCTTGATTCTTTGGTGACCTCCATTCCTCTGGCTCTTCCACTCTTTCAACCTCTTCTGATGCAGGGTTCCCTGAACCTGAGGGGAGGAGTTTGATGGAAGCATCCCCTTTGGGCTGAGTGTTCTAAACACTCTCACTCTCTGTATGTCGTCTGATTGTGGGTCTCAGTATTTGTTCCCATCTGCTGCAGGAGGAAGAAGTATTTTTTTTCTTTGATGACGGCTGATCAAGGCACTGACTTATGCAGATAGCAGAATATTGTTAGGAGAACAGCAGTAGTTGTTTTTCTCCTTAGGTCCTGGACTATCTAGTCTCAGGCTCTTAGCCACCCAAGAAGCGCTGGACATGGGTTCCAGCTCATGGAATGGGTCTGAACTCAAATCAGACATTGGTTGGTTTCTCCCACTGGTTTATACCATTGTTACACCAGCGTATCTTGCAAGCAGGCAACCGCTGCAGATCTAAGAGTTTACAGCTGTGTGGGTGTTTCTCTTTCTCTTTTCGTAGTGTGCAGAACACCTTCCAGTGCCGTGAACACCAGTCCGTAGGGGTGAAGGCTACAGGCGGACACCAGTTCCACGTCTCCATTGCTAGGGAGTTGTACAGGCTCTGTCTTCAGCAATAGGACCATACCATCAGTTTATGGAGAGCCGTCAATAGCCTTGGTAAGAGCCTGGGCTGTTTGAAGGTTCCAGTGGAACCCCCTTGGCCAAAAATTATATGATTATATGAAACCTATTCTCATTACTGGTAATGAGAGATGTCCAGTTGGGGCTCTGTGTCTCCTATTATATGGTGATTTCATTCAGGTCACCATCTTATATGTATTTATTTTAAGTAGCTTCTAGTGTCTTAGAGTTCCATCTTCTCAAATGCTACCCCATCCTGGTTCTCTTCTTCTATATTTCCTTCTCTCCCCCTCCCTGATTGATACTCTTGTCTTCTTAATCAAAGCTTTTAATCAGCCTTGACTGCTACTTTGTCCTGGATAGAGCACTCTATCCCTGCCCACCCCCTGCCCCCCACCCCCATACCCAGGGCGCTTTTGAGATCTACAGAGGTGAGTTTGACTTTTAAAGTTCACAGTGTTAAGCCTGTCTTAAGGTGTCCTTCAGCATGGATTCCTACATATGATCTGCTCTCAATTGCGTTTGCTTGCTTTGGTTGCTCCAATAATTTACCTGTGTTCTTTTCACCTCCTGTTCTGAGAAGACAGGGCAGGATTTGCCTCCCCTTGGTTAAGTGATGATAATCCTAGTCTCTCTCTCGTCTGTCAGAACTCAAACTTTTTCTCTTCAGATAAAGGAATCTTACTGCCCTACCCCATTTTCACAGAGTTTCCAAAATAAACACAAGATTAGTTGTGTACACTGACATATAATTTGAAAAGTAAGAAGCAAAATAAATCTTCATGCGTAAGTTGTAGAAACCAGGCCAGACTTGTGTTTTTAAGCAAAATCGGGCACTGTTTCAGTGAGGTCTTGCTAAGCCCTGGTTTATTTTTGAAGTTGGTTGCTGGGAATCCTTTGGAGGATAAAGGCAAAGTCCCTTTGGGCACATCAGACCACCCCCAGAGATACGAAGTGAATCTCAGAGGCATTCCAGAGGGGCTGGGAAAAACCTGACAGGAAGTATTCCCAGAACATTCTACTCCCCAAATCCCTGTTGGCTAATGACTAGGGCACAATTGTAAATAAAGCAGATTAACTTCAAAGAGTGGCCATCTATATACACGGGTATCAGCCTCAGCAAATAGGAAAATGCCCTCCTGGCTTTTGGCAACTCATAGCTTCTCTTGTGCCAAGGGCTTTACAAGTCAAACCAAGAAAATGCACATGTTCTGTCTACCCAGGGCCATGTTCTAAACCTCAACAGGAGCACCAGAGTCTCAGGACTCCTCCTCACAAGTATTCTTTATCTCTCGACTAAATTATCTGGGACTGGAAAGTTAGGGATGGAAGGAAAGAAGGCAAAGAAGTGAAGAGGTCAAGATGGCCACGGTACAAGTCTTCTTTAATATCCTCAGAAGGCAGATCCCTGGTGGTCAGGGTCTTGATGCAAGCTTGCTCATTTCTCTGTTAATCCAGTCCAGTGTAGGCTAGCCTCCCAGGGCAAAGCAAGTGTGAACTTTGGCCTCAGATAGCCCAAGACCCAGAGACTCAGCTCTCTGGACTGATACACTGGGCCCGATTGTATGTTTGCTTCTCTATAAAATGGAAACGATCAATCCTGGTCAATGGCTAAACCTTATTTTGATATTATAAGTGCACTGGAATTGCTTATGTTTAGTGCTTAGCACCCAGAGGCATAGTTACCACTTCCCATACTTCTGAAGGCCATAACTGGCTCCTGGCTACTGAGTTGGTATTGCCATATGGTTGGTATTGGGCTAACATGCTTGCAGTTTGTTTTTTAAAGTCACAACTCTTGATACAGTGGAGTATTGCACCATTCCACTTGAGATAAATAAGGATCTCATCTTGGAAGGGAGTTTAAACAGACTGACAGTTGCGTTTGCATTTGCTTACCTGATATTCGCTTGTTATATTCCACAAGCAATCTCTTCTTGCACCAGGCCACGGTATTAAAGTTCAGCACGTGTTAATCCTGAGTTGTCCGGGCTTCTAAAGGGATATTGAGGATTGAGACGATTGATCCTATAGGCGAGATTAAACATTGCTTTGCGGTTGTTGTCAAGTAATTGAAGTCTAACTGTAGAAGCTGTTTTAATTGGTTTATTATCTGACACAATCATTTCTAGACTGATTCTAGGCACTCAAGTGCTTGCGTGCACAAGTACATGTATACACACACATACGCACACACACTGCAACCTTCCCCTTTCCTTTATTTCTCTGTTGGAATTAAATTCCAGGCCTCAGGTATACTAAAAAAGCATTGTACCAGCATGTTGTACAAACCCTGTCTAACCTTAGATACAAATTATATATATATATATATATATATATATTTTTTTTTTTTTTTTTTTTCTTGAGACAGAGTTCCACTATTATAGCTTTGGGTGGCCTGAACCTCACTACGTAAAGCAAGACTACCTGGAACTCAGAGAGATCTGCTTGTTTCTGCTTCTCCAGTGAGTCTTGAGATTAAAGTCATGTGTCCTTGTATTTGTCTATACACGACTGTTTTTGTTGTTGTCTTATTTTTTTGATTTTCAAGACACATTTTTTTCTGTGTAGCTCTGACTATCCTGGAACTTGCTTTGTAGACCAGACTAGCCTCTTAACTCAACAGAGATCTGCCTGCCTCTGCCTCCCAAGTACAGAAACTAAAGGCAGGTGCCACCACTGCTTAGCCTAATAATGTTTTAAAATAATAGTGTGTAAACTTTCTCTCTCTCTCTCTCTCTCTAAGACAGAGTATTATTGTGTGTCTGTCCAACCTTGAACTTCTGCAACAGTGATAGCCCAGGCTGGTCCTGAAGTCATGATTTTTTTTGCCTCAGCCTGTAGATGCAAAGGTTACAAGCATGAGTCACGTGGCCCAACCTAGAATTTTGTGCTGTATTAAGCAGAAAAAAAACAGTTATTGTTCTGTATCATGTCTATAAGAAGCCAGGAACCATGAGCCTTCAACATACCAGGAGACAATTATGTCCTGTGCAGCATGTCTCCAATCTAAGCAAGGGGAGGACTGACAAGCTGAGCCTGTTGGTGAGACGCCACTGGGCAACATGGAGGGAGAAGTCTGGGCTGACACAGTCTGTGCCTCAGTCTAGTGTTTATGTAGTGAGTCTGGTGACAGTGGCCTAGCTGGTGTGTCCATCCTAGCCAGATGGGAATGTCCTACTTTGTTTTTAAATGTAACAATTTGATCAGCAGGCTGAGTCTCCTTTTCTTGGGACACAGATGTGAATTTAATGCATTTTTTTCTCTGACATCTCATTCATGGAGAAAGGCTCCAATGGTATGGAAAACATTATTGACATTTTTGTGGTGCTTAGACACTCTGGTAGTAGGAAAGTTCATGTATCTTACTATTTTAATTCCTAGGATGAATCTGCAAAATTAGTTGTTATCTGAATTCTAAAATTATCTGAATTCTAAATTGGGGATAATAGGTTAAGTAACTTTCCTGACATGATTTGTGTTAAAAATCGGGCTTCACCTGGCCTTTGAAATCCAATATTCCACTCTATCAGATAGTAGTCAGTATATTCAGGAGAGCTGGTGCATTAGTGCTAAATATACTGGCTTTCAGACTTCATAGATTTTTAGTTCCAGCTTCCCCATTGTGTGACTGTGAGTAATTTAATGCCTCCAGACAGTTTGTCATCTATAACAAAGGTACTATGACAACCATACCTAGCCTAATGAATTGCTGCAAAGATAAAGTCTTGACACCTGGTAAGGGCCCAGTACACCACCTGTTACCATTTTGTTCCTATTGACTCAGGACATGCTGATTTTATTGTGATGAATGCTGCCTGCCGTATCCAGTTATTTACAGCACCCTAGTAATCCTACTGGAGACCCTTTCACCAGAGGTGAGGATAGACAGGGTAATGGTATTTTATCTAGGATGAAGGGCTTGTGCACCTCACCTACCTAGTGGTGACCGGAGGAAACTGAAGACTTCTCTCTCTCTCTCTCTCTCTCTCTCTCTCTCTCTCTCTCTCTCTCTGTGTGTGTGTGTGTGTGTGTGTGTGTGTGTGTGTGTGTGTGTTCAGAGCAGAATGAAGGCAAGAGACATCTGGAGACCTAAGAGAGGTACGAAGGAGACCTACCGCACTCCAACCAGTGGCAGTGAGAGATGCTTTAGGGAGAACTCAGAGACCAGAGCTAGAAGCTTGCCACTAAGTATCACATATTCCTGAGCTGGCCCCTAATAAGCTATAAAGTATGCATGTGCTCATATGTGGGGAGGTATGTGTGCGAGTATGCATGCACCTGTATTTGTGTGTTTGTGTGGTGACGGATGTGTGTGATCTGTGCATGTGGTTTCTGTGTTATCCATGCATGTACGCATGGACTTGTATGGTGACGGCTATACAGGGTTTCTTTTTTGTATCTGTGCACACATATATGAATATATGGTGTCTGTGTTGGAATATCCATGCATTGTGTGTGCATCTGAGAAGGCACATGTACGTGTATGGATAGTGTCTGCGTGGATGCATAGAGCTGTATAGTGTGCGTATGAACATGTGAGTGTTTGAGAGAGGAAATCACTGTTGTGCGTTCTAGACTGTCCCCTTTCACCTCTTTCCTTTATGTGTTTCATCCAACAGACATTTATTGAGTAATCTTTACTTTTCATGAATTTTGATAAGACCCATGATTAAAAATCTCGAGTAAGCCAGCCAATGCCCTGATGAATAAATAATAAGCTAATAAATATGACTGGGGAATGTCTTGCAGAGGCCTTTTCAATTATTAGCTCCCGAGCTGTCAGGGGACCACATGGAATTCAATTACTAGGATTTTGCTCCCAAATCAGACATGATTAAAGCTACAAAAGACAAATTGTGCAGCGACGCATTGAACCGCATTCGTGTGGCGGTGTGATCCGCCAAGTGTGGCCGGAGGTGACTCAGTATCATCTAATTCAGACGGAAGACACAGGGAGGATGGCGGTGGAGAGTAGCAGCTGCTGACGATGCTGATGGGGTGAAGACGGCCTAGAAAACAGCCCAGGGTATTGCTCTGCTAATCCTCCACAGACGGCAGCTGTTGGAGGGATGCCTCAATGTCTCTTTGTGTCACTAGTGTGTATTTTCTTTCAAATAGAAAAGAAGGTCATTCCTTAAGAAGTCCCTCAACTAAACCCTCAGTGTTAATTCATTACTGGGAGAAGCCATCAGTCTTGACTATCGCCATTCTCAAGGGAAGAAAGCTAAAAGCAGCCTTGGGTACCCTCAGGACGCAAAGCACCATGGGATTCTCAGAGACTGTTGAAATCAAGGCCAGTATTTATTCAGTTGAAGACTACCAACTCAAATGAGAATTGGCGATGGGACTAACCCACTTCCTTGTTAGTTCTGACAATAGCTTTTTAGGGAGATTCCATTCTTGACCTAGTAGTTTCGCTCTACACCTGGCGAGGAAGAAAAGCCATGTGCTGATAAAATCGCGGTGGATGGTGTGCCAAATGGTGCAGTGAAAACTGCACGCTAGAGGACCGGAACAGGAGGATGGGCTGCGTCAGGGCTGCAGGTCATAGGTCATCTTCTCTGAGGTCACATTCTCTCCTCCACAGGCGGGTTGGAATAGTGTACACTTCCCCGGTTATGGTGAAGATTATGTTAAAATATCTGGTATGTGGGTTCTCATCGGTATTAGCTTGCCAGCCAGGGTCCACTTCTCCCGTGATGCAGTCAGGTCTGTTGCTTACCAGGCTGGACTGGAGGAGGGAAGGTCAGGCAAGCCAGGCCGGTGGGTGCAGGCAGGATCATCGTGAGTGCATGGATAAAGAACACACACCAAGGAACAGCTTTGGAGAACCAATAACGTTTATTGAGGGAAACAAGGGCTACTTAAAGCCTTTTTGGGGTGAGTGTACATCATTGGGTGTACAGCACCGACGCCAGGGTGCTAGGGATGACCTATTTGCATGAGGAAGAATTCCAGGTGCTGTTGGATTTGACTTTATAAAGGGAGAGGAAGTTTAATCTGGCCACTTGCCACGTGACCTTCTCTAGTGATGTAAAAGTGCAGGCCTCGGAGAGTGAGGTATCGATCCTATTCCTGCCAATCTCAGGACAAGATTTCTGGAGTTGGGACATGCCTCGACTCTACTCTTGCTGCAAGCCTGTTCCGCCTGGTCCCACAGTTTCCTGGCCCCACATTAACTGAATCAGGATTTGAAGAAAATGAATAGTCTATCATGAAGAAACCAAATAGCTGAACGTGATATTTTTTAAAAACTTATTTTTATAGTCAAGTGGTAGTGGTGTACATCTTTAATCCCAGAGCTTGGGAGGGAGAAGCAGGTGGATCTCTGTGAGTTCAAGGCCAGCCTGGTCTACAGAGTGAGTTCCAGGATAGCCAGGGCTACACAGAAAAACCCTGTCTCAACAACAACAAAGTTTTATTTTTATGTGTATGGATGTGTGTCTGCATGTATGTCTGTTTGCTACATGTATGGATGGTACCCAAGGACATGAGAAGAAATTATTGGATTCCTTGGAATTGTAGTTACAGATGGTTGTAAGCTGCCATGTGGGTGCCAGGTTCAGTAAGACTGAACCTGGATTTCCTGTTCTCTGCAAGAATGCCAAGTTCTCTTAACCACTGAGCCATCTCTCTAACCCCGAACATGGCCCTTTTGTTGGGTAAAAAGATGGGACCAATAGGAACAAAAGATTTGCATTGTAACTTCCCATGTTTGGTGTGTGAGAACTGGAAATTCCAGCCAGTGGCTGCCAAAAGGGTCTCAGCTGCCTTCCCTTGGGGACCCTAAAGCTCCCAAGAGACTCCATATCCTCAGAGCCCAAGAATCAAACTGGAAAAACCATTTGGTCTCTTATGACCATGGCCCCAAGTGGCTGTGGTTGTGGGGTGAGGGGTGGGGGTGGGGAGGTGCTGTATTGTTTTTTGGTGTATCTCCCCTGCAGGTGTTTGTAATATAATGATTTCCTGATATTTAGGACTAAATAAATGGCTATGTTGGGGGATAGCAATGTACTCTGGCTCCCTCACAGCTTGGAGAGCTGCTTCCTTTTAATTAATTTAGAAGCAATCAGGCTTGCATATGCATCTGTGCAGCATTTGTTTATGGAGAACAGCCGTGGTCATGGGCACCAGAACAATTAGGACCAGGAAAAAAAAATGAGGAAACCTTTTTTTTTTTTCTTCAAATTCCTGTGTTCCTTTTATCATTAAAAAGAACAGAGCAGATAATTTTTGACCACCTATCATGTGTTGGTTGCTTGGTTCAAGTATTATTGCACTTACGTGTATATACTATGTTTCTTTCTCTCTGTCTCTGTCTCTGTCTTTTAATGGTTCTAATTGTACTAATGTTGAGGCAGGCTGAGGCTGAAGTTCTTCAGAGACAGAGACAATGACATTGATGTCAGACACAGGAGAAGGCACTGCTTGGGAAGGGTGTTACTGAGGGGGAAAGCTACCCAGATACTGCTTCATTTCCCCAGTTTCGGTTAAAACAGTCTGGAGTATCATAGAATATCTGATATCTGACACAAACACCCCAAACCATCTTTACTTTTCGTAGGATCCCATGGAATTTGCTACAGATTTCTTTGAAGTAGATTTTAGCTGAGTTACGGGTTGCAGATGGTGAGTCTGGAGCGAGGCTTTCACAGGTGAAGCCCTGACGTGGGGGAGGTTCTTTTGATGTCTAATGATCCTGTCTCTTTCTCCCTTTAATTCCGCCCAGCCATTTTCTTGTACTAAGCATGGATATCAATTTTAAAACTTTACTTGACAGCCCAGGGCATAGTATTTGTACACATGCATTCTCAGCACTTGGAGTGTGGAGGCAGGGGGATCAGGAATTCAAGGTCATCTTGGCTACATAATAAATCTGAGGCCAGCTTGAGCCACATGAGACCCTGTCTTATAGACAACAACAACAACAAAATCCCCAGAATATTTACTTAAAGATTTGCTTAGCTGGATAGTGAGTTGGGTTTATTTGGGAAAAGAGCAAGCTCGTTTTGTAAAGTCTGCTGTTGCGTGTTAGCTTCCCCTTCTTTCTGAACAGTAAGGAACACGCCCACATTGCTAACAGATGGTCGACCTGAGGGATTGGCACACAACAGTCCAGGCTCGAGCCCATCTACAACCTGCCCATCCATTTTCTTGTCTATGGCTATTTCTGTACTATAGTGTCAGAGCCAGTCAGGTGAAGCCAACAGGACTGGCTACCCAGTGTGATCTGCTCGGTTCTACAGATTCAAAGTTTCAAAAGGTTCATGCTTGCTACAATGCTCTCCTGTTTTTAAAGTTTTTAGTAATTTTGGATAAAGATTTCCCTTTCTTTTTTTCCTTCCTTCCCTTTCTTTCTTTCTTTCTTTCTTTCTCTCTCTCTCTTTCTTTCTTTCTTTCTTTCTTTCTTTCTTTCTTTCTTTCTTTCTTTCTGCATTGAGCCTTTAAATTATATAACTTCTCTTAGCAACAGAGTCTACAGAGCCAAATTATTAAAATTAAATTAAAAATGAAACTATTAGGTCCTTAACAGAAGTGGCCCAGTTCCTGGCTGCTTGGACCATCCGTTTTCTTACGTTTGTAGTTATACCAACATTCCGTGTCCACATCAATCAGTTCAAGTAGTCGTGGCTTGAAAATATCTGGGATAAATTCCTGTTCTGATCATCTACACATTTTTTTCCTGTCATTGTTTCTCACCAGTACAGTATAACACAACATTTGCACCCTGCTAGGAGTTATAAGGAGAGCAGAGTTGATCACAAGGATACTGGAAGTTATGGGTATGCGGTGTGCAAATGCTATGTACTCTTATATAAGGAATTCGAGTGCTTGAGATGAGACCTCACACTGTATCCTCACAGATACCAAGACCTGGTTACACTTAATTACTGTGCTGAGTGAGACAGGGAATATGTTCAAAATATAAATATTTGAGCCTGACTGCAGAGATTCTGGGTCATTGGAGGCCTAGTATAACACAGATATCTTCTTTTCAAAACAACAACAACAACAACAACAACAACAACAACAACAAAAACAACCTAATGATGTGCAGGGTGGTGGAGGTACGTGCTTTTAATTCTAGCACTTGGGAGGTAGAGGCAGCCAGATTTCTGAGTTTAAGACCAGCCTGGTCTACAGAGTGAGTTTCAGGACAGCCAGGGCTATACAGAGAAACCCCATCTTAAAAAACCAAAAGACCAAACCAAACACACACATACACACATACACACACACACACACACACACACACACACACACACACACAGAGAGAGAGAGAGAGAGAGAGACAGAGAGAGAGACAGAGAGAGAGACAGAGAGAGACACAGAGAGAGAGAGACAGACAAAGAGAAGACACACACACACACACACACAACACAGAAAACAAAAAACCCTAATGTTGGTTTCCATGTGGCTGCTGCCTTGGCCACACCTGTCGGGAAGCTGGCCCCCATGACCTCATATTTACACTGTCTCATTAGAGTCTGACTAGTTTCCTCTACACCAGCCCTTCCCTTTTCCAGCCCATTTTTAAATTGGTGGCCAGGTTAATCACCTCCAAACATTGCTTTTGAATTCTTAATCCCTGGCTCAAGATCTTTTAAATAATTACTCGATTCCCACAGAATAGAGCCCCAACTTGTCTGTTTGACATTGCATGGCCTCCCACGCGGCTGCCACAAAATACCATTCTAAATGCTTTCTTGTCCTGCTCCAGTGCAAAGGCAGTGAATGCCAGTGAAAGGCAAACTTGATGGCTCATGCAAACGTTGCTGCTGCTCCCTCTTATAAAATTAGAATCTTCATCTTGAACATGGAACTTCCAGGTGGTGGTGGCACATGCTTTTAATCCCAGACAGGGTTACACAGAGAAACCTTGTCTCGACACTACCCCTAAACACCACCACACCCACCAAAAAATAGGAAGAAAGAAATAAGAAAATGGAGCCAGTGTAACACAGAGAAGCATATCCCTCTGCTGTGTGTCTCCCCTAACATATGCTAGTTCTAGCCATGGGGAAACAGGCAAACAACCAGGGGAATATTCGAATAATAAGTTAATGGTACTATTCAAGTGTCAAATTCAATAAAAAGGCAGGGACACTTAGGGACAACACAGGAGGAGACTAAGGATCATACAAACGCAATATGGGATTCTGGACGTCTGTAGGAAACTGTGACTTCTGAAGACCTGCTTTGTAGTTAATGGTGATACGCCGATATTAAGTCCCTATTTCTGATGACTGTGCTGTGCTGTGCACCTTAGGGGAAGCAAGGTGAGGGACATAAGGACATTAGCATTTTTTGTGACTCATGCGAGTCTAAAATTAGTTCAATATAAAAGGTTCGTTTGATATAATTGTGTCTACATTACAAGAGAAATGACAAGGTCATAGCTATAGTCCTGAGGACAATACCTAGGTACTAGATACAGTATATTAGGGGTTTGGTTCCGTGCAGTTAGTTATTGGAGTGAGACCGATGGTCTGGGTAAAGCTTTCTCACATGCAGCATCTCACACTTAGTAAGAGTCCATGGACTCTGACAAACTTGAGATTTGTTTTTGCCTTGGTGATTTTCTGTTGCTATGGTAGGATCCTAGATTCTGAGACTGTCGCTTTGTTGTGGTAGAGCATGCAAATGTCTCTGCAAGGCACTAACCAGTCAAATCATAGCATGCTACTTCTTAAATAACTCTACTTCCTGGAGTTTCCATGATACCTTCTGGACCCTCTTGGCCACCTCGCCCTTTAGGCATTCCATTTTGTGGGGTTCCCATTCATTCACCACGAATTCTGTATGACTGACTATTGTTCATTTTCTCTGCCTTGCCATCCCAGCTAGGAATGAAGTCCTTGAAGCTGAGAACAAGATTTCACAGACCTCTGAATAGCTCTTGCTTTGCTGGGAGGCTTTGGCTATAGCTCAGGGCTTGCCCTTGTCTCTCTTACACATCCCACTTTGTGGCAATAATCTTGACTATCTCACTATACACATCGCCAAGAATTTCTCAGGTGCCTCATTGCCTTTGAGAACTTTTGGAGTAACTTAAGTTGGCTTGCTGGGGACTGGTTATCTGCCCTTACAAGAGATGAAGATGTTTGTCTCTGGTATACAAGGAAATGTTAGGAGCTGACTTTGTTGCAAAATTCAACAAGTTATATGTCTTTTAAATATTGCAGCCTTACAACATATATTTAACAATGTAGATTTTTGTAAGAAACAAATGGATATGCATGGATAGAAAAGAAGAAAAAGAAATGTAAAGCAAATAAAATTACCATCTTGCTTTGACAAGCGTTCAGTTCAGTAGTGTTAGGTATGATTCCATTGTTGTGAAATAAATCACAGACATATATATATGTATATATATTTAACCTCAGAAAGTGGATAAGGAGAGTTAAATGGATCAGGAATGAAAGTGCTTGCTGTGCGAGCCTGGTGACCTGAGTTTGATCCCTGAAACCTACATGAAAGTAAAAAGAGAGAACTACTTTGACAAAGTTGTCCCCTGACCTCTGCTTATGTGCCATGACACATGTGCAACCACACATACATCATACATACATCATACAACATACTTCCCACACTAATACAATAGGATAAAGACTAAAGCATTCAGTAACACATAGAAGCCTTAAAGTAACATTTACCTACGAAGAGTTATAGACTTCAGATAAGCATCCAAAGAGATAGTCAAGCTAATTAGTCATTACGCACGAGGAAGTTGAGGCAGCGAGATGCCCCTTACGTGGAGTTTAAAGCGCTCCGTAAGAACCCAGAGTTACTGGAACAGTAACATTTTGTTACTTGCTTGTGTGAATACAAGAAAGGACAGACACATACTTTGAAATCCTGGTTGGTAGTTTCTTATAAACCAGACGTTCCATATAACCCAGGGCTTTCTAACATCTACCTTTGGAAGGAAGAGAAATGACAAGATACACACAAATACCTGTGTGTGTCTGCCCACATTCATTCCTAGTCACTGGAAGGTAGAGATGCTCAGCATCTATCCTGGGTGAAGAGATGAACACAGAGTAGATTGTCTATACTGTTAAGATTGCTTCTCAGTAAAAACAGTGGCCTGCCGATCCATGCGGTGGTATGAATGAATCTAGTGCACTATGCTAACTGACAGAAACCTGACTCAAATCTCACAAATTTGATTCCTCCTGTGGAACATTCGGGAGAAGCCAACAATAGAGACAGACCCAGGTCTGGAGCAAGATTAACATGAGAACAGGTTTTTTTTTTGTTGTTGTTTTTGTTTGTTTGTTTGTTTGTTTTCCATGACTGCAAAATATTCTATATCTTGATTTTCTTGGAGGAAACACAACTCTTTGCAATCATTCAAACTTGTAGGACTGTGTATCTAAAGTTAACCTTTTAGTATCTGTGAATTATGACTCAACTGGCCTAGCTGTAGAGAACAGTTGTTGCAAAGAATAGAAACATGATTTGTATAAGTAATTTGGTTGTGTTCCAGTCAGGTTATATTTATGATACTTTGTATGGACTGTTGGGGTACCACTAAGTACAGGCTTTGGAGGTTGAACTAGCTCTCAGCTTTTCCCATGTCTTAGGCAGGCTCACCACTGCTGCAAGGAAACACCATGACCAAAGCAACTTGGGGAGGAAAGGTTTATTCAGCTTACACTTCCACGTTGCTATTCATCACTAAAGGAAGTCAGGACAGGAACTCACACAGGGCAGGGACCTGGATGCAGGAGTTGACGCAGAGGCCATGGAAGAGCGTTGCTTACTGGCTTGCTCATCATGGCTTTCTCTGCCTGTTTTCTTATAGAACCCAGGACCACCAGCCCAGGGATTACACTACCCACAATGGGCTAAGCACTTCTCCATCAATCACTAATTAAGGAAATGCTCTAGAGCACTGGTAATCTACCTCTGGTCTACAACTTCTTGGGGGGGGGGGGGGGGGTGTCACATATCAGATATCCTGCATATCAGATATTTACATGACAATTCTTGACTAGAAAAATTACAGTTAAGTAGTGATAGAATAATTTTATGGTTGGGGGTCACCACAATGTGAGGAACTGTATTGAAGGGTCACAGCATTAGGAAGGTTGAGAAACACTTCTTTAGTGGTTTGCTCCGTGTGGCTTTTGCAGCTCAACTCTGCATACCAACTGGGATTTCATTAGCATCTTACTCCTTTGCACTGAAGCTGAGCTAAAGACAGTCAGTGTGCAAGTCTTTAAAATTGCATTCAGTTAATTGTGGGCAGATGCAGGATTGATCAGAGTGACTGATAGCTGGGGGAGGGAAAGAGAATACTCCTCGATGGTTAAAAAGGCCCATTCATGAGCATTCAATGGCAAGCTGCTATGGAAACTTCTGAACATTTTTTTTGTTTGTTTTAATAAATGATGGGAATTCTATCTGACTCCTAGGGAGATGGGAAGCAGAGGGTTATTGAGAGGAAACTTCAAAGGGCACATGATTTCCTCTTTTTGATGATTTGCCTCGAAGTTGTTTTCTTAAAATAGAAAGAAGGAAAGAAAGAAAGAGAGAAAAAAAAGAAGGAAAGAAAGAGAAATGAAGACCAAAGGCATACGAAGCTGTTTAAAGCTCACAGGCTCTTTATTCTTTCAACCCAAAGTCTGAAGTTCTGAGGCCAGTTCAGAATTCTTGGCAAGGTTTTGCTTTTCCCATCTCTTGGGAACATTTGAATGAAATTAATGATTGCTTAAAAACAGTACAGTATCAGCAAGTAGTAGACACACACTCATCTTTAACCCCAGCACTCGGGAGGCAGAAGTAGGCAGATCTGAGTTTGAGGCCAGCCTGGTCTACAGAGCAAGTTCCAGGACAGCCAGGGCTACACAGAGAAACCCTGTATTGAAAAACGAAGAGCACACTACCACCACCACCAAACCCCGCACCAAAAAAATAGTGGAGTATCAATTGAGTCAGAGACCATGTTTTAATTTCTTTATGTCTTTCCATAATCTAAAAATGTATGCATGTATTAGTGGAAATGTAACACAGCTGAGCCACTGTGAAAAAAAAAAAAAAAAAAGCATGCAAATCCCTTTAAAAATTAAACACACAGTCACCATAGGATACAACAGTTCCTTTAGCCGAGGCTGGAATGGGGGTTCCTCCACCAAAGTTCCCAGCAATGTCATTCACAACAAGCAGAAGGTTGGAGCCACTCAACTGTGTCAGAAACATGAGGATACAGAATATGGTGTTTATATGCATCGGGGTGTTACTTAGGCTGGAGGAGGAGGAGGAGGAGGAGGAGGAGGAGGAGGAGGAGGAGGAGGAGAAGAGGAAGAAGAGGAAGAAGAGGAAGAAGAAGAAGAAGAAGAAGAAGAAGAAGAAGAAGAAGAAGAAGAAGAAGAAGAAGAAGAAACATGTTACTTCTAATTTAGTTAAGCTTTCATGCCGTAATTATAGCAAATTACATTTTGGTGTCAACTGAGGTATTGGTTACTGTGGCAGTGGATAAAGGAATACTGGGAAGCAGTATGACAAACCCAAATTTAGACGGGCTGAGGGGAGAATGTAGCGCTTCCACGTGTATTTGTTTATGGATTCGTGGAGGTTTGAGGGATTCTGGGTGGGCAGAAAACAATGAGTAAAGGCATTCAGGTAGGGGTGAGGGTGAGGGGGTAAGGGGAGGGGCGAGAGTGGGTGAGAAAGCTTGGGTGAGCCGGGGGCATTAAATGACAAGTAGTGAGATAAACGGTGCCTATATGAGATCAGATTGGGGAGGGTTTGAACTCGTGTATACAGATCAGGAATCCATAAAGATTCTTACTCTAATTTTCTGTGCTTTGGAGATTTCAAAACAGAATACCGCCCCTCCCCCACCAGTGGTGATTGCCTTTTTCCCGGAAGAGAAGTCCTTTAGCTTTCAAACTCTTCACGCCATTTTATCAGAGGTCTGCTATGTGCAGAATTTCTTTAAAATGCAAAGCGTACAGGGTCAAGAATGGAGCAGTTGCACAAAAGGAAAGTCTGCGTTTGCACACGATTCACACTCCAGTGAGTTAGTTCGGGAGAAACGACAGACCTGAGACCTGGGTCCTTGAAATCCATTCTGTGAGGAGGAACTCGACTCCATTTCTGATTATTTGATTTGCTTTCTTGGAAGCTGAGGTGAGGGTCAGCGTGTACTGCCTCCTGGTATGAATACAATGTTTCCTTCACGTATCTCCGCCAGCCTTACTTGCTAAGTGGAGAACATGGAGATTTCTGTTTGATTTGGAAAAAGCAGTGTATTTACCAACGGCTGAAGGCGATTAAGAAATAATGTAACTTCAAAGGGTCAGTGGAGAGGGGCGTAGATAAAGATTGTCTGGATTACCTCTTGCTATTATGGGAAATTGACTTAGGTTCAATTTGAACATGTCCTGTTGAATAGGTCGTTGAAAGAAGAGCTCCAGCGCAAGTACTGCTGTTGTAAAGTCGGTGTCTGCAATGGTGTCCTTTGCACAGCTTAAGTAGGCCTGCTACTGTTAGGTCCTTGTGTGATGCCGGGTTCGAGCGTCCCAAGCATCCTGGGTATAAGGTCTAAGCCTTCTTTTAGAAATACATGAAACAGGGGTTTGCATTTTTCAAATACTGCGATTAACAGTGGTCGAATAACTCATGGAAGGGTGGCCAACGACTATCACTGCCAATAGCAAAGTGTTTCTACAGGGGCAGGTTACGTCGGACTGCACTGCTGCTAACCTCCAGTGCGTACTAAAAGGGCTGCTGAATCAAAATCTTTCTTTTTGGCTCATGATAAGCTCTGAGAATTATGATAATGCAGAAAAAAGGCCACGCTATAGTTTCCCTTTCCAGCTGAGCCACAGAAAGTTCTCGGTGTGTGCCGTCTTATAGGATGTACAGTCTCTGTGTAGCATAGCTGAATACCCCTTGGCAGAAAATAAAGAAGCCTTCGGGATTATGCTTACTTGAGCGTCCAGACATTGGTAGCATCGTGTATATGGGTGTGCCACCTCACCTGTGTGTGACTGTCCAGAATTTGGAGTCAAAATGCGCGGTGAGTCTAAACTATGTGCTAGAGTTTGAAGACTTAGTACCCGGAAGACAAAAAGGGTGCTCATAGCAGCATATGCCGTTGGTCCCAGCACACAGAAGGCAGAGGCAATGCGATCATGAGCTTGAGGCCGGCCAGTCTAAGCTACATAGTGAGATTCCATCTCAGCAAAACAAAATAAAGCAAAATGGCCTATGGAATGCCTCTGCAGGTAAAAGTGCTTGACATAAAAACCAGACAATTTAAATTCAATCCTGGAAACCACAGTGGAAGGAGACAGCTGATTCTTGATTCCTAAAAGTTGTCCTCTGACCTCCACAGGCAAGACATGGAATACCTGTGCTTGCCTGCCGCGCGCGCACACACACACACCCCTACATATAGACACACACATATACACACACCTACATATAGACACACACATATACATACCTACATATAGACACACATATACACACACATACACATACCTACAGACACACACGGACACACACAGACACACACAAGCACACACACCCCTACACACACACACTAATTTTTAAAGAAATAGAAATTGGCCCTTTTAACCCCTTAATTACTATCTTTAAAATCAATTGTTTTTATCTTCACACTGGTTTCTGAAAAATGTCCAAAGCAATTATCCTGTGTATAATTTTCCCCACCATTTGTTTAATTATTTTAGTTCAATGTTGTTGTCATAATAATAACTTTCTGTTGTTTGAGAAAAAAATTACATCAAATGATTAAATCCCCCTCCCTGCTTTAGTGGTGGTGGTGGAGTGGGGGGAGTCAAAGAAAGCTGATTTGAATACCGAGAATAAATAGTAATTAAACTATAAATGTTGATTTCTTTCCTTTGAAGTCTACTGGTGTGTTTGGTGTGAATAAAGCTCACATTGTCGCTTGTTATTTTTGCCACAGCAATGGTTCGTGAGAATCACTGCAAGGCTTCGTTAAACTGAGGAGTCTCCCATGCAGCTCCATTGAAGAAGCTTCCTTTGTTTATATTAAAGCCTGGATTATTTTTTTTCCCCTCTTAAACAGTACACATCGGTTTTAGATAAAACCTGAGAACTTTTTTTTTCTTCTTCAAACTCAGCTACTTCACTGTATTCTGGAGAGAAGATCTATTCAAGACCCGGAAGCTGAACGGGGCACGCTTATTTCACACTGTGTCTTCCCTTCTGTTTTTAGACTTCGAAACAGCAATCTCAGTCTAGGCTGTTGGTTAGACTCATCTGTGGAGCCTTAAAAGTAATCCTGGGGTCTGGATACCCCACCTGCTCAGTCAATTGTATTGAAAGCTGAGAAACAAATGAACCAGATATCATCGCTCCGCTCAGGTGATTCCAGTGCAAGGCTGAGGCTGAGAATCGGAGCTGTGTTAGGTCGGAGGCATAGTTCATCGGTTTTTCTCAGGAGCACTCAGACACTCTGGCTTACGGAATGTGGATGACTTAAGTGGCTAAACACCACCCCAACCCTCCCAGGACAAGATAAGGTCTGTCGTCTCTCCTTCTGAACACTCTTCCTGTGCTTTAGTATACACGCCTAAGAGAAATGCACACTTTCCTCGTGCATTTCTGTGTATTAATGTGTACACTGAAGAGTCCAATCATCATAGATCATCACTTTCTCAGTCACTTGGGTTTGCTTTTATCCAGGATGTAGTACCGGGGAATTTGCCTCTTAAAACCACGTATACCCAATAGACAGCCGTGTACGCATATGACGTCATGGTATTATCCTCTACAGATCGATTTCACAGGTTGTTCATCACAATATTTTCTCAGCAGGATGCTAAAGAGAAGATTTTGAGCAAGGTGGATATCTTACGGACTTTGCTTAATTATTTAGAGTAGTTGGGCATTATTGTGTTCATAAATATAATTATCATCATGGGACACATTTTTTTTCCTTGTGAAATTGGTTGTTCCCCTTGGATCTGATTCTATGAAATGCAAGGCCTTCACATGGATTCATGCCGTGAAAGTATTTTGTATATAGCAAGGCATTAAAGTAAGTTTATGCCTTTTTATGAAGTTTTGGGTTTAAAATATTTAAAATTAGTATCAAGTAAGACAATTCTTTTTTTTTTTTTTTTTGATTTTTTGATTTTTGTTGTTGGTGGGTTTTTTGTTTGTTTGTTTGTTTGTTTGTTTTTGTTTTTTCAAGACAAGGTTTCTCTGTGTAGCCCTGGCTGTCCTGGAACTCACTCTGTAGACCAGGCTGGCCTCGAACTCAGAAATCTGCCTGCCTCTGCCTCCCAAGCACTGGGATTAAAGGCATGCACCACCACTGCGCAAGTGAGACAATTCTTATTGTCACTAACCAAAAATGATGATTTACCTGGAGCTACTCTGCTGGGAAATTATTGCCAAATGGTTGGAGAATGCAGATTAAAATCATTGAATCAGGGCTATTTGTTATTAGAGATTTAACCAAAAGCTCTAGAAGGCCGGGCGGTGGGGGGCTGTGGGGGGCGGTGGTGGTGCACGCCTTTAATCCCAGCACTTGGGAGGCAGAGGAGGTGGATTTCTGAGGTCGAGGCCAGCCTGGTCTACAGAGTGAGTTCCAGGACAGCCAGGGCTACACAGAGAAACCCTGTCTCGAAAAATCAAAAAAACAAAAAACAAAAACAAAAAAACCACCACCACCACCAACAACAAAAAAACCAAAACAAAAAGCTCTAGAAGGCTTGCTCATTCATTCATTCATTCATTCAACAAACATTCATTGGTGGTTTGCTAGCACCACATAATCCTCTTGGTGCTGAGTTTATAGGAACATGCAAAGCAGCTGGGCAGAAACCCGATTCCGTCTTTGTGGAGTTTATTTCTACTCCCTGGCCAACTCCAGAATGCATATGTAATTTATGTTTAGAGAAACATGTTGGTGGAGGGGGAGGGGGAAGGTTCTGATTTTAGTTTTTCACTAAGAAAGTGATATCTGAGCAGATGGTTTAAGTGGATGAGAGAACAGACCACATAACTGTATAGATAAGGTATTGATACAGTGGGAACAGGTCTAGTGCAGAAGAGCCAGAGGTGAGGGAAGGCCAGGGTGTGCCAGATAACATTCAGGATGCCCAAAGATGAATTTCACATCAACAATATAGAATTGTCAATGTAAGCATCCTGTAATAGTTAGAACATGCTTATCTTAGAAAATTGCAGAATGTCTCATATTCTTATCTCCTAAATCCAGCAGTTAGATATATCTATGGCAGTTAGGGGATTGAAGGGAGGCGAATGGCTGAGCCAGAAGTAGGAAGCAGAGATGGAAAGAGTTGAGGCAGGAGAGGTTTACAGGAGTGGAGTGAGTGTGGAGGGAGTTTAAACCACTGTAAGAACTTGAGAGCTAGTGGGATGACTCAGGGGGAAAGATGCTTACCATCAAGTCCGATGACCTGGGTTCAATCCTTACAACCCATGTGATGGAAAGAGCGAGCTAATTCTGGCAAGTCATCTTATGACTTCTACATGTATGCTGGGGCACGTGCACAAGCACACAAAATAACTAGGTTCTTTTAAGCTAAAATTTTAAAAAGGAACTTTTACTTTTTCTCCAGCTGACAACCCTGGAGAGTTTGAGCTGGATGTGTTTAGCAGTTTGGAAGCCCCAGTAAGTCTGCTGTTTTGTTTGAGGGGCAAGAGGAAGAGAAGCAGGAAGACCAGGTGGGAGGTTATTGCAACCATTCCCATGAGAGATGGATGCTGGGTGCTAAGACATGATGCTCAAAGTATGGTCTAAATGAACACCCAAGGCGTATTCTGGAGGGCTGGGAGTGCGCCATTAAGCAGAGTTGAGTTTGGAGAAGGTGGAATTGCCATTCAATGAAGCGGGAGAGTGGGGTGTTGTTTCTTATTTGGTAGTGGAGGGAGAGTATGGGAGGAATACATGTTACATTTGACATAAGTCAGAGGTATTGAATAGCTAACTGGAAACATTAAGTTGGAGTTTATGTTTGTTTGTTTCCTAAGTAGAAAAGTCAAGGAATTGCATCTTTGTATCTGGGCTGGAAGAGAAAGGGAAGATAAGGCTGAGGAATGGTAGTTAAGGCTGTAGAAAATCAGGTTCTTTTTCCAGCACTGGGAGACTGAGGACTGTCATTCTAGGAGACAATGAGACAAGTGTCCGAAATTGTTATCTCTTCTTTGAAGGCAGACAGGTCCCCCTGAGCTCTCAATGTGTAGAAGAGCCGAGCTGGATGTTAACTCTCCAAGCTTTTAGGTGTCAAGGCTGGCTGAGTCACTCCTTGCTAACTATGCCAATTCCCCGTTCTTCGTCTAGTGTGGTGTGGCCAGGTTAAGCTGGACTTGCTACCTTTCCTCATAAAACGAGACCAGGTGGGAGCTACATTTGCTACACATTACCTCAGAAGAAAATACAGCCTTCCCACGGAGGACTGAAATAAGTATTTATCGTTGTGTTACCGTGCACAATTGCCACCATTGATTTGGGATTGTGATGTCAGTGAAGCTGGTCCTGCCTGAGGCTGCTCAGCACAGCCTGCCAGGTCCAGGGGCCTTTCCTTTCCTCAGGGTTTGAACAGACTCTTGGTTCTTCCACTCAAGAGTTCAGCTGGCAGGAAGTTAGCATCTGTGCCGCCCACTGAAGCCTGGCGTCTCCTCAAGGCACTTTCGAATTCTCCCACAGTTTCCTTCTTGAATTCATTTCCTGTCAGCTTCTGTGTTCTCGCCTCCCGTCTTCCGTAGGTAGCATGTGGGCTGTTCGCTCCTCAGCCTTCTCTTGCTGAGTTACTTCCCTTACCGCTCCACCCATTTCATTTCTTATGGCTGGTTCTATGATGAAATTTGTTCTGCCTTTTAGTCTGACGCTTACTGCTAAAGCTCCGGGTGGTTTGCAGTTCAGCGCTCACTACATTCTTGGTGAGTTTTTCGATTTCATGCAGGAAGCAATTGTATACATTCCTAATGATGAATCTTAGTTTGGACAAGTCGTGGTGCCTTTCAGGGCTGTCTATGACCTCCGGTGGAGTGAGACGCCATTAGTGTTTTGGTCCAGATTACCAAGTGTTCCTCAGGGCTTTCCCATTGGTGTTGGTTTGGAATGAGATCACGTGATCCAGCAATTGGATATAGGAGGCCTATAGGGTTCAAGTCACTTGGGTCAGGTTCTGTAATTATTCTGGGTCAGACAGTAGCCTCTTCTTTATGCCTATCAGTATGGATTACCTTAGCGTGTTCCCCCTCCCCGGAACCCCGGAGTATTCGGTGAAGGGCCAGCTCTGCTCTTTATTTCCTGATATCTCAGTGATTTGCCCTTTTCTGATGTGTGACATGGATGACCTTCCTTGCAAAGACGTGCTGTGCCCAGCCCTAGCTGCTGGGATATGGATACAATGACATCCTGAATTAAACTCTAATGGTTCTGCACAGCATCACACTCTAAGGAGAATGCTCAGATGCTTGGGGATGCTACCTACGGTGATTGTCACGATCCTAATGCTTCTAGGGGCCACTCTGAATATTATTCGTTACTGGTAGAAGATGGGATGATTGTCTTGACTCTTGTTCACAACAGAAGGCCAGAAGATGAATTGTGAGAACCAGAATTCAATCTTTCAGTGTGTGCTTGATGCGGTGTTTCGGTTGGAGCTTTTGTTGGTCAAGCTTGAAAAGACAATCTGTTCTCAAAGGTCACATTTCCCATATTGAGGAACAAGGAAATAGGCTAGAAGCTGCTAGAACGTTTGCTGCTGTATCTTCCCTTCTTTCTTATACAAAAAAAAAAAAAAAAAAAAAAAAAAAAAAAAGAGTATATGGCACATGGGAACAAGACCTCTTTATTTTTTCCACTGCATTCTACTATGATTATTATGTACTCAGACATGAGGAAGAGGGACAGAAATTGATGTGACAATATATACAAGCCCATTGCTGCCACCTCTGCTCCCAGTCCCTGGGACCCACAGTATGTAGTTAAAAGCTTTGGAATCTGAAGGTGAATAGCCCCCGGCTTCAATTCTGGTTTCTTCACTAATTGGCCTGATTTGTGGCAAGTTATATAAGCTAACTCACGATTGCTCATCTAATAGAAAGGATAAAATATTATTTCACTAATATGATTACTGTGAAATTAGAAGAACTGATGCTTATAACAAACTTAGCAGAAAACCTGGCGTCTGAGAAATACTAAAAAGATAACACTTACTTAAAAACATTTTTCTTCACCAGACAGTGGTGGCGCATGCCTTTAATCCCAGCACTTGGGAGGCAGAGGCAGGTGGATTTCTGAGGTCGAGGCCAGCCTGGTCTACAAAGTGAGTTCCAGGACAGCCAGGGCTGCACAGAGAAACCCTGTCTCAAACAACAACAACAACAACAACAACAACAACAACAACAACAAAAAACCAATACATTTTTCTTTTAGAGCCAGGGTTCTGAACTCAATATGTATCAGAGGGTGACCTTGAACTTCTAATCCTCCTGCCTCTACCTCATGAGTACTTGGATTGCAGGTATGTGCCACCATGCCCAGTTTATGCAGTGTTGCGGATGAAGCCCAGGGCTTTGTGCTTAGTAGGGAAGCACTGCAGTGTAGAGGGATTTTAACCCAGCAATGTGGCTACTTTGGCTGGAATACAGACACGCTCTTAGCACACACCTTTAATTCCAAACAATGAAGGCAAAGTTAGTTTGTAGAAGGACGCTTTTGAAGCTTTTTGTGTTTGAAAGTGATGTCTAATTGAGTGGCAGACAAAGTGATGAATCAGAGAAAGATTTGACAAAATAGGATATGCTCAACTCTCACAAGAACAGTGAAGAAAGAGAGGTAACTTAAGAGAGAGCAGCACAAAGAGGGAGGAGGCAGTTTTACCTGGAAAGTTTTACAGAGACAGGTTAAAGAGAGAACAAGCTAGTCACAGGTGAAGGCAGAACAAGCCAGAGAATGAGAAGGAGCCAGAAGATTAGAACAGATTACCCAAGTTAGTATGAGGCCAAGCAGAGCAATTTAGTTGGAAGCTAAGAGAAGTCAATTTGAATCAGCTAGCTGGGAGAGTAGTTTTGAGCCAAAACAGCTGAGTTGACCAGCTTTCAGAAAGAGCTATAAAGGGTGGGCTTATTCAGCAGAAAGTCTTAGAGGCTGAAAACATTGTAGGCCTAGATTAGATCATACAGAGGCTAGAAGCTTCTAGAACTAGTCCTAGGTTAGCAGACAGGTAAACCTCAGAGACAACAATTATGTCAGGTTACTTTTAAACTGAAGCCTCTAAAAATGGCTATTATTGTAAAAAAGTGACTATTTCATTATTTGAAAATACTGATAGAAATGGGGTAGACGGTCATAAGGAGGTAGAGGGAGATTACTGGTCTTCCTGAATACCGATTGTATGGAAATCATTGAATTGTGAGTCCAGGACTGAAGCAGGATAGAAAGACTGGGTAACTTTATCAGGCTGATGTGAGGGAAGGGTGCCCCTCACCTTGGAGTCCTCATAGAAATAATAGTTGCTTCATGTACAGGTATTTTATTTTAAAGTAGAAATAAATAAGGCTTAAAGCTTCAATGTATTTGACCTTGGGTGGGCCCTCATATCTCTCCCTAGACATTTCCTGGGAATCTCAAACAAAATAGTTAACTTTGTTTATTAAAGATAACTTGCTTCCTTCCATCTTTACCATCTGGACTGTTATATTATCAGTTGTCATCCTGACAGGTGCCCCTCAGGAAACTGTGAGTGACCTCCCTTAGGTTTCTAAGCAACCCTTAAAAGATAGTAACTTCAAACCCCACCTTACATCCTATATATGAATATTATAAGGAAAATAAAGGACCCCTCTTATCCTATTGTTTGATATCATACTAAGTTATCTTTGTTAAACCTCAATCCTGCCTCATACTGCCTGGTTCTGGGTTCTTTCCTGCATTACAGTCATGGGTCTTGGGTTTGCCTGAGTTGAGGCCTCTGAGAAGCTAAAGGAGCCTGAGGCTCCCTGGTGGCTGTGATTCTGTACCATGACAGGAATGCTGAGGAATTTCCGTTACTGGTGATAAATGCTGAAGGCGAAGAAGCAACAGATGCTGTCTGCCTGACTGGAACAAACTGTCTCCTTCTTGTCCCTTGAGCATGTAGACTGCTCTTGGGGGAGCAAGAAGAAGAAACGTGGAAGTATTCGATGGGCAGTGCGAATGAGAGAGAGGGGATGCATGCATCTAGGGTTCATCCCAGGCTTCCCTTTTAAGAAATGGTCAGAGCAAGCATCCTCTACTATCCGGTGCCTCTGCATCAAGCACAGAAGAAGGTTGTGAACTGAGCTGTGAGGTTCACGAAGGTTCCCCCGACTCCTGCTTCTGTAATTATGAGTGTTTTTTCCTAGTGAAGTGTGCTGCTTTGAGGAGCAGTGTCTTTATAATAAGGAGTTTAGCAAGCTGAGCTACCATCTGTAGACCTAGATGAGGAGAGAAATTACATTTCAAACCCACCTTGGCCTCAGGAAGGACTTTTGAACTCAAACACGTAGTTAATCATTCTTTAAGCTGGAGTGTGAGCAGAGAGGCCGCACACTGTCACTTCGCACAACGTACTCAAATAGACTCAGAGGCAGGCAGCGAGAGGCACACAGTTAGGTGGCACTTTAAAGCTCTGCCTTCTGGTCTTCACTGCCTGTTTACCCTTGGCTCTATGTTCTTTGGAATATGAGCTGTATGTAGCTTTCCTTTTAGCAATGGAAAGGCCCCCATTATACTTTTATTTCAAACCTCAGTCATCACTCCTACACATGTTCGATTCTTTGTGAGAGGACATTGATGCTCCTGCCTGGTTACTGGAAGCTCCCTGCCTTTCCAAGCAAAGGCTCTGGGATTCCATCTTTGAAATCTGTGAATCACAGATGCCTTCCCACGTGCACACTGGCGTGAGCTCAGTGAACTTTCTCTAAGCAAGCCAAGCAAATTCTCTAAATGCCAGATGTAAGAGGGGAAGTCAAAGGTCACAGTTCTCCTCTGTGCTGCCCCCATTCCCACCCCAGCTAGGAGTGTGAGAAGTTCACGTTACTGCACAAGACACCATTGGGCACTGCTAACTCCCATCCGTGCCAACGCACAGGCTCTGCTTTCTGTACCATAAAGTGACTGTTTGTATTTGTAACCACTGAGCTCGCCTCTCCTGACCTGAGTCTCCAGCTCTCCCAGCCAATGAATTTACATCATTTCTGTGTGTGCCTTGTTTGACGGCCTCTTCTCCAGTACTGTGAAACAGTCTGTGGGTGGTTCCCCCCTTTCAGCCCCCACTCCCATGAAGAATGACAAGGGCAAAGGTCAGAAACTTCTATGATTCATTTCCTCTTTGCTGCACGCGGTGGATAGCTGTCTGGATGAGTCACTCGGATGCCAAGTATGGGGGTGGGGTGGGGGCTCCTTTACATGAGCCCCAAGGCGCTGCAATACCCTCCGTTAGGAGAACAGAGTTCTTAAGAGTCCCTTACAATTTTTTGTATTTTCCTCCTGTGGTTTCATAAACCCATCTGTGCCCTCTTTCTTTGCCCAATTTGTAAATATGGCCTGCTTGCTTGGAGAACTTTATTATCTAATGTGGTCTCTGTTAGTATTCTGTCTAAACTCCACCTCCACAGTTACCTGGCAACCGCCAGGTAGGCCTGGCCCACTATAAAAGGGGCTGCTTGCCCCCTCCTCTCTCTCTCTTAATCTCTTGCTCTTTTGCCTCTAGCTTCTCTGTCCCCTCCCCCTCTTCTTTCTCTCTTTCTACTTGGTCATGGCCAGCCTCTACTTCTCCCTCTCTCTTCTTCCCCCTCCACCTTTGCCCTATTTCCTGAATAAACTCCCCACCAACCCCTTTCCCCAACCGTTTGGTCTGGAGTGGTGTGTTGTAAACTGCACACGGCAGAGGCAGGTGGATCTCTGAGCCCAAGGCCAGCATGGTCTATAGATCAAGTTTTAGAGCCCAAGGCCAGCATGGTCTATAGATCAAGTTTTAGGATAGTCAGGATTATACAGAGAAACCTGTTTAAAAAACAAAATAAAACAAAACAAAACACAAAAATAAAATGAAATAAATCTTAGAAAACAGCAACAATATGGTGGAAGGCATCTGAGTAATGACTCATGAAGATGACTTGGCTTTGACACACGTGTACACATGAACACACATGAACATGGACACACATACATATACACACACACAATAAAATACGCTCTAATGCCATTTAGATTAGACTATTCAGAGAGGTGTAATCATGGCTCCTCAAAAATCCTCCTTCCAGAATGACAGTATACCAGGATAGCCCACATCAGCTAAGGAAGATGACAATTGTACCTGGCGCTGAGGTCTCTATCACGGTGTTTCTTCTTCAATGACGGGAGGCTACTGTTTAAAAGGTATGAAATCGAATATACAAACACAAAACATAAGTGCACAGTATAAGAAATAATTATCAACCGAACACCCTCCATCAAGAAATGAAACAGGTCCAGCCCAGAAGCCCCTCCTTTGTTTGCCTTCCAGACCATACCCTTGCTACCCCTTGGGGTACCCCTATTCGTGGCAGCCACTTCCTTGCTTTTGTGATTATGTCTGGGTGCCAGGTAATTATTTTTAGGGCAGTATCACCTTTATCTTTTGCGTGTGGCACCGTGTAATTCATTGTGTTAACTAATGACCACAGGGAACAGGCGCATAGCCCCGTGTGTATGTGGTATTCTTTCTTCATCTCAGAATCTCACAGAACTGCTAACCCATGTCTACAGTCGTGAACCAACAGCACTTCTGCTAAGACACCCGTTTAGAAGGATGACACTGTGGAGGTGAAGCAAGCAAGACACTGCAGTGGTCCAAGCCTGACACTGCGTAACACTGCAGTGGTCCTCCTGTGCACCACAGTATCTAGGCTGCAAGTAGAGTTAAATGGTTCCTGGGGGGACGACTTGGCCACTCCTTGGCTACTCCTTATTCCAGGCTCTTCTCTTTAACTTCAATGGGAAATAGCCCAGCAGTTTCTAAAATCTACAAGGGCCTTTTCCTAGTTCCAGGCTCCCCAGCCAACTTCCCACTTGCTATTTCTGGGTATTTCTTCAGGGGCTTTTAGATCTTCCTTGACCTGGAATATTCTCTGCTGAGCTAGGGAAAGAGAGTAAGTGGGATGGGACACAAAGCCTCGTTCTTAGTCTCTTTTACTTCCACGGTGTCTTTTATTTTGTCACTGGCTAACACAGCTCTGCTCAGGGGCAGACAGCTAACAGTGTTTTAGAGATACCAACAATACTTGAAGATGGTGGCTTACTGTCCCTATTGTGTAAGAGAGGCCACTGCCACCAAAAAAAAAAAAAGCTTCAGAAACTATCAAAGGCTCACCGAACTAGACACCAGGAATTCAAAGGTTGAGCTCAAAAGCTAAGGTTGTTTGTTTGTTTGTTTGGTTGGTTTTATTTATTTTATTTTATTTTTTTTTGAGACAGAGTTTCTCTATGTAGCCCTGACTGCCCTGGAAGCTTCCTCTGTAGGACCACATTAGCCTCGAACTCAGAGATCTGCCGACTTCTGCCTCCCAAGTACTGGAATTAAAGGTGCGCGTGCCCTTCCCCTGACCCAGGCCCTGGCACCTAAGTTCTTCTTAGGCAAGCCCTGTCTGTGTTCATTTGGCTGAAGACCCTGGAGTTCCTTCACAACTCTCTCTCTCTCTCTCTCTCTCTCTCTCTCTCTCTCTCTCTCTCTCGTTCTTACTTCTGTTAGACAGGAAATATGCTCTCAGCTTGTTGGTAGAAATGGGTTCTAGGACCCACATATTTTTTGTACTTAAAACACTGGCTTTGACTTGGGAATCTTTAGGGTAAAGGGCCTCAGGGTATGGCCGTTCCCTTTCCCTCCTCTCCTACAGGGGGTTGGGGGCGGACCATCAGTCTTTGAAGCTCCTGTTTGATCACAGGCCAGTTTCTGTGGTTCCTGACAGGTTTGGCTGCCTGCGAGCTGGCGCCCACAGTCTTCAGTCCTGCATTTTGAGCAGAATATAAGAAAATCTAATTAGAAAAGGAGGCAGGCAATTTGAAGGGCGATCACCGTGGTAACAACCGTAGCGATGTAATGCGGGTCACTGAGGAGTTCAAGTTGGTAAAACACCTGTCTACCTCGGACCTGGTCCAAATGTGTAACGGAAGGCTGCTCTCTGTGTCGCTTTTGCCTATAGGCGGTCGTGTCCATGTCCCCGGTCACCCCCCCCCCCCCCCACACACCCCTCCCCGATACACACACATGTGGTCCCTGTGGCAGCGTTTTCCCAGGAGCCGAGAGCACGGGAAGGCTTTGTGCAGCAGTTGCTCAGTCGAGGAGGAGCAGGTGTTCACAAAACAAATGAGGCGGGGATTTAATTTCGGAGCGTGTCTGGAGGTGGTATTTATGGAGCACGTAGAAGATATTTTCAGAGGTGATTATGAATGGTCCCAATCTGTGTCCTGAAGTTTAGGAGAGGAACATCTGCGTCACACTAAATGTGGAGCCTGGATGAGACTCAGAGCCTGTCACAAGGGTTGGAATCCTGGGCCAGCAGTCTTCATTTATCAAGTGAGAGTGGTGGTGGCTCAGTGCTGAAGGGCGTGTCCAGAAGAGGAAGCTGGGAGACAATGGCCGCCGGCGCCCTGCCAGGCAACCTCAGGGGCTCTGAATCCACCGAGACAAGGACAATGGTCTGTCTCCTCCTGACTCAAGGCCGCACCACTTAGCTTCTCTGAAGCGAGGAAGTGACTATGCTTTTGCCGTCTCCCTATGAACTACTCCTTCAGCTTGCCTTCTTAAGAAAATAGTTTCGTGGCTGTTTATTTTAGTAAACATTTCTTAAAGCTCACATTGTCAAGCAGAGTCTTAGACCCTGACACTAAGTGACAATACAGACCAACGGTGGCAATTTATTTCATTTATGAAGAGGTTCTTTAAACAAAAAAAAAAGTTACATTTATTTATTCATTCTCTCTCTCTCTCTCTCTCTCTCTCTCTCTCTCTCGTGTGTGTGTGTGTGTGTGTGTGTGTGTGCGTGTGTGTGTGTGTGCGTGCGCGCGTAATACATGCATGCATATCATAGTAAACATTTGGATGTCAGAGGACCACTCTGGGGAGTAGTGCTCTCCCTCTGCCACATGGGTTCCAGGGACTGAACTAAGGTCATCCGGCTTGGTTGCAAGCATGAGCCATGTTGCCAGCCATTCATTTTTATTTTCCATGAGCTTTTAAAACCCAATGAGGTGATTGTAAACACTATGGAAAAGTTGCCTGTGTTGGTCATCAATAGAAATAATAAAGATAAAGGTTATATATCACACTTGACAGTAAGGAAGTACTGTGTATTTAATGAAGTGATGGAGCCCAACCAAAGAAGAGAGGTTACTGCCTCCTTTGTCCTTACAGCTGCAGCAACACTGGAAGCACACTCTTGAATTAGCTTTTTGAGGTGCTACTTTTGTATCCAAGTCCCTGGGAGAAGACTGTGGATTTGTTTCTTGACTCTGTGTGAGCTATGGGTTATTTCCGAAGATCTAAAACAGCATTAAGTCCTCCATTAGAATTGGAAGCCACTGCCAGGTTCCATCTCAGTGAAATGCTATAGCTGAGATGATTTATCTAATGTCAGTGCCTGGTTACCAGCAGAACTAGCCTCGGCCTTTTTATTCCAAAATATAACTCCTGACTGGTCTACCTTCCCGACTGTGTCAGTGAATGGCCACCCTTCATTGTACTGAATCCCATCTTGGAATCTGACACCTGTATTTCTGACATTGTTCTAATGGCAATACAGCAGTGTATGCTGAGACTCTGGAATAAGCAGTGGGCTGGACATTTGTTAAATAGGACATTTGAGGCTAAAAGCAATAGAAAAGAAATTGTACTTTAGTATTTTGCTCTTTTAAGATATTCAGATATGTAGAGTTAGGGACTGAATTGAGCCGCACACTAAATTCTTGTTTCTGACTGTGTTTTCCAAATCCACATTCTCTCTACTTACTTAAATAGGTTGGTGTCATTAATCCAGCCAAGACCCTGTATTCAAGTATAAAGGCAACACTGCTGAGAAACCTTAAGTACAATTGCAAGGAGTGGCTACTGTAAAATAAAAGACCGACTCAAGAATCAAATAATAAACAAACCCTGGGTTAAATAAAAAGAGTGAAATCACATTTTATTATCCAACCATGGTAAAAAAGCCAGGCCTATTTAGTGTCTTCTTTCTCACTTGGCAGAGTCCAGCTCTCAGATTGCTTCAGGGTCTGGCAGTAAGCTCACAACAGGCTGGAAATACCCACACTTGGGGGAGGGGTTGCTTGCCAAAGGTGTGGCTAGGCAGGCTGTCAAAAGGGCTCTGTGCCTGAGCCCTCTTTCTTCTCAGTGACTTTTGTGCTAGCTGCCAACCTGATGCCGAGATAGAAAGATGGATCTGGTACCCATCCCTGGCATGAGGAGCCCCCTGGTTTAATTTGAGCAGAGGTCTTGTGTACGGCTCCAAGTTGGAGGCTGGCACAAATGAAAAGGTAAGAAGATTGCTGTGGCAACAGTAACTCATTACTCTCCCGGCATACCAGATAACAGAATTTACCCAGGTGTGACAGGCACTTTGATTTAGAGTGGGTTAAACAAACTTCTCTGGTGACTAATGGATTTCTTCTCTCCCATGGTAGCTGTGGACTGAGAGGGGAAAATAATGCTTTCTGCTCTAAATAATAAAGAACTGGGAATTGGGAACCTCAAAAGCAGTCAGAACCAAGAATGTTGGGGCTGGAGACAGCATGCAGTACTTCAAGGCATGCACCTTTTCCAGATTTCTCTGCATTTGTCATGTTAAGGAGAGCCTCAGACAGCATATGGACACTCTACCCCAAATGGAACTGAGAATTATGACATGACCCAGTAGAGTGGTACAATCCCTAGCGCTGGGACCTCAGAGCTCCGCCTAAATTTGATGGAGCCGAGACAGGGCTTCGAGATTTGAGCATCACAGAATAAATCATGAAGTCAGTTCTCCACCTGAGACACTCGTTAGAACTCCTGAGGCAAGTGCCTCAGGTCTTCCAAGTCAGTTTTCCTAAGCAGAAGAATGAACTCATTCCTCGGCAGTCATTAGATAACGAGAAGGCGCCAAAGAGTCCTCTTATTTTGGGGTAACATTTAAAATAGGATTTGTGGCCAGATGCTAAGAACAAATTAAGAAGACTTGTCCACAGAGGAACTCAGTGTAGCTGGCCCTCAATTTGTCACCCACAAAGTGATGGAAAGCTTTGCTTTACTCAAAGTCATTGCATAGCTAAGAACTTTCTGGTGTTAACGGTATTAGCATCTCAGGCACCTCCCCTGCCTGGGTCATAGGCGGAGCCTCAGATAGGTCTGATGCACAAGAGGCTGGAAGGCCTGGGGGGAGGGGGGATGTACAGTGGGAAGACTCACACCATATTAGAATTTAGAGCTTTAGCCTTTGGATTGATTTCTTGGTTTGTGATACTGTAAATCTTAAAAGTGTCTCCTCAAAGCGAAGGAAATAAGTGTGGCCAGAGATCAGAGAACCGAGGTCTTTGAGCATTCACATTCATGTCTGGTAATATTATCAACACAGTTGGACAAATATTACCAAAACCAGTTTTTTTTCATATTATTTAACACAAGGCCATCCTTGACTAGATTAGGGAGCCAACCTGGACTACTTGAAACTATTTCTAAGGACAAACAAACAAGCAAAAACAAAACAAAACAAAACAAAAAACCAAAATAATCCAGGATAAAGCAACTAAAGAAATTTAAGAATGTGGGCACCAAACAAAGAAACTGAGGGCTGGAGAAGCCAAATTCCAGCCTGTTGCAACCAGCTGGCTCTACCTGGCTTAAGACAAAAGACTTAACAAAAAATGTTGCGGGTTGCTCCAGTCTTCGGATCAGGGTCTAGAGGGAAAGAGAATGGGGATAAGGGGAAGAGACGCTAGGAATGGAGACAAGACAGAGGTTCTGATCCAGTCTCAAGTCCAGTCTTTTATTGAAGGAAAATCTGGGGTATTTATACACTTTTGCCACGCCCCTTGTAGGCGCGTGGATATGACATAAGCCTTGGAGGCATGGCTAGCATGTGGATAGCTGCTTTCTAACCACTTTCTGCTAAAGGTCGACTCCCAACACCAGCCCAAGTTTAGAGAGTGGTAAGTGCTTTTCTATATAGTCTAGCTTTCCTGCCTCCTCCCAAGTACTAGGATTACAGTTGTGTTCCATCTGCTGGAGCATCACACCCAGGGCCCTATGCATACTAAGGTAAGCGATCTACAACTGAGCCGGAAGTCCATCCCAGAGATCTCCGGTGTCTGTGAGCATTACGGGAGCGCATAGAACACTCTTGCCCCAAATCTTTTTCAAACATACTCTGAGCAATTCAAGTTTCCGGAGTCTCTCTTGAATTTCTGATGTTCACGATGGTGATCTCTTTGAAGAGGACGGAGAGAACAGTGCAGCTATAGACATGCGCGTCTTATCTCTAAGGCTCTACAGCTCTTTTGAGCCTACCAACCACCAAGTCTGACTTTCTGCCAGCTAGGCTGGTTACTCTGCTACCTGTCCTTTTTCATTCCCGTGTTCATTTCTGCACACTGTCCGACTTCACCACGGGGTGATAAGAGGATACTTGCTTGTACATCTTTGGGGATTGCTTTCTGTATTTTCTTCTAAAACCAAACCAGAAACCCCACCACCAACAAGGACAGCTGTGCCTCATATTTAAACACAAAGTATAGAATGTCAAGGGAGAGGGAAATGAAAACATTACACTTGGGGTGGGGGTGGGGGTGGGGGTGGGGTGGGCAGCAATCTGTTTTTGAGATTTATGAACTGAGAATATGTCACACTTTAATAACTAGGTACTGAGATCTGTCACATCTGTGGAAGCCAGACTGCAATTGCTTTAGAGCACCCCAAGGAATGCATGTCTTCTGAAACTTGAGTTGTCTCTTCAAAATAATACGCAGGTCAGCATGTTACAGTAAGTCTGAGAGCAAGAAAATAGAAGATAGCTCAATACTATGGAACTCACGGGTCCCCTCTCCTTCCCTTAAAAACATGTCTGAATTTTATTTATGGGGATACATTGCTATTGAAGAACAAGGTCAGAAAGCAGTATTTTTGGTTTCAATTTATGTTATCTTCAAACCAGGACATTTATTCAAGCATTTTGAAAGCCATGTCTGAATTTTATCTTAGCAGATGTGGACAATGTGTCTCCCTGCTGCTCCCAACATTTCCCCCCAGATCCTCCATCAATTTGGCCTGCCATGTTGAGTTTTTTACAACCACTCCCACCTCCAAGGCTCACCAGGCAAAGACTTGACTCTTGGTGTATTCTTTCCTAAGGATCTCCTCATTTAAAGCATTCTTACCAAGTGCAGAAAGAAGGCTTGGTACACCTGGGGGCCACAGGTGAGAAACGAAAAGTGTCCTTTGGGAAAGAGAGACAGTCTTCTATGCCAGGGATACTCTGGTACCTTTTCCTCTGTGCCCCGAGGATGTGCAGTGCGGAAAACCTGAGGAAAAAGATGGTAGAGTTCATCTCCCAGAGTTTCTAAAATCATCCTAAATCATTAAACAGGAACCTGCCCATCTGGTCTGGTGTGTGCGAGAGACAGATATAGAAGTGAGGGGGTGAGGTAAACCAGCCTGACCAGGCAGTAGACGGAGGCATCCGTAGACACACTGCTTCCGGCATCTAACCGCTGTCCTTCAGAGGGGATGTGGTCACTTGTTTGACAGACACTGACTCCTCTGCTAGTGCCAAATTCAGATCAGCAGAACTTGAATGAAGAGGTCTTTTCTTTTATCTGTTTGTTTGCTGTTTGTTTTTGTTTTTGAGAGTCTCTCTGCATAGCCCTGGCTGGCTGTGCTGGAACCCACTCTGCAGAGCAGACTGGCCTCAAACTCACAGACTGAAGTAAGGGTCCCAGTTAGGTATTGCTTCAGTTTGGTTTGGGTTTGGGGTGGATGTGTTTAAGGTTTCCTTTTTGTTTGCACAGAGGGATGCCTAGGGCCATCAGGCCATAGTGTCTGGTTCTGGGTGGGTCAGGTTGCCGTACCATACTGGACAACTGTGGTCTCTAATTTGGGAGTAGTAATTATAAAACAGGATGTGCAGGTGGATGGAAACAGGAACCACTTCCAGCTTGTTTTCTGACAATGAGGACCTAGCTGTTTCTGGAATAGAGAACATACCTGATAATGATGGATGAAGGAATGAATAAATGAATGAATCTGGTCTGTCAATGGATGGATGGATGGATGGATGGATGGATGGATGGATGAATCTTTTCACAGCTTCAGAGCTTCTTTTTTTACTTCCATGTCTTTGGGTTGGTGATCCACACTCTCTGAGACTCAGTTTTCTTATTTGTACCATCTTCTAGAGTTGTTGGAAGACATAAAATGATATAACGAACCCAGACCCTTAACACAGGGCCTCAAGGTGGAGTGCGGTATCACTCAGAGTCCCTGCTGGGGGAGACAGGTGATTAAAGTATCTCATGTTGATGTTGATCCTTGTGGCAGCCACTGAGAGGATCAACAGAGAACTGTGTCAGAGAAGCCTATGAGCAGGGACAAAGATCGTGTGAGAGACTGTACATGCCTTGGGTTTGACCATGACTGGGAGAGAATCTTAGCAAAACTGTGTTAATTAGGAGTTTGGCTTTTGGGAGATCTCGGGTACATCTCCACCGTATAAACCTACCTACCTAAGAGGATGCTTGTAGGCAGTGATAATTGGACTCAGTAAGTTATTAAAAAATAAATCGGAGGACATGAATGTGAAAGGGGAGGGTCGAGGAGTCTGGAGGGAGGGAGAGGGAGAGAGGGGGTGTGTGTCTAAATCTAGGATCCATTATATATATGTATGAAATTGTCAAAAATAAACATTAAACATTGCTCAAATAGCAAAACCGGTGCTAAATCCACAAATCAGGCGTATGTGTAGGAACATGAACCTATGAGTTATTGGCCCCCGAGACATCACCTGGGTAACAATGAGATGAAAGAGGAATAAGGAGGTGTTGTGAGAAAGGGAACTTGGTGGTTTGAATAGGAATGGCCCCATAGGCTCATATATTTGAATACTTGGTCATAGAGATCGGCACTAGAAGGAAGTGTGGCCTTGTTAGAGTAGGAGTGGCTTTTTTGGAGGAGGTAGGTCATGGGAGCAAGGGTGTGTGGTCTTTGAGGTTTCAAGGGCCCAAGCCAGGCCTCATGACTCTCTCTTCCTGCTGCCTACAGATCCAGTTGTAGAACTCTCAACTACCATGTCTGCCTGTGCTCTGGCATGCTCCCTGCCACAAGGATAATGGACTAACTCTCTGAAACAGTAAGGTAGGTGCAATGACATGCTTTTTTTCATAAGAGTTGCCACAGTTGAAGTGTCTCTTCACATCATTAGGACACTGACTAAGACAGGAAAGATGGTTATTGAAGTGAATTCCTGCTTTCTCCATGCTGGCTGGGGCCAGTCAGATCTGTAGTGTTGCCTTCCGGAAGCATGGTTGATACACTGACCCAGTATGTTGTTTTAGTCAGTGTCCTATTGCTGTGAGGAGATACCGTGACCATCACAACTCTCACGAAGGAAAGCATTTCATTGGGGCTTGCTTAGAGTTTCAGAGGTTTAAGTCCAATATCCTTCATGACAGGAAGCATGGCAGCATATGGGCAGAATGGCAGACAGACGTGGTGCTGGAGAGGTAGGTAGCTTCAAGTTCTATATCTGGATCTGCTGGCAGCAGAAAGAGAGAGACAGTGGGCCTGGTTTGGGCCCTTGAAACATCAAAGCCCACCCCCACTACCCATCTCCGTGACACATTACTTCCAACAAGATCACACCTTTCAACACGGTGCCATTCTCTGAGCATTCACATATACGAGTCTATGGTAGTCATTCTTGTTCAACCACGACATATGCTGCTGTTTCCTAGGTAGGGTTGTTCTTTCTGAGAAAAATGCCCATGTTTATCGTTAAAAAAAAAAAAAATGTAAGAAAGGAGAATCAATAGGTAAAGTTGGTATCACAAATGTCTCATTGATAATGGCATTGAACTAGATATTATCATTGGAGAGATGGGTCAGCAGTCAAGGACACTTGCTGCTCTTTCAGAAGATCTGAGTTTGAGTCCCAGCTCCCACATCAGAAAGCTCATGACCATCTGTGATGCTACCTCTAGGGCCTCAGATACCTCTGCCTTCCATGCACTCTCACAGACATGTTCCCACAGGAATACATATCCTGTATACATGATTTAAACTAGTAAATATAAGCATCTACAAAATAAACACAATATGTTATTTTCCCAATCCTGTTCCTCCTCTTCTTCCTTCTCCTCCTCCTCCTTCTCCTCCTCTTTTTCTTCCTTCTCCTCCTTCTCCTTTTTCTTTGTAAAAAAAATGATTTATTTATCCTTATTTTACATTGGTGCATTGGCGTCTTTGCCTGCATGCATATCTGTGTGAAGGGGGTCAAATCAGTTGGAGCTAGACAGTTGTGAGCTGCCATGTGAGTGCTGGGAATTAAACTTGGGTCCTCTGGAAGAGCAGCCAGTGCTCTTAACTGCGGAGCCACCTCTCCAGCCCCCGTTCCTTCTTTCTAGAGATGAGACCACTGAGACTTAGAGAGGTTAAGTAACATAGTAAGTAGCAAACTCTTTATTGAAATCTAGGCTAAGCCAGGCAGTGGTGGTGCACGCCTTGAATCCCAGCACTTGGGAGGCAGAGGCAGGCAGATTTCTGAGTTCGAGGCCAGCCTGGTCTACAGAGTGAGTTCCAGGACAGCCAGGGCTCTACAGAGAAACCCTGTTTTGGAAAAACAAACAAACAAACAAACAAACAAACCAACCAACCAACCAACCAACCAACCCAGGCCAGTCTCTGTGTTTTTTCTAATACAGTGAAATGCATGAGAAGCTCAGGGGTACACACTAGAGTTATTTTGCACTGTGTAGATGAGCTATCTTGCTGATAGGAATGGTCATGTCCACGATAAATAGTTCTGTGCTGTTCCAAACAATGGTTGGATGGGAACACAGTAAGAGCCGCCATGTTGGTGCCCTTCCCGTGTGCCAGTTACCATACCCAGGACTCACATTGCACTTCTCACGTAATCCTTGCAAGAAGCTCTGGACCTGAGCAATCTGAAAGGCAGGCAGGCTGTTGGGAGGGGGTGGTAAGTTAAGTTGAGGACTTTCCTGTTTACTCCTGGGCTTCACAATGCTGGGTGAGCTCTGTTGTGCTGTCTTCTACTCCAGATGCTCTGGGGGAAAAAGAAAACAAAGAAAACCGACATAACAGACCACAAGCATCCGGCACTGGACCTTTTGTCCTCTAGAAACAAATGAGTTAAGAATGCAGATACAGTTCATTGACAGTCAATGTGGTCCATGGGGCTGGGTGGGACTGTGGTTTTCTTGCAGGCCACATCTCACCCTGTTCCCTATTTCCTTGCCACAGGCAGTCAGAGTATTAGGTAATATTTGTTGAGCTGTTGCTAAGCACTGGACACTAGCCCAGTGCCTGTACGTGTATTCGCTTACTTAATGCATATAACTCCTTTTGGAGGGTGGAACTGAAGCAGAAACATTACATCTATTTGCTCAATGTGTCACGGTGAGCAGAATTCTATTCAAACTAAGGGATGTCTTTCCCCCTTCACCCCAGAGGCAAATGCTGGGTAAAGAGGCCCACAGCTGCCAGTATCACACCGTAAATTTTCATGGTGTTTTGTTTCCGCCCTGACACCCACACAGATATAGTAAGGGCTGAGTAATACTAGTTACTCTGCAGACCCTCCCAAAGGTGACTTATTTAAGGGTACTTGACAATGTCTTCATCATGAGGTATGGCCTGAGTGTTGTCTAGCCAACTTGGAAGGAGGCCAGGATTCCTCACGTTCTGTGTCTGACCTCTCCGTGGCCCCTTTGATTCGTTAGCATCTATTTTTATCGTGGTTCACATTTCCACTGACAACAGAACATACGTCTCTAGCTTTCTACTGACAGGTTGCTTTTAAGCAAGTCTGTGTTAACAGCTGGCTTCCGCCTCTTGCTCATGTGAATAAGATTTGATTTTTCACACAGGGCACTTGCCAGACAAAGTGTCCCCCATAATGCATCTGTACTATGATGATCCTTAGTAGAGAAGACAGGCTTTTTTTTTTTTTCTTCAAAAAGAACATATTGTGACATGCTTAGTTCATCTCTGAGCTCACCCTGTTCTCCTTGAAGGGATGTCAGTTGGTCATACTTCATTAAAGGGTCCCTTTTCAACCTGTGGGCTGCGACCCCTTTGGCAAACCTCTATCTTCCCAAACATTTGCATTACTATCCATCACAGAAGCAGAATTACAGTTAGGAAGTAGCAATGGAATAATTTTATGGCTTGGAGGGTCACCACAGCATGAGGCACTGTATTAAAGGGTTGTGGCATCAGGAAAGTTGAGAACCATTGACTTAGACGAGATTCCTGCCTTCCATCTGTGGCTGTGTGCTTAGCAGGTACCAGGTGTGTCCGGCAAACATACCTGCCTTAGAGGCCTGCACCCTGTGAAGTGCCGCCCCAGAACTCGACACTTCAAAGAAACCACACTGCAGCTGTCACCTGGTGATCTAGGAGAGGTGAGAGAGTTAATAGGCAACCGTGAAACCTCCGGCTCCCACCTCCAACGGACACCTGGGACTTGGGGGAACCTTTTTCTCTGCTGAGAATTTGAAAGTTCCATCCGATCCGGCTTGTAATTTGCCCCAGCGGGAGTTCTGAGCCTCAAGTCTTCAGATAAGGAACAGTGTACATATCTGACAACAAAAGGAATAAAAGTACGGACGCTTTCTTCTTTGAATACGAATTACTGAGATTTGCAACTACTCTTAGCAGGAGTTTAATTATGGGACTAATATATCTTTATTTATTTATTTATTTATTTTGTAGAGAGCCTTTTTAACATGTGATGCCTTTTTTTTTTTCTGAGGATACAATGGTTCACATGCAAATTAGCCAACTCTCCTCCTGGCTGTGTTTGGTATGCACTCAATTACTGGTTTACATTGTTCTTGGGCACCCTGGTTCCGGGGTGGGAAATTAAAGTTTATTTATAAGTTGCTGCCATATGGATGTAGATTAGATCTCAAGGAGGACTTCCTGATTATGATGTTATTAAGTGAGTTGCTGGCGGAGGAGTTGTTTTGAAGACTTCCTGCCAGTTTGATCATGCCCTTGTCCCTATGAACACCAAGCCACCGTCCACTTCTCGTAGAGCAAGCTGAGTGTCCAGCTTCCCTGGAGATAATAAAACATCAAAGAAAAGAAAAAGAGGTTTGAAGTGAGTGGCTAGGGAAACCCAAGTTCTGAGAGATTCTGCTCGAGGACCCTGGACTCTTTGAAGCCCAGGGCAGGAGGCCAGTATGCCTCTGCTCATAGATAGGATATGAGTTTTGTCTGGAGTAGCATTCACTGCTCTCCTATGTTTTCCAACTTTACTTATTGATGTGTGTGTGTGTGTGTATGTGTGTACAGGTGTGCGCACACATGTGTGTTCACGTGTGTGCTGGTGTATGCATGTGCATCCTTCAGGTTTCTCTTACCTTTTGGTTTTCCTTTAGATAGGACCTTTCATTGGCGTGGGGTTTGCCCAGTAGGCTAGACTGACTAGGCAGCCAGCCCCAGAGATCTGTATGCTTCTGTCTTCCTAGTATCAAGAACACAAGCAGGGGCCACCATGTAGGCTCTGAAGCTCGAACTCAGAACCTTGTGCTTGCAGGATAAGTGCTTTTACTAACGGAACAGTATTCTCGAAACCCCAGCTGTGAAGATCTCCTAATGTTCCAGGTTCTCTTTGCTTATCTATCAAATGAGGATAACAAAGATCATTCTACCTGAGTCTTTCTCTTCTTAAGGATTTTAAAGTTTATTTTTTATGTGCATTGGTGTTTTGCCTGGATGTATGTCTTTAAGAAGGTGCCAGATCCCCCGCAACTGGAGCCACAGACTGTTGTGAGCTGCCATGTGGGTGCTGGGCACTGTACTCAAGTCTTCTGGAAGAACAGCCAGCATCTTTAACCACTGAGCCATCTCTCCAGTCCCCTACCACTTAGTCTCAAATAACCATATCCAAGAGACTTCTATGGGGAAAGGTATAAACTAGTGTCTCTTTTTCTGGATCTCAGCATTTTTAATTAAATTATTATGATGTTTCTTCAACTGTGGGTTGGGTCTTATAAATGATTGATGGATTCAATTTAGTTGTTACCAACTAGCCTAAGAAGAGAAAAAAAAATCGACGTAAAAGGCAGGTATTAAGGAGAGTACTGTTCTATAAAACAAAGACTTCTATTATAGACACGAATGTTTATTAACTACGCATATACATATATCTCCATACCAGTATATTGGATCATGGTATGATGTGATTTCTTTCGAACGTAGTCTAAAGAATCAAATAGGAGGATTTGGATGTGTGGCTCCATGTTAGAGCAGTTTCCTAGAAAGTGTGAGACTCTAGGCTTGGTCCTTAGCATCTTATGTGTCCGTGAGGTGAGCTGGATTAGTGACTTAAGCCCTGTAACTTCCATGCCTAAGGGACCATCTTTCAAAAATAATCTAGTCCTTTAAAAATGTGACTGGGAAAGTGGTAAATACAGCCATCATGGAAGAGAGGACCCCCGTGTATGATTTATAGAGCACATAAGACAGAAACCATCAGGAATGGCACATACGTTATAAAGGTTCATTCTGGGCTTGGAGAGATGGCTCAGAGGTTAAGAACACGTGCCTCTTTTGCAGAAGACCTGAGTTTAGTTCCCAGCACACACATTAAGTGGCTCTTAACCACCTGTAGTTTCAGCTCAGAGCAATCTGATACCCTTTTCTTACTCCAAGGGCATGTGCATCTAAGTGCAAATACCTTCATATAAACACAGACTCAGAAACAGACATATACATACATATATACATACATATATACATACACACAAATTTTGTAAAGCTTATTCTTTGCAAAATATATACATGCATGTGGAATGTTAATTGCTGTATAAAGAACACTTACAAACTATAGGAACAACTAATTCCCATAAAAAAGGATACAGTAGACAGAGTCTCTGGCCTCAACGGCTATAAAGAAATACATAGAAAGAAGCAGCGTATTTATTCATCTATCACATTAGCAATTTTGTTTTATTGCAGTACTCAACAAAGAGCCAATTATAGGGGAGTAAATACCTCCACACAAGACTAGTGGGAACCAAAATAGCTCCTTCTTTGAGGGAGCAATTTGATTTCAAAAGCCATAAAAATGTATCTATCCTTTGAGCTGAAATTCACCTCGGATGTTTACCCGAAGGCTATAAGAAAGCAGGTGCACAAACATTTAGTAACTATGCTGTTCACTGCTGGGCTGTTGGAGCTGGGAAATGGGTAATACAGTTTTGGGGTATTCCCCCCAACCCCCACCCCTAGAGTGCTTTAAAAAAAAAAGCAACTGATAAAATTTGGTGAACATAATAAGCAAATGGATACAAGACTGTCAGTAGGAATTATCCTGCAACGTGGTTTCTGAGAATATTCCCCTTTGGGGGGCTGGGGGTGGGGCGGGGCTCAAACATCGCTTGTCAGGACGATTGCTTTTCTTGGTGCCAGACTCCTCTTGCATGATCTGAAGACAAGGATCCTAAGTGTTACGCCACTGCGGACGTGCAATAGATTGAACTTAAATGAAGGTGCTGACGAGTAAGAATCTCCGTGGCTTGAAGTAATGTAAGCTCTTGAAGAAGTGATAGGTTGTGTTTGCAGGGGCTGGGTCTCCTCACACCTGCCCTGCTGTCCTCTGTAAGGGCTCAAACCATGCCCAGCTCAGCTTTGGGCTCTCTCTCGAGTAGCCTGGTGGTCAAGCACACCAGACTGTGTGTTGTTACACCCACTGAGGAAATGCCCCTCCCTTGCCTGACCCAGGTGTACCCAGGGCTATAAACACGTCCCATCAGGACATGGTGCACTCGTAGCCCATAGGAGCTGTGGAGCCATTTTCTCTATCCTGCCTCAAAATCCATAGTGTAAGCAGGGCTTTGCCGCTTTAGGGTCCACTTAATCCTAACCCTCCACTTCCAAGTCCACTGTTGGGCCATGGAAGGGTATCCTGGTTCTTGGGTTGTGGGTTCAGCCATGCCCCCAGAACCCAGGCTCCTGACACGAGGTCTAATCTCCACTCAACCTGCGCCCTTCAGTCATGTACACAGGTGGAGGGCGTGATAAACAGGCCCCCAGGCCCTAGACAGATTTACAGACTAATGAGGTACCTGAAGGCCAGAGGGTGGAGCCGATTAAGCATTCCTCCCCATCCCCTCCCCCCTCTTCCCCTCCGTATTTAACTCGGGTCCACCCTGGGTTTTGGGGGGTGTGTATCCAGATCCATTCACCATCCGCCATGCCAATAAACTGTTTTTGGAAACCCAAGGACTTCCTCGTGTGTTGGGGCTGCACCGTGAGGAATCATGGTGAACAGCCGGGCCTAACTTCCAGCTGGAGCCGACTACACACAGAGTGGCGCGAGAGACCCTGCGGTTCCCCGGCCGTTTTTATTTATTTATTTTTTTTACCTACAGTCCACTAGTCTAGTTCACTGGTTAAAAGTGAATACAAGCTCCTTTGGACTTAGGAAACTAGTCTTTAGCCTGACTGCAACTTGCTGAACTGAACACAAGTGAGAAGAGTCAGAACAACACAGTTCTAGACACACACCAGATAATGTGAGCTATGGTTTAGATGCTTGTCCTGAGTTTACGTGCTGAAGTCTTTTGTGTGATGATGCTAAGAGAGAGGGGGACCTTTACATAGTGGCCCTGGGAAAAAAATGAGTTCCTGTGGGACTCCAGCTATTTCCAGAGAATGAGTTGTTTCAGACTGAGCTCCAGTTCCTGCCTTACTAGTCAATCTCTCCTATAATATTGAGACAAGGTCTCATGTAGCCCAGGCTGGCCTCATACTCGCTATGTAGCCAAGAACTTGAACTTCTGACAATTCCCACCTCTATCTGAATGTTGGGATTTCAGGCTCTTGCCACCACTGCCCCATTTGTGCAGTATTGCAGTATTGGGGTTAAACTCAAGGACTATGTGCTCTCTCCCAGCCTTTCCCTGTTTTTGTGTTTTGTTTGTCTCTTTGGACAGTGTTCACTTTATAGCCTTGGATGCTCTCAAACTTTCAGCATTTCTCCTGCCTCAGCTTCCTAGGGCTGAGATTCCCTGTGCACCATACACAATCAGCTTCCAACACAGAGGCTAAACAAACCTCTTTATAGAATGCTGGGTGTGGTGGCTTGTACCTGTGATCTGCATACTCTGGACACTGAGACAGGAGAATTCGTGAAAGTTCTGCTTGGCCTACACAGTAAGTTCTAGGCCATCCTAGGCCACAGTGTGAGACTGTCTCCAGAAATACCCCAAACCAACCAACTAAACAAGCCATCCCCAAAACACAAACACTAACCAGCAACAGCTATTGTAGTGGTGAAAATAGTTGATTCATATACATTGTAAAGAAAACTGTATACTGCAGAGGTTATTATTATACAAACTGATGACAAGACAGACTCAAGGGATGGTTGAAGGGATTTTCTTCCCCCATAGATATGAGGGAGAAAACAGCCACAAGCATTCGGAAGAGTGCAGAGCAGGGAGAGGAAGTAGTAGACAGAACCATGGCCAGCAGTTTGGACTCTGCCATGGGAAGGGGGTGGGGCAAGAGAGGAAGAGAAGATGAACAAGAGGAGGGGAGGGGCAAGAGAACAAGGTGGTACCGGTACCTGTACTGTACTGGAGTAGCAGGGTTTTAAGGGAATTAGAAGCTGAGGGAAGGGAAGCTCTCAGTTGGGGAAGTTTAAGGTAGGGAGCCAGGTGAGAAGAGTCAGGAGCCAGCATTGACTTAAAAATGTGTAATAGTACTTATGATACTGAAGGAGCCTGGAGACCAGCATGAGGTCCGGCATGTTAAAAGGTACCACAGCTACTTGTCCCTTCCTTTAGTAGGGGAATTAGCTTTCTGAGAATTGCTGGCTTTTGTCTAACTGTCAGAATTTGGGCCTGACCTTAAGTATGTAAACATGTTTCCTGGTTCAAACTTTTGGTGTTTTCTCTCTGGTTTATCTTCATGTTTAGATATTTCTCAAGCAAGCCAGGTTTACACAGTTGACAGAGGATTATATCTGCCACTCTCATCCAGCTCCCAGAATGGTTTCTAGCGTGTGGCACCTTTGTGAGACCTGTTGGGTGGACACCTGAAGGAATGAGTATTGAAGACTAGTGCTTCAGTGGGGGATGGGACACAGGTAGAGAAGGCTATAACTCCATCATTTACATGTCTCCAATATCCTCAGCTTCTCGGGGTCACAGGTCAGTACTGTTAGCTTGTGTTGAAAGACACTGAACCTTCCTCCCTCCCTCCCTCCATCCCTTGTCCTTCCCTTTCTTCCTTCCTTCCTTGTTTCCTTTCTTCCTTTTTTCATTTGTTTTTAAATAAAATTACCTATGACTTTGGCTGTCTTGCTGTATGCAGGCTAATTTTCTTCCAGCACAGATGGTTTCCTCAGGGACATTTCAGTTTATTCTTTGTCCTTTGACAATTTGGTAATTTAGTTTGGTAATTTAGTTTGAAACTGTCTGGCAATAGACAGATTGACAAGAGAGAAGGGAATAAAAAGGAATTTATGAATGTGCTCACCCATAGGACACACACATGTGTATACACACATGTACACACCCACGCACACATATACACACACACACATGCACCCCGCCGCCCCCCGTGTGTTCACGCATGCACACATGCACGAGCAGAAGCTTGAGCCTCTGAGGGTAGCATCCGGGAGGAATCTAGGAAAGGCAGCTGGAGAGAGGTGCACAGTGAACTAGGGCCATTTCTCATGCAGATAATCTCCTGAGTAACAACCACCTGTGGAAAATCTCTCAGCCAACTGTCAAGAACTCTCAATCTTTTCTGTGCAAGAACTCTTCCTGGGCAGAAGGTTGATTTCACTATCCTGGTATCCGCTAATGTGAATGATGAAAGTTGCTTCTATAAATGAGCAGGCTTTTACAGTTGATTTTGTCCTAATCTGCCAGAAAAGCTAACTTGAAATATGCCGAAGGAAAAAAAAAAAAACTTGGGGCCCCAAAGTTTGTTTCTGTAGGCTCACTATCTTGGCCAGTTTTATGTGGATTTGATACAAGCTGGAGTCATGAGAGAAGGGAGTCTCAATTGAGAAAATGCCTCCATAAGATCGGACTGTAGGTAAGCCTGTAGGGCATTTTCTTAATTAGTGATTGATAGGGGAGGGCCCAGCCTTTTATGGGTGGTACCATACCTGGGCTAGCGGTCCTGGGTCCTGTAAGAAAGCAGACTGAGCAAGCCATGAGGAGCAAGCCAGTAAGCAGCATCCCTCCATGGCCTCTGCATCAGCTCCTGCCTCAGGTTCCTGCCTAGTTTAAGTTCTTGTTCTGACTTCCTTCATTGATGAACAGCAATATGAAAGTGTACGGCAAATAAGCCCTTTGTTCCTCAACTTGTTTTCGTCATTGTGTTTCATCATAGCGATAGTAACACTAACTAAGACACTCGTGATGGCTGCCTGGGCAGCCCAGCCCAAGGGCTGTCAATTTGACTGGATTTAGAATCCCTGTAGAAATCTACCTTCAGGTGTATTTGGAAGTGTGTTTTCAGAAAGGTTCAAGTGGGGAGGCGAGACCCACTTTGAGTGAGCTGCAATCTCCCATTGATTCCAGTATCCATCTTCCTGCTTCCTGACAGCAGATGCAGTGTCCCCAGCTGTCTTATGCTCCTGGTCCCATGCCTTCCCCACCATGGTGAACTGTGCTTTCAAAACCGTGAACCCAACAACCAACCTAACTTACTTCCTTCCTTCCTTCCTTCCTTCCTTCCTTCCTTCCTTCCTTCCTTCCT
>JANHMN010000021.1:31694907-31712995 GCA_030674055.1 Rhabdomys pumilio
CCTTCCTTCCTTCCTTCCTTCCTTCCTTCCTTCCTTCCTTCCTTCCTGTCTTCCTTCCTTCCTTAAGTTGCTTTTGTTAGGCATTTTGTTACAGCCATGAGAAAAGTAACCAATATATTCTGTCAATCTTTCCCTGGAGAGTCCAGGGTAACCATGAACACTATCAGAACTCTGGCCTTTGATGTTCACCCCAAGTCTGTCTTTTGGAGTTCACCCCAAGTCTGAAACTTTGGAGATGGAGGAATCCCTCCTTGAGCCATAGCTGTGTGGTAGTCTAAGTAACTTGGGGGGCCAGGCAGGAGGATCCTGTTACTTATTCTCAAGATTGACAACCGATTTTGGTGTAAACTTCTGTCCTTACCAACGAGCCCCAAATGGGAGCCATGCGCACCCAGCACAGCTTTACTCAAGTGACATAATGACTTCTGTCCCTAGTGTTAGCATCCCAGGTTTTGTGCATAATCAGGCTCTGCCCAGTCTGTTAAGACTGATTCTCCTTTCCTGTCATTTCTCATGGAAAATTTCTGAAGGATAAGTCAGCTGACGACTGGTGTAGGGTTGGGAACACATCAGTGATCAGTGAATGGCCTTCTCTGTCTGCATTCTCTGTCCCCCTGTGGCTTGCTATGCTGGAGGCTTTCTCTTGGAGACTGGCTAATTATCTCAAGCCGGTGTGGGAATTCAGCTCCTGGAAATGGGTTGATCAAACTTGGATTGTTCTGACAAAGGGACTCGAACTGTGCTTCTCATTATGTGTCTTTGTCTCTCTCTTTCCTTCTGGCTGCTACTCCACTTACACCTCTGTTAGACACTGCCACTGTTCAACCTGCGCTTTTCACAGTAGCGAGGCATTCGTGGGAATGGAATACATCGCTTCCAGATCTAACAAAAATAAGTTCTGGCCTCAAGCCTGAAAAGAGGTAACTGGGAACACAATCTGGGTTGGGCAGCAAGCCCAGTGTAGGCTAATGAGACATTTACAAGCTAGGCCTATTTTTTCTGTTTGGTCCTCAAGGACTCATTCTTGAGTGGCTTGAGCACATACTGCAGACAGTGCCTGGCATCAAAACACCGAAAGCCCCAGCGCATCCTACCAGTTGCCAGCCCCAATCGTAGGTTTGTTCTTGTCATTATCGATTTTTTTCTTTTTAGAAGGTGAACAATTTTATATGATCTGAGAGAGAGAGACCAGGGTATTACTTATTTGTAGTATTTTTTTAATTACATTTATTTTATGTGTGTATATGTGCTCGCACACACATCTACAGATTGCGCTCAGCATCGCATGGGTAGAGGCCCAGAGGACAACTGTGGGAGTCAGTTGTCAATCAAGTCCGTCGTTGGGAGACTGTATAGTGTTGGCTTTCCGATATTAAGGGAGTAGTCATGAAGCAGGGCTGTTGGTTGGAAGAGAGCAAGAAGTAAGACCTTGTATGTGAGGAAAAGAACATTCTTTGCTCAGGCGAGGCCTTCTGGGTGCTGGAATGGGGCAGTGTGGTGTGTGTGTCTGATACAAAGAGGAAAACAATCTGTGTGATTAGGAATGGTGAAGCGCAAAGAATAGGTGACTTTGCCAGAAACCTTCGCATCTGTTATAGCGTGGGGGAACAACAGAGAAGCGAGCTTAGTGGCTCTCTGATGGAGACACATTGTTTCAAGTCAGCCACGAGAACAATCAAGTAAAGGATTGCCGCTCCATTCCCAGGTTCTACCATGCAGTCAGTAACTACTCCTCTGATATATACTCTCAAAAATCTCATTTAAAAATAATGGATGAATGAATTAATTAATTCATTAATTTCCCCAACACAGGTTTTCTCTGCATAACAAACAGTCTTGGCTGTTGCTCTGTAGACCAGGCTGGTCTTGAACTCACAGCGATTCACCTGCCTCTGCCTACCAAGTACTGAGATTTAAAAAAACGTGTACTGGCATGCCCCATGTATCCTTTTTCTAAAAGGAAAATATTGTGAGATTTCTTCACAACAATCAAGGATTTTTATGTAAATGAGAAAATCAGTATCTGACAACAAATAGACAGTGCATGTATATAGAATTTTTTTTTCTGGTTTTGTGTTAAAAGTTTTTTTCTGTTCGCATAAACAATTTGAGGAAAAAGAGACTGAATTGGTTTGAAAGAAAACCGTCTGTTTAAATAACAACAACAACAATAATAAACCTCTGAATTAGAAATAGAAGAATTCAATCCCAAGTTGTTTATTGCCTGAACGAATTTGACCTCTTGCCTGAAATGATGAGCCACTTTGGTTCCACTACTTTTTGGTATGATGCAGTTGTATCTTCAAAATTTTGGACAGCAGCATGAATTCAAATAGCCTTAATTGCCTATTCAAAAGCAAAAGCACAAAATGCCCCAAGAACAGTCAAGAGAATTGTAAATACAAAAGCCATGTATCTAGGACCATGAAAACCCTGCTGCAGTCTCTCCTACCCAGAGAGGTAAGGGCTGCCACCTGCCAAGGGGATACAGAGCACGCCTATGCACGGAGTTACCTTCCTGTCTTCCTCCTTCCCTCTCCTCCCTCCCTTTTTTCTCCTCATCTCTTTCTTTCTCCACCTCCACCTCCCTTCCTGTTCTGTCTCTATCCTCTCTGTCTCTTCCTTGATCTTTGAGTTTTTAAAACTACATTTGTTTTTATGTGGTGTGCACACATGCATGCATGTGTGCCGTGTCGGTCTCTCCGTCTCTCATCAGATATAATTAATCTCTTTAGAAAAATGTCTTATAATTTAGTTACGCCTTTGAGGACGATCAGCGGGCATTTTCCTTTCTTGTGGTAGAGGGAAGTAGACAATGATGAAAGAACCGGTGGGTTTTGCATTTGAAGGTGGTGTTTATCCCTTCCTGTTCTCTGCATTCACCATCCACAAAGGTAACATTGTCTTTGTTTGAAAGCTCTCTCCCTAGCTGTCCTGATTCTGTTAGCAGCTTGTTTCTAAGACAGAACATTGACCTGTGCATAATAGAAAAAGAAAACCCTTAAAATTCTAATATATTTAGAATCCAAGATCAGGCCTGCAAGGTGGCCCAGTGTGTAAAAAGAACACGTCATGCAAACAGTGATGACCTCAGTGTGATCCTGGAAACAAGTGCCATAGCATATACGCCACCCACCTAATTGTGCGCACACATCAGTGCTAATTAAAAAAAAAAAAAAAGAATTAAAAATCCAAGATTGGGGCTAGAGAGATGGCTCAGCTGTCAAGAGTACTTCCTGTTTTTTTCAGAGGACCCAAGTTCAGTTCCCGACACTCGGGTTCAAAGGCTCATGACGTCCTATAGCTTCAGATCCAGGGAATCTGACACCTTCTAGATTCTGCAGGTACCAGCATACATGGCACACGTATGTATTCGTGGAGTGCACACCACATTTAAAAAAATCTATTTAAAAAATTTAAAGCTCAAGAGGATATTCTATTTGCCTGTTGTGTTAGTCAACTTTCTGTTACTATAACAAACACCTGAGGTAAGTTAACGAAAGATAGTTTTGTTCCGTTATTGTTTTGGTCCATTGTTGGTTGGCTTTGTTGCTTTTTGGACACTCGATTGAGATAACGCATCAGGATGAGACACCCATAGGAGAGGAAGCTACTTGCTTCGTGGTGTTACCCAAAATTTTTGGGAGTCCCAGTGGAGTTGTCATATGATACTGGGGAAATCAGGGTCGCCTGTTAGGGTTTTTAGTCTCATTAATAAAAGACTCAAATAGAAGCTTAAGGACAATTAAAGTTTAAAAGAAAAACACCTAGGACAGGCAAGCTGCAAATCTTGGCAGCCTCCCAGGAGAGGAGGATGGGAGGAGAAGGAAAAATACCCATCATGCCTTTTGAGTTGAGCTGGCATGGCGGTCAGCCATTTGACAGAAAGAGCTTCAGAGAAAGACCAAGGAAGCCCAAATAACAGGAAGACAGCGTCCTAAAGAGACAGAAAAGAGAAAGAAGCTACATCTTTTCTGAAATGGGGCTTCAAGGGAGCCTGCAGGACTGCACTGGAGGCAGACATTCTGGGAAGGGAATGTGTGTTATTTCATTAAAGAGCCAGTCCTTCCTCCTATCTCCGTAGCACAACTTAAGGCTTTTTTCTTTTGGGGGGGGGTGATAACCTCCTTCTTGAAGGGTGGTCCCTTAGCTACATCACTGACCTGTTCAACTGGAATGTCTCCACCCAAACCAGTGACTTCATTCTTCACCAGCAGGAAATAGTGTCCTTAATGGGCCTTTACTGTCACTGTGACCATGGCAGCCAGAAAGCAAAGAAAGGAAGACATACTATCTCCTTCTACAGTTCTCCTCCAAAGACCTAAACATCTGCTAAGTCCCACCTCCTAGAAGTTTCCACTACCTTCTAAAGTGCCAAACTAACGACTAAGCCTTTAGCACAGAGATATCTGGGAAAAAGTTACCCAGACACTTAGAGTCGGTTAAAGAACAGTGAGTTAGAGTGTTAAGGTCAAAAATGAAAAACTCGATTTTACTAACCAGTGTGGAAGTGACTGGCATCTTTAATATTAGTGTTTCTCATAGTGAAATATATATATAATAGTCACACACACACACACACACACACATACACACACACACACACACTCTTACCTATATAGTCATCTGAATTCATAGTGATTTAAAATAGCCAAACCTGTAAGTTCACATTTACAAAACTGTCTCAAAAAAAAAAAAAGAGAGAGAGAGAGAGAGAGAGAGAGAGAAACATTTATTCGTGTGTGTGGAGGTTGACTTTTGGAAGTTGGTTTCCTTATGCCATGTGAGTCTTGAGGACCCAATTGAAGTCTTCAGGCTCGGCGGCAGGCATCTATATATACCTAATGACCCATCTTACCAGCCCCAGTCAAACTATCTCTGTCTCTCTCTCTTTCTCTTTCTCTCTATCTCTATCTCATCTAATCTATACTTTATATCTACATATACTTTTCAATTACAAAATATATTTTATCTTATATATTAATGTTTAGCCGGCATAGGTGTCTGTGCACCACATATGTGCCTGGTGCCCTTGAAGGCCAGATGAGGTCGTCAGATACCCTGCAACTAGCTCTACAAGCAGCTGTGAGCTGCCATATGGCATTTAACCAGGGTCCTGTGGATGAGCAGCCAGTGCTCTGAACCACTGAGCCATCTCTCCAGCCCTCCCCACAAAAATGTCTTTAATGTTTGTCATAAGTTCCTTAAAAATATTTCTTTTTGTTATTTCTCTGTAGACTTACTAAGGCTTTATAAACAAAGACAGGAAAAACCTTTGCTCTTAATAAAATATCTTCAAATAAAAATCAAACGTGGGTGTGAAATCATTCAAGCTAGTTTCCAGAAGCACACCTACCGTAGGCTTCAGCACTTTCCTGATCTTCAGAGCATACCGGCCATATTGATAATGGGCAGTTGTTCAACTGCTGCCCTGGCTTGCACAGCTGCTTATCTGGATGCTAGGATGTTGGACATTGTTATCGGTGAGGCTTGATCCTTTTAAACAAGCAGTGTTTACATAGTCCTTTACTCAGTGCTTCTCCTGCAGCTTTGATCTGTTTGGGAGAAGGGGAAAACTGAGAACAAGAAAATTGCTGGAGTATTAGTTTTTTTTTTTCAACTGTCAGTTGGAAAACACTATAGCAGCACTATGTGTTTGTCGCTCGATAAATGGTGTAAGAGGTCCATAAAAACTCTCTCCTGAGGTTTACCCAGAAACCACCTGTTCTCTACTTTCCAGCGCTCTGCTGAGAACTGGTCAGCCAGGTCTCAGGGACCTCTCTCATCATGGGGAACTGTGGGGGAGAACTTAACACTTTGAATCAACTGTCGTAGTTAAGGTTTCTATTGCTTCAACAAAACCTCCATGACTAAAAAGCAAGTTAGAGGGAGAAGAGTCCATTTGCCTTACACTTCCACATTGCTGTTCACCATTGAAAGAAGTCAGGACAGGAACTCAAACAGGGCAGGATCCTGGAGGCAGGAGCTGATGCAGAGGCCGTGGAGGAGTGCTGCTTACTGACTTGTTCCACAAGGCTTGCTCAACGTTCTTTCTTATAGAACCCAGGACCACCAGTCCATGGATGGCACCACCCGAAATGAAATAGGCTGGGCCTTCCACAATCAATCACTAATTAAGAAAATGCCCGGAGGCGTTTTCTCAACTGAGGTTTCCTCTTTCAGATGACTATAGCTTGTGTGTCAGGTTGACATAAGACCAGCCAGCACAAGTGCCTAAAGAATTAGAAAAAAATTACTGGTGCAGTATTCACCTTTGATAGGCATGGCCGTTACTGTTCAAAACTCTTTCTTTGTATTCTTGGGCTCGTTTCTTTTATATTTCTTTTAATTCCTATACGTTAAGGTTGATGTAGTCTGCATTCGATAACCACACACACAGTCTTTACAGTACGCTTGCAACACTGTGAGTGGATGAAGCAGACTTTTAGAAAAGTGTCTGGGTGGTTCTTCCTAAGAGTCAGAACATCGTCACGAAACACTGTCTACTGTAGGTTCACAGATTATCCAAAAAGCAACGTGGGACCATTCCCATTTAGAGAAGAGTTATCCTCACAGCACACGCGGAAGGTTTAAATAGTTCAAGAAATAGGAGAGTACCCCGTTCTTCAGAGTTGTGGGTTTTTATTCCTTTCTGGAAGGGTTGAAGAATTTCCACTTCCTCTTGAGTCAAAGCGATCGCTTTTGCTACTTTGTCCTCTGTCCTTATGTTCCCACCTTGTGGTATTGACCCTGGACTCTGATTCCTCCGGAAGACTAACCCTCACGCCCCCTCTTCTATTTGGAATAACAACCTGTTGCTGACTCCCACCCTTGAATTACAGCACTAGCCCTTTGCTGAAATCCCCAGTCACCTTGCTCATCTCTTCCGCTGGACCAGAGCTCCTGGGGGATGGATAAAGCAATGACTTTGCTTGTGTCTGTAAGCTTCCTGCATACCATATGCTGTGCAAGGCTTTGCAGGAGGCTGGAGGCAAGGCTATATATGCAGCTCTATATGCAAAGGAAAAAAAAAGCTCTATATGCAAAGGAAGAAAAGCTATCAGCCCTCTAAAAGTCTGGCAGTGTGCCCTTCTCTCATTTCCTCTTCCTCCTTTCCCTCTATCTTTCCTTCTGGTTATTCCCCACCCCACACCCCTCTTTGGAAGACAAGATCTCTTGTAGCCCAAGTTGGCTTCAAACTTCTTAGGGAGTTGGGGATGACCTTGAACTTCTGATTCTTCTGTTTCTATCTGCTGAGCGCTGTAGATTACAGGCCCATGCCCGCACTGGTGATTTTATGTAGCTTTGTTGCTCAAGCCACGCCTTTGAGCTTGTTAGGGAAACAGTATCAACTGAGGCCTGTGTCCAGCACTAAAGTTTTCTTTTTATCTGAGCAAAGTCTCTTTGGAGAAACTTATCAAGAAACTGCCAGCTTCACCAAGCCACCTCTCCCGCAGTTATCTTAGCTGACCTATGGAAGCAAAATTTGCTTCTTATGCTGAAATCTCTGTCCGGGGTTGTGTGTACCAACCATCTTTTGGGGGGCGGGGGAACACAGAGGTGGGTATATGGTTATGACCTTAAATCAGTTTTGCTCAGGAGTGTGTTCACTTCAAATGTGATAAGTCTTAGATGAAAAGCAGTATATTCCTGGACACATCATGCCATGCCAGTACAGTTCTCACCGGGGAGGTCTTTATTGAAAGAGATGCCCCTGAAGGGGGGCTAAGGGAAAGAAATGAGGGATAGAGGTATGAGTTAGGGTTCATATCTTTTATCAGGGCCATGAGGTAGCTAACACAGGTGGTGATGTACAGGTGATGCAGGTAACGTAGGTAACACACGCTTGGGGCAAGGGTGGGGTGGGGGGGAAGAAGAATGCGATGGTTGCCACGGCAACAGTCACAGGACGGTCTTGTCGCCTAGGAATGACGTCATCACTGGGTTCAGGGGCTGGCTGTAAACAGCTTCTATTTTGTTGTTAACAATAACAAATCCTTTCATATATTAGCGTGTATGTAGTATTTCCCCAATGAAAAATTCTTCGTTCTTTGTTCAAGAAACTGCAAGTTGGATATAGCAGCACACGGTGATATTTGCAGATTTTAGGAGGGTGAATTCTCGGCATCTTGAGTTCAAGTACAGCCTGGGCGATATAACGAGATCCTGTCTCACTACATGGGATGGGGGTATGTGTCTAAGGGAAGAGAGTACCACCCTGCAAATTAAATCTAGTGCTCTCCCTCCTTGCTGCAAGCAGTAAACCCGGTTTCCCTCCTTTAAACCTTGGTTAGGCAAACTCACATCCCTTGGACATATGGTCATCTGTAGTGTGGAAGGATTCATGCAACGGGACTGTGGAGGCTCCCAGGGGAAAGTGAATGCTTCCGTTTCTGCTTACTTGCTTTCCTCCTCCCCTATGTCACTCTTCACATTTAATCTTTAACTCCTGAAAAAGTGAATCAAGTCTTGTAAGTGTGTAATGGCGTCCAGGGAAGAGGTCCAAAAGATATTGGGAGGAAGAACTGGTTACTTCGTTGGTGTGCGTGCGTGCGTGTGCGTGTGCGTGTGTGCGTATGTTTGTGCGTGCGTGCGTGTATTGGCACAGCATCCTGGAATATTACTGTAGTGTTGCTGAGTCTGAAAGGTCAAGTCTCTGCGGCTTGTTGCTTTTTTCATTTCCTCATCTCTGGAAACCGCCTTTCTCCAAAGGTTTCTAGTTCTTGTTGCTTCTCCTGCCAGTGGGGTTCAGGTTCCTTAGGAAGACGTAGACCTGCCCTGAGTTACTTAAGAGGTTCTTGCTATTCACATTCATTTATGGCTCACGCCAACTGTACCTGAAACTTCCTTTCAGTCGCTAGCTCTTAACCTGCCTGTGGGCCTCCATGCAGTTTTCCCTCTGAGAAACGGCAAAGCGGTGCGGCTGCGGCGTCCTGTCAAAGGAAGAGCCTAGCTTTGCTGGCTATCTTTAGGCAGGCCAGGGAGGAAGGTATGTGCTGTGTAATGATTATGGGACTTGATCTCTTCTAATTCTTGCTTTAGAGAGGAAATGACTCACACTGTAGATAAACTGGACTTGAAAGAATGTCTGGCTTATGCAAACCCTTATTTACATACCAGCCTCTCATTCACAAGGAAATAGTTACTCAAGGACGTTGACTCTGGACGCCTTTCCTTTTATTCCACGTCTTTGATAAACCTTGGCCTAACTGATCCCTGGGAGGAATTTCTGTAACAGAAGCCTCTTCTTGTCCCCACTGAACATTGAAGTTCTGTGACGAATAATAGAGATGCCTACCTACCACCCACCCACCTGTCCATGTCTAACTCCTCAAGTCTCAGAGGCTCCAGAATGTGGCTATACTTACTTTTAGGTGTGTCTGGGTGGGGCTGGCTCACACACTCTGGTTTCCTTTACAGGGTGTAGTGAAGCAGTATGGAGCAGAGGTTAGGGGAAGATGACACAACGTCAACTAGCTCTTCGGACTTATCAGCAACGTGGTCTCTAGATTAGCCTCTTAGCCTGCTTCCTTACCTACCAAGGGATCAAGAGACCAGCACCTCGAACAGGACACCCTTGTCTGCCCGTTATTTTGAGCGAAAGGAACTGAGCAGCGGGTATTGCAGAAGCTTTCTCTGCTCCAAGTACATCCCACCCGCTAAGGACGCAAGCAATTCCCACTAGACCCTCGCTGAGCTTCCATTAACACAAATCACACAGGAAGAGAGGCCATCTGTCAACACACCTGCATGGACTTTGACACATGCAATTGTCTTCTATTTTTAGTCTTTCTCAATATGCCAGAGAGATTTATATTTGCCTGCTAGTATGCAGGCCCTGTCTCATTCCAACATGTCCCTACAAACTCCCTGAAGTCACCTACAAACCATTTACTGTTCATCGAAAAAGTGTCTATAGTTTCTGTTCTTCCCCAATAGAACAGAGCAAGGAAGTCCTGTTGGGCCAGGGGTTAACTGTATTACATGTGTGTCTCCTCTCCAAATAATTGGTCTTTGTCAGTCCTTGAACGGCAGAGGGAAATTCCCTTCACTATTCCACATGTAAATGAGAATCTCAGGGCTACTGGATGGTGACAAGAAAATTTACACAATGTAAATGGTGTGAGGTAGTCACCAGAGATGACTTCTCAGATATCAGTTTAAGCCAACAGAAAGTATTATCTGGTCCATGTCTACACTGGGTGTTCAGGATCCCAGGGTAGCGCTGAGCCTTCTTGGAGTGAGTTTTTAAGCACAAAAACCATGTCCTGGGTTGCCATACTTCAGTAATAAGAACAGTTAGCCAAAAACGGAACTACAGAAACCAAAAAAGGCAAGGTTAGTTCATTTAAAGATATTCCTAGAACTATAAGACTTTGGTGGATTAGATCTTTGTTTTCATTTAGGCAGGAGGTGCTCTCTACCTGCTGAGTTTCATGGCCTGAATAGTACTTCCATCATGGAGGCAGTTGTGCTAAGATCTGGGGCCCTAGTCCAGTGATAAACTCTCTTGATATCTGAGATGATCATTAATTAAATGTTTGTGTTGTAACAGTCTGTTTTCTTTGTTTTTTGTTTTTTTTTAGGGTTCCCTTTCTGGCCTTTCTAAATTTGTTTCTTCACCTTAAATTTTTGTCCCTCATAACTTTTTAAGTCAGGAAAACTCATCTAGGTAGATGGGGCATACCATTTGCTTAATGGTGGGCTATTTGTTAAATAAACAAAACCACAAAGAACAACGATGATTTATGTTTCCAGCTATAGGATCCCACTCCATGCTCCAAAATTCGATTTTGCTACAGAGACTTCCCAGCAACCAGTGTGCATTCGTGCCTGTGTGTCTTTGTGTGTGTGTGTGTGTGTGCGCGCGCTTATAGAGTCTAGAGGTGTTACATCCCCAGTAGCCATAGTTACGGGCAGCTCAGCCACCTGACATGGGTGCTGAAAATTGAACCGAGGCCCTCTGGAAGAGCGGCACGCTCCTAACCACTGAGCCATCCTGTCTTCGGCCTTCGTCCCTTTCTTGATTCCATTTGACTTCCTGGGTAACAATTACCAGCAGGTAACTTGGACAACCATACACAGCTCTACCTGACCTTGCCATCACGCAGAACTGAAATCTTCCGCCCCAGAGACGACAGGCTTGCCAACCCCAGCTTCTTTCTCATCCTTACAGATTTCTCCTTTTTACTTTCCAGTTGTGTATTTTCTCTGAGACTTCCATTTCTTTTTCCCCTGGGTCAATCGGTAACTTCCGTGGTCCTCCTGACCTTCACTTTTCCGTCTAGTGTAGGCAGGGGAATGATCTAAAGTTCCAGTTTTTCTCCAGTTTACACCCTGATCCCTTTCACCTCATCTGTCATATCCTAGCAGGTTCTCACCTTTGCTCTGGTGTAACTTATCCTGCCACATCAAAGCTTCTGCGAGATAAAAGGTCATTCAACCTTGTCACTACAACTTTAATGTCTGGGATGTTCTCTAGGCTTTCAGTTCTTCCTAGCTTTGCCATTTTTTTTTTTCAATATAAAGCTCTTTCGTTTTCTACCGTCACCTTTTTTGGAGGGGGGAGGGACTTAATTTTTAATATTAATTAATTAATTAATTAATTAATTAATTAATTTGTATGACAAAATTCCAATACACACAAACCCACAGGGAACAGGTTCGTAAACTTACTTGTCTAGCCTTTACTTTATGTCCAGTCTTGTCTCATCCACAGTTTCTGCTTCACACCAATTATTTTAAAAGTAAACCCAGTACATTATATTATGTTTATCTGTGAAGGTTATACGCCGCCTGAATGATAATGGTACCTGAAAGTCAACCACAATAGCATTATGTGAGCAAAAAAGTTAATAGATATTTCTCATCACCATCACACAGAGGTGTAGCTTACATACACCTTTTGGCTTTTTGGTTTCAATCAGATTCATGCATTGTGATTGGCTAACATCTAGTAGACCTCTTTGCGTGTAAGTATCCACTCTCCCGCCTCTTAGTATGGCCAGCTTCTCCGAATCCTGTCAGAGAATCAGGATTTGAGGGAGGAGTCCTGTGTCTATCTGCTCTCTTGTCTGTAAAGCTGTTAGTATCCAGCAACCTTAAAGCTCCGCCCACCTGCTGGTCTCCTAGCAACACCTGTCCTCTCCCTCTTTAAGGTAATTCATCAGCCCCTCCTTGGTTGCCTCCTCAGTGAATGCTGTCCTGTTTTTAGCGTTTTCCCAGTGTCCTTTGCTTCCCCCTGACTGTTCTCAGCTCAGTATATAAACATATTCAAGGCTCTGTCAACTGTAAAAACAAACCAACCAGCCAAACAACACATACCAACTCCCAAACTTCTTTCAGGCCAGTGTTTTGCTTTCCTCTCTCCTCTTCTTTTCAAAGGCTTCTCAAAACTTCTCTACATCCCCCCCCCTTCCCCCACTCAATCTCATAACCCACTGCTGGCTTCAGTTTCTGTCACTCCTCAGATAGTCTCTTGTTTTCTAAGGTTAAAACCCCCTCTGGCTAAATGCCAAGGCTGTTGTTGAAGTCTTAATCTCACTTCCGATCTCCCTGGGATAAGATGGTGTTGAAGCCCGGGGCCAGGAGGCAGGAGGTGAGCCCTCTGTCATCGGAACATATTTTCGGGGCTCCTGCTCTTTTGGGACAATCTCCAGCTTTCAAAAGTTGGTCATTCCTGGTTTTCCATCTTTTTTTTGGCTGGAACTTCACTTTTTTTTTTAATCCTTAAATTTATTTATTTATTTTTTAAAATATCTTATTATTTTATGTATATGGGTGTTTGCATGGATTGTATTCGAATGCCTAATGCTCTTAGAAGCCAGAAGACAGTGTTAGATTCCCTGGAACTGGAATTACAGACAACTATGAACTACCATGTAGGTGGTGGGAATCAAACCCAGGTCTTCTTTAAGAGCAGCAAAAGGGCCAACCAACACCTCTCTCCAGCCTTTGCTTTTACAATTAAATACTATGCGAGTTCTGTAGGCCCTCCCTGGATGATGTCATCTATCTCTGCCAGTCTCTGTCTCTGAAATCTCTCTTCTGAGATCAGCTAACTGAATTCCTATGGGACAGGCACTTTGCTCTTTAGTTAACCCACGTGATGGATATCTCTGCCTGTAAACTTCCTGTGCCATTGGCATCTCCTATCTTCGTGACTGGGTGAAGCTTACTTGCTACCTTCCTTTCCTTCCCCGTTCTCTTTCCTCTCACATGTAACCAATCACCAATTGATACTAATCTTACTACCCCGAGCTTGTCTTGTTTTCTACATGGGGTAACTGTGATGCCGTTAGGACAGGGCAGGACAGTACAGAGGTTCCTCCATCTTGAATTTCTCTCTGAGGCCATTCGAGCTTTAACTAGAATCTCATCTCTTTGAAGGAAAATCCCATGAAAAACTACCCAACTCTATTCTAGGAATCAAAGGTCAGGGTGTCCTAGCTAACTTATCTTAGCCTTTGTAAATAGCCTATTTGTGCAGAACCTCCTCCAGCTAACCATTTATCTCGGGTGCCTGTTTGTGCAGTGACCCCCGCTCCCCTTAGCTGGCTGGCTAATCACTTATCTTAGCTTCTGCTAAAAAGTGTTTGCTTCCAACTGTTTATAAAGTACCTTCCACCCCCATCTCCATGCAATGCCTGTATGAGGTGTCTGCCTTTAAAAAAACCCCATGGTCTGGAGACTTGAGGTCACAACCAGGTCCCCAAATACTTGAATGAAGACTTTGAATTGGCTATATATCGTGTCTGAGTGGCCATCTCTGGCAAGCTCCCTGTAACACTGCAACAGACACACAGATCATTCTGCCTCCTCTCCAGCGCCCACTGATTCCTTCCCACACTGCCAAGCACAGGGTCATATCATTCTAACCTGTCCTTACATAACTCTGTTCCTCCAGAAAATAAGGGAACGTGGTGCCAATGGGTAAATCTGTGTTGGTGAGTTCGCTGCCCTCCCGGGGGGCTCTTCTATCTGTTATTCTCCACCTCATACTGTATCCTCTAACTCCCATTTAAAAAAATTTTTAAAAGGAAGTATTTTTTTAAGCCTCTAAATGTGTGTGGATGTGTGGATGGTGCTCTTTTCCTTTCTTTTCTTTTCTCTTCTCTTCTTTTCTTTTTTTTTTTTTTTTTTTTTTGGTTTTTCAAGACAGGGTTTCTCTGTGTAGCCCTGGCTGTCCTGGAACTCACTCTGTAGATCAGGCTGCCCTCGAACTCAGAAATCTGCCTGCCTCTGCTTCCCAAGTGCTGGGATTAAAGGCCTGCGCCACCACTGCCTGGCTCTTTTCCTTTTTTCAATGAGGATGCCATTCCTTGTCTTTATGGCAATTGATGAGCCTTGAGTCAGGGTCACCTCTTCTAGAAAGTCTTCTGACCACTAGGCAACCCACACTCCTCACAATGGGCCTCAATAAACAAACAAACAAACAAACAGACATGTTCCCCATAATAGGACATACTCACCATTTTATCAACTGTTTGCTGACCTGAGATAACCTGAGCCATGGACCCCTGGGCCATGCACCTTCTGAAAGACACCGCCTTTTCATTTGGCAGATGAAGTTTTGCAAAACATGGCTTACCGCAGACCTGCGACCAAGATACTATCTATACAAGACATCTTCAGGTAAAACTGGAGAAACCCCACGTCAACTACTGGGGTAGAATGGATCAGTAAACATAACTAAGAAACAGTTACCAGAGAGGTTAACATCACAGAGAGACAGGGGATCAACTCTGAGACTTCAGACAAGAGCTTGATTGTCAGCCAGCCATAGCGCCATCAATGGGGTCAAGGAATGTCCCAAGGAATGTAGGGCTAATAATGTGTGAGTTCAGCCTTGGACTTAGGTAGGCAATGAATAAATATGGAGCTAGGGTGTTGGGGCAGAGAAGCCAGAAAGAGGAAGGCAAAAAATAATTTGAATTGCCATCCCTGTGGGTAATTACTTGACAGTTAGCAGGCCCTTTCAGAGGCAGTTTGTAAATTCTAGAAATTTCACAGTATCAACTCACAGATGTTTCTCTACTGAAAAAGGCATTCCGGTGGCATAGATATATTACCCCATGTCATCGTCATCATACTGCTTTGACTATCTACTATCTTCTACCATTCAGAGACTCTTTGTTCAGTACATAACGATGGAGTCTCTGGGCTGTGTGCAATGGCATGAATAAAGATCAATCAGACAACTTATCACTTCCGAGAAATCAGCATTGCAGGTGTGGTAAGAGGGGGAAAGGTCACGAAGATAGTGAAAGAATAGGTAATAAATACCATTCAGCCAAAGAAGACCGGAACTGCTATAGAAGCCATGACCCAGGAAGCCTTCCTGCCTTTGGTTTGGTAGGGAGGGAACCATCAAAGAAAGAATGACAGCTTCAGAGTGACCCCAGGCACAAGGTGTCCCAGAGATGGAGATGGTTTCTCTATGAGAGTGTTAGGTTATAAAATGGAGTAAGTGAAGGTGACTTCTTGTGATTTTTCAGACTTACAATTGGGCTTCAGCGACATTTTCCCCATGGGTTTTTACTGTTTCTCAGAACTAGGTCAAGGAAGAAGAGAAGTAGAAGAAAGGGAGGGAAGGAAACAGCCTGGCTCCCTGGACCGAGTGCTGCAATTCATACACCCTGAAACTAAACGAGGGATGTTATTTAATGTCTCTGGGTGGCCGCCAGTTTGGGCAAGAGCCAGGTGACATTTAAAGCCTCTGATGGCTTGAATGACCTGGATCCTGTTTTCTCCCTGACTATGAAGTATGGGTGTTAGTCCAAGATCTTCCTTCAGCCTTTGCCAAGAATCAACGAAACTCATTTTTAGACATGTCCTACCACGACTGAGTGGAGGTACGTTTTCACCCATCGACAGTGGCCACTTACGTGTTATTTTCTTTAGAGAGGGGGGAGCAGTACTTTTTTTTTTTTTGAATGTCCTGACACCTTTGCTTGTTTCAGAATCAGCGCTGCTGCTCACGAAGCCACAATGCCGTGCGAGATAAGAACTGAAATTACTCACTGACATTATCACAGGGCTATTTTGAAAACATTATCTCATTTCATTTCCTAGAACATCATCAAGTCTCTGCAGCATCAGTTTCTTTAAAGAGAAGGGCTATTTTTGGTCCAACGGAAGCCAAAATATTTGAGTGAATTTTGCCTCCAGTTCTGCTAGCTTCCTTCCCCAGCGTTGTGGTTCACAGCGGCACTTTTAGCAAGCTCTCTTGAGGCAGGATCAGCATAGCACAAGGATTTGAAGCCGTCTGCCATCCTGATTCTTTTTTACAGATAACAGCACACTGCCCTATTGCCATCAGCAAATTTCAGATCTTGCAAGGAATTGCCTTCATCTTTATCTGTGGATTCTGACCTTTCTTCAATTCCAACCCCACCCTACTCATACAATATTTGATAAAGCTATGTGTCACCACCATCATCAGAAATTCCCGAAGGCTTTTATATTATCCAAGAGTTTGGCTGGGCTTCTAAGCATGCTTTCCCTACCTCATCTTGGGTCCCGTTTGCATCTTCGTGAACCAATTATTTTAAACATTTGACAAGTTCCAGGTTTTTTTCTTCTAATCTAATGACAAGTTCGTGATTCACTTATCTACCTGTATATTGTTGAATAAACTGTCATGTAGAAAGCTAATTGCAGGCACCATCCTCCAATACACGAATAGCAATTAATTCAGTGGGAGGAGAGGCAGGTACAGTATTTTATGATGAACAGCAGAGACTCCGGGAAGACTTTTGGGTTCCTGGGAGAGCCAGGGTCTCCATGGCTCACGTTTCCTAAGAACTTGAGTCATCAACAGTCTTGCCTCTCTCAGATGAGTCAGCAGCCTTGAGCTAGGCAACGGCATTAGTCAGAGGCAGCAGAAAAGAGTTTGTTAGCATGGAAAGTATGAGATGGCTGTTGTACGTCAGTATGACCCTTAGTCCTGAGTCTTTTAGGCCTTCTAATGCCTTTGAGTGAATTAGTGTATATATGACTAAACTCATGTTCGACCATTCAGACTTTTACTAGCTGAGAAACAAAATTCCTGCAAGACATATTGAGACATACCGGCTACTGAGCAGATTCACTTAAAGGGTTATGTGGAAGGTAGTCTCCTTGTACTTAGAAAGAAACAATTCTTTTATGTCATTTGTTTTTCTGAGACAGAGTTTGGCTACATTGTAGCCAGCCCTGGTCTAGCGCTTCTTATGCAGCCCAGGTTGATCGAAAACTTGAAACAATCCTCCTGCCTCCATATCCTGAGTGCTGGGATTATCTGCACCTGTCACCACACCCAATTAGCAATAAAAAAAATTCTGTCCTTTAAAACATGTTCTCGGTGTAGCTTTTCTTCTTGTGTTTCTTTGAAATAACACCCAATTAGCTTTAACGCTTCCCTTTGATTCTGACAGGGTTTCTCTGTGTAGCCTTGGCTATACTAGAACTTGCTGTGTAGAACAGGGGTTGAACGCACAGAGATCCACTTGCGCCCACCTCCTGAGTGCTGGGATCAACAGCATATGCCACTACCACCTGCATTTAACACTTTGCACAGAAGCGTCTTTGCATGAGAGTTATGCTTTTTGAACCTTCTGCATGGATTATATTTTGGACCCTAAACTTCTCTGCGTTTCTAGACCATCCCTCTGAGTAGAGGAGGCTGAGAAGTACAGACACCTTCAGTGAACATTGTCTTAAAAAAATGAAAGCTAGGAATGGCGCTATACAGCTGTAATTGCAGTACCTGCATGCAGAGGCAACAGGATGAGTGGGTGTTTGAGAACAGCCTGTTAAACACAGCATGTTCCAGGCCAGCCAGACATACTTAACAAAAATACTCTCAAAGTAAATAAAACAAAAATTTTTTAATAGACATATGCATTTATGACATATCTAAATGTACCCAAATATAATATTATATATAACATATAATATATATGTATATATGTATATATAATATCATATATATACATATCATATATATATACACACATATATATCATACACACACATACACACACACACACATATATATGTATATATATATATGTGTATATATATATATATATATACACATATATAT
>JANHMN010000021.1:31722995-31735597 GCA_030674055.1 Rhabdomys pumilio
CCCCCACCCCCACCCCCACCCCCACCCCTGTTGCAGAGCGTAATTGAGAGTTAATTGCATGTCTGCTTATTATTTTGCCTACATAACTTGGTCTAAAAGTTGTTCACACTCCAGACTTAAGGCCTGGAAGCGGCAGTCTTCCGGTGTGATTTGGGATGTTAGAGAAGTCCCCTATCCCCTGCTTGTTCACCTTCCAATCACAGTCCCATCACACTGTGATTCATTCTGTCTAAAACTAGCTTAACTTTTTCCAGAGCGGATTTTCTTCTCTCTTTTTCAAGTTTTTTTCTTCCTTCCTTTACAGTAGTAAATATACTGTAGTTTTATTTATTTTTTCTAACCAAACTTTATTACATTTATGTTAGGTCTCAAACCTGGGGTAAAAGGGTAACTGGGTTGCCTGTTAACATATCAGAGCAGATACTGTCAGTCAGTCTCTTAGCATCTCCGGTACCTGGATACTTCGCCCCCTACCCTAAGCATCTCCAGCTCAGGGACTGGGCTGGGCTGTCCTTCCTGAGGCCGCTCTTCCCCTGGATAACCCAGACTTTCTGGCTCCAAGGTCCCTTTGACCCTTTTTGTGCCTCTTGTCCTCTGGGCCCCTGCTCCTGGTTCCCACCTGCCTCTTCCATCCTGCTTTCTTCACATGGCCATGTTCCGTCTGGAATCTTCCTCTGGCTATGCTCTTCCTTATATAATAAACTTTCTCCTCAGCCACACCTGCGAGCAGTCATATCCTTCCTTTTCTTTGTTTTGTTTTCTTTTTTATTCCATTCAATTTCTAATGTATTTTAGCAGACTGTGGGATATGTGGGACAATAAACTGTTAGCTAATTATATCTCGGCATAAAGTATTTTAGGATTTTTGTTGTCGTTGTTGCTAAGGAACTACCTTGAAAAAGAATATATACAATTTGGAATGCTGGAAATATAAAATAACATTAAAAAAAAAAGAAGTCTAGAGCCCAGTGAGTTGTTTGGGAAGGAAAGTGTTACTGTTTTAAGTTCAGGTGATAAGGGCCTGTGAATTAAAGGAACAGGAGACCGGTTAATGGGGGAAAGGCATGAGATTCACTTACATTAATTTGTATGGCAGTTCACGGAGAAGTAAACTTCAGAGCAGCAGTGGGAGTTTATTTTCTGTAACGAAGGGAGGGAAAGGGTTTGAGGTCAAAGGAAGAATAAATCTGGGAAAAGAAATTGTGGGTGGGGACCAGTGAATATGAATGGCTGTTTATTGAGGTCTACTTGCACACACACACACACACACACACACACACACACACACACACACACAGACATCTGTCGTTATCTCCTATCTTAACAAGATTTTCAGGGAGAGGAGGAGGATACTAAGATTTTGTCCCAAATATTTTCCCTTCCTCTCTCTACATATTTTGATTCTATGTTATTATCATCTCGGAACAACCCTTTGGTCAAAAATGATACTTTAGGGCAGCTGTTGAGAGGCAAGTGTGTTTTGTACTATAGTTCTGAGTAAGGACTTCTGTGGAAGGCCAGACAAGTCTGATTCCCCAGATGATGTCCTTATTTGTTCAAAGGAGGTCACCGCCATTAGCTGCTCTCTCTCCTCCAGCAACCCTCTTGTAATAAGTAATCTGCCTTTTTTTGGGGGGGGCGGGCTGTAACATCATGATTGGGCATCATGAAGCACAATTCCCTGTCAGAGCTGTTAACATCGGATGAGTAAAGGCAGGTTCATTAGACCCTTACCTGAGTCAGTTACACTGTCTCTGTCTCTTCCCCCTCCCAATCCCCCCAAGCAGCATATGGTCTTAGGGGTAAAGCTAGCATATTTAGGAAGTTGAAGATGACTTGGGTTTGGACCTCTTCAGTGGTACAACTTTCATGCCTTGTTACCCAGTATCGTGGAGCTGCCCATGAGACACCCCTTCCTGAAACTTTCTTCATGTTCTCCAGATAAAGTAACTAGCATCTAAACAGGGACTCATCCAAAAGGGTCCCGACTGTGGGTGACAAGAAAGGCAACCGAGGCTGAGCTATTTCAGGGGGAAGCGTCTGTAGGCAGAATCCTCCTGGCTCTGCTTCCATATGCTTCATGGGATGGATTACATCCTTGCTGGGGTGGCGGTGCAAGGTTGCACGGCCTTTGCTCTGGGTGGTAAGGCCTGCAGCTGGGACTGAGCTACCTGCCCAGTGGGGACTGGTTAGGGAGATGCGTCCCCTGTGTAACCTTTGATTTGACAGGAAAAGTGAGGGCTGGGGAGGATGGCATGGAGCTTGGCATTTCTTGTGGCCACCGAAGGAGCATGAGGAAAAGACAGTTACCAACTACAACTGCACTAAAGTTGACTAAAGTCAGATCCAAGGGAGGAGAACGGCGTCTGGGAGAGGGGAACAACAACGTACAATGGATAATGACTAAATTATGTATGGAACAAGTCTATGCTTGTGTAGAGTGAAAAATTATAAAGACCATTTTATAAAATATATACAGGCTCACTAGTTCCAAGAAAGCAGAACTGAATATAGTATTCCAGGCCTTTCACTGCCCCGGGATACATTCCTCGAGCCTCAGGGAAGAAAATCCACCTGTGGGTGGGGTAGGCTCAAAGCAGGAAGACACATTCCTGGCCACAAAGAAAGATGCAAGACATCTGGGTGGTTCCAAGAACTAACTAACTTTCTACTGATCTTGGTTACCCCCCCTCCCCAGGTCTTTTCCAGTGTTACAGCTTGCTGAGTTCAAAATGTATAAAACAACCAATCATGTGTAACCGCTCGAAAATTCCTTCCTTTCCCTACCCCTTACTATAAAAAGCTCCTTAGCGCACCACTCGGGGTCAAACTGTACTCGTGTACAAGTGTGCAGTTTGAACGCTGGCTGCCAGCTCTCTTCCCTAATAAACCTCTGCTGATTGCATCCAGGTACAGTGTCTTGGAATTTGTGGGTGTTCACGACTTCCCGAGACTTGAGTAAAGGTCTCCCGAATTTGGGAGTCTTCAACAGGAGCTCCAGTGGATCTGAGTTAGATGTATAAATCAGGTTTGTAAACCACCAAAACAATCTAGAGTGAGTGCAAAAGGGAGAAAGCAGGCAACAGTTTGGGCCTCTCAGATGCTAACGTGGCAATGTTTGTGTTGGGTCAGAGTTCCTAAGAAGCAATGGATAAAGACCCAGATTCTATGCTGTGCACCTTGGAGGGCCTTAAAGCCTGAACAGCAGTCTACAGAAGGGGCAAACAGTGTGGCTACGGAGGCAATCTCTGTAAGTCTTGCTATGGAGGAAGGAATTCTCATGGGGGCAAGAGTTACTACAATTGTTTAATGGGGTAGCCAAGGTTGCCTTCAGAGGAGGCATTGTTTTAAGTTTTAACGTTAAAAACAAAAACCTGAATGAGACAGGTGTAGCCTCTGTTCCCAGGAAGCTGTGCTAAGCAAGTAAATGGTCCCTGACATCATTTCAATGAGGAAGATAAAGGGGCTAATGTACTGAGCGGGGGAGGGGGCTGACTCCAGGGCCCTGTACTCCAGGGCGCTGTGTTATTGGTCTTGGAACCGGAGGATTGACATAGCTTGTTGACTTTTCTAGGTCACTCACTTTGGGAATGGGGGCGCTGGGTTTCAAGCCATGTCTGTGAAATTACAATTGGCAAGTGGCAAGGCAAGTTCTGTGCGTTCAAAGGCAAGCCACAGTTGTCTTCTGGACTGGCGTTTGCAGTCCAGGAGCGGAGCCAGCACACCTGCACTGTGAGGTTTCCTCCCACCCTCCCCTCTCCGAGGGAGCATCAAGGACTTCAGAGGAAGTATTTGTTCTAATCCTTTCTGGAAATGGTCTTTGATAGTTTCTTACTCTGTGTGTGTGATGATCACCCTAGAACTTTTTTTTTTTGAAGATCTCTCTCGATTGCCTGCCTGATGAACTACTAATAGCTTATGTGGGGGTGTGATTCTTGCCAAATAATAGAAATATTTTCTCTTTCAGTTTAACCATTGACTCAGCTTGCCAGAAGAATGACCTTTCAAAAGATAAATCTATAAAATTCTGGGGGCAAGATCCTGGATTTGTGAGGAGCATTGCTGTAAATGTCAGTTGCTGGGCTCCCACTGCCGGCTTGAATGACTACCACTGTCTACCCTTCCAAGCCTGTGGCACCGACCAATTCAGCACACGTGGGCATTCTGCTGTTTTTGTGAAGTCATGCCTCTCTCTCTGTCTTCCTTTTTCTGCTGTGAACACTTCCCAGTTTTCAAGGTTGTGATGAAGTGAGGACTTCCCGCTTCCCCCTTATCCCCCCCCACCCCCCAGCCAACACTTCTGTGACTGATCCCTGGAGGGACTGAGAAGGTAGGGGATGGGATGAGAGCAGGTGGGAAAAGAGGACTGGATAGAGAGAGAAACTGCCATGGAAGGTTCCTTTCCACACCACTGGGAATTGGCCCAAAGACCCACGGAAACAAAATAGTTCCCAGTAAAAAAAAAACGAGCATCGTGGGCTCGATGTCGTTAACCACCAAGTCCCCAGGACTTAAGTTACAATGGTGTTAAGTAGATTTGGACTGGAGAACACTTACAAGACTTACCTCTCCTGGCTTTCTGACCCTCTTAGGTCCCAAACACTGCTGGGGTTTTTCTTTTGAGGAAGGGGTGAAGAGGGAAAAGGAGGGAGGGCAAGCTTGGGCTCCATTGACTGTGCGCTGCTGCTTTTTTTTCCAGCTGCAGAGCACTTTCTGAGTGATGAATGATACAGAAATATGGCTCCTGTAGCCAGCTGGCCCTGCACCAGGTCTTTGTAAATATCAGCCAGAGGCAGCGTTGGTCTCCTGCCAGGATCGAGGCTGGCTGTCGGAGCAAGTCTCAGGTTCTCAGCCCTCACACGGGGCTCTTCCCAGCCCACAGCTGTGGCGGCCCAGGCCAGGGTCTTTGTGAGCCTCCTTCAGAGTGGCTTTGCAAGCAAGCTCTGCTCTGTTCCCTCTGCCTGTGTGTGTTTGCTTTGGCAGACCAGGTACTTCTCTCTCCTCCACTCTCATCTCTTTGATCCTGAGTCCCCTCCTGCTGCTTATTCTTGTTCCTGGAGGTACAGAACATATGCTTTCTTTGGAAGAAACATCTAGAGGATGGGTTAGGTCATTTCATAGGGGCGGAATAGGGAGGGCCTCTAGATTAACTGAGCAGTGTGTCTTTAAAATATCTGACCCTGTCATTTTGTAGGCTGTATTTTAGTCTGGGAAAGACAACTGGCAGGCGCGAGAGACTTGGTACAGTAACATAGAGTTGGGTCATTGTGTTTTCTGCTCTGACGATGCCTGTTTTTATGGTTTAACAGCTCTGCATTAGAGAGGCAAACATTTATATATATATGTATAAATGTGTGTGTGTGTATATATATATATATGTGTGTGTGTGTGTATGTATGTATACACACATGTGTATATGTTTATAAATTGATTTTTATCAATGTGATTGTTAAACATTGATAGACCTTTTTCTTTTCTTTTCCTTTTTTCGAGACAACATTTTGCTATGTAACTAAGGTTGGCCTCAAACTCAGGATCCTACCTGAGTCTCCTAAGTACTGGGATTGTATGTATGTGTCCACACCCATCTAATTGCCTGTGGTTTTTCCTATTCATTCTCATTCTCTCTCTCTTGGAAGTATCTCATGTGGCTTAGGTTGGCTTCAAACTCACTGACTAGTTAAAGATGACCTTAAATACCCAGTTAATTATGTAGAGATGAAGGATCCAACCCAGAACCCCATGCATGTTAAACAAGCTCTAACCATTGATCCACACCCTTAGCCTCAATTTTCCTTTTTTTTTAAATGGGTAGTGGGCAAAATAATGTTTCTTACAGTAGATTTATTGTAAGTGCATGTGTTAAGGCTCTTTTAATTGTCAAGTTAAAATTACATTTGTTTCTTCTACAATATTTATTGTAAGTTGCATTGATTAGATATGATAAAATACAGTGAATAATTTTGGCCAGAAAATGTCTCCATTTATTTCCCCAGGGTTTTGGTGTTTTTGTGGGGGGTGAGGTTGGGGGGGTAGGTAACATGAGGCTTGGTACATACAGATGAATCTATGAGAACTTTTTTAAATTTCAGTTTTGTATGTGTTGGGGGGGGAAAGAAATGTGCATGTGTAGACTTCATAGGCCAACTTATAGAAGTCAGTTCTCCTTCCGGTCTGCGCCAGTGCACCGAGCAGACCTTGAATGTTAGCTCTGCGCCCTATCCCCTCAAATCCAGAGGAGGCTGGACTTCCAGGAGCTCTAACATGTTCAGGATCATAGAGGACATGTTTGTGTTTTTTCTGCAGGATGCTGAAGGAGCATGGTGGCTGCCAGAGTGATGGGTATGAGACATGCTGATGCTGGGACAAAGAATGATGTTGACCTGTGAGCTTGCTGAATGCCCTGACAACGGTGACTGGGAAGATATATTGGACATATGTTCCTGACCCACCTTTGCTTTCCTATATCCCAGGAATCTGACATTAAGCTAGAACAAAAAAGTAATTTCTGACAGGAATCTGAATCTTAGGCTATAACAAAGAAGTAATTTAGGGCAGGAATCTAAATCTTAGGCTAGAACAAAGAAATAATTTTGGAAAGGAATAAAAATCTTAGGCTAGAACAAAGAAGTAGGCTTCAGGCATGAAAATGACTTTGGGCTAGGACAGGGAAGTAGGCTCAGATATTTTGGTCATCCTGATAAGCCCTTACAAATAGTGATCATGGGAGTGGTCACAGGACTTTGTTTATAGCCTTGCTTGTTCTTTGACTATTTGTGTTTATTGTCTTGCTTGTTCCTTGACTATTTGCATCTATTGTATTGCTAGTTCCTCAACCTAGAACCTACCTTAATACTTGCATGTAATTAAAATGGTACAAAAGCAAAAAGGAGGAGGGGGGATGGGATAGGGGGCTTATGGCAGGGGAGGGGATAACATCTGAAATGTAAATAAATAAATAAAATATCCAATTAAAATCAAGAACCCTTCTAGACAGGTACCAGATACCAAAGTTAAATCACCTTACCTATTTAATATAGTATTGGAAGTCCTAGCTAGAGCAATTAAACAAAAAAAAAAAACAAAAAACAAAAAACAAAAAAACCAACCAAACAAAAAACAAACAAACAAAAAAAGTAAAAGGGATACAAATAGGAAAGGAAGAAGTCAATTTCTCTATTTGCAGATGATATGATAGTATACTTAAGTGACCCTAAAGCTTCCACCAGAGAACTTCTGAACCTGATAAACAACTTTAGCAAAGTGGCTGGTTATAAAATCAACTAAAACAAATCAGTAGCCTTCCTCCTACTCAAAGGATAAACAGGCTGAGAAAGAAATTAGGGAAATGATACCCTTCACAATAGCCACAAATAATATAAAATATCTTGGAGTGAGTCTAACCAAGCAAGTGAAAGATCTGTATGACAAGAACTTCAAGTCTCTGAAGAAAAAAATTGAAGAAGATCTCAGAATATGGAAAGATCTCCCATGCTCCTGGATTGGCAGGATTAACTTAGTAAAAACGGCCATCTTGCCAAAAGCAATCTACAGATTCAGTGCAATCCCCATCAAAATTCCAACTCAATTCTTCATAGAGATAGAAAGAGCAATTTGCAAATTCATTTGGAATAACAAAAAACCCAGGATAGTGAGAACTATTCTCAACAATAAAAGAACTTCTGGTGGAATCACCATCCCTGACCTCAAACTGTACTACAGAGAAATAGTGATAAAAACTGCATGGTATTGGTACAGAGACAGGCAGGAAGATCAGTGGAATAGAATTGAAGATCCAGAAATGAAACCACACACCTTTGGTCACTTGATCTTTGACAAAGGAGCTAAAACCATCCAGTGGAAAAAGGTCAGCATTTTCAACAAATGGTGCTGGCTCAACTGGAGGTCAGCATGTAGATGAATGCAAATTAATCCATTCTTATCCCCTTGTACAAAGCTCAAGTCTAAGTGGATAAAGGACCTTCACATAAAACCAGATACACTGAAACTAATAGACGAGAAGGTGGGGAAGACCCTCAAATACATAGGCACAGGGGAAAAGTTCCTGAACAGAACACCAATGGCTTATGCTCTAAGATCAAGAATCGACAAATGGGACCTCATCAAATTGCAAAGCTTCTGTAAGGCAATGGACATTGTCAGTAAGACAAAACAGCAACTAACAGATTGGGAAAAGATCATTACCAATCCTACATCCGAAAGAGGGCTAATATCAAATATATACAAAGAACTCAAGAAATTAGACTCCAGGCAACAAAATAACCCCATTAAAAATGGGGTATAGAGCTAAACAAAGAATTCTCAACTGAGAAAACTCAAATGGCCGAGAAGCACCTTAAGAAATGCTCAATATCTTTAGTCATCAGGGAAATGCAAATCAAAACAACCCTGAGATACCACCTCACACCAGTCAGAATGGCTAAGATCAAAAACTCAGGTGATAGTAGATGCTGGCGAGGATGCGGAGAAAGAGGAACACTCCTCCACTGTTAGTGGGATTGCAAGTTGGTACAACCACTCTGGAAATCAGTCTGGCAGTTCCTCAGAAAATTGGACATAGCACTACCTGAGGACCTAGCTATACCACTCCTGGGCATATACCCAGAAAATGCTGCAACATGTAACAAGGACATATGCTCCACTATGTTCATAGCAGCCTTATTTATAATAGTCAGAAGCTGAAAAGAACCCAGATGTCCTTCAACAAAGGAATGGATACAAAAAAATGTGGTACATTTACACAGTGGATTACTACTCAGCTATTAAAAACAATGAATTGCCGGGTGTTGGTGGCACACGCCTTTAATCCCAGCACTTGGGAGGCAGAGGCAGGCGGATTTCTGAGTTCGAGGCCAGCCTGGTCTACAGAGTGAGTTCCAGGACAGCCAGGGCTACACAGAGAAACCCTGTCTCGAAAAACATAAAAAAAAAAAAACAAAAAAAAAGAACCCAAAAAACAAACAAAAAAAACAATGAATTCGGGAAATTCTTAGGTAAATGGATGGAACTAGAAAATATCATCCTGAGTGAGGTAACCCAATCACAAAAGAACACACATGGTATTTACTCACTGATAAGCAGATATTAGCCCAAAAGTTCGAAACAACAAAGATTCAACTAACAGACCACATGAAGCTCATGAAGAAGGAAGAACAAGTATGGATGCCTAGGTCCTACTTAGAAGGAGTAACAAAATATCCAAGGGAGCAAATATGGAGACAAAGTGTGGGACAGAAACTGAAGGAGAGGTTGTATGGAGACCACTCCACCTGGGTATTCATCCCATATGCAGTCACCAAAAATAGACGCTGATATGGATGACAGCAGCCTGATATGGCTGTCTCCTTAGAAGTCCCCCAGAGTCTGACATACCCAGAGGCAGATACTCACAGCTAACCATTGATCTGATCAAGGGTTCCCAATGGAGAAGTTAGAGAGAAGACTGAAGGAGCTGAAAGTATTGGTGGCCCCATGAGGAGAGCAACAATACCAACCAACCAGAGGTCTCTAGGGTCTAAACCACCAGCCTAGGAGCACATAGGGAGAAATCCATGACTCTAGCTGTATATGTAGGGGAGAATGGCCTTGTTGGGCATAGGTGGGAGAGGAGAACTTTGGTCCCATGAAGGCTGAACACTGAGTAGGGGGGGAAATCTGAGAGTGAGGAGGTGGGAGTGGGGGGTAGGTGGGGGCACACCCTCATAGAAGCAGGAGGAGGGGGGATGAGATAAGGGGTTCCTGGGTGGTGGAGAGAATGGGGTAAGGGGATAAAATACAAAATGTAAATATTATATCTAACAAAAAGGGGGGGAGGAAAAGTTGTTAGAACCAACATCTATAATAAAATGTCAGCCCTCTTAAAAAAAATTATCTTGATACTAATATTTGTTTTGAGAATTGTATATTGCAGAATACACAGCCTTGGTGTATCTACTCACCAACCAAGCTGAGCAGACCTGCTCAAACCTCTGATGTCCTGGAATTCCATCTGGATGCAAAGAAGACACAGTGTCAGGGGCTTATCAATTTACTCTTCCCACACCCCTCTTCTAATATCACAATGTCCGAAATCAGCTTGAAGAAGTCAAAGAAGAGTCAGCACCCCTATTCCCTGGGCTTGGGGACTAAGGTGGTTAATACTGAACTGTCTTTCTAGGGGAAAGTAGTGGTTTTGTTGGAACAGGGAGGATTAGCTAGGATTTATTTCATAGCCATAACCTATTGGTAGAAATCTGTATAATTATTATCAAGATGAAGTTATAATTTCTTAAATGGTACAAAATTTACTTTGATTTCAAATTTAAGGTTTTCATTGGTACGAGCTTCTTATTGATATAAAAGTGAGATGAATATTGTTACTCTCATAGGCATTGTGCCTGTGTAACACATTTAGGAGTACAAGGCTTAGACCCAGTCCTTCTTTAACTTTTTTAACTGATTTGGGATGGTTAGCCTGTGACTTAAGGGACTGTAGCAAATTCATGGCTTTGAGTTTATTGTTAGGGTGTTTTCTATATTTTATTTAGAAATAGCTGAGAGCTGAGAGTAGTTAACAGACAGCAGTCCAGATTACCTTACATGGATAGTTGGTTTTCAAAACGTCAGAAGCCCACAGAATTGATGTTACAAACATTTCTATATTAATGTTCATTTTGATTAGAGACCTGTCTGCTCCTGACAGCTTCCTGTCTTGGATTCTAAGAAGAAATTGAGCATCTTTGGAGTTACTCCAGTTGTGGTGAGACAGCTACTAGGCAAGAATTGCCTCTTTCCATCTACAGACTAATTACTGTCCAGAAAAGGACACACTTGCAGAATAGTTGACTGATTATATCTGCCAAGACAGAGTAATCAGTCCTTAATAATTCTGCATCACTAAGGTCTGTCAGATGATCCTGGGCCAGAAGGCTGAAGATCAGATGCTCCAACGTTTTGTAGTATAAGGACTGTCCAGGTGTTCAGCAGTATCTATAAATTGGCTAAGTTTTAGAAGCTATGCTTTGTGCTTCCCATAATTTCAGTCAACTCAGTCATTCTGGATTTCAGATGGGGTTGAAAACTTAATAGTCTCATAGCCAGTCTTGGCTATTTACTTTGAAAGAAAACATTTGAGTGGATGGTTTTCAGCTGACATTCATTCTAAAGCCAAGAAAAAAAGGCCAGATTCAGAACTAAGTGTTTTAGTTAGGAGAGATGACAGAGGTTCTGGTTAGTCAATAAAATGATGGACTGGGTATTAGGTCTATCTTGTACCTCACTGGTACAAATAGGAACAATTATGCTCTAATTGTATTTTAAGAGAAAAGTTTTATTTTAACAGGAATGGTGATATGTAGGAGGAGCTAAGGTGGGAGGAGTAAGGAGAGGAAGAGAAGAAGGAGAGGAGAAGCTAGGTGATGAGATAGAGAAAGAGAGAGAAAGAGGGTTGGGGACATAGAGGCAGATGTTCACATGTTTCCACCAGTCAAAGATAGTTGATATATCTAGGTTGGGTATTGGGTTACACTTCTGATTGAGCATTACCAAACTTATAAAGCCTTTGATTAAGATTTAAAAAAAATTGTATAAAAGCAAAAAGGAAAAGGGGGCATGGGATAGGGGTTTTCTAGGGAGGGGAAATGGTGAAAGGGGATGACATCTGAAATGTAAATAAAATATCCAAAAAAACCCAAAAAACAAAAAAACCCAAAAAACGAAAAACAAAACCAAAACCAAAACCCAAGGACCCTTCCCCCAAAAGTATTGCTGTTAAATATTTTTTTTTTAAGAGTCAGTTCTCTCCTTCTACCATGTGGAATCCCACCCAGGGATTGAACTCAGATCTTCAGATATGAAGACAGATGGATTTACATGCTGAACTATTTCCCCAGCCTGGAAATATATCTTTTTATAATCAACTTATTTTGAAATGTGTATCTAATCATTATAACAAAGATTTCAAATGTGATGGGTAGATTTCTACAAAGGAAGAAAGGAGCTGGTCTGGGCAGCCAGGTTTCTGGTCTTGCTTTGGCTCTAAGTAACCATAAGACCTTGGGTAGGTATTTTCTTTGTGACTTCTCCCTTCTCCCGGTAAAATGATAAGGAGGAGTAGCCCACTAGACAAGGCTCTGGTTTCTTTTCTACCCTTTGGAACTCTAACCTAATGTCAAAGCTGGGGTCCTGGTAGCAAGCCTGGTTAGTCTTCCTCAGAGAGTAGTTATAAGGATTGGTAAGAATTCATCATGGTTCCCTGTGAGCAGACAGTCTCATAATATGAGTGAGCAGAAGTAGTCACCAAGTGACCCTGTGCTACTTGGAACTGTGATCCTTCCCAAAAGCTCAAAGTCCCCATCTAGAGCACGTGTGACCTTATTTGAAAATAAGGACTTTCAAGCTGGATTCACACCTTTTATCTAAGCACAGAAGCAGGCAGATCTCTGAGCCTGAGGGCAACCTGTCTACAGAGCAAGTTCCGGGACAGCTAGGGCTACATAGAAATGCCTGTGTAAAAACCAAACAAATAAAAGAAAGAAAGAAAGAAAGGAAGGAAGGAAGAAAGAAAGAAAGAAAGAAAGGGAGAAAGAAAGAAAGAAAGAAAG
>JANHMN010000021.1:31739507-31754598 GCA_030674055.1 Rhabdomys pumilio
CCTCCCCCTCCTCCCCTCTTCCTCCTCCTCCCCCTCCTCCTCCTCCCCCTCCTCCCCCTCCTCCTCCTCATTCTTCTCCTTTCTTTTTCTTCTCCTTCCTCTTTCTCCCCCTCCTCTGCGTTCTTCCTTTTTTCCCCCTTTCTTTTTGTTTTTGAGACAGGGTTTTTCTATATAGTCCAGGCTGTCCTGGAACTTACTCCATAGACCAAGCTGGCCTTGAACTGCCTACCTCTGCCTCCTGAGTGCTGGGATTAAAGGCATGTGCCATCACCACTTGGCTTTCTCTCATGTCTTTTTCTGAGTGCTAGCTTCTTTAAGGCAGACACTCCCCTGACTGTAGACTGTATTGGCTCAAGGTCATGATGTGTGCTGTGTTATCAGAGTGGTTGATGAAGTTGTTGGGGCCGTCACAGCATATCAGGAGCCTGTGAAGGGTAGAATCCTGCCAGGTGTCCCTATGCTAATCCATTTCTTGAAGCTTGGTTAGGAAGAGGCCACACATCAGTCCCTGAGTTTTTGATTCTTTCAAGGCTGAACGCCATTTTTATTTATGCATTTTGTACCCTATCTTTATAGTAGGGGACTTGGAGTGGTCTCCTTTAGCATCCAAGAATTCCCGTCTTTCTTACGTGAGCCCAGGGAACTGATTGTATTAACGTGTCAGCAAGAACAGATCAGAGAAGCATTGGTGGCCACATCTCTCTGTACACAGAGGGAAAATTCTGAAGTTGCTTAAATGTGTTGGAATAATTTGTTCCCTCTCTGGTAAAGATTCTGCCATTTTCTAAAACGTCACAACAAATGAACGTATATAGCAATATTTTCTAGTACTCCTAAAAGAAAAATCTTGTGAGAAAATTGTCAGAGAAGCAGAAATTTTGTCTACATTGAATTTTACTTTCTAATGGAGGAGTCGGGGGGGGGGGGGGAACTATAAATAAACATATGGTTTTCAATATATTTTGGGAGGGATTTTTAATTGCACTGTAGTTTTGGAGAACAGAAAGTCTTTATTGAACTTCACCGACATCTATAATGCCGACATCCCTTTTCCTGGGATAGCTTCTGACACATTTTATTTTGCAGAACAGAAACGTGTTAATAAATCTCTCACTGGAACACCTTCACTCTAGGCTTTTTGTGTGACTAAAACGCAAACCAGCCTGGAACATTAAACAGGATCTTTGGTATTTGGTGTTGGAAAAATGGCCTCTTGGATCCAGAGCTCTCTAGGAGTAGTGGCTTCCTGAAAAGAACTATCGAGAGAAAGAAGGTGCCATCTTCCATGAGATAAGAAAAGCATTTAACTCTTTGTTGCTTGTGACCTCTGAATCACCAATTGTTTGCTGGCCAGGTTTCCCCATTTGCCAGGGAGGATCAATAATGCAATTTGAATGACCCTGCAGTCAACTGTCCCTGCCTTCTGATGTCTTCCTCCCCTGTCTGATCAGATGGCCTCCTCACCTGGGACACTTTGAAAACGGAATAGTCCAGGGGCAGAGTGAGGCATTACTGCATTCCTGTCCAGTGAAAGGCAGACTCTGGAAAGCCTTTCCTCTGTTTTGTTTTTTCCAGGAATCTGGAGAGGGTGCTGAAGACATGGTACACATTACCTGGTTGGCATCTCGATGGAGAAGCAGAGAGCTTTCTTGTTGTCCATTTCCTTTGTGATTTGAACTTGTGGTTCTTCAGCTAGCTCTGTCCTTCATCTAGAAAATTAAGTGTTTCATACAAAGCTCAAAACAATTTTCCTTGCCACCACTTAGCAGTAGGTATAATAAATAACTTTAGTGTCCTACAGAAAAGGCATCCCCCAGCGTGGGTGAGTGGAAGGATGGGCACATCAAGTTGATCAGCCTTTCTGGATTAGAGCTCCAGTTTTGTGAAATCTCCCATGGTTCACAGATGGAATCAGCTCCAAGACATTTTCGAAATTGGAACATCGAGCATTCTCTGTGGACTTGTAGTCATTTCAAAATAATATCCCTTAATTATGTGTCATGGATTGTTTGATGAGTATCTGCTGGGTTTGGCATATGTCATTAGCCATGTACAATTAATTGTACTTGGCCATTTTTAATTACATCAGCTTTATGCTTACTGTAGCCATTGGGAGAAAACAAAAGATTTTGCTGAGTGGGTGCATTTTTAAAAATATCTATTTTGTTTTTGTTGCTCCTGTACCAGTCTCTTGCTATGTAACCCAGGCTGGCCTGGAATCCACTACTTAGTCCGGTCTAGCCTTGACTTCATGTCCTCCGGCCTTAGACTTTTGAGCACTAGGGTTACACATACCTCGATTTAAAGTTCTATCTATAATCTATTTATTTCCTATCTATCTATCTATCTATCTATCTATCTATCTATCTATCTATCATCTATCATGTCTATCTATCTTATATCTATTATATTTATCTATTATCTACCTACCTATTATCTATTTACCTGTTATCTATCTATCTATCTATCTATCTATCTATCAATCATCTATTATATCTACCATCTCTCTATCATCTGTCATATCTGTCTTATATCTATCTATTATATTTATCTATTATCTAACTACCTACCTGTTATCTATCTACCCATAATTTATCATCTGTCTATTATCTATCTACCTATCATCTATTTTCTCATCTACTATTATATCTAATCTGTCTATCTAGTATATTTATCTACTATCTATCAATCATATCTATCTATTCACTATATCTATCATCTATCTATCATCTATCATGGTTATCCATCTGTTATATCTATCTATTATATCTATCTATCTATTATCTATCTATCTATCTATCTATCTATCTATCTATCTATCTATCCAAGACAGAGTTTTTCTCTAGATAATAGGTAGATGATAGATAAATTATAGGTAGATAGATAGATAATAGGTAGATAGATAATAGGTAGGTAGTTAGATAATAGATAAATATGATAGATATAAGATAGATATGATAGACTATAGATATAATAGATGATAGATAGATAGATAGATAGATAGACAGATAGATAGATAATAGGCTATGCTGCTCAGTCTAATCTCCTGCTCCTATATTTTCTCATCCCTGGCTGCCATCTCTTTCTCCATGAAAAATTGTGAAAGGTCTAAGCCAATTAAGATCATTTGTTTCCCTTGTTAGTGATTGGTTCAGAAAAGCCCATGTGACACAATTCCACCCAAAGAGATGTGAAAGAAGCTTGTCTGGTGTGTTTCTGGGAGTGGCTTCTTTGCTAATGGAACTAGGTCCTTAGAAAAATTGTCTCTCAGCCAGGCAGGTAGTAATGGCACACTCCTCTAACTCATTGAGAGAGAGAGAGAGAGAGAGAGAGAGAGAGAGAGAGAGAGAAGACAAAAAGAGAAGAAGACAGAAAGAGAAAGGGAGGGGGTGGGGGAGAGGGAGTGGGGGGGGGGTGGGGGAGGGGGAGGAGGAGGGAGAGGGAGAGGGAGGACTCTGCTTTTCCCACTTGATGTCTATCAGTAGTATCCAGGTCTATGACATATCTTTGACTTCTGAGAGGAACTAGTTGGTGACCACAGAGGGTGCAGCTGAAAGAAGGACTCAACCACGGTTTTTAGTAATCCTTAGGCCCAGATGTGACCACCTGAAGCCAGTCTGTGGCAGAACTTCTTGCTACCTGAGATAAGCATTATTCATGGTTTAAGCCATTCTGAGTCAGGATAATTTTGTTACTAGGAGCTGGAAATAGCCAAATTTATCCACCAAGAATAACATCTGGATTATGCACCCTGGAAATATAACCACTGTCATTTTGTGTCCCTGGACTATATTAAGCTCTACCATGTGGTTTCCAACTTGAGAGGCACTTGTGAGTCAGCAGGTTCTATTTCATCTTCCGTTAGAGCATTTGCTGCACAGTGGAAGGGCTAAATTAAAATTCATAAATTTTATTATGTTAAATTATATTATTTGTATTATTGTATATAGTAAATATGTATTAAATAATATTTTTATCATAATATAAATTATAGTATATATTAAAAATATTATTATCTGTCTTAGCCTAACTCAGACCAGTCATTTTCTACAGAGGTTGTCTGTACAGGTATATGAGGGAAAAAAATCTTATTTATAAATGGAATGTGGTGATACAACCCTTTAACCCCAGTACTCAAGGCAGAGGTTGGTGGATCTTTGAGTTTGAGGATAACCGATAGAGAGAGCTAGTTCCAGGGCTACACAAGAAGACTCTGTCTTGCAAAAAAAAAAAAATAAAAATAAAATAAAACAAAATAAAACAAACAATAAAAAAAGAAAGACACTTTTATTTTTATAAAATAAAAATAATTTACTTTAGTGAGTGTGTATTTGTGTTCACATCTGTAGGAGAGTATGCTGTGTGTGTGTGTGTGTGTCTGTGTGTCTGTGTGTGTGTGTGTGTGTGTGTGTGTGTAGCATGTGTCACGTGTGACATAGACAGAATGTGGAGGTCTAAGGACAACGTGAAGTTGTTGACTCTCTCCTTCTGCCTTGTGCACCCAGGTGATCTAACTCAGGTTGGCAGGCCTGGACGTGGTCCCTTTTACTTGTTGATCCACCTGATCAGCCCTGGTTTATTTTAACTAACTTCGTAATGTTATCTCAGCACATCCTTTGATGAGAGTTAGCTGTGGACCTGGCAGTGCACTATCCAGATAGTGAGAACTGTCATTTCTCCAGTAGTTGCTCAAAGTGTCGCTCTCTGTAATTGTTATTAAGAGTTGAGACGAGGAAGGTGTCGTGTGATCCAAACTGGTCTTGAACTTTCTCTGTAGCAGAGGATGCTTTCGAACTTCTTTTTCTCCTGCCTCTTTGTCCTGAGTGTTGGGATACCTACCAGTACACCACTGTGTCTGGTTCACACGGTACTGAAAGAATGGCTTGTGGACTGTTTTAGCAAGGGTCCCACCAATGAGGGATTAGTGACTGTTTCTGTGCTTGACATAGATAGAGTCTCAAGAAACTATGGGGCTGGAGAGATGCTCAGTTGTTAAGAATACTTAACAGCTGGTTCTATTCCTAGCACCCACATAGTGGCTCACAATGGTTTGTAACTCTAATCCCAGGGGATAGGATGGCCTTTGGGGCCATTAACACATGTGTGGTACATAGACATAAATGCAGTCAAAACACCATACACATAGAAACCAAAAAAACATCACCCTGAAATTAAAAAAATTAGGCACATACTTCTGTGCCTGGCTAAGAAATATGATTTGTGAGTAGTATTAAATGCATTGGGATATTTGATTGACAATATATTCTCAGCCTGCTGCTTCTGCTGGTGGTGGTTGTGATGGGAGGGTAGTGGTGGTGGTGGTGGTGGTGGTGGCGGTGGCGGTGGCAGTGGCGACAGAATTCAGGAGGCAAAGGCAGCTATATCTCTCTGAGTTAGAGGCCAGGCTGCCCTATAGAGATAGTTACAGGATACCCAAGACTACACAAAGAAACCCTGTCTCAAATACATACGTGTATGTACATACATATATGCATTCTCCATGACACCATAATTATAAAGTTATTCTTCACAGATAATTGGTCAGCAGAGCTGAGAGTCCTTATCTGGCTCAGTAGCTGAAACAAACTGAAGGCCCTCAGCTTTGTCTCCCTATCGTTTTTTTTTTTTTTTTTCAAACAACAATGGAGACTTGGCAATGGGTGGTAGAACAGGAGAGACTAGAAAACATGGAGAGAAGCCACGTCCAAATCGAAATGAGATCTCAAGTATCTGGCTTTTGAGGAGAGTATTTAATCCAAAGTGAGATTGGTCTGTTTTATAGATGCAGTCGTCCCTCTATAATTAAAAGACCAGTCCCGTGGAGTGCTTTCCTTTTGAGACTATTCCATAATGGGAAATAAACCGTTCTCAGAAATGACAGTCTTTCCCTTCGAGCCTTTCTTCACTTCCTTATCCGATTGAAATGGCTGCTCTTGGTCTTCTTGGCCTCGTCTAAGGGATAGTAACCAAACAAGTGTAACAGAAAGAGATGAATAAAGATACCTTTGTTCCTGATCCTGCATCTTAAGAGAGAAGGCCACTGTCCTTGAGGCTCCCTCGAGTGGGTTCAGGATCTTCCCTCTTCCTGGAGAAGACTGGCCAACATTCTCTCTTGGCACTGCATGAAAAAGCAGGTCTGTTTGCATGAATCGAGTCCTACCATGAATGCCCTATTGCCTCCTCCCGTGTCCTTCATACAGACAGGAGGACAAATGCTAAGGGCCCAGACAAGAGTGTTTACTCCTTCTGCCCAATGCAAACTTGTTTCAAACTAGGTATCAGGAGTTACCTGGCATTAGAAGGTTCAGAACATTGAAACAACATCTGTAAAAGTGACTTGCTTGCAGCATGTATAAGTTAGTGTCTTGTTTGGGGAAATTACAAAGAAACAGAACCACACATTCGTCAGAAGGCAGAGGGAGAGAGATTGTCACACAGTTATAGTTTGCACATCATCTCTGAATGTCTGTCTGAATGCTGTGATGCGATCCAGATTCGTTTTAATACCTAAAATACAAGTGCTATTTAAGTAGTTGCCGAATTTTTTTTTCAGACAGTAATGACAAGCAAAAAACACCGTGTTCAGTACAGATGTGAATTTATTTTCAGTTTTCAGTTAAACACGACTACATCCAGAGATGAGAAACCTTAGAGAAGAGGCACTCAGTAGCTCTGGCTGCTTTGCTGATTTTTGTTGGGCTGCGAGGGAGTTGGACCCCAATCTAGAATGATAAGTTTGGGGAAAATGGTAGTTTCATGGTCTCTAGGAATAGGGGGGGGGGGGGGGAAATGGCCAAGGTAAATTTGATTCTGTTCTTTCTTGAGTAAAAAATATTCAGCTGTTTAGCTACCTTCCAGAGATTCCTTGCCTGTGTTAGTAATTATTTGAGTATAAAGAAGAAAGTGAAGGGAAACCGAAGCTACGTTTTTGGCCACTGCTGAAAGGGCTTCTCCTCTAATGAGAGCTCTGATTTCATCCATCCACACTAGTGTACCTGGGCACGGTGACTGTGGTATCAGGGGTGGGGTTGTGTGACTAGGAGGGTCACTGTTATCAACAATGCTCCGTGTTCTGAAAGAGAGCACAGCAGCCTCCGTTTTGCTACCTAAGTGGCTATGAGGGCAGCTTGTGTCATTTCCCCTTTAGCCCCATAGTGAGGAGAGAGCCTTGTGTTTGCTTTTCAGGGTTGCTATAGGATGAAGTACATAAAGCTGGTGGTTTATGGCAATGGAGATTTATTTTCACATAGTCCTGGAGGCTTAGCGATCTGAGACCAGCTTGGAGATTGCTGTTTTCTCTTCATGTCTTCACACGGTCCTATTGGATAGGACCTACCTTAGTCACCTTATCTAACTTTGACTGCTCACTAGAGGCCTTGTCTTCATACACAATCAGAGCTTCAACCTCTGAACTTAAAGAGAATGGAACTCAGCCCACGACAAGGTGCTTATTGGATTTATTTTGTGTGTCCAGGAAAACAAAGCTATGAGCTAGCATATACGTAGATACAGATCATAGGCCAGAACGATCAGAAGGTGTTGGGGGATATTAGAATAGACAGCTGATAGGAGGCAGTAACAGGGCTCTGCGTGACTACTGAAGATAATAGTCACGCTTTCTTACATTGTTAGGAAAAAGAAAGAATTCTCACAGGCAAGTATAAGATTGTATGCAGAACTGGTCAGGCCACCCTGTTACAGTGGCACTTAAGAGATGGGTCATTTGACAAATAAGAGCAAAAAAAATTTTTTTTAAAGTAGAGAAACAAATGAGGAAAAAGTCAAGAAGGCTCAGAGTGACTTAGCTCAGTGATAGTTGAAACTAAAGAGGATGGAGACTCTGAACTGTCAGGTGATGTGAACACAGAGAGTATTAATTTACACGGCTGTCAAAGGTTTCTTTCAACAGACTATGAAGGGAGTAAACACTTGTATAAAGGGGTTTGAGGATTCGTATAGAACCTGAGGGGCTGGTCCTCAGGGGCTTTCAGAGAAAGCTAATGGTAAGCATTGGGTCAGAGGCTCGAGCCTGAAACCATGAACAAGAGAACCATGGACTAGAGGCTGGAGGGTCGTTACTGCCGTGAGCCTCTCCTCCAGCTTTCAACTTTTAAACACGCTGAAGTTCCGAGTCCAAACCGGGATCGCTTTGCTACATGAAATACTGTCTCAGGAATCATTTCTCTTCTTTTATTGACTCGTGAGATGGCTTTAGAAAAGCTATTTAAACACACAACATCAAATATAGATGCCGCAGCATATGGACTATAGGAAGGCGCGGTGAGAATTTAGTTATTTTAAAATACTGACTGGTATTTTATGACAAGAGAATCATAGGAAGAGTCATAGTGATCTGACCCCTAAACCTTCACCCAGATGATACCCTGTTCTGAAAGATATCTGTACTCCCCCTGAACATCTATGTTCCTGTGTCATCCCCTTCCCCACATTCTGCATTTTTGTGTTTATAACCCCTGTGTTAAAAAGTAAAAATTATGATTTGATAAAAAACAAACAAACAAACAAACAAAAATTAACACACAGTGTACCCCTGGTTCTGCTGATTTAGTTCCTGACAATCTATTTTCTTGTTCTCAGAAATACTTTGAATTATAAAACGTTATTGTGGTTTGTGTTAGTATACTGGGTGAAATAATTTTTTATTGATCTTATTTTGAACTTCAAAGTTTGTAGTGAGTTGAGGTGTCCTTCTACATGGTTGTAGGTCATATTTGCTTTCATATTGTGAAGTGTTGGTTGGTCTGTTGAACATTTTGAAAAACTGGATTCCTTTTTGAGAATTTCATATATGAACACTAACTTTCCCCTTTCTCTCCTTCCTCCCACTCTTCTCAACCCCCCCATACTTTTTGAATGCATTTTATTGTTTGATTATCATTTATATGTGTATGTATATATGTATGCATGTATGTGTTTATACAAATATTGATAAATAAAGTGTTTTAAAAAAATACTGACTGGTACGTGATTAAAGGTGTATGTGAGTCCCATATGGCTTAAAGATCTTAACATTTTAAAGACATAATGAAAAAGAAGCCATGAACAGGTACCATTTGATGTATGTCCTTTGGCAGAGCCAGTAGAAGGAAAAACCTCTATATTAAACTGATCGTGGGACCCGTGTAATGGTTCCCTTAGTGCAGCTATCCGATTTTCTGATGCAGATACAGAAATCATTGGGTAATTTATTGCAAAACTACCCACTGTTGTTTCCTTTATTGGGATTTAGTTTTGTTTTGGCGTTTTGAGAGAGTTTATGACAAGGAAAATACCACACAAAGAGCCAGGATTTAAGCTTCAAGAAGAAAGCTTTTGTGCCTTGGATTGTTGTTGGTTTTAATAATTAGTTATATTTCCTTTCCTATTTCTCTCTAACCTTAGCATTGAACAATAGAATATATTAGAGAGTTATTCTGTGGATACAGAAGCTGAAAATAAAGAACACTGTGATTATGTAATTGTATTTTTTGAGCTATAATGTAATAAGTAACTATTAATTTAGATGTAAGAGGTATTTTGAAGGCATGTTGAGGGTATTTTTGAATACTAAAACTCATTCAGTATTTGCTGAGGTTTGAGAATGCCAAACTCTTCAACCCTAGAAATGACAAAATAAAAATCAGAGCCTTAACAATGTCGTCCCAGCTTTGGCAAAGCCTCACCCTTTGCTGGCTCCTTTTTTTCAATAATTTGCTTACAATTCCTCCTAGCACCTGGGTTATCTGTTCTTTTTGTTGTTGTTTTTGTTCGTTTGGTTTTTGAGACTGGTTTTCATCGTGTAGCCCTGGCTGGCCTAGAACTCCATTTGTACTCCAGGCTGGCCTTGAATTTACAGATATTCTGCCTCTTGTCTCTGAGCATTGAGTTTAAAGTCATGCGTCACCACCGTCCTGTGTTTTTTATAAAGTGACTGGGATTTGGAGATTTTACTCCTTTTGTATTTCTTCGTCTTGTTTGTTGGTGCTGGGATGGAACTCAGTCTCTTGCACACACCAGGCAAGCACTGTGTGTGGACCTACGCTCGTGGCCCTTTTAATTTCATCCAATCACTTGCCTGGACCTTCAGGGCTTCTTTAGTTACTTGAGAAAGGACTTTCTGCTTCCCTCTTGCTCCCTCCTCCACACATCTGGTTTTGGAGACACAGTCTCCTGTAACAGTTCATGCTCTCCTTGATTTCAAGTTATAGCTGAGGATGACCTTGAACTTCTGATCTTCCAGCCTCCACCTCCTGAGTACTAGGGACGTGGGATTTGCGCCACCACTTATGGTTTTCGGCAATTGCCAAGCTTTGTGTATGCTAGGCAAACATGGTATCAAGTGAGCCACATCCCCAACTCTGCCGATGTGTTCTCTAGTGAGGAAGATGAGGGTTGAAATTCTGAGGTTAGGGTTAACCAAAGCTGCTGGGTTTCTAATCTGTTGACAAGCTTGACGCTAAATGACAAAGTTTTGTCACTTCGTTGTCTCAGTCTGTGCAATGAGTTTCCCTAGAGAGGCTGAAGACAGAAGATCTGGGTTGATCAGGGCCCTGGTCACCTCCAAGAGCTGATGGTTGGCTTGGCAGAGAGCAGACTGAGAATGCAGGCTGGAAGTTGGGCACTCTAGTGGGATTAAAACAAAGCACTGAGCTCCCTCAGCTCTTCCTGAAGTATCTTTGAAAGCGAAGGATTTAAGTTGGAGTACGGGCTTTGAGGTACTCATCCCGCACTTCAAGGGACTGGCTTGTCTGTGACAGTAAAGTTTTTGAAGTCGTTGCTCCAGTTTGTTTTGCAAAAGAGGCGGTTGTAAGCCTCACTAGAATTCCCAATTCATAAATAAGAAAGGAATTAGATATGCCAACCTCAGGAGTGGACCGTTTGTGTGTATAGTATGGACTCACACGGCTGGCTCTGTGGTAGGCATTGTTCGAGAAATGAGAAAGCTGCCGGGTGAAATTTCAACCTTCTCCAAGCCTGCATCCCAGTCAGGGAAGTAGAAAACAAGCAGACCTCATGGTAATAAAGGTTATAGGTAAAGTCTAAGTAGAGTAGAGGCTGGGAGTCTAATAAGCTCTGGGAGATGGACAATAATACCCTGGAGATGAGACCCTGAGGGAGAAGGATCAGAGAGCCCCAACTTTCCCTTAGGATATGAAGCTAGATCGTTAGCATTGTTAAATACTGTATGAATGTTAGCATCATAAAGATTTTTAGTGTACAAATCCTTTAGAGTTTAGGTTTCAGGTTTCCTCCAAATACACTAAGCTTTTAAATGCCAGGCCAAGCCCTTTGATTGACAACTGTCAGACCCTTCACTCACACCCAGCTGCTTTCATCAGGAAGCTTTCTATGAAGCAACCCCTTTCTTTGGCAGTTGCATCATCACCGTGTTGGCTTGGCTGCTTTGCACATGGTACATACAGTCTTTTGCAGAAGACTTGGTTGGGAAGATCCAGGAAACTATTTTTTGTGTGTGTGTGTGTATCAGGAGGGCCTTACTTCACCCAGAACATGCCTCAGACAACTTAAACCAACCTCGGGAAATGCTGCTTTGGCCCAAAGAAGCTTCTATAAACTCCCACACCCCCACCTTATCTGTCCTGTAGTAGCTAGTCTCATTCAGGAGGGGGAGGTGTACCGCTTGAGTAACGCAATATGTGATTGGTCCATATGCAAATATGCGGTGTTTGTGATTGGTTAAAATTGAGACTGTGATTGGTGGAACTAGAGACTTCATAAATACGTCATATCCCTCCTCTGGTTATATACACAGGTTGCTTTTCATTTTCTTGGGGTCAACTCACACAGTGGCTCTCCAGTATTTTACCTGCTACCTTGTACTCCAACACTGGACCCCAGTAAAGGCTACTCCTAAGTGGTCTTTTCTTTCTCTGCTCCAGACATACCCAGAAACAGTACAGAAGCAGCAACAGAAGAGACCCAGAGATCAGCCAGAGGCAGCAACTTGAGGCCCTGGGTCCTGGAAGAGGTCCATGGAGCATCTAAGAGTTCAGAACCATGGGTCTGCAAATGAGAATTCTTGGAAAGCAGCTGTGTCTGTAGAGACTAGTCGATTGATTAGAACTGTAGTACCTTGGAGAGGCTAATGAACTTATTTGGAGCTAGTTCCAGGCTTCCTAAATGACCATTTCTTGCTCACCCCTGTGTCAGAACTGACATCTTGTGACTAATAGACAAAACCCTTTTGGAATCTCTTAGCAAGAGGGATAGTTTCCACCAACCCAACAGCTAAGAATGTTATCAGATAGCATCATGGACCTAGAGACAAGCTTCCTTCCCCCTTTTTGCTGTATCTGCCTCTGATGTACCTACCAATGTGTTTTAAACTTGCCTTGATTTATGGTTAGGTCTCTGGGTTTTAAAATGTGAAGAAATAAACCTCTGCCTTTGAAACCCAAAGCTGCTCTGGGCAGAGCACCTAGGGAGCTACAGGTCTTTGGTTTTTAAAAAAAAACGTGTAGCCATCGGCCTCAATTCTCAGGGCTGAGAACTATTAGTCATTAGGTTTAAAAGTCAAGCCCATAGCTTCTGGTATTCAAGAACTGCCAACCCTGAAAAAGCACTCCCTTGGCTATGTGTGATTTCCATACAAATAGAGCAAGAGGGCCCTTAGCTCTTAAGAAGAGATGGTCTGGAAGAGGACTGAGAGTGTGCCTCATGGATACCTGGGAGAGGACCCTGGTGAGTGAGAACAGGAGTGTGCTTGCCAGGCCTGGGATAAGAAGAAAGCTCATTACACTGAGTCATCATGACTGGTGGGGGTGGAAGTGGGGGTGCAGAAGAGAAGAGTGACGAGGTTGGGGGTGGATCAGGAAGGCTCTTGTAGGTTCTTGTAAGAAATTCAACTTCGGCTCTGAGTAAGAAAGCAAGCCATTTGTGGCCTTTGATCAGAAGAGTGACATAATCTGGCTTTTGAAAGGACCAGTCTGATGACTCAGTTGGAGAATAGCTTTGGAGACGCATGCAAGGAAGAAGGGCATCCACTTGGGAGACAAGTGCAGTAGGCAGGTCAGGGGTGACAAAGTCTTGTACCAGGGTGGTCATGGTTACCAGTGTGGTCATGGTTACCAGTGTGGTCATGGTTACCAGGGTGGTCATGGTTACCAGGGTGGTCATGGTTATCAGGGCGGTAGTGGTAGGGATGTGAGAAACCCGGAAGTTTGCCTCCAGACTAAGGTTTCCCCCTTTGCCCTTCCCTTTCTCCTTCCCTTCCCCCTTCCCTCCCTCCTTCCCCTTTCCCTTCCCTTCCTCCTTTTCTCCCTTCCCCTCTCTCTTCCCTTCCCCCTTCCCCTCTCCCTTCCCTTCCTCCTTCCCTTCCCTCTTCCTTTCTCCTTTCCCTTCCTCCTTCTCTTTCCCCTTTCTCTCCGCCTTCCCTTCTCCTAGCTTCTCTTTTCTATATAACTTAGCCATTTTGGGTATGCATCCTCTTGGCCTCTGCATTTCCACACAGCCTGTTTGCTCCTGATTCCTCTCTTAGCTTCCTCCTGTCTTCTGTCTCCTCTCTTCTCTTTTTTTACCCAAAACCCTCTTCATGGCCCAATTTAGTCTGCTGGCCTGGTTTAGTCTGGACCCTTCCAGGTGCCTCTGGCCGTGCTCTCCCTAATATGTACAATAAAACCTCTTTCCTCAACCATACCCGAGAGCAGTCATGTCCTCATTTTTTATTCATTGCTGACAAAGCAGTTAGCTAGAGCAGCGTGGACTTCAGGGGAGACGCTGGTGCTGACAAGCTTAATTCAAGAACTTTAGTGTTTAGGGACAAGGGGCAGAGGGGAGCGGAACAGAGCACTTTACAATAGTGAGGTGTTGTAGAATAAAGTCCTTCAGGCAAAGGAGATGCCATCTCGATTGCATCCCTTGAGCTAACCAATAAGAAAGATCGTCTAGAGAAGCGGTTCTCAACTGGTGGGTGGAGACGTATTTTAGACGTCAGCATACTGGATATCTACAGTACGATTCATTACACTCACAAAATTACTGTTATGAAGTAGAAACGAAAATAACTTTATGGTTGGGGGGGGGCGTCTCTACAACATGTGCAACTGAATTAAAGGCTTGCGGCCTTAGGAAGGGGGAAGACCACAGGTCTAGAGCTAGCCTGCTGATTGTTGATGCTCCTCCAGGGAAGGTAGTGTGGAGAATTTGTCCCCCACCTGGGATCCTAGCTGTTTCCACTTGCCACTCCAAGCCATCTGCAAGGAATTCTGCTCTAATTGCTTTTGACCTCAGGGTCAAAGGAGCTGGAGGCGATATAGATTGGGCAAGGTTAGCTAAGGGGTGGGAGCTCTGTTTCTGTGGCTGCGAGAAGTCATTTCCCATGCTGGATGAAGGATTTTCTGTCTGACTGATTTGGGGTCCTCTATGCTTCTGTAAGTATTCCACCCCCCACCCCCCAACACATGCACGGAAGGTTGTAAGTCTAATAAACTCACTGGTTCCTCAGGGCTAACTTACTGGAATTATACTCTTGGCTATTGCTTGGTCCTTGAAAGAAGAGGGTAGACACTATTTAAGTTTCTTTAGGGATGGGATTCTCATGACACAGGAAACAGTAGACTGACATAAATGCCAGAGTGTCTGTAGCTTAAGGCTTTGATCTGGGGTTGCGGAGCAAAGTGAACAGTAGGCAAAGAAAAAAATGTCAGTGACTAACGAGAGTCAGCTGAGGTAGGGAAGACAATCAGGCCCATATATGGGGAACTGGTGACCAGTGACACAGCCCATGAAGGCTCAGACACGTCAAATGCTTGTGAGTTTTAGCCGAAATGTATGCCTGCTTTTCTGAGGCAGCCATGGACGGCAAGGTAAAGGATTTCACAGCTTTGAACTACAACAATCCTTGTGCTTTGCTCAGTCAGCTCCAGCTCGACCCGTCACAAGATGCTCACCTTCTTCTTCTAGTTCTTGAGACAAGGTCTTGTTACAAAGTTCTGGATGGCCTCAAACTCACTGCACATCTAAGCTGGCCTTGGAAAATTAGCAATGCTTTTTGTTTCAGCCTCCAGAGTTCTCAGTTCTTGGCAACTACACACAGCCTGTTGCAAAGTTCTCTCTCTCTCTCTCTCTCTCT
>JANHMN010000021.1:31754698-31783760 GCA_030674055.1 Rhabdomys pumilio
TTTTTTTTTTTTTTTGTTTTTGTTTTGTTTTTTGTTTTTTTTGAGACAGGGTTTCTCTGTGTAGTCCTGGCTGTCCTGGAACTCACTCTGTAGACCAGGCTAGCCTTGAACTCAGAAATCTGCCTGCCTCTGCCTCCCAAGTGCTGGGACTAAAGGCGTGCGCCACCACCGCCCGGCTTCTGTTGTTTTTCAAGATCTAGTTTCTTGCTCTTTACAGGTTGGAGCTCAGAAATCTGCCTGCCTCTACCTCCTGCCTTCTGCCTCCTGCCTCCTGCCTCCTGCCTCCTGCCTCCTGCCTCCTGCCTCCTGCCTCCTGCCTCCTGCCTCCTGCCTCCTGCCTCCTGCCTCCTGCCTCTGCCTCTGCCTCTGCTGGGACTAAAGTGTGCACCACTGTGCCTGGCTTATTGCAAACAACTCTGAAGTGGAAACTTCAAGTTCCTCTGAAAAGTTAGTTATGTCAAATAACTAACATGTTGCTGGGGCACACAGGCGGAAGGATGTTTGGATATAGCAAACACGTGGAAGGACCTGTGATGAACGAGTATAAATATGACGCCACAGACAGTGGGAGACAGCCCCGAGCATTGGTTTGGTTTGCTTCGTCTAATTATTCTTCACTAATGACACACATGTAATATTGGTTCGCCTTGCATAGCTTTGTTGAGCTTAACTTGTGATAACTCTGCCACTGAGAGAAACTCGCCCAAGAACTGCTTGTGTGGTTCCTACAGCAGCTTGTCGATTCCTTGGCCTCACCTCAGGCCAGTTGGCGAGCCTGGTGGCTTCTTCAGGATTGAACTACAGCTGCCTGGTATCTGCTTGCTGAAAGGACTGGACTGTAACTGCTGGTTCCTGCTTGATGTCTGCCTGCCTAGAGGACTGGTCTGCAGCCGCTGAGTCATATTTGGTGTTTGCTGCAGGACTGAGCTGCTGACAAAGATCAAGCTCGCCCCCAAAAAACTATTGCTGAACAGGTCCACTTCCCCCACATCCTAATAACTTTTCCACTACCTCTGCTGCGTGGTGGGCTAGAGGAGAGGCTGAACCCTTATTAAAAGTAGTTTGCAAAAAATTTATGCCTATACAACTTCTTGTTCTTTTTTTAAAAAATATATATTTACTTTATGTGCGTCAGTGTTTTACCTGTGTGTATGTCTGTTTGAGGGTGTCAGATCCCCTGGAACTGGAGTTTTAGACAGTTGTGAGCTACCCCGTGGGTGCTAGGAATCGAACCAGAGTCTTCTGGAAGAGCAACCAGTGCTCCAAAATGCTTCAGCCATCTCTCCAATCCTATATTGCAAATTTCTTAAGAGAATTTCCCACTGGAATTTTTCCCCTCCCTTTTTCTTCCTCTTTCTATCCTTCCCCTCCGTTCAGTTCCCTCTCTTTCCCTCTTCCTCTCTTTCCTTTGTACTGGGGATCAAACCTGGAAGCTGAGCTACATCTCTAGGTTTCCTCTTATACTGTGTAGGAAGCTAACACCAGAAAGCTTTGTATAATCTAGGCATCCGGTAAATACTACTTCCAACAAACAACAATATTTGTTAAGCAAACAAATTAAAACAATTACCTGAAGGTTAGAAATCTGTCGGGACTTGGGCAGGACACTACCCATGAAATTTGGCCATGCTGGGTGTTCCTGGCAAGTGGCCTGATCTGCTTAGCAAACACTGAAGATGGCTATGAGGTATGAGATAGTGTTTGGAATGTTATGGTGGGGATGATGTCCGAGATAAAAATTATAGGCTACTTGGCTGCTCGCTTGAAAGTATTTGTTCCAAGAGTGAGGTTGTTTTTTTTTCCCCTCTGTGTTATTGTAGAATTATTTGAAATAATAATAATAATAATAATAATAATAATAATAATAACAACAACAACAACAACATGCCTAAATTGAGTTTCTAAGTAGGCTCTTGGAAAAAACAGGCAATTAATTGTTATAGTGGAGCTATTTGCATGCACAGATGGGTCTTCAAGGCTCCAGATCCTCATTGCACTTGTAATGACCTGTTTGCAAGAATTCTCGAAATCTAGAATTCCTGAGCAGAAGGGCTCTAAGCCTTTGCAGACACATCCTTGTCTCAGGAGGAGGCCTGAGGGAAATCATAGCAAAATATAAAAGCTCATTGCAAAGGCTACTCAGGGGCCTTTTCTGAGCTCTCTGCTGGTGAAGGCAACGGTTCACTTCATTATCCTGTCCAGCTGGTTTCTGTGGGACACCGTCAACTTAAGAAAGAAAAGGGAGATGGCTTCTAAAAAAATTGAAAATATGGTTTCCTCCTTCATTTTGTGTTTACTTCTGGCTTTGTTAGTGGTGGTTTTTGAAAAAAAAGATCCTAGTCTGATCGTAAGCTTGGTTGAAAGAGGTTTTGCTTCTTCTCTTTTTTATTATTTTTTTCCTAAAAGATTCATTTAACTTACAGTTCTTTTGTGAAATAATTTGAAACCACAGACTGGAAAATTGGGAGCAAAAAAACAAAACAAAAGAAAAAAACAAAACAAAAAAAACCAAACCCCTCGAGCTCTCAAGATTGAGGTGAAATGTCAAGGAGACCGCTTTTTTAGAGTCGGTTATCATGACAACCCAGTATTCTGCTAAATGAATATTGACAGTGAGCAGAATAGGAAACTAGGAAATGGAACTGTCTTGGTGGGGTGGGGGGGAGGAGGCTGTAGGGTGAGGGGGCAGAAAACCAGCTTTGAGAGATCTTTTGTTCAAAATGATTGTAAACAGCCCATAATAGATGTTCTACAAGGAAAACCAGCCCATGCTAAGCTGTTCTGACGAAGTGTATCTCTGAAGCTTCTATCCATAGAACTGTCGTGACTCTGTGATATTTAGTTATTTTTGGTGTTTTCAAGACAAGGTTTCTCTGTGTGGCCTTGGCTGTTCTAGAATTGCTTTGTAGACCAGGCTGGCGTCCAACTTGGATTTGCCTGCCTCTGCCTCCCGAGTGCTAGAATTAAAGGCCTACGTACTTTGCATGATTTCCAAATTAGTTATTTTTTTTTTTTAGATCTGTTTATTTGGTTCTATGTGCTTGAGTACTTTGCCCGTCTGCATGTGTGTGTACTATCTTCATCTCTGACATTTGTGGAGGTCAGAAGAGAGCATTGGACTCCTGGTACTGGAGTTACTGATGGTCGTGAACCATTCACTGTGTGACTTCTGGGAACTAAACGGTGGGTCTCTGCAAGAGCAACCATTGCTCCAGCCTATAATTTTAAAATTTTTGTTTTGGCAGTTGAATCTGGTGTACAAAACATAGTAAGAAAATTCATAGTGTGGAATCGTCGCTGTCAGCAGGACAATCGGTCTGAAAGGCTATCGATTTTGAATGTCTTTACCTTGGGGCTACAATTTAGGGATGTAGAACTGAGGAACCAGGGCAGCCAGATGGAAACTCTCTGAGTTCTAGTATTGATGTTAGGGATTCCCAGTGAGAGTTAGTTCTCGGAGTCTGTTGTGGTAGTCTGTGTGTGTGCGAGTATGTGCGTGCCTCTCAGCCAGGATAGGCTAGGCAAAGCTGCAATGACAAGCTCCCCAAGTCCTTAGCAGCTCAGACAGCAAAGCTTTACTGCTCTTTTGCTGTGTGTGATTTTGAATGTGCCCACATCTCAGGCATGGGTTCTGTTTGCACAGGCAATCTGGGTCATAGGTAGATGGGGCACACTATCCATTACTGACATGGTCACTGTGCCACAGTAGGCGAGAGAGGTCTTAGATGTCTTGTACTCTCAGTGGTCTTGCAATGATGAAAGTGACTGATATTCTTTCAACTCACCGTTGTTAGCCACAACCAATCATATGATTCTATGCAACTGTTAAGGGGCCAGAAAAAGCAATTCTATCCTTTGTGGTATCTCTCTGTTGGTCCCAGGAACTATACAACTGTCATGGGATAGTTGAACTGTGGCCCCACACAGCCTGCTCTTTAGATGCTTCCTCACATGGAATCCTTTGTGGACTGAACCTGGGATACTGACAGGGAACTCATGTTAACGGTGTCTCTGCTGGGCTGATGAAGGAACAGATGCTTGCCAAGCCTGTTGACACAAGGTCCATCCTGGCACCTGTGTGTTGAAAGAGAAAAGAATTCCTGGAAGTTGTCCTCTGACCTCTGACCTATGTGTTGCCCCTACACTTGCGACAATAAATATATTTTAAAAAAAAATTAAAAAAAATTTAGCTCCTATAATAGATAATACATTGTATGATAGGTCATATGTTTAGGATGACTTTTCCTTTCTTGCTTGCTTCTCTCTCTCTCTCTCTCTCTCTCTCTCTCTCTCTCTCTCTCTCTCTCTTTCTCTCTCTCTCTGTCTCCTCCCTCTCTCTTCTCTTTCTTTCTTTCTTTCTTTCTTTCTTTCTTTCTTTCTTTCTTCTGGGTTTTTTTTTTTTTTTTTGAGACAGGGTTTCTTGATCTATAGACCAGGCTGGCCTCAAACTCACCTAAGATCCACCTGCCTCTACCTCTCGGGTGCTGGGTTTAAAGGCCACCACTGCCCAACTAGCATGACCTCTTTAGGGTGATCTTTTAGGAATTTCTTTAACATTTGAGTAGAAATTTTACCTGTGCCATGAATTGTGCCATTAAAATTATCAGAATTGATTCACACTTATCAATTATTAATACATTCAAAATGATCTTACTTTGGAGTATTGGGGCTGGTTTTCTTTGGTGGAAGGTCTCTTTTCATATTTTATCCTAGTTTTTAAGCATTTGGGAATTTTGTTTTGAAAAAGGCCTGTGGAAGGAGGCTCAGCCTGAAGACTTTCTTTGTCGGATGGATAGACAGACAGACTCATAAAGGCAGACTAACTAATAAAGTAGATAAACAGGAGAAAATAATGGGACCTATTTCTGGTTTCTTGAATTTTAACATTGTGTCCCTGTGTTGGTCATAAGGTGGTCAGATGAAAGTTATTTTAATATTGGTCTCTGGTCTCTCTTCATAAAGAACACAATGGCAACACATGCCAGGACGATTAGTTCCAAATGAGTTATTTCTTGTTACTCCTTGTGATCAGACCAAGGAGTCATTTTCTGGTGATATGGTCTTCTTTGCTGGGTATTGGTTTTTGCTCAGAATTTTTTTTTAAGTAAGAAAAAAAAAATAAAAATTTTAATCATCTGTGTGTGCATGCACATGTGTGTGCGAGCATGTGTGTGCACACGTGTGTGTATGTGTGCGTGTGTGTGTGTGTGTGTGTGTGTGTGTGTGTGTGTGAAAGTAGGTCATAGGACAACCTACCAGACTTAGTTCTCTCCTCCTACCATGTGGGTTCCTGGGATGGACATTAGGTCATCAGGCTTGGTAGCAGGCATCCTTACCTAACTGAGCCACCTCTCTGGCCATGTAAAAATTTCTTTAAGTGCATTTTGAATACTCGGTTGTCATCAATCAATTTCTCTGGCATCTTTTCCCCCAGTGTGAGTTCTGACTGGCTATGGAACACTACAGTCCTCTCTCTACTTCAATCTGAATGCTGATTTATCTTCACCATGGCAGTGGCTTGCTCTTTGGGGTTTATTTTTTGTGTTCAAAGGGACCAGTGATTTTCCTGTGTCCGTGATTATGGAGAGTAGGCGTTTAGCTCCTCCCACCTCACACACACACTTTTCCAGGCAGAGCCATGTCCCACGGAGCAGGATACTTTCCTCTGTGTCACTAGATGGAACTATTACTGGCTCCCAGTGTCAGATGTTGGAGGTGGAGTTGTCTAATGACTTCAGTAGTTTGTATTACATACAAGCCCGGGTTCTGTTCATGCTGATTGCTGCCTCTTGTCTAATGGTCACACCATATTGAAAGAATGGCCAGGATTTCCTTTTTGTAAACTCCTGAAGTTTTAACTGATAAAGCTAACAACACTTGGGAAATTAACTTGTGCTGAAGAGTAATCCTTACGGTACTGTACATGAATAGATGGCTTAGTTATATTTTGATGGTGGAAACAGCTATATTGAAACCATCATAGGTGACTGTTTTCTCATGTTGTACAGAAGTCTGCTATAAAAAACATGTGTGCTGTAGGATATTGAGTCCCTACTCATGGAAGAAGTCACAGAAAATCATAAAAACCAGTACTTTGGAAGGACAGAGATTTTTCTTCTGGATTACAAAGCAATGAGATCTCTTCTCCGTGGAAAATCTGATGTGGAAGTCTGACTGTAAATATAAGAATTGTCCTGTGGCAGTGATTTTTAACCTTCCTGATGCTGCAACCCTTTTAATACGGCTCCTCATGCTGTGGTGACCCCTAGTCCTAACATTATTTCATTGCTACTCTCTAACTGCAAGTTTGCTACTGTTGTGAATCGTAATGTAGATATCTGATATGAAGGATATCTGCTATGTGACCCTCAAAGGGGCCGTGAACCACAGGTTGAGAACCACTGTCCTGTGGTGATTGACAGATGGAGGGGTGTGTGTGTGAAATGATGTTTCACAGGCTCAGTGTTCTCCATGTGTACACTGTAATCATGTACCTCATGGTACACAATTGGAGAAGGTATATGGCATCCCCCAGGATCTTGTGGGAGCCGATTCTGTACCTGGGCCATTTCTCCTCTTTCTCCCTTTCCAACATTCTATGTGCCAAGGTATTATCTGGTTGAGAGTAAAGAGGGCGGGCTGTAAAAACACGGAGAGGCCAGCCCGGTGTGTAGTGCACACTGCGAGATTCCTACTCTCCCGACCCACTGTGAAGCTGAGCAGGATTATGCTGGGACACACCGCCAGTACTTTCTGATTCAGAAAGGGCTTACCTTAGTTCTTAGGAGGAAAAGAAAGAAGTAAAGAGCATCAAGAAAAATACAAATCGAGCAAGCAGTACCCTTACTATCTCAAAAACGTGAAACGCAGTGCCGTTAATGAATTTTAAAAACTCCCAGAATAGAGGAAGTGATACATGTTTTAATTTACACAGAAATCAATCTTTTGTATGCTGTTAGCGAACTATGGTCCACAGAGATGAGCTGTAATTATATTCATGTCTTGTATCTATGGCAAATCTCTTGGGTTTTGAGTTAGGTGTGAGGCAGGAAAATATTACAGCCTAGTCAGCAATAAAACACTCTTAAATATTTTCGCCGGGAATGGTTGGTTTAATTACGTAGCCTTCATGTAACAAATAACAATTCTCAAAGTCTCTGTAAAATTGCTGCATAAGTCTGGAGTGGTGGGGCATGCCTTCAGTCCTAGCAGTCTTTTGGGAGGCTGAGGCAGGAGGATGTCTGTGAAGTAGAGGTAAGCCTGCTTGCTCTACATAGTACCAAGTGCATTGTGTTGTGATGTTAGCTTTCTGGGATGTTCATGAAACACACAAAGGCTGTTTCTGAGGAAGGAGTGTGTTGGTGGTTAGTTTGAACTGTTAACTGGATGCAACCGAAAATCACCTGGAAACAGTCTCGGTGAGGAGTTATCTAGTTCAGGTGGGTCTGTAGGTTTGTCTGTGGGGGATTGTATTGATTATTGACTGATACAGGATCACCCAGCCCATGTGGATGGCTCCATTTCATGAGCTGGGCTCTGAACTATGAGTAGAGAAAGCCATTTAGGAAGGAAGGAAGGAAGTGAGTCTGTAAGTCTTTTCGCTATTGACTGTAGATATGATAGACTGCCTTAATAACAGGCTGCAATCTGGAGCTGTGAACCAAATGAACCTTTCTTAAGTGTCTATTTCTCGGACTGTTTTATGGCATCAACAGAGATGAAACTAGACCAGCATGTAGCAGAAGATTACAAACCTTGTATACGTTAGGTTTCTCGGTGTTCGCTACTTACTAAGGCACATAATGAATCCCAACTGAAAGCCGTTAGTGGCTGTTTTCTTTGCCCAGGGTGTGGGATGGCAGTGGGAGCTTTTGAAAAATGTTGTGTTAGATGTTAACTTTTTATGTTGGAGAGATTTTCCAGAAATCTAACTTTTTCTTTTTCCTAGACTAGGTTTTTTCTGTGTAGTCCTGGCTGTCCTGAAACTCTCTCTGCAGACCACCAGGCTGCTTTCAAACTCAGAGATCTGACTCTGCCTTCTAACTTCTAAGTCGGGGATGGGGGATGGGGGGTGGGGGATGGGGGATGGGGGATGGGGGATGGGGGATGGGGGTTGGGGTGTGTCAATCTAGCTTTTGGCCACAGTCAAAGCCACAAGTTGTCTGTACTATTGTTACATGTTCCTTCCATGATGCCACTGGGGTCTTGTAACTTGGCAGTACCTGTTCCATGGCTTAAGCTCTGGTAGACTCGTTCTTTGTAGGCTGGGCTGGGTCAATAATCAATGATGAAATTAAGTTGCCTCTGTAATTGATTCCTTCTTGGAAGCTTGACTTGCTTAGAGATGTATGGTTCTAATTAAATGTTCCTATTTCTACATAAAACTGATATGGGGTACTCTGGGTAACCCACAGTCATGAGAGGCATTGTGAATAAGCCAGAATACCATCTACTTGTCCCGCCCATTCTCCTTGGTTATATTTGCTTTGCTTTCAAAGTCTGAAATGCCACCTAGAAAAGGAGTACTATGTCTGCCTGGCCACATAGGAATTTGAAAAGACTTCTTTATAGTCAGGGTCTGAAAGGTCTTTTCATGCATATTTTGGGTAATTTATACTTTTGAGTCCTTATTTTACCCAGGACCTTGAAGTTAAAATAGTAAATAAAAGGGGGAATTAAAAATAGTTGTCTCTCCATGCTCCATATTCTGGGGAAGAGATTGATGATAAATAATATTTTGTCCAATGGTCTGAAGCATGGGGGGGGGAATTATGTACAATGTAGAAGGGGGTTAGGAAGTAGGAAGGAGAAAAGACATATAAAATTAGGAGTTGTTGTTATTTATTTACTTATTTTGAGGCAGTGTTTCTTGTATTCCAGGCTGACCTTGAGCTTGATTTAAAGCCGAGGATGGCCTGGGACATTTGATCCTCCTGCTACCTCCAAAGTGCCAAAGTTACAGGCATGTGCCCCAATGCCTAGTTTGTATGGTGCTGGGATAGAACCCAGGGTTTGTACACCATGGTTGGAGCCTCCACCAAAAGAGCTCCATCCTGCACTGTAATTTTAAAGTTGCCAGGAAAGGCCACTCTGGACAGCTGCATTTGAACAAAACAGGAAGAAAGTAGGGGCATATAAATGGAATCAAAGCAAAAGTATCAAGTCTCTAAAAACTGAGCAAGTCTGGTGATCGATTGGAGGACTAGGGATTTGTGAAGGCCGTTTGACTCGTGTCTAGCTTTAGGGCTTTTGCACTGGGTAGTTGGGCAGTAATAGTCTTTCTTCTTGGTGGTAGGAGGTGTGATAAATTGGAGGAAGACACTTTGGCTGTCATGCTGAGAATGAACTGAGAGACAAGAATGGGAGAAAATCAGCTCAGGGTTGAACTGACTCAGGTGACTGATGGCGCCATATGACACTAGGCTGGGGGCATGTTTTGTGATGCATTTTCAGAGTACAGATAAAAAAGAAATTGACTGTGGTGTGTAGAACAAAAAATGGAATGAAGGGTGACCCCAAGGCTTGGACACAAACCATTACAAGGGTGGCCGCTTTTCACCGAGGTGAGGATGATGGGATTATAAGAGTAGTAGGTTGAGAAGAAGCACGTGCTCTTCCTCTTTGGGTTTGTGAAACCGGAAGTGCTTATTTAGACATCAAGTAGAAGGACTCAGAAATGACAGTAAATCAACTACTTCAATGAAGCTACAACTTCAGATCTTTGCCTTACAGATGCAGTATAGAAATTCTAAATAATAATTAAGTGTAATTTCATTCTCAGGCAATTAAATAAAGATATAATAAAAGAAAAGAAAAAAGATCTTTTCAACGTTCAGAAAACTTGAAAGGAGGCCAATGTTAATAACCTTCAATTTAACATTAGATTCTTTTATTATTAATGTGAATTTTAAAAATCATTATAAAACTAAATAGTCATTAGAAATCACCTTGGGCTGAGAGCTGAGAGAATAATTTTTTACTTCAATAGGCTTTAAATAAATATTTAATGATGATAATAGAGACACAGACAGTCAGTGGGAAATTTGCATGGATCACAAAGAAGGCATGGAAGGATTTTTAAATCAAATTGGAACCTTTTGTAATAAAGGTTCTTTGAATTTTCCTAACTTTTTGAAGTCAAAGAATTTCCTAGAAATAATCTCATTAAGCTGTAGTGAGACTAGCCAGAACACATAATATTATTTCTAATTTATAGATCTGGCCGGGAAGGAAGAAAGGATTCACAATAGAGTCTCTGTGTTCTTGGAGACTCAATGACTAAATAAAGTTTTAGAGTCTGTATTTTTTTTTCCATTTCTGATGAGTTATTTTCCAGCATAACCAATGTGTTATCATTGTTTTCTCTACTATAATAAGCAGAAAGAATCCTGGTTTTACTCCCTTTTATGTCTTGTGGTTTAGCTCTGAATGGACACATGCAAACAAAAAAAAAATTGTTCACATTATGGAGAGAGTTGTGCTGTAAGTATATTCACTCTTTAGAATTTAGGCTAATGTGTGGTTGGGGGGATTCCCCTTATTAAGATGTGTGTGAAAGACAGATCTTTCCTCCAAGGTTCAGATATGAGAGGCGAATTTATTCCTGTTGTTCAGTTGTAGCATAAAGATTCCAGAAGCAAGTGTAGACACATGGGGTTTGTGTGTATGTGACTTTGAGAATTCCCTTTAGAGTTTAGGCATGGTCAGTGCAAGAGATTCATGCACCAAAGCATTTATTTAACACTTGATATGTAGAAAATACCAACGAGGCAATGAGTAAGTCCCATGGCTCTTAAAAATGCATAGGAGTTTCATGTTGGGGAATAGCGTTGTAAATAATCCATTCCTTTCCTCAGAGTAACTCGAGGCAAAGACTAGCTAAGCTTAGGCTAGATGCTTAGTTCATGGGCCGATCATTGTTGGAAGGACTAAACCTTATTGGATCAAAGTGATGTGGTTGGAGAAGCTACAGAATCACAGAGGATGGGTAGTGAGAGAAGAACCCCGAAGAAAAGACTATTGAGGGATGCCAAGAAAACCACACTAATCCTAGGCTGTCAGCGTGTGAACACTGGCAGCTTCTCCAAGATATAGTGTCAGGTGGTCAAATGCCTTCCTAAAGATGTTTAATGCTCACCTTGTAGCGTTTCGTTATTTAAACTGCTAGTTTAAATGTGAGAGGTTTTTAAACTGTGACTGAGTACTCAAGAAAGAGTATGTGGTTTCAGTTGTCTGTGCATCTGTGTGGATGAGACACAGAAGAGGCTGTGGTGGTCCAGCTGATGGAAGCTATGTCTATAAAGGCACAAAGGTAAGTGGGGTGGTTTGAATATGCTTGATCCATGGGCAGTGGCACTATTAGGAGGTGTGGTCTTGTTAGATGAAGCGTGTCACCGTGTAGTGGACTTTGAGGTCTCCTATCCTCAGGCTCTGTCCCTTACGGAAGAGAGTCCCTTCCTAGCTGTCTTCAGATCAAGACATAGAACTCTCAGCTCCTTGTCCAGCACCATATCTGCTTGCACACTGCCATGCTTCCCACCATGAAGCTAATGGACTGAACCTCTGAAACTGTAAGCCAGCTCCAATGACATGTTTGCCTTTCTAAGAGTTGCCTTGGTCACATTGTCGCTTCACAGCAATGGAAACCCTAACTAAGACAGTGAGAATAAAAGAAAATTACCTAGTCAGGAAGTTTGAGGTTGACTGGAGAAGTTAAGGTGATCAGATCGCAAGAAATAGGAAGCTTTGTGTTGTGAATGAGAGAGCACCTCCTACAGAATGTAAACCGGCTAATCCTTGGTGCCAGTGATACTCTATGCTCGTCATGTGTAATGGTCCAGTGAACCCTTCCCCAGGCCTTTGAGGCAAGTAAGGGCAATTTGTAAAAAAATTGAAAACTGCTCTATGCTCGTGACTGAGGAAGAAGCGACGCCAGACACCCAGGGTTGCTACCCATTCCTTGTGGTGTGTTTTGCTTGCTTGCTGCCATTCTAGGAGGCTAATGTACAGAGCTGGTAACTAGCGGGCTTCAAACCAAAGGCGCCCCCACCGTATACCCATGAAGGAGGAAGACCAAATTCATTCTTTAGGACAAGAACACGAGAGAGTACGGTCTCATAGACAGCTGCTGCATTTGTCTGTTGTGATACTCCTAGTACTACTCCTGAAGTGCAAAAACATTTAATAAATGACTAGATGCTTTATTTCATACTTGAGAAAGGCAAAAAAAAAAAAAAGCTGAGGTTGTACTCTAGATGAGAGAAAATAGCAAATGTTTAAAGTAAGAAAACTGTATTCAGGGCACTGATGTACAGACTTTAAGAAATATTGACATGCAGTGTGTCCCAGGTTCCTTTTTTTGGACAACAATGTAGGTAGCATTGCCATTTGCTGGGATAACACATGGAAAAAGATGACAGGTAGCCTGCTCCGAATAGGCCAAAGGTTAAGAGTTCTTTTTGCCAATGTGGAGTCTGTTTATAGTTGCCAAGGAGACAATTGAACCTAGAATCCAGGGACAGACCAGTGCTGGTGATGCAGGCCAGTGTTGAGTAACCAGGGCAGAATGGAAGTTAAAGGTATGATGCTAGACAGATTCATCCAGAAAGAGGAGAATGAACCCTTAGGCAGGAGAGAGCAGAGCAGTATGGGAGAGAGGGAGGAGGGAGAGAAGAGGATGGGGGAAAGAAAGGAGGGAAGGAGAGATGGAGAGAGAGAGAGAGAGAGAGAGAGAGAGAGAGAGAGAGAGAGAGAGAGAGAGCCAGAGATGGGGAACAAATCATGAGGAATGTTGGCAGTAAAGTCGAATCTTGTAAGGGTGTCACAACATATGGCCTCCTGATCTTTCCTAAGATCACTGGGCAGCTCGGCTCCAAGAGTGGAAAAAGTAGGCAGGTATTAGGAATGACCCCAGACTGTTGTATTTTTCTGAATAGAGGTGGCTGATTATAGGAACAGAGAGAACAGGAAGTAAGTATAGGAGGGACTTAATTTAAAGTTGGTTAAGAATGAAAGGTCTCAGTGAGTCAAAGCATGGGGTGTGGTGGGTGTCGAGGACTCAATAGCTGAAGGGTTAGGAAGTCCTGGTCAGAATGGGGTGATGAATTCTAGATGTAGGTGGTAACAAGGTCCACAGGTGTGGATAGGTGTGAGCCACTAATGTGTTAGTCAGGGTTCTCTGAGGGAAAACCAAGAAGATCAATGGCTGATAGTACCATGGTGCTTGATATTATAAAGAATTTACTCATGGTTTCATGTAGAAAATAATTGAGATCTGTGCGTGTGTGTGTGTGTGTGTGTGTGTGTGTGTGTGTGTGTGTGTAAGATAGAGACCCAGGCAAGCCAATAGTGCCATTCTGGATTGAAGGCTGGCAGGCTTGAGATCTGGGATGAGCTTGGATCTCAGTTTTAACCCAAAAAACAGAAGAGAGAAGGTTAGCATCATTAAAGGCTCTTGGTGTGAAGCCTTAACTCCAGATCCGTGTGGTTCACAGGGAGGCAACTGCCCTATGTCATGGTACTGGTAGAAGAATAGTTTGTAGAGAAAAGTATAAGAATAACCTCACCTGTCCCTCCTGCCCCTGAACCCCCAGTGTCTATTCTCCCAGGGATGGGGTCTAGTATTCCAAATATTCTCTCCAGTCCTTAAGACACAGAAAAAGTAGCCTCCTTGACTCCAAATTAGCCTGAAAGTAGATGGCTTTCTCATTAATCTTGCTGTACTCGGAGGCAATGAGAATCCCTTGTACTCATGATTCACGCAAGACCCTGACCCTTCACCCTCATCCTTCATCACCGTCATCCCTGTCCTCTACTCCGGAACCAAGAATCTTCCGTGTCATCTCTTCTCTGGGCGCCCCCTACAGGCAGACCGTGTCCAACCATCTTCCTTTTGCATGGAGAACAGTTCGGTTCACACTATGGTGGAGTTGATAGTCTTATCAGTTCCATCTGCGGCACCAAAGGGGTGACTCGACACAGGTACCTGCAATCTCGGATCCTTGGATTCTCTGAGGAAGCAGCTTTGATCCCTCTGCCATGGGAATCTGCACTGGACGAAGATAAAACAGTTCTGTCTGTGCTTCTAAATACCTAGCTCCAAGGGGGATCAAAGTCACCTCCAATACTCTGCCTCTTTGTTCTAACCTAGTCATCAGCGATTGGCTGATGTCTCCTCGCACCCATGGGCTTGGAACTGCTTCACTCATCTCCTGAGTCAGATCCTTATCCCAGATTCCCTCACAGGCACACTCAGCAAGAATTTTTGGCAGCTACCTGGGCATTCCTTACCCAGCCAAATCCATACCTAAAATTAACCTACACATATTCCATATTGATGGTGCTATGCTTAGCAGACAGCACATGCTCAGTAGAGTCTAGCTGTCATCTCTGTTTTGCTAGACTTTCTCCAATTCTCTTAGGTTGTCTTTATAGGCACCTGGGTGGGGTCTATAACTACTGAATCACCAGCAATAGAGTATTCACCTACCTGTGAATCAAGTCTTCTTTCCTATAGGTGACTTTCATATTGGAAAGTGGAAACAGGAATGTCCTGCTTTTTGTAGCCTGCCTGAGTAATCTAATTTCACTCAACAGGATGCATTTAAGGGGAGCGTAATAGAGGAAGAAATATTTGGGATGTAAATCAGAATTCCCAAACCCTGTTTGTCAGCTTTCAACTGTGCAGGAAGTCTGTGATGACCTTTCTGACCCTGATGGCTTTTCTGGTTTTGAGTCATGTTCGATGATGCCATCAGAATATCATGGGTCTGGAACACGGACATAGAATTTGTTTCTTAGATTTAATAGTGTACAAGTTGGGATTCTATGAGTATTAATCCCCTACAAGGACATTTCCTGACAGCAAATAATTTAGTCTGTATGCACTTTAGAAGCTCGTGATTGTTTAGATACTCAGATATTTCGCAAGCTAGACTGATCATGCTCAGAGAGTCTGATGACTCCACCGCTGTGGTTCAGCTCACACACAAGCTTGGGCAATACTGTAGACAGTATTGAACAACAAGCTGTGAATTAGAGTTTGGTCAGCTCTGCCTTAGGTTATCCAGTCATTCATCAAATATTAGCTATACAACTACTGAATGCCAACCACTGAGCTCTGTACTGAAGACATACACAAAAGGGTGATAGCCTTTCTATCCTCTGAAAGCAATACCTTTAGTAGTAGTGATTCTGGGTAAGGACATAAAGGAACCATTCATCATCTGTCTATCCGGTAAATATTTTTGGACCATTTATATGAGCTAGGTGCCAAGGTAGGCACAGGTGACTCAGCAATGGGCACAAGACAGACTCACACTGTCCTCTAAAGTCCACTACAATTCACAGAAGAGATAAACAACTAAACAAAAATTCAAAGTACCTTGTGATACGTGAAAGATAAACAAACCATTTATAGAAGACTGAAAAATGCTAGAGAGGGGAAACCTTCATAGTGATCTGTGATATATGTGTAGACATGGAAGTCAGCTCAGCTTAGTAGTAATATCTCTCCCCTCCCCTCCCCTTTCTCCCTCCCTCCTTTCTCCTCCCCTCTTCTCCCCTTCCCTCCCCTCCCCTCCCTCCCTTTTCTCTCCTCCCCTCCCTCCCCTCCCTCTTCTCCCCTCCCCTGCCCTCCCTTCCCTCCTCTCCCCTCCCTCTTCTCCCCTCCCCTGCCCTGCCCTCCCTTCCCCTCCCCTCCCCTCCCTCCTCTCTCCTCTCCTCCCTCTCCTCCCTCCTCTCTCCTCCCCTCTCCTCCCCTCCCCTGCCCTCTCCTCCCCTCCCTCCCCTCCCTCCTCTCTCCTCTCCTCCTTCTCCTCCCTCCTCTCTCCTCCCCTCTCCTCCCCTCCCCTGCCCTCTCCTCCCCTCCCTCCCCTCCCTCCTCTCTCCTCCACTCTCCTCCCCTCCCGTCCTCTCCCTCCTTTCTCCTTCCCTCCCTTCCCCTCCCTTCCCTTCCCCTCCCCTCCCCTGCCCTCTCCTCCCCTTCCCTGACTGGAAAGGTGTGAAGCTCTTTGACCAGAACATATAAGACTGTTGGAGCTTTGGATACGTCTCCGGCTATGTAGGTTTGTAAGAAAGCATTGGAGGTCTAAGGAGACGCACTACTAGGAAGAAAATGGCTTAAGTAGAAGAAAATGGTGTGTTAGACACTGAATTTTGAATGACTGTGTACTGTTAAAAAACAAACAAACAAACAAACAAACAAACAAACAAACAAATGCAGAGCCTTGTTCACAATAAGCAGCAGGAGGATGGTGGTATTTAACTGCAATTCCAGCTCTAGGGAAGCTCAGATAGGAGGATCATGAGTTCTAGGCCAGCCTGGGTGACATGGTGGTATCTTGTCTCGGTACACACACACACACACACACACACACACACACACACACACACGCATGCACATGCATGCATACATGTGCACATATACACATGAACATACAGACACATAAATGCATGTACATATGCACACATCTACACATCTACAAGTACACAACTTATTAGCATCGTCAACACAAATGACCTATTGAACCTGAAGTGAGAAAAGTTTTTCTTGTAAATGGCCCGGCTGAAAGGCTCCATGTCTTAAAAGAGGAGGAAGCCATACTTGTGACTATTTATATTTTACTTTAAATATTCCTACTTCTCAACCCCCCATACTTTTCAAATATATCTTATTATTTAATTATTGTTCATATATGTATGTATATATGTATACATGTATAAGTATATATGTATATACAAATACTGATAAAGTGTTTTGAGTTAAAAAAATATTCCTACTTATAGTAACTATAGGTACTATGTATATATGTGACTCATTATGAGTCATTGTGTTTTTTTAAACATTGTCTCAGTTTTCTTCTCAGATTCTAACAATAAAAAAATAATCCCTTTCTTCTACTGTTGGGGAATAATAAATGAAACCAACCAACAGTATTGTCCTATTTCCTAAGCAAATGCCTGAAAAAAGCCCTTATATTGGTGGGATATAAGGCTCCAAATATTGAGATCACCCATAAAATCAGAGGTTTACAAATATATTTGTACATCAGAAACAATCAAATAGTCTTTTGGTTTTCTTTTGAGACAAGGTCTCATGTAGCTCAGGCTAGCCTTGAACTTGCTACGTATCCATGAATAATCTTAAACTCCTGACCCTCCTCTGGCTCCCACCTGACAAGTGCTGACTTTACAGGTGTACAATGGGTTTTATCAGTGGCTCTCAACCTTCCTAATGCTGTGACCCTTTAATACAGTTCCTCATGCTGTGGTATACATAAAATAATTTTCATTGCTACGTTAAAACTAATTTTTGCTACAGTTATGAATTATAATGTAAATATCTATGTTTTCTGATGATCTTAGGTGATCTCTATGAAAGGATCATTTGACCCTCCAAGGGGTCGTGACCCTTAGGTTGAGAAGCTCTGGTTTGTATGAAGCTGGGCTTCCGACAGAGGGCTTTTCATATATGTTAGCTAAGGCCCTATGCACTGACCTCATATCCACAGCCCCTAAAGCTTTCAAAACTAGAGATAATCAGTCCATTCAGGAAGACTGATTCCATGACTATGGGGGAAGGAAATGGACCTAGGCTTTTGAAGGTGATTTGATACCTCGATTTGTGAGGTTACAATTTCAGGACCCGTGCACTGGGTTAACTGTGTGATTTCTCATTTGGGTGGGCTACTCACATGTCACATAAGCACAGGCTTACACTGATATCAACTTAACATTTTTAAATTTTTTTCCTTTATTTCATCCTTCTTTCTTTTCCTCTTCCACATTTTTTTTTTTACAGAACTCCTACATTTGTAGATGTTATGACTTTCTTGTCCAAACCCTAGTTTTAGATGAGAAGATAATTAAATCATTTAGAGGAAATCAATCACTTAGCCCAGTATATTTTGCCAGAAAAGTCTTAGTGTTTTGACAATCCATAAACAGGCCGGCCTTGCCGTGAGCCACATGGCTCTGCACAGGGTGGAGGCCAGTGGTTGGCCGTCTGCTGAGCTCAGCACACTGAGCCACTGGCTGTTCCGACCCCACCTTCTTACTTCCGTATGCTCTTTCAGGATGTCACGCCCAGTCCTCATTCCATGATTCCTGACTCAGCTTCTGTGACCCGGTGACTTTCTCACTGTGGTCCTTTGGCATTTGGGTTCCATCTTTCCTTTCTGGGTAGGGTGCTCTGCTTGGATTCAGGCCACCAGCCTTCCTGTTCCGCTGTTGGTAGCTTCCTCATGCAGCCCCAGACAAATGACCTTTGGGAGTCACAGTACCTGAGAAAGCATTTTCTGTTGTTTGCTCAGCTTGATAGTTGAAGCATTCCTTCTTTTGTGTCTGGCTGAGAACTATTTGTCAGAAGTCATTGTACCTAGCCCAGTGAGGGCCAAATATCTCCATAGAATCAATACTGTATACTTAAACCACTCCCTACTAAGGATCTAGTCAACGGACAAGCATAAAACACCATGCTCACATCCTGACACCCAGGAAATAGCTTCACGGGGCATTATTATTCACCATATTTGTTGAATCTATTGTGAACAGGAGTAGATTATTTCTTTGGCTAGTCAGCCATTGTCTCATGTGTCCTGGGGTAATGGGGATTGGAATAGAAGTCCTGCCCCTTTCCATCTCATGGGTAGGAACATGTTTTATCTTACTTCCTTCACACCCGCCCAGCCTCCCTCTGACACACCACAGCCAAATTGCTGACTGTCTATTTGCTTTCCATGACAGCCACCTCTATGTTTCTCTGTTTGTCGTGGCTGAGTACTTCTTCCTCTTGTTAAATTCTGTGTTTTGGCAGTATCTAGTTTGCCTCTTTATTTTCTATAAGACCTTCTTACCATGCCATAACTTGCTTATGATGGAGCGCTATGATGATGCAAACTCTGATGGGCATGCGCATTGCCCATAGCATGGTTTTCAGAGCACCATTTTCCTTCAGGCTTCTGTCGCTGGGATTGTGTTCTCCTCCCTGAGATGCACCATACAAAGTATGTGTGATGAATAAGTTCGATTTGAAATATTTCCAGTGTGGTGTAAAATATGTCTTTTGTTGTCATGAGGACCTGTGTTAAGTATGAAGAGGGGCTACTACCATTTTGACAAGAGTCAGAGTATAGACAAAAGTTGAGTGGTTGATTGATAAAATTTGCTGAAACTAGATTTGTTAGAGTCAGTCTCTTTTCTTCTTCTCTCCCCACCACTCCTGTGTGAGAAAAGGTATAGATACAGATATAGGTATGGGTATAGATAAACACCTATGTGTATATATGCACATGTATATTATGCACATACACATATTTTATACACACACATATATTCTAGATAAACAGACACATATATATTCTAGATATATATTCACATACACATGCATGTGCGTACACACTCTTTCAATGTATGCATAAAGATTTTGTTAAGGTCAAACTTTTCCTTGTCACGAATTCTTTCTTGGAGCCCTTATTAGTCCATTAAATACCCCTTCCGTGCCTCAATTACAGCATCCAGTTTCAGTTTCTTTAAAGTAGACCAGGATCTTAAAGATGACCCAGGAAGTAAATTGAATGCATTATCTGCCTAGAATAGAGTTTTAATACTTTTCTTCTGATTTTTGTATGTTGTCTTACCCCCGCCCATCCACACATAAGGTAAGTAGTTTTATTTATTTATTTATTTATTTATTTATTTATTCATTTATTCATTTATCTGTCTATTTATTTATTTTAACAAGATATCACCATGGAACCATGGGTAACCTGGAACTTACTATATAGTCCAGACTGGCCTCAGATTCATAACAATCCACCTACCTCTGTCTTTCTAGTGCTGACATTAAAGGCATATACCCCTTTACCTTGCTCTGATAATAGTTTTAAAGCAACTTATTTTGAGTGTTTCAACCTATTCAGTTGAGTTTTTACAGCCTTTAAAAAACATTTATGTCACACTGGCTTGCAAAATATTGGACATAGTCAAATCATTATTTCCATGAATAACAGCTGCAGTGGGCATAAGCAGGGCTGGAGACAAGTGGTTTCTTTATATTGTACATCCTAGCAGTGGATGGTAATTAAGAGGCTATGGGAAGAAATCAACCTTGCTCCTGGTCAGTAGGCTTTATAAAACATCAGAGTGTGAACGATAACAACAATAGACAACTCCTGTCTATTGTATATCTGAATTATGGAGAGTGTCCTTTTTAGCTGCAAGCTAAATGGTACTGTTAGGTAGGGTTACTTAACCCTTTTAGTTGGGGTTAAGTGGTAGAAAGCTGGTTAAGAAGTTACTGTTGGATTTGTTCAAAACTTTGCTTGGGTCAACTGAACAATGGCTGTAGTTTGTCAACTGGTTAGTTTCAAAACTGAAGTTGCTTGGAAGTCAAACTTTATTGGTGAGAGTGGGGACAGGACCAGAGCGATTGAGCCAGCAGATAGCTGCCCAGTAGGTAGGGGATTTCCCAGAGAAAGAATACTTGCACATTGAGGCTTCTGGGTAGCTCTCAGCTGGAATGAGACATAGCCATGCTCTCAGATGGAGTCCTAAGGTTAACTTTCACCAGCAAAGCAGTTTCACAAAGTCACCATCCTTCTGTGAGATGTGTGCTCTAAGGATTGGTACACTAGTTAACTAAAATGGATGTCACAATCCAGAGTCTCTCTTTAGCCACTGGCAGTGTCTCCATGGCAACGTTTCCAGGTCTGGGTCACCTCAAAGACTATGCCCCTTTCTCTGTAGTCACTTTCTGAAGCCCTTCTTTCTTCTATTCCTGCTTCTCCAGGCTCTGTGTTCACACTCCCTCTTCTTCACCAGATTAAGAATCTATAAGAAAACTCTGATCATGTGCCCTGCCTCACCTGTAGCACACCATAATGCTCTGCTCACTCATGGAGGTTCAGAAGGCTCCCAGAGTACCTCTGTTATTTCTCTCCACTTTTCATACTACTCCCCCCCTCCGCCCCCTCTGCAATCCTGCTATGTTGATTCCTGTGTCTGGAGACTTACTTTAAACCCTGGGTCAGTCTTGACTAGAGTTGGCACCCCAGGCTGATACCTGGGAGAACTGATTCTAGGCAATATGTCCTGTGTGGCCTGTGACTGACTGACATGCTTGAAGCAAGGTGAGGAGTTCGTTACTTGGTGAGGGCTTTTCAAACCTTTGACTCAGTCTCAGCTCAGTTACTTAGCGTTAGGCATGATGGCAGTGACAGGGCTAGCTAGGTATATGGATGACTACTATAACCTGACTCCATAAAACCTGTGCTAATATAGTATACATATATTTACATACAAGTGTACAATTGTGAAAAACCATGAAGATACTCAGGCTAAACGGGTATAAAAGTATTTAAAAACTCATTCAGATATTAAGGTTTTAGGCAGTATTTCTCAACATGTGGTTGTACTACCTTTTGGGGGTCACATATCAGATATTTACATTATGATTCATAACAGTAGCAAAATTAAAGCTATGAGGTAGTAACAAAGTGATTTTATGGTCACAGGTCACTACAACACGAGGAGCTGTATTAAAGGGTTGCACCACAAGGAAGGTGAAGAGCCACTGGTTTAGGGGCCTTATAGCTGGATCCAGAATTTGAGCCCGATTCCTTTCACTTGACTCCCCGGTATCCTGTAATGTTTGCACATCTTTCTTCTATGAAGGGCTGTTCAGAAAGGGTTACTATTTACAGACTTTAAGTAAAGGGATTAGTTCTATGGTTTGCAGACTTCTTAAAACATCACAAAACCTGTTCTTTAAATGAAATCTTGAGAAGCTGCCAAAAAAATGCGAAATGGATAAGTTCAAAGCTGGTTAAGGCAGGTGGAGGGTGTTTGCAGTCTTCTCCATTACTCCCAGCCTCTCATCCCACGGCCCCTCCAGGCCTGTTGAGAAGCATGGTTCAGTGACAGGGATTAGTGTAATTACACATATCCATCTAATTCACATGTCTCACAAGGGGTGTGTTCTGAGAGATCATTGTTTTTCCCAGATAGCCAACACAAGGCTCTTCTTCCTGAGCAATGAGACTGATTCTGTATTCCTCTTCTGGTGAACCCATTCATCTATCTACCCATCCACTCATCCATCCACCCATCCATTCATATATACATCCATCCATCCATCCATCCATCCATCCATCCATCCATCCATCCACCCACCCACCTATCCATTCATCTGACCATCTGTCCATCCATCTATAGTCTTTTAAATCTGTTCAGTGGACATCTGATATACTTTATATTTATGACCATGTTAGCATATCTTTTCACTGTGGTGAAACATCTAACACAAAACTCAAGGGAGCTTTTATTTTGGCATGACAGTTCAGAAATTTCCGTCCTTGGTCCTTGGCTATTCTGATGAGGGAGCGGTGTCAGGCAGAGCATCACAACAACAGAATCAGGTGGTAGAACGGGTCAGGGCAAGTTATAGCCTTTCAGTCATGCTTCCCACGACTCTCTCCAACAAGAATCCCCATCTTAACACCGTCCAATGATGCCATTAGGATTCCATTGAGGGATGAATACTTTGATTATGTCAGAGTCTTCAGGACCAGACACCCTCATCAGCTAACATGCCCCCAGTATGTGAATCTGTTGGGGGAGATTTTATATTTAAACAACAACAATTTTAGAATATTTTAAATTTATCGATAATTTCATATATTCTTACAATGTATCTTGATTCTATCCAACCGCATTCCTCTTCCACTATCCTTTAGCTTCCTAGTATTTGTCCCCTCCCTTCATCTTTTCTTCCTCCTCCTTCCTTTGCAATCCACTGAATCTAACTAGTGTGGCTTGCATGTGCATAGTGGAGAGCCATCCATCAGAATATGGACAATTGCCAGCAGCCACATCCCCGTCACCAAAATGATTCTTCTTCCTCTAGCAGCCATCACTTGCCAATAACTCCTCAGCTTCTCCCATCCATGCTGAGCCATAAACTAGCTATATTATCTAGAAGTGTGACTGAGACAAAAACAAACAAAACAAACCCATCATTTTCTGGGTTGCTACAGACTCTAAGACATTGCAAGCATTCCTTCTGCTCTCAAAGCATCTTCATTGGCCGGATGAGATGATTCTATCTGCCCAACAGAATCATCATGAAAGTCCTTGGCAATTTACATTTGCCGTATGAATGCATATTCCTTTTGTTGTTGTTTTTGTTTATTTTATTTATATTATTCAAGACAGAATTTCTCTGTGTAATCCTGGCTATTCTGGAACTCGCTCTGTAGACCATGGTAGCCTCAAACTCAAAGATTCACCTGCCTCTTCCTCTTGAGTACTGGTATTAAAGGCCTATAGTACTAAACCCAGCTAATAAAATATTCTTATTAGCAATATTTGAAAAATAAAGTGCATTTATTAGAAATAGGTGTGCAGATAATGAGGACACTTTCAGGTGATGGAAATATTCTCTACACGAATGGTGGTAATGTGGGTATTAAAGGTATAAATATTCATTATTTTATGCCTAAGACTAATATATTTTATTCCATGTGACAATTCTATTTTATTACGTGTGATGATTCTATGTATTTAAAAAGCATGGTGAGCATAACAGAATCACGTTATGTGATAGAATGGGTCCCATTGTCCCTACACCACAGGGCAGAAATAGCACTGATTACCGAGGAGAGTTTGCCATGTCCTCTTTTGTTTTCATGGGTATGAGTGCCTGTGATATATGTGCATATGTATATGGATGTGTTCATGTGCTGAGAGCTTACATCTTGATCCACAAACCTGAGGGAGAGAGAAAAAGAGCTAATTGGGAATGGCATGGGCTATGGAAACCTCCAAGTCTACCCCAGTAGACTTTGAACAAGGGCAGCCTTACTAATTCTTCGAAAACAGTTCCATGAACTGCACAGCAAACATTCAAATATATGAACCTCTGAGGACTATTCTCCTCCAAATCGCCACAGAGACACACTTCGACCTAACACACTTCCTATCAGGCATCACCTCCTAAACATTTCACCATTTCAGAGTAACATCACTTTAGTTCAGGGTGTTATGGAAACATTTAAATCTCAATTACATCATTAAAACTTTACAACAGTGTGGTGATTAGCTGACATTTGAATTTGGGGGAAGGGGTCAAAATCTACACTCCATGGAACAATGGCCTTACAAATTACTCAAGAAAATGAATTTGGAAAGACTTTGGTCACTGTGCTAACATTGCACTCATTCATAGACCTTTGGTGACATCACTTAGAATAAATACTGGCATTTTGAAACTAATTTTTATATTGAATTATATGTTATGATCCCTCTCTCTGATCCCCCCCCCCTCTTTTCCTGGCATCCTATGTGAAGGAAATGCTATCTATTTCCGGAAACAATTTGGCTGACTCATTCTTGGAAACCCTTCCCCCATATTTGTGTTTAAATCTCTCGACTATTTTCTACTCAAAGACTGACCATAAGGACAGTGGGGGCCTCTCAAAGCTCTAGATCGAGCAGACTTCTATTTGCCCATGCCTGGGCATATGAAAAATAATTTTGGAAGGATGTGTAGGGGTGGGCAGAGAAGGTTGAGAACATGGAGAGAAACCCAGTAGTGTGTGGACCAACTAAGGAGAAATCTACCTCTTTTCCTATCCCTGAGCATATGAGGAATTCTTTGGAAAGGATGCGGTTGGGGAGATGAGGGCATGGAGAGAGATCTAATAGTATATGGACCAATTAAGGAGAAATCCACCAGCATCAGCACCTCCTTTTCAACACCAAATCTTTCTCCTTCTCTATCACCACCACCCTTTTTAGGACTTCTACCTTCATCTGCATTCCTTACACCTCTTCATTTGCTACAACCACCACTACCACTTGTTCCATCTCCATCACCACCTCCTTCACCATGGCTATCCCTATTACTTCCTCTTTTTCATCCTTCTCCTCCGCTATCCCCTCTTCCTTGTCCTTTTCCTCGGCCTGCATCCCTATCTCCACCACCACCATCACCGTTTCTTCTGCTTGTACATCCACCATCACCTTTCTCCCTACCTTTACCATCACTCCCTCCTCTCCTTCCACCTCCTCATTCACATCTACCTTTTCCTTTGCTACCATGTGTGTCATATTGGCAGGAGAAGTCTCAAGGGGGAACTTTTAGCATCCAATTCCCTGATTGATGGTGGCAGATATTCTCAAAGTGTTAGCTAGGATCGCACCCTCAGAGAACAAATCTTCTGAAATGGAATAGGGGGATGGGAGTTCCTGAGAGTCTGGGGTGTCTCCAAGAACATGTGAAACTGAGAGATGTCTTTTAGTCTGTTGGAAATGGATTATATCTGTGATAGAGAGTTTATAGGTGAATTAGTGATTAATGAAAAACAAGGAAGAGGGAAAGAGTACTCATTCTAGGACAAAAGTGTATAAGAAGTCTAGGAAACCAAATGATGCAGTTTTAAGTATTTATATCATCAGGATACGATATTGAATGTTGACTGTATTAGTTTGAGATCCAAGATTAGGTAGGACCATTGGTTAGTGGGCTGTGAGAGATAGCATATTATGGGGATAGGGATGTGTGTAAGAGCATATATCTCTCACTGACTAAACTGGAAGTCAATGAGAGACTAGGGTTCCACATCTCCTCTGAGAGCTTGTTCCCAAAGACCTAAGTACCCACCATTAGGTACCGCTTTCCAAGATTCCACTCCTAATAGCTCCATTCAAAGCATCAGATACTTAATGGCAGCAAGCCTTTCCAGGACATAATTTAACTAGCCATATCTAAACCAAGCCATTAACTTAAAGTTTTATGTTGGGATGACTAATGAAGAAATAGTAGTTATATGTTTGCTTGTGTGTCAGAGTTATGGAGTCATAATATCTAAGTTAAAAGTCAAGAATTAGTAGAATAAACATACTTTTGTGAAATACTGGGGTGAGGCGGCCATGAGAATTGAAAATAATTGCCTTCAGGAAATAGGAAGTAAGACTGTAATTTTGATAATTAAGTTGAACATTAACCGAAATGCCTCTTAAGTCATTTTAGCCAGTTCAGTCATTAAAATTAAAGCTTTAAAAGTTTAAACAGAAAGATGGACAGCCAGTAGATAAACGTTTTCATGGAGAATGAATATCAAATCCTATAATTCTTACATCAGTAATGTATTAAAGATGTTAATACACCCTTCTCAGAAGGGACTCTGATAACAACAGAATGGTCCAGTAAAAGAATTCACCATACATATTCTGTTTCTTCCAGGGGATGCTGAAGGTTTCAGAATTCCAAAAAGTTCCTCACTAGCTCTGCAGAGCTTATGAATATAAATGCATCACAACCTGATGGAAAAGCACTTGTTCTGTGGCTTTGATCCCGTCAGTTACTTCCTCTGAATCATAGCCACACCTCCTCTATACCTCCAGTATAACATTCTCAGTAATGGTATGAATACTACTCTCAATTTTTCTAAATTCTAGACTTATTTTTGTTTTTTGATTTTTTGTTTGTTTTTTGTTTTGTTGTTGTTGTTGTTGTTGGTGGTGGTGGTGTGTGTGTGTGTGTGTGTAAGTGTGATTGTACATGCTGTGGGGCTTGAGATGTTTGGTCTAGGAGATCTGGGGATGCTGTGGTGTTGTGATGTGATGTGGGGATACGGTGGATACTGTGAGGGATGGTGGATGAATTCTGTGGTTTCTTGGTTCTCTGAAAGCAGGACCAAACTGGAGAACCAGTAATAGTTACAAAGACCTGGGTCTGAGTCCTGGTTTTTTCTTTCTGTCAATGTTTTAATGTTGTCAAGGTAACAAGACTCATGTAGAAATCACAGTAGACCCTTGCCTCTTTATTTTTACATAAGGGGTTGTTGTCTCTTCTTTCATCCTATACTGGAGTCAGCAGTTGAGTAGCTGTCCCATTATCACGAAAGAGGCTATGGAAGTTGGAAGAGGTACATGCATATGCTGCTATTGCCCTTTGACCTGCAGACCGTATGCCAGGCAATACAGGAGCAGCTGCAGCAATTTATGGGCCTTACATGTGCACTTTGCTCTGAGCTTAATTTTTTTGAATGTAAAGTGTTTATTAATTTCATTAATCATATTGTCCTTAATCTCTGCATCCCGTGCAGCCTCTTGAGCTTCGGGCTGACACAGGGGCAGCGGAAGCAAGAGCTGAGGTTTCAGTCTTCTGGGAAATTTTCTTGTTTGCAAACCTGCCACACCATTAAACGAGTCATTCACATGGAAACCTATCTGCTAGGGGAATCTACATATCTGTGTCCTTTGTTCGGCTCTTTATCAATTGGAGCTGCCCAGATGCTCTCAGGTCAATTCCAGCCATTTTAATTTTATCATTATGCAATTTGTAGCAACAGTAGGAGAATCAGTGTGTTTGGTTACATGACCAGCTCTAATCCCTGCCCTGGTACTTCAAATCTGTTTAGTAGTCCTCTGGCAGATGCCTTAGATTGAAAGGTTTTACTACCTATTGTAAACTAGATACTTTTAATCCTTCTAAAAGGTTCACGAGTCACCCCCAAGGAAGTCTTCAGTTAGGTTAAAATGTATTTTTATGGTCCAGAATTTCTCCTCTTGTGAATTCCTATTATTGCTTCTCTGCTTTTCTGCTGTGATTGGCATTCTTAAAATTCATTGTGGTCAGTCAATACTAGCGCCAGAGGCATTGAACTCGCTCTGGCAAGCTCCAGTAATAAAATTCCTTTGGAAACCTTTGGATTTCAAGTAGGAATCACCGTCAAGTCTTGGACCTTTCTCGATGTAGAGAAAAACACTTAGAAATCCCTCACTTGATTCTTGCCGCCAATTCCATATTGTTCTTGTCTGCCTTTCCTTGGGGTTTTAGATCATGACTAGATTCCCAAACAGGATGCTTGTCTTTCTGAATGGGCTTTTGCTTTAGGGACCTCAATCAGGTACTAGGAGGCAACCAGTCTTTCTTTGATGGGCACTGTCTTGCTTTGATGTGGAGTAACTACTTAGATACTGACCCTGCCATCTGCCATCTTGACGCCATTACTCTTGTCTATATCCACTTCCCTGTCGCTCATGGCCTTTGCTCTTCCTTTCTCCTTTTCTGTCTCACTTCCGTTCTGCTGCCTTTTTCATCCACAGGTACAGCTCCTGCTATTTGCAAACCGTCCTCACGGATGTTATAACTATTCTTCTTGTTCTTGTAAAGAGCCTCGTGGATTACTTCAACATCGGTGTTCTTTTGGTCTCTCTAGATGCCTGTGCAGAGTGTTGGATACTTGTGCTCACATTCTGGAAAAATCTGCTCCAGTCCCTGGCTCTTTTTTTACTCTGTAGCCATCAGTTAGGTTCTTAATTATTGACTTAGTTGCCCTCCCCCAATCATATGATGATAATGACATCCCTTATCTCATAGGCAATAAAGAGTAAACCTGCTAATATTCATGAAAATGGGAGGTAGACGAGCAAGCAGGCACTATAATCGGATGCTCAGCAGCTGGAGACTCTGCAGCTGTTACATTTTATTGACCACTGTGTCGCTGTTGTTTCCAATGCTCTAGCCACTTTGTAACTTCTAGGAAAGAAATGGTACGTGTAGGCTGCTGCACTGAGGGCTCAGGGTTACATGCCCTACTCCACCTTCAGCAGACCTTGATGAATGCATCTGTCATTTGCTTTCTCTGCCCCAAGGACAGAAGCCGGAGACGAGTGAAAGCAAAGCAGTTTTAAAAAAATATATTTTGAAACTTACTTTAGTTTTTAATCTCATGTGTATAAGTATTTGTCTGCATGCAGGTGAGTGTACCACTTGCATGCCTGGTGCCTAGTGAGGCCAGAAGAGAAGATGGTGTTAGAGTCTGTTGTATTTTAGAAAAAGATAAGAGACCAGAGATGGTCTGCTGTGGCGGAAAGAGCAGCTTCCTCGGGGCCCATGCCGAGTCATCCCTTCCCTTTGAGGGACCAGCCACATGAAAGTATAATATAGAATAGTTTATTCAGGACATGGGGAGGGGAGTTGAGAGAAAGACAAAGAGAGAGGGAGGGAAGGAGAGAGAGAGAGAGAGAGAGAGAGAGAGAGAGAGAGAGAGAGAGA
>JANHMN010000021.1:31783770-31799593 GCA_030674055.1 Rhabdomys pumilio
GAGAGAGAGAGAGAGAGAGAGAGAGAGAGAGAGAGAGAGAGAGAGAAAGAGAAAGAATAGAGGCTAGCCATGTGCTCATGGAGAAAAGAAGGGGGGGGGGAGGGGGGAAGGGGGAGGGGGAGCAAGGGGGACAGGAGAGCAAGAGAGAGAGAGGAGAGGTGAACAGCCCCTTTTATTGTGAGTCAGGCACACCTGGTTGTTGCCAGGTAACTGTGGGGTGGAGCCTAGACAAAATGCCAATAGATACTTTGGAACTGGTGTTAACGGGTGCTTATGAGCTGTCGAGTGGGTGCTGGAAACCAATCCCTGGTCCCTTGGAAGAGCAACAAGTGTTTTTAACCTCCAAGCCATCTCTCCAAGCCTCAAAGCAGTTTTTAAAGAATGTAATGGTAGAAGGAATGTTGCTAAGAGAAAAAAAGGTAAAAATGGCGACTGATATACTGACCTGACACCAAGACAGTGGTTTTAAAAGTCCTCTGATATGAAGAGATTTCTTGCTTCTTGTCGTATAGGTCTTTGCATCCTGGCCAAACTCCCAGTGTTAGCCAAGAACACACAACCTCATCTAATGAACAGTTTGGGCCCCACACAGTATTTCTGATCTTCAGTTACATAGAACTGGCTAGCCCCTGAGGGTATGAGTCCTGCTGGCAGTTGGGGGGTGGAGATACCTGCTTGTCTGTAACTATGATGAACCCTAAATTCACCTTGTATTGTAAATGGACTATAGCAACCTTTTTCTTACATATCTGGGTATGGGAAATTTGGACCATGACTCATTGAATCAGCTGTGACCTTGGCATGATTTATTATTTATTGAAACAGGGTCTCCCGTAGCCCAGGCTGGCCTTGAAATTCAAGCAGAGATTGACCTGAACTTCTGATCCTCCTCCTTCCACTTCCAGTGCTAGAATTCCAGGCATGTGGTACTGTACCTCATTTATGCAGCTTGAGTGTCCCTGGGGATCGAACCCAGGGCTAGATCAGCACTCCTCCAAGAGAACCACAATCCCAGTTTTTGTTGGTTTGTTTTTTATTTTCTTGAGACACGGTCTCACTTTGTAAATCGGTGTGACCTTGAATTTGGTCCAACCCCCCTGCCTCATCTCATCTCCTGAGTGCTGACATTAGAATCTAAGCTATCACCTCCAGCTATCTTTAAAATGCACAGCAACCCCAGGATACAATATAAGCTTTCATCCAGACGGTGAACTGGCATCCATGTTGTGCCTCTGGGTCTGCCTCTTTTGGGAGATCCAGTCACTCCCTCCTCTTGTCCTGAGGCATACACACTTGAGGCATTTCATTCTTATACCTCTGAGGATTTCAAAGCATCACTGTAGAATCTTGTTTGTTTTTTTTTTCCCCCTCTTGGCAGAATTACAGAACTTGTGGAAATACCAGATGTTCCATCAGGCAAACCCTGTAAGTGATATTTTTACCCCTCATTGATTTGAAATTGTACCCTCTCTCTATATGGCACACCATCAGCCACTTTGAAATATATGATTAATTAAAGTGTTTAATGATCATGACAAGCAGGCAAATGGATGCAAATTCAGTAGAGAATCTATAGAGCGGTCTGGGTACAGCCATCTGTGCATGACCCTGACAGGAGACACTGTAGCAAGGAGACCGGGGTCCAGGTCCATCATGGAAGCAGCAGTCCAGATTGGCCGGGGGTGGGGTGGGATCCTGGTACCAAGGATGCAGTCTTTGAACTATAGCTTGCTATATGAAGCTTCTGGGCTTTGTCATTGAGATAGGAGAACAGAGGAGGTATGAAAAGAAAGATCACTATGGTTACTCTGCAAATTCATTCTCATTTCTTCTGATTGTTTTAGTTTCTTCTCTTTTTGCTCTGTATTTCTAAGGGCTCATATACAGGTCCCAGGAAGAGCAAGGTACTATGGAGGGGAAAGGTTGGAGCAGGTCTTTTGTCTCTCTTTTGCCAGAACCCTAACACTAGGGTAACAACATGGATGATAATCAGGGCCCACTTTCTTTTCTGACACCTGAAAATTAAACGCAGAACAAAATGATTCTTGTTTCATTTAAGACAGGGTCTCTATGTTGACAGGGATAGCCTGGAATTCAGTCCATAGACAAGGCTGCCCTCTAACTCACAGGGATCCACCTGCCTCTGTGTTCCCACTGCAAGGATTAGAGATGTACACCGTCATGGTTGGCAAAGGAAATATGGTTACTCAGAGTTTTTCTTTAATGAAAAATATTGTATATTATTTACTTATATTTGGAGCATGCGACTTAAGTCTAAAATAATTTTTGAAAGACCTCTTTTCCCTGTCACAGAAGAGGAGGGAAAGGAGAGAGACTGATGATATAGTGACAGTTGTGTCAGGAAGTCCGTCTGGTTTGGCAGTCCACATGATCTATTCATTCTGGTCATGGTTAGCTACTTGCAGAAACCAACTACAATTCACAGTTCTTCTGTGACTTTTATAAGCTTTCCATAATCTCGTGGCATTGGGTCAATACAGTCGGCTGGAATGGGTATATAAGTCTGTGTGGTTTTTTGTGTGTGTATGAGTGTGTGTGTGTGTGTGTGTGTGTGCGTGTGTGTGTGTGTGTGTGTGTGTGTGATCATGGATGGAGCATGGGAAATAGGTAAACTGACTTTGTGGGCTAAATCAGACCGGAAGCTTTGAAGCTTTACCCACAATGCCCATTTGTTCACACAGTGTGGCTGCTTTTGTGCAGATAGGTTAAGTTGGGTAGTTGCAGTTGAAAACATCTATCCTACAGGGCTGAACATATTTACTCACTGGGCTTTTACAGAACACTTCTCCACTCTTTGGTTCAAGATAAAATGCTGCTGTCGATGCTGGCATCATATGAGCTTTTGGGTGATTATGAAAGATGGGAGCAAATTAGGTCACGGGTCAGGTGGAGTCCTGAAGCTCTTCTTAGCACTGCATAGCAACCGAAACCTTGGGTTGCTGGGCAGCTGATTGCTTTTGTGCAAGATGAAATCATAGCTATTCAGTTATTTATGGTGGTTTACAGCAAGGCTTATAGTCACATTGTCTACATGGTGTTTACCTTTTAAAAAATTACATTTGTTAATTGTGTGTGTGTGGTGTGGGTGCTGTGTGAACACAGTAGCATAACATGTGGAGTTCAGGGGATAGTTTTCAGGGGTTCACTCCTTCCACCTCGTGGGATCCAGGGGTTGAACTCAGGACATCAGATTTGGTGGCAAGCGCCTTTGCCTCCTGAGGCAACTCACCAGCACTGCTCATAGTGCTTGACACAGAGTGGATTTGCTGTATCAGTGGAAATGAACCATCGTCTTTGCGGGTGTTGCGGTGCCAAGAAATGAATCTAAAACTCAGGCTCCTTTCCCTCCAGGATGAGATGGAACTATTTCAGGACCAGTGAGAATATTCATGACTCCTGAAAAGGATGGATATTAGGATTTAAGATTGTTTACAATTATGAAAATAAATATTGTAAAATTTTAAAAGTTAAAAAAAAAGTAATAGCTTCATGTTCATATTGCCTCAGTTCTTAAGGGCAGGACTTGTGGAGCAGTGGGTAGGGAAGGCTCTGGTGGTCTAGCAGCCTGCACAGCTGGGTTGGAAAACTGTATTCACTAGCACTTGTGACCTTGGGGTGTTAATTAATGTCTCCCAGTCTGTTTCCTCACTTCAAAAATACTAGAGATAACACTGCTATCTCATGGGATTCTTATGAGTCTAGAGATAAAGACGACTTTATTAGAGCAGTGTGCCAGCCATTAATTTACTTCTTTACTTGAGATGGGGTCTCACCATGTAGCCTAAATTGGCCTCCACCTCTGTTTATAGCTTTTGACTGCCTTTGGACTCATAAGTCTGTTACCCCTGTGTCCTGAGTGCCAGGGTGACAAGCATGTACCTTCCTGCCAGACTGGTATTTATATTCTCTCCTAAGAAAAGCCAGCCAAATTCCACAAAGACCTTAATTTCTTCTACTGTTTCTCAAAAAAACCCTTCCTTAATTTGCCCAGGGTGTCACAGACATGAGATTCTTGGCTGGGTCACATGAAAACACTTCCCTGATGACGGAGCGATATGATTGCCCAGCATCAGGAGTCTCCCGGCGGCACAGGGACCCTGCAATTATTTAAGCTAGCTACTCATATCCTGCCAGCGGAGTCTTTCTACAGAGAACATGTGAGTCACAGAGGGAATAGGACCATCATACTGTGGTACTGAACCATGACCAATGGCTTGCCCGTCACAAGAATGGGTTTCTGTCTTTGTTCAGTGCAAGTTTTTACCTGCTTTGTTGTTCTTCTGACTCGGGCTTGTCTTTAGTTCTTTTATCTGGAAAAAAAAATCCTCCGACAAGAGGAGTTATTAAGCTGCCGTTCCAGTTGGTGTGAAGCTAATTCTTTCTAACTCAGACTGTTTTGCTTTGTCAGTGTGAGACAAAACCCTGGCATTTCTACATCTGTGCTTCAGTCACTTGCAAGTCTTCTTTAGGTTACCATTCTTAATTCTCCTTTTACTGAGGGCACGGTGTTCGGGTGTAGATGTTCTCAGCTGGAATAAGAAGCACTAAGCTAATTACCGCTGTCTTTCTGGACTGATGTATTATTACGGTCCCCAACCCGCTTCCGCAGATGCCTATAACACTATATGCATGCGTTTGGGTAAATATAAACGCTTTAGGGTCTGTTGATCATTGTCTGTTGATTGTGAGGTTTATTTCAGATTACATATCGGCAAACACTAGCCTAGCTGACACAGCTCAGGTACCTCTTGGATCTCTATGTGTACATTCCAAAGAGTGTTGCAGGTTAGAGAACTCTGATGTCTAGTCCAGACACTTGACATTTGTGATACTCGGAGGACAGATAGCACTGACTTCCCCAGTCTCACCTTTTCATCAATAACCAAGTGAACATCGGCGCCGGGATATTAGTGAGGTTAAATGAAAGTATTGAATGATAGGGACAAGTTGTGACGGTTGTAGCAATGTTTAATGAGAAGCAATAAGAAGCAACTCAGTGACATTTCTTAGTTTGGCGTTTAGTTTATGTCTGTGGCTCAGGACACCCATCTAAGTGTTAATAAAACAGGAGAGTTCTTGACTGTGCTTTATAAGCAGAGCACACACATGTGTACAAATCTATACACAGCCATCAAATGCTTCTGGACAGCTGGGGCAAAGTGAGCATGACAGGCACAACTGTAGACTTGCTGGAGTCATTTGTGCCCTGGAGACACAGGCCAAGAGCGACAAGCCCCGACAAGATCTCAGTTCTCTCAGAGGGGAGCAGCCACCTGAGCTCCTGCCCCAGCAGGAACGTTTCTGTTGCCTCCTTGTACAAAGGGGTCAGTTACTCAAATCACCCCGATATTCGCCACAGGTTTTTAATTAACTTTGCAACATGAGTGTTGTGGGTGTGGGGGGGGGAGTGGATATGGGGGATGGGAAAGGTAGGTCAGCCAATGCAACCACTCCCTTCCTTCATCCTTGAATCCAGGGAAACTGAAGAAAGAAATAAAAAAAAAAGATATCAGGAAGCATCCATAACAGATGCTTGCCTTTTCTAGGGCATGCTTCCCCATGCACAGAGGTGACAGTTTCAATATCATTAACTGGAGGAAGCAAATGAGTTAAACTTTCCATCATTGCTGAACATATCACATTTATGTACCTTCAGTTTCTAGCTTACAGAGTGGATCCCAAGGTCAGCAAGGGTGAGAGAAAAACAAGGAAAACAAGAGAAAAAGAATGCTTAATGTGGTATCAGAAGCATGTCCATGGCCAGGCAAGCTTGATGTCCTTGAAGATGACCTGAAAGGTCAGGAAGGCCCTGTGGCATAGATCAGGATACACCCCCCATTTGTTAAACATCCCCCAACACTTCACATTGTTACTGCAACATATCGTGACTTGTCCTGACTGATACAAGCAGGAAGGAATGGATTCATTTCTTAACACTCATGTTGTCACAAGGCGTGTTCTTACACAGGAAGAGAAAGGATGAAGAAGCAACCTATTTGGGGTAAGAAAAAAAAAACTGTAGAAACACAAGAAGACATCTCTTGTTTGCGTTAAGCTAGCAAACAAAGTCTCTTGGATTCTGAATTTCGTCCATGTTTGGAGATGAGCAGTTCTTGAGGACAGGGATATCAGTGGCTATTGTGTTGATCTGCTGGAGCCACTATAGCAGAGCACCAGAGTCTGTGGCTTAAACAGTAGAAACTCTATTAAAAAAAAAATAGAAATTTCCTCTTGAATTTGGAGGCTGCAAATCTAAGATACCAGTGTCAGCTGGATTGGTTTCCTCTGAGGCCCTTTGCCTTAGTATACAGTGTAAGACCCAAAGTTAACCCACTGAAGGACTGGGTAACTTCTAGAATACTGGGGTACTGGGGGTTGTAGTTTTTGGAAAATATCAAAGCCTCATTGGAAAATATGGTGGCCTATTGGTTTGCCTTTATAAGCCCCTGTAAAATGTGTCCCAAGGCTACTCAGCTAGGAGTTCCAGGGAGTAGTCTTGACCAAAACCCATCAATATTTAATTAAAATTTGTTTCAGATGGGTTCATATGGTGAAACTGGCTCTTCTCACAAGAATCTCAGGATGAACAATAGTTTTCTGTCTGTCTTCACTCTAAATAAGTGTTCTGGTCTCTTCGTATAAAGACTCTAGCGATGTTGAGTTAGGGCCCATCACAGTGACCTGGTTTAGCCTTCATTACCACTTTAAAGAGTTTTCAAATACAGTCATGATCTGAGGTACTAGAAAATGGGACTTCATACAGGACTTCTGAGAAGATTCTATTTGTCTGTAACAGCGACAGAGTCATGCCTACTATTCTGTATGTGCCAATACTGATTGTGTGTGTGTGTGTGTGTGTTTCCTCTCTGAGATGCTTCTTCTACATTTTTCTATGTCAGGAGTGAAATCTAAGACTTTGATCAAATAGCCTGAAGTTGTAGGTGTTTCCGTCTTTTGGCAGTGCAACATGATGACGTCATCTACAAAGTTCTTGCTTGAGAACTGTGTGATAAAGTTATAACCAAAAAACCTCCCAACATTTTGTATAAGAGTATAGTTTTGTCTCAGGCTGCATTCATAGCTGTCCTCTGACCTGTGTGGCCACATGAAGCCTGTGGGCTGCAGGTTGGCTACTCCTGAATCCAACGGATGCTGCCATGTTTCATTTCTCACAGGTCTCACTTTGTACCAAGAAGAACCTGGGTGGGAAGGGTCCCTGAAAATCTCATGATTGTGAAGACGGTATCCCAGCCCCATTTTAGTAGCTGAGGAAGGGAAGCTCAGAGCCGGTAACTGACACGGTGACAAATGCTAGATTATCTGGAGAATACATGTCAGAACTGAGAACCATGTCCACTCATTTAGAGCTCCCGCAATCTCTTTTCTACGAGGGCAGAGATACTGCAGTTTCATACTGCAGTTTCTAAGAGAAGTTTGGGTGAATACTAGTTCTTGGGGAAGATGTACAGAGTGGGAGATGAGAAACAAGATATTCCAGGTGAGAGAATTAACATAGAAGTCAGTAAAATGTTTAGCTGCTGTCCACTGCCCAGTCTGCACTGTGGCATTATGCTACTTTCCATGGTGAAGTCATGTTGATGGAGTGAATAATCTCTGAATAATCCAGGAAATAATGAGACAATCTTCACTGCATCCTCAACTTATTTACTAGTTTCTTGGGAATGATGTACTTATGGGCAGGCGGCTTTGTAGTTACAAAGTGATTTGCTGTTATTTTGATTTGAGTTCTCTCCAGCAACTCAGGGTGGTCACTGAAACTTGCTCAACTCACTCAGGAAATACTTAAAGGTTTAAAGACATCAAATTAGCCCAGAGATGCTCAAGGGCGAAATAGAGATGAAAAACTGGAAACTTCAGAAAGCGCTTCTGTTGTGCCTGTGGGCCTGCTTTCCTCCCCCCACCCCCACCCCGCGCCCAGGATTCTGGGAAGCAGAGTGATGAAGGGAATCCCATGATAAACATGACATTTTCTATAACCATTTACTGAAAACGCAAGTCATCGAAATTAGAAGAAAGGCATGGTGGGAAAGTGGGGAGGTCTATGCTCTGTGCCAGGGTTTTCAGGCAAAGGTCTTGGATCGGTTCTGTGTAACACATTTGTATTGACAGCCATGAAAGGATTCGGCGTGGTGAATGAGACAGCTGCTTGTACAGAGGCGGGTTTTTTCTTTTTTCTTTTTTTTTTTTCCTTATGCGCTGACAAGTTAGTCAGGAACAAAGCATGTTTGTAGGAAGTACGTGGCTGCCAGTTTTACTCTGAGCTTCTCATTCAGCTGTAGCCGGAGACAATTGAGATTTCAAATGTTCCTCATGAAGTTTGGTTTTTTGGGTTTTGGTTCGGCCTCAGCGCTTCATTTTCAAAATGTCACCCAAATGGATTAAAAACAAAAGCCGTACTGGTTGTTTTCGTTTCCAGCCCACAGAGTCTGGACAAACAAAGCTGCCTCTCGAAGGACATTTAGGTTTCTGACTCCAAGAATTTGAAGAGGAGTGGATAAACAGCTGGCATGTCGGGATTCAGAAGGGGTTGAAAGACTTACACTCAGATGTTGAAGTCAACGATGATCCCAGGACAGACTGGCTCTCTGGTATCTGGACAGAGTCGAGGGAATGGATTCCAGCAGATGAGCATGGAGAACTGTGTCTTGGATCTACTTGCTTTAAAGATGGAGATGTTTCTTTTAAGAACATTTTCTAGATAACAGAATAAAATTTTATTTTAGAGACACGTGAAGGAAAAAAATGATTCTGTTGAGAATCACTTTCCAATGGGTTCAGAGAGAACGGAGACCCTAGTGTGCACTACTTCTGATAACCCAGAGACGTTGCCTACTTCCTGGTTCTCATCCCTGGTCTCCATTGCCTGGGAACTCGCAGAGTGACGGGATGACAATTAGGTACCCGAAGGGATCTATGTTCTCTTTCTAGACAGTTAATGGAATTTTTTAGTCAGAATTTCATAAATAAGAAGTTGAACACAAGAAACCCAAATTCCACTATGAAAAAAATTGAGAGATGCACTATATTAACTCCACAAACATTTCAGGATGGCCAGCTACTTTGTGGGAGCAACATCTTCTCACAAGGAAGTTGCCATGGGAACATCATGGCACCCGCTGCCTGGTGTTCTTCCTTCTTTCTTTCTGTGCATGGGGCAGAGGCCTCAAGAGTGTCCGTTGCGTTTGCACAGTGTCTAGTTATTGTCATGCAGCTCAGCCCTGTACAGTGCAAACTTGGAAAACTAGAACTTACCTGTTCCTCAGACTGCTTTGGTGATATTTGTTTAAAAACTGTTCAGACTTAATGCTTTCTCCTTTACGGTTCCATGTTTAGGGCAAGCCTTCTACTGAATTCGAGAGTTTCCCAAACAGATTTCTAACCTCGCTGGCTATTGTGTTTTCTAGCTCTACACAGGTCCAGTAGACACAAAATAGTAGAGTTATCTGGCCTTAACTGTTTTACCACTTCCATAAAGGGATGGGTACTGTCTCTCCCTACAGTTTCAAGTAGAAATTTTGGTTTGTGGCTAGATCCGTTACAAAGACTTTTAGATAGGGGGAGAAAAATCAATGTGAATTTGTGGTCTTCCTAGAGCTCTGATTTTTTGAAAAATAATCTTTTAATCTTGTCAGGTCTACTTCCAAGCAGGAGTCAGGAAAGTGGGCATTCCTGTAGAGATAGGTGAGGAGAGGAGAAACAGGAGTCAAACAGTATGCATGGTAAGAACGGGAAGCATGATCTTGCCAGTGAAAAACATCAGGTGATGTTGTTGGCCCCGTCACTTAGTGTGGTGTCTGACTCATAAGATGTGCTTTAAATATTTGGCGGATAGCTGAATGGTACCCTTGTATTACTCTTTAAGAATAGCTGGCCTGTAGGAGCAAGGGACGTTATTGGGAATAATAGAGAATCACTATGTACATAAGAGAGTCCTTTTAGAGCGGAGGAGAGAAAGCTGGCATATTTAATGGTCACTGACATTACAGAAGAAATGTTTCCTAAAAAAGGTTTAGAAAGGCACTTAAGAAATGTGTTTTTCTTTCTTCCGTGGCATGAGAATAGAGACTGAAAAATGTTGTGTCAGGATGAATATAGAGAAGAAACTGGCTGACAGAAGGCTAAAAGCCCTTCTCCACCTGAGCTTCATGCAATAAACAGCATGCTCAGACCAGTTTTCAGAGAAAGACTAGAAGCCATTCCTCATCTGGCCTTCATCTGGGAGACAGAACATGTGTATGAAAAGCGCTCTGGGCATAAACCAGAGAGAGGCAGGGGCTACGTGAATGTCCTGTGAAGGTCATGTGTCTTGTGGATAGTGCCTTTTTTTTAGCTTTTCCCCTCGGCTCATTAGCTCATTCTTGGGACTGCTATTCCCTTCATCACAAACCATCTCTCTCTGTCTACTCTGTCATCTATAAAGCTGACTGTCTACATGTTTTTTTCTGAAGTTGAATCTTCCTTTTAACCATATAGCTTCATTGCTAAACATGCCCACCTTCTTGAACCTTAACTCCCTTGGAGATGAGGGCTTTCTCTTTTTCCCAGGAATCCTCCTGGAACTCATCCATCCATCCATCCATCCATCCATCCATCCATCCATCCATCATCCATCTATCCTTTCTTCCTCCTTTCTTCTCCCCCGCTCCCCCTCCCTGTTTCCCATTCTTCCTGTGACACAGAGTTGGAAAGTGGATAACAATGAATTTGGCAATCTATCTACCCATCCTGGATTTGCCTTGGTTTCATCTGGAGAGTGGACGACTCTTCAGGATTATCCTGAGACCCACATGGCTTGGCTTCTGAAGTCTAGCGACCATCTGCTTTTTCTTTTGCCTTTCCTCTCTTCTTCCAGCCAACTTGGATAACAAGAGCTGGCAGCTTTACTGGGAAAATTGGATAAATTCTGGCTCTCTTGTCAGTGTCACTGAAGACATTCACTATCATCCAAACGATGAGAAATTTAGAAAATTTGAATGTGAAGGTTGGGTTCCGTGGTTTGAAAGGATCACTGGCTGCTCAATGGTTTATCTTTTACCCACGCTGATAGTTGCCACGGGCATATTATTTTATGCCCGTGGTACTCTTATTTTAATACAGGTACTCTTATTTTAATAAGGAAACCATCTTGGCTAACAGTGGGATCTGCTTTACCTATAGGGTTGCCAATCTTCCATAGAAACTGCCTCTTCACAACAGAAGGCAACAGCAGCATGTCTAAAGCAATTTCACTTCTTGCTCATAAGTTAAACGCAGATTTTACCTAAGATTTTTCTCTCCTTGATTATAACTTATAAAAGTATACTAAATCACAACCAGTTACCTTTAATTCACTATTGTGTTTGCAGTGTGTGGTGTGTGAATGCCACAGTGCACATGTGGAGATCAGAAGACAACTTTTGGGGGATTATCTCCTTGTAGGGGTTCTCTCTCAAGTCATCAGGCTTGCTTGGCAAGTACTTATCCACGGAGCTATTTTGCCAGCTCCCTTACCCCTCATTGTTCTTTATGCCTTCTTTTGCAACCTTACACCTTTGCTTATTGATAAGTAGTCTCTTTATACTGGCTACGCACAGAATAAAAACAATGATAAAAGGGACTCTGTTCCTCATAACCAATCTTTGAACCAGCCCAAACCCTTCTCTCAGTTCTGCTTTCTGTCAAATTACTTTTCTACTCTTACTCTTTTACTGCAGATTTGATGAAGACATGTGGATTCTTAAGGTCACCGCCTGGCAGTATATAAGCCTGCCTGTTTCTGCAAACATAGTATGTTGGTTCGAAATAAAATGTTTTCTACTTCTAACATGTAAGATTAGGGCATTTGGGGGCTGAAGAGATGACTCGCTGGCCGTGAGCACTTACTTGTTCTTGCAGAAGACCTAGGTTTGATTCCCAGCAACCACATGGTGATTCAAACCATCCATAACTCCACTTCTAGGATGTTCAGTGCCTTCTTCTGACCTTCACAGGCGCCAAGCAGGCACATGGTACCAATACATTACAATCAGACAAAATACTCACACATAACATATGAGGAGTAAATCTAATGAATGTCTTTAATTAGAGGATTTGCATACATACCCCAAATTCTTCATTCTTTCATGCATTAGAAAACCAGTAACAGACAAGCCTGCATTCATTCCCATGCAACGGTGGTATGTGGGAACTGATCTTCTGCTCCTGTCTTGAAAGAGGTCATGATTTTTCCAGTTCACACTAGACCCCACCTTAACCTCCTGCCATCTCTGACTCTGGGACTAAGTGTCAGCTGTTGTTTATCATTGCTCTGAAAGGGTTTTTGTTTTGTTTTGTTTTGTTTTGTTTTTTAATGTAGCGATGCCTTTGTCAAAGGTAGGATGGGAAAGTGGATTCAGAGGACTAAATGTTCCTATACGAATGCCTGATTAAGTCCTGTGGGTTGCTTCTGTCCCCACTTCCCTTTGGGTTTGCAACTCCTGACCTGTGTCACACTTTCACTCTTTCACTCTGTCACTTTTGCTCCCTTTGTCATTTTCCATATGGTTGCTGGGAACCGAACCCAGCTAATCTGAAAGAGCCACCAGTGTTCTTAACCACTGAGCCATCTCTCCAGCTCCTCCCTCCTCCTATGCTTCTTTGTTACCCCATGCTCTGTTAGCTTATTTCCTTCAATGCATCTCTCTCCCAATCTATTTTATGTGCTCCTTGCTATTGTAAATATCCACTCATTCGTTCATTTACTTATTCATTTAGTACCCACTTAAGGACTATAAAAACCCATCATTTCCTTCAATTAAGAAGCCTTCTGCTGCTCTTTGTTGCTGGCAGGACCAAGGTCAGACTCTCTATCCTGGTTTGGGAGTCCTTGACAACCCAGCTCCAGCTAATCTTTCTGGTCTCTCTTCATTGTCTTTGTTCTTGAACGATATCATCCAGGTGTGATGGCGCATAGGTGTAAGCCAAGCATTTGGGAAGAGAAGGCAGGAAGATCCAGGTTGGAATCTATTCTTTTGAAGCACACAGTAAAACTGGGTCTCCAAAAAGCCCACATGACAGCTCAAATCTTAAGTACCAAGCCTGGGGAAACTTCAATTAATATCAGCGTTGCCATGGATGTTTGCTGTGTGACCTTGAGCAAGTCTTTCAGCTTCCGTGGCTTGACATCCTTCTCCGTGCATTCGATAGGACTGTTCAGAGAGAGTTATGAGATATAATAGTTGCAACATAGTGAGAGGTGGATAAAGGTTAGGATGAAGAATAACATTGTAAATCAAGCTATGGTTTACCCTCTATTCTTATTACCATTTAAAATTTGAATACACACACACATGTATACACACACACATGTACACACACACACACACATACACTGGGTGTGCATGTGTGACAGTGTACATATGGAGGTCACAGGACAGCCTTCAGGAGCTGGTTCTCTCCTTCTACCATGTAGTCCCAAGAGAATTCATGTTGCTGTATTCAGTGGCAGAGCCATCTCTTCAGCCATTATTATTATTATTATTATTATTATTGTTGTTGTTGTTGTTGTTGTTATTGTTATTATTTTGTCTTGACAAGACTGTCTGGCTACTTAACATTTCTAAATCTTTCTTGTTTAAGATATAGGTCAGTAGGGGCGTCTCCACCCACTCAGAGGAGAAGGGAAGGGAGGTATGAGGGAAAGGATTCTGGGAGGGGGTGACAGGGAGAAAGGCAGTGAATGAGATATAAAGTGAATAAGTAAAAAAAAAATTAAAAAGATATAGGTCAGATAGTTTAGCTTCCATAAAATTTTTGACTATAGCCCGTAGAAATCCCACAATGTTGCATTTTTAGTATATATTTGCAAGAGTGCATCAACGTACAATCTTCTTAACCTACAACCCAATAAGCCTGAGTCTTTTGATCCAAGCATATTTTCACCAATGTTACTCAAGGTATCTTGTATAAAGCTGATGCTTACTCTTTTTTTTTTTTTTTTTTGAAGTTGTCATTCTCTCATTTGATTATGGTGAAGAATTAATCACTAGGCTTGGGAAATTTTCTTTATTCTTACATGCTATCCTATCACAGGTAATTTTTTTAATAAATATTTTTGTTAACGACTAGATTAGCTTTATTGGAGTTATGTTTTTGTTTTGGTCAAGACATTACCTGTTCTGAATGAAACGTATTTAAAACCCTAATGACTAACACAAGCCTTTTGAGGAACTAAAATACCTATTGGCATATTTGGGATTCATACCTACCTTTCTTCCAAAGGATTTTAAAGAGCACGCAACATTAAACCTAATAGGAAATAGGTTGGTTATGGCTAAGAAGAGAACAGAGACCACGTCTAAGAAGGAGGGAGCAGATGCTCCTAGGCACCTGGGATGAGCTAATCACTCTACTTGGTGACTGAACTTGGCTCTGCATTTCCTGGCAACTAAAGCTGAAAGGAAACACATTGGGTTATTCATTCAGCACACATTTGTTGGCTCTCTTTTATAAATGGGGCACTGTGTTCGCACTGGGGATTCCGATGAGAATAAGTGGGTCCCTGCCTTTAGCACATCACTTGGTTCTGAGCTAGGAGACAGGTGGGAGGTAGTGGGAGGGGGGCAATTAGATCAGAGGAGTAAGGGTGGCAGGGGGCAATTAGAGTACAAGAAAAGGCCAGCAACCGTTTGTAAGAGGGAGCTGGGCAAGGGTTATAGAAAACAGTTACGCATTTACCAGACTGTTGAGTAGGGAAACAGTCTTCCTGGTAAAAGGAACAACATATATGGAGGCTAGGGTGTGTTTGTGTGTGTGTGTGTGTGTGTGTGTGTGTGTGTGTGTGTGTGTGTGTTGGGGTGTATTTTCTGAGGTTGGGAGGAGCCAGAATATATCTGTCACACATTTCCTTCGTTACCTACTTAAGGAGCCACCAGTAGCTTACTGAGTCAGAATTCCTGGAGGCAAGGCTGAAGAATCTGTATTTGTGTGTGTGTATCTACAAGCTAATGTATATTCGAGTGTGTGTTTGTAGGCCAGGGGTTAACCTTGGGTGTTCTTCTTCAGGAGCCATCTACTTTGTGTCCCTTACTGGGACCAGAGGCTCACAGATTATTTTAGGTTGGCAGGGTAGCAAGTCCCAGTAACTTGCCAGTCTCTACCTCCTGCATCTCCAGCTCCATCGTCCCCACCATACCTTTTTGCACGAGTGCTGGGAACCAAACACAGGTTTTTAAGTTTTTGTTTGTTTGTTTCTTGAGACAGGGTTTCTCTGTGTAGCCTTGGCTTGTCCCAGTCTGCTTGCCCTGAAAGCACTTCACTAACCAAGCCATTTTCCTAGCCCAGGCATCTGTATTTTAAAAGCTTATCTTGGTTAATTTTTCTATGGCATCAACACTTGAGCTGGCTTGGATTAACCTCCCTCCCCAACCCACCCCCCGCCACGTGGATTTAAAAACCCACCCGTGGTCTTGGAACAGGACCCTGAAGCAGGTTGGATATGAGATTGGAGACGGGGCCAGGAATCGATTTATTAAGTGCAGCGTTTGAAGACTGATCCGAGCACAGAGAGCTCTCAAACAGCAACACTATCCAGTGTAAAGGCTGATTCCATTTACAGAGGTTCTGTGATTTCTAGGGTCTGACATGTGACTGATTCTCAACATTCAGCAGGGGAAAAACACCTATGGAATCAAATTACCACTAACAAATGTTGGCTTTGTTCGTGGGAGCATCCTTAAACTTCACAGAGCCTCACTTTCCTCGGAGGCAGGAACAATCTCCAGAGGAATTTGGTGAGCTAAGAGGGCTCCTTCCTTTTTTTTCA
>JANHMN010000021.1:31799603-31828010 GCA_030674055.1 Rhabdomys pumilio
GTGTGAATGTATTTATGTACATGTATATGTATGCATGTGTGTTGGGAGGCTGAGGATCCTTTCAAATCGTCTCACTGATTTTCAGTAATATAAAACACTGTGATTAACTGGAGTCACCATGTTGAACATAAGTATCCTTGGATCTAGTCTTCCTAATCTTTTATTACTATTCTCCCAGATTCTCCCCTAATCCAATCCAGAATTTTACTCTCTACTTTGTAGCCCCTTTTATAGCGAGTCAGCCACACCTGGCTATTGCCAGGTAACTGTGCAGCAGAGCCTAGAGGAAATGCCAACAGCGAGTACAGTATTTTAGAATGTGTATACAAGGGAGACATGAAACAATGGCCTATTTATCTTTATGTGTCTGGTGTGTTTCAGTGTGACATTCTCGTCCAAATCCCTTCCTATTGTCTCAGATGATAAGATCTCCTTCTAATGGCTAAGTAGACTTTCAGAGTGTACACGTTGGCATATTGTATGGAATGAAACATAGTAAACCTATTTTCAAATATGCATGTAAGTTTTATTTTATTTTATTTTATTTTATTTTATTTTATTTTATTTTATTTTATTTTATTTTATTTTATTTTTAGTCAGGGTCTCTCTAGGTAGTTTGGCTGTCCTAGAACTCACTATGTAGACCAAACTGACCTTGACAGCTCACAGAAATCTGCCTGGCTCAGCCTCCTGAGAGGTCGTTTGCAAGAGCAATAAGTGCAGTTAATCACTGAGCCATCTTGCCAGCTTCCTTACACATATTTTTGTCTGGTGCACATGTATGCTTGTGTTTGTGCAATCAAACACAAGTGGAGGCCAGGGGTGAACATCAGGCATTTTTCTTATTTGCGTCTTTACCTTATCTTTTGAGACAGGGTCCCTCACCGATTTCACTGATTCTGCTAGACTGGCTGGCCAGCAAAGCCCAGGGATCCTCTTGTCTTCACCTCCCCAGTGCTGAGTTATGGGCCCAGGTTGCAGTGCCTGGCTTTCATATGTGTATTAGATCCCAAACTCTACTCTGTGTTACCAACTGAGCCATCTCCCCAGCCGCACGAGGTGCCGTTTATAAACCTTCACTCCTGGAATTTCTTATGAGAGAATGTATAACATATTTTTAAAAGAACTAAAAGTTTGTCCAAGGAAAAAGAGTTTGTTCCTTCTGGTATTCTTTAGCTGCTAAGACAGGAGGGCCCCTGCTTCCTTTGGGCTCAGTTTCTCTGAATGCTGGAGTGAGGATTGGAGATAAAAATGGCAGAATCATTGTTTCTGGCTGGAGCTTACCACAGAGAAGTGATGCATAGTTAATGACCTTTTGTGACAACCTTATTTTTACAATCTATTGGGGCCATATGTGGCCTGCAGTGACAGATGGTCCCAATCTGCTGCCGCCGGATAATGGCTTGTTTTAGAGGCTCAGGATGGCTGTGACAAGTCTCAGCTGGACCAGCTGTTGACCCTGTAACTCACGCCTGGTCTGTCATGAATGAATGCCCTCAACAGAATATAAAAGACATGCCTCAGTTCATGGAAGGATGCACATTTCTCTGTCAGGAGAATAAATATATTCATTTGAAAAATATCATTTCATCACCCCTTTGGTCCCACTAGGGACCAGAAAACCTGGAATTTAAGCGCATTCCATTGGTTACCGAGTGTGTAACTTCAGAGCCTTCACGTAAAACTGTCAAATGGATCCTGATTGAATCATTGAATCCGAACTGGGGATCCGAGTATTTGGTGTGGAAGTGATTTGTATTCATGAACATACCCAGTGTTGACTTCTATGCTAAGTTCACCTTCTCCTCTTTGAAGAACGGTGCTCCTAGGTGCTGTCATTATTTCCTACCCTTTCAAGCATCAGGGGCAGGGGTGAGGGTGAGGGGAAGTAACAGAATCCTGTCACTTTTAGAAAGTGAACAGCTGGAACAGGGCGAAGCTGCCCTTGGAACCTTCGCATCCACTAGCCTCACACTATACCGTCTCCCTACGTGAGCTGGAGATGCAGAGAGAAGTTCCAAAGTGTAGACAGATGGTCGATGTTAAGGAACTTCTGTTTCCTCTCCTGGCATGCTTTGTCAGTATGTCTGTATTTGCTGTACCTCTGGGCACCACCCTAATCTATGACAGTGTCTTCCCTGCTCTTACTGGATGGAGACTTGTCGCCTCTGAACCAGCCTCCTGGAGCTTCCATGATACTAGTTTCGAAAAGCTCCACTGATGTGGGGCAGTAGGGAAGGCGGGGGTGGGGGTGGGGGGGGAATGGGGGGTGGGGGGTGGGGGGTGGGAGGGTGCAGGGGGGGGTGCGGGGGTGGGGAGGTAAGGTGCTGGGTCGGAAGAGGCACGGTGTGTTGTGGGGGAGGCGCGGTGTGGAGGGAGGCACGGTATGTTGGGGGGCGGTGCAGTGTGGGGGTAGACATGGTGTGGGAGAACCACTGCGGACTGTTCACATCGTTGAGGCTTACACCACGCGGACAGATTTATCATCTTAAGGCCCTTTATTTAGTTCCCGTTTCTGAAACCTCTTATTATGTGGGCCTTGTGTTTCCTGGTCATATGAATTTTGAGACAGTGATCCCTTTCTGTGAAGAATGACCTCATTCTCCTCATGGAAAAATTACTTTGGCATTTGAGCAAATAGGAATTAAATTGAAACCCAAGACATTTCTCTGATTGTGGTAACTAACCTTCTCCACCCTTTGGCTCTCCAGGGTTTTCCTGCGGACATTGAGTTACATGTTTCCCCCTCTGGGCTCAGATTCAGTTTAAGAATATAATATAAATATTGTTTAAATGGACCCCTCTTTGCCAAGCAGAGGATGAAAAATTTGGTCGTTGAGTTTAAAAAAAAAAAAAAGACTAGGTATTTAGTTGACCTTGACGTTTCTGTAGAGTCTCTTTACTGCTAAATTTTCAACTGGGATTTTTAAATCTCAAGAGAATTTTTTTTTTTTTTAATAAAAAGAAAGCTTGTGAGGATATTCAAATGGTGCCGTTATCGAGTCCAGGAAAGAAAGGGTTTCATGGTTTTATGGTGCCAGCTTCTCTGTACACGTGTTCATCATTTCACTACCTTGATCTCCTTTCTCCCATCTGGCTTTGCTGGGTCACACCTCCTGTGCCTGGCATGGCAACAACAGAAGACTCCTTAGGGGCCCATAGGGAGGACCAATTGTATTCAATTATTTTGAGGTCTTTAGCCTGGTACTCAGTGTTCCTAAAGCCTGCTCTCAGTCTAGAGGAAGGTAGGGGATCATGTGAATTTGAGAAGAGAAAATTGAGTCCACAGGGTGAGGCAGATGTCTCCATTTAATGAGATCGAAGCAAAGTGTGACAAGGACTGGTATATATTAGGTTGACATTGTACATTTAGAAAATGATTTTCTGTGGCCTCGGTGAGGGCAGATGCGTATATTAGTGACATACATCACCACCTGTGATTCCTAGTCACAGTTCACAGCGTTCAGAGGTTATGGTATAGATTCATTAGATCGTATATTAGATTATTGTATACATTCGTTAGAGCACACCGATCCAATGACGTTTCCACTCTATTGAAGAATAAGCAGGTTCTGTTCTGTTGGTGTCCCCATCCTTTCATCATGACTTCAGGGTTTCTCTACTTGAACTTCTTGACATTTTGGGTCAGATTTTTCTGTGGGGAGATGTTCTGTCCACTGTGTGGGCTTGTTTGGCGGCATCCTGTCCTTCACACCCACCCGAGATGCCTGTAGCATCTCTGTCATGCCAGCTGTTGTCTGGGGAATCTAAGTTGCTCTCTTGATCACACAAGAGTTACTGCCTCAGATTATCACAGAATCAGAAGATTAAAGATGAAATGAGCTTATATATGGTTATATGCGTGCCTGTGTGTGTAAACGTGCCACCGCGGTCTGAATGTTGGGGTTCTCCCAAATTCTATGTTGAAGCAAAAATCACCAATGCCATGGCTTTGCATAGTGGGGCTTTGGGAGGGGTGATTTTCTACTTTCATGTGTGGGGGCACAGCCCTTCCTAATGATACCCAAAGGTGTGCATTTGCAGGCATGTTGTATGAAGGCCCAGTGAGAAAGTGCCGTCTACGAATTAGGAAATATTCCTTCAAGCGGCAGTGACTCTCTTGGCCTTTAAGAATGGAACTTTAACTGCTTTTACTGCTGGGACTTTAAGAAAAAAAAAAATGCTGCCACTTATAAAATGCCCAGTTCATGGGTTCTGTTATCCCAGGCTCAGCGGACGAAGACTAATTTTCTTCTTTCTCCGAGATGTGAAACTAACAGCGGTCTTCGACATCTCACGAGCTTCTTGTGAATAGATGGGCAGCTCGGTAACTTTTACTTAACATACTGATTCTCCTTTCTTTCCACTCCGAAGAGCTGATTCATCCTGAAGAATGGTGACGGCAGATCTGATCCTTGGCAGATTAGAGCTGAGTTGGAGAGAGGCTGTCAAACCGGATCTGCCCCGCTTTGCTCTATTGAGTGAGGTCATTCACAGTGAAACTAGAGACTACTGTAAACACTTGACTCCAGCAAGGCATCCCAAGGGCACTTAGCAAAGTTGTCCCTGTGTCTTCAGGGCCTGGGGAGAGATTCGGTGGATCGACTCATTTCATCTTATTTATGTTATCTTCCAGTAAAAAATCTGTATTTGTTTTTGAAATAGTGGTGGAGGAATTGAGGGAGTCAGAATGGCGTCCTCCGGGATGTATAAGGGACAATGTAGAAAGGGTTTTATAGCTGAGTCATCAAGTCATAAAAGCATAAGACGGAGAACAACTTTAGAGTCTGGTTATCTGCATCTCCAACCCACCGCCCGCAATGGGTCGTATAGGAGGAACTGAGAGTATGTGCTGACCAACCGGTGTCTGGTTACTCTCTCCTTTAGCAGAGTTTGGCAGACTTGGTCAGTTTCCTCTTGGCACAGTCTTGTCTGGGCTTCCTTTATATCGACCACAGGGGCCCCATACCCCCACCCCCACCCCCACCCTCACCCCCACTCCCACCCCGTTTGTCTTTTTTACAGGCTTCCCTCTATGAGGCTATGAATGGTGAATTTTCTACAGAGTTCTCTCTCTTTCCTTTGAATGCTCCTTCCCTGAGTTTGCCAGGTCCCTGAATGCTAAAATCAGTACTTCTGGTCCAGCATTCCTTGTTTTAAAATTCAAACCAGACTCACGATTTCAATTGTGTCATTAACATTTCCTCCTTGATGTCTAACAGATATCTCAAACCGAATATAGCCCCACATGGGGCAGTTGTGTCTCTCTCACCTAGTGGTGGTGCCCAATGGCCTCACTTGGTGCCCTCTTTTGTTCACGGTGGTCTTTTCATAGTCTCAGGAGTGACACCCATGAACATTGTCGCTAGCCGTTTTCGAGTCCTGTCCTTGAATGGCATCCCACTAGACCAAGAATAAAACCCCAGCGCCATTACAATGCTCACGTGACTTCAAATACCCAGTGTTGGCGTTTAGTCTAGGCTCCGCCCCACAGTTACCTGGCAACAGTCAGGTGTGCCTGACTCACTATAAAAGGGGCTGCTTGTCCCCCCCCCCCATCCTTTTGCTCTTGCTCTCCTGCATCTTGCTCCCTTTTCTTCTCCTCTTGCTTTGCTTCCTGTTTCCATTGCCCTCCCCCTCTCTCCAGGTGCTTATGGTTGGCCTCTACACCTCTACTCCTCCCACACTCTCTCAACTCCCTTCCTCATGCCCTGAATAAACTCTATTCTATACTATACCATCCTGTGGCTGGTCCTCAGGGGGAAGGAATGCCTCAGTATGGGACCGCAGAGGTACCCCTCTTCCAGCACACCATACAAACATATCCCTTCATTCTCTTTCTTTTTCTAAAACACAACACCAGTTCCTGGCTCCTTTGGCTTTGCCTCTGGGATTCCCACCTCATATCTATCTCTTCCTTCCTTCCACTTCTATGTGCCTCCATCAGGACTGACCTCTCTGGAGCTTCCGTTGCTGCTCCCTCTCAACCCTCAGCCTTAATTATAGGCCTTTGCCATCATCCACTCCCATTTCTTCTTCTCACACCTCTCTTGGGCCTTGTAAGACTAGGTCACACACTCTTCGACATTACTTCATGAAATGAAGGGAAGCTCACGGAGAGGCTCTGTATCCTAGGTGCCTGGCAAACAGTAGGCGTGTAATGAACACACATATATCACCCAGCGGGTATTTCTACAACAGGAGACTCGGCCACCTCCTGACCTCCAGCCCTCAAGCTCAGCCTGCTGAAGAGAGGTAGCTAGAAGGAAGCAGGCTAGTTCAGAGAAGATTCATTCACATAGCTTGCAGGTGTAGTCAAGGAAACGGCTGGGGCTGAATGCCTAGGTGACCCTTAAGCAATTTGGCTTTGACCTCTGAGGGAAGAAGCCATGCTGGAGCTGGGCAGGTGCAGTAAATGATTTGTAGGCGTTTGTGTTCTGTTCTGAGATTTCAACGTTCGTTCTTTCTTTTTATCCCATCAGTGTAAATAAAAATCAACTCTCATTGTCTAGATTTTCAGACCAGATCTTTTCCTCCCCTATTTTAAAATTAGAAAAACCAAGGGAGCCAACATGAATCTGTTCTTTATTTGTTGTTGTTGTTGTTGTTGTTATTATTAATTATTGTTATTTACAGAGGGACAGGAGATTCACTCCGTTCCCTGGGGAATGCATGTTTGGGAACACCTCCAGGTCCTCTGAATCGCCTCATTCCTGGTCACTGGAGCGGGAACTCACTGATGAATGAACCTCCCAGTTTGACCTGTATAGCTCCTTCTTTGAGCTTTTTTCTCTTCCTTTCTTTCCTTCTTTCTTTCCTTCTTTCTTTCCTCTCTTTCTCTTTCTCTCTCTCTCTCTCTCTCTCTCTTTCTTTTTTTTTTTTTCCTTGAGACAGGGTCTCATTATGTACTTCTGACTGGCCTGGAGCTTGCTTGCTATGTAAATCAGGCTGACCTTAAATTCACAGAAATCCACCTGTCTCTGCCTCCTGAGTGCTGCGATTAAAGGCATATGCCACCATGCCTGGCCTGTGTTTCTCTCTCTCTCTCTCTCTCTCACACACACACACACATTCTTTTTTTTTTTTTTTTTTTTTTTTGGTTTTTCAAGACAGGGCTTCTCTCTGTAGTCCTGGCTGTTCTGGAATTCACTCTGTAGTTCAGGCTGGCCTTGAACTCAGAAATCCGCCTGCCTCTTCCTCCCAAGTGCTGGGATTAAAGGTGTGCGTCACCACTGCCCGGCCTCTGCCTCATTCTTGTTCCAAGAGTTTGGAATAAAAGCCTACACACTGGCGGCTCCCCACAGCTAGGCTCTGTGGAAGGAGATTTATTCAATGTGGTCACACAGGGAAGTGGTAAAAACAATGGTGTCCACCGATCCCCAAGTTTATCTTCAGTATACTGACATGGGGTTTAGGTTTAAATAGAGGGCGAGCTGTATGTATCAGTAATCAATCCTCTCAAGAACTGGTGCCTCCCACCATTGCTTCAGCTCTGATCTGTCCTCATTCCTGGGGAAATGGGGGTCTGCTGTTTCAATAGTTTGATAGCTTGATAGCAAAGGGAAGCGTCTGTCTGTCTGTCTGTCTGTCTGTCTGTCTGTCTGTCTCTGTCCTGCCTGTGGCCCCAGGCTTGTTAAACTCCTGCAGGTTTTCTAAACGCATGCATTCTCTGCTGTCTGCCCCAAGGTAAGCTGTCTGCTTTGGGCAAAGCCTGCAGCCATCCAAAATTGCTAGTAAGGTTTACTATAAGACAGAGCAGCACCTACGGATGCTCACCACAGCTGGAGAGTCCGGGGCTCAGGCTCTGACTCCCATCTGTCACTTATAGATGTGTCACAGTCTGCATCAGACTCTGGTCTGTGTGTCTCTGTTGGTTCAGAGCTTGGGCAGAGAAGAGTGATGCTGTTTGTGGTCTCCCTCAAAGGTCTGGTGAAGTGACTGACTTAGCCTTCTTTTCTCCCGGGCTAAAATACACAATACTAATTAATACATTTGAAGTCCCTCTGCACTGCAAAACTTTTAGCCATGAGTTCAAACTACCAGGTTAGTTTGTAGACGGATAGTGGATATCTGAGGAAATCCACAAAGAGTTGGGGAAAATGTTCATGTGTTTTGAAATCAGTAAGATATGGCACAGTGTCCAGCTTGACCCCTGACCAATAGCTCTGTGCAACTGAGATCACCACAGGAGGATACCCCATTTGCTGGCATTTGCACAGTGTGTGACACACACTGGACACTCAGATAAGGGCAGTTTTTTTCTATCTGCTCCATGCTTCATGTCTCATAACCAAAGAGCCAAATCTCTCATGAGGCCCAAGTATTAAAATAACGAACATTGAATTACTCTTTATACATAAAGACATTCACATTTACAATTTGGTCTCTCTTAAGCCTCAGCTTGTGTGAGATGTAGCTCAGTTGGTGGAGTGCTTTTCTACCCACCGTATATAAGGCCCTGAACCACATAAATGGGGTGTGGAAGTGTATACCCATAATCCTAGCATGCAGAGGTAGAAACAAGAGGATGTGAGATTCAAGGCTGTCTTCTGCTACATGGTGAACTGAGAAAGAAAAAAAAAGGAGAAGAAGGAAAGTGAGCATTTGAGGAGGAAGAAGATAGGACTGAGAACAGAGGAAATCCTATATCCCAGAAAAGCAGATAGTTGGCTGAGCAACCTAAGGTCAGGTCCCAACTGAAGATAGAATTCAAGCCCTGCTCTCTAACCACCAAATCTTTAGCCCTGTGCTATTCTTCATAAGAAATATGCTGGTATTTACTATCTGCTAGGAGGAAAGAGCTTCCATTGAGAAAGTGCCTCCATCAGATTGCACTGTAGGCAAGTCTGTAAGAGCTTCCATTGAGAAAGTGCCTCCATCAGATTGCACTGTAGGCAAGTCTGTGGGACAGTTTCTTGGTGAATGGTTGGCATGGAGGGTTTGACACACTATAGGCAATGCCAGCCCTGGGCAGGTAGCCCTTGGTTGAGTAAGAAAGCAATCTAGGCGAATCACAAAGAGGGAGCCTCTAAGCAATGCTCCTCCATGGTGTCTGCTTCAGTTCCTGCCTCCATGTTCCTGCCCTGCTAGAGTTCTTGCCTTGGCTTTGAGAGTCAATGATGGATCTTGACTGGGATGTACAAGCCTAACAAACTCTGCCCTCCTTAAGCTGGTTTTGGTTAGAGTGTTTTATCACAGAAATAGGAAACCAAACAGAAATGATATATAGGAGACCTGGGATACGGCAGTGTATACAAACAAAATCCAAGGAAATTGGATTATTAGAATCCTGTTGGGTAGACTTCCTCACATTATTATTTCAATATTTGTTCCCAAGTCAGGCATAAACCTATAATCTGAATGCTCTTAGAGGCCGAGCTAGGAGGACCACAAGTTGGAGTCCAGTCTTGGGTATATATTCATACTGTATCATAAAAGGAAAAAAAATATTTCCCTTTACTAAATGGCTTTCTCTTTATTTAATAATCTGTGTATTTGCCCATTCACAGACGTTTCTTGGGTTCTTCCTGTCTATATCATGCAGCATGGCAGGAGTTGAGAAAGCCAAGATCCAAGATAGATGTATGTGTGTGTGTGCCTGTGTTTTATATGTTATCTATATTTATATGATCCAAGATGGATGAACATATATATAAATAATATATATGACAGAGATATGATATATGTCCATCCATCTTGGATTATATATATATATATATATCATATATATATATATATATCTCATACACACATGCACACACACACACACACACACACACACACACACACACACACTCTGCCTTTTCTGTGCTAATGTGAAGACAGATGTGGAGATAAATAATCATAATGTAATATGTTGGTGTCCAGAGGGAGAAAGGGTAGATGGAATAGAGGAAGCTCACAGGGCATAAGGTCAGACAGCAGACAGACGGCTTCTTAGAGGAGACATTGTTTCAGAGACTGCAGGAGAAGGGTGGTTGGCTATACTCTCCGAGCCCCAGCCTCTCATCTGTAAATGGTGCAGATGGCAATATGTACCTGGCCAACCCTCAAGGAATGGGTGGCTCCTATTTCTGTCACCATCCCACTCAGGACAAAATGTTACTTCATTTTATAAATCAGAGTTTATATAGGACAATACGGTGAAAAAAAAAATACCTTCAAATCTTTTGCATGTTGTTTTCCGACATGAATTTAAAGGGCACACATGCTGGATCCCAAGTTCTGCTTAACACCCGGAGCAATCATTTTCAGAATTTGCTTCTACAAACCAGAAATAAACATGTTCCCGCTGCTCTTCTTCCTTTACTGTTTCTAGCTGGTGACACTGGGGGATTCCCTAGAGACCCTGCTGTAGTTCTCAGAGTGTTTCTGTTATGTTGAAGGCCATTCATCTCAATGTAGTGATTTTTCCTCACCTTTGGGATCTGGTTGGTTTTACTCAGTTCTCCTTTACATGTATGTATGCTTGCATATTTGGTCTCAATGTAAAAAGACTTGGAAGTCATTGGGAATGCCAACTCAATAAAGCCTTTCTGTAAAGACCGAAGAATCTTTAAAAACAAGTTCGCTCCACAGTAGACGTGTCTTTTGGAGATCCGCTTCTAACAGTTTGGAAGCCACTTCAGGCTTCTGAGAGGATGCTTCCTGTCAGTCATGCTTATATACTGGCCGTGCCATTGCTAGACATTCTCATACGTCCTCTGCAAATGAGAAGCTCAGCAGGCGCTGCAAAGGCCATAGAAGACAGTGCAGGGACTTGGACTGATTTTGTGTGGCTTGGCCGCCAAGGAAGGTTGAAATGACAATGGTAAGTAAGATTCCTGAGAAAAGGCAGGGGTTGTTTAGTTATGCCTTTTCTGGGGACGGGGATTCAGATAACTCTGGCCTAGAATGAACCCAGCCCAGTGTTTATCTTACTTCCTCTCTGATAACAGCTCACCCCTCCCAGCGCTAGTGTGGAGAGCCTGGATCAACAGGAATTTATGAACTCCACACAGCACTGGAGTGCCAACTGTGGCATGTTTCACCTTTGGAGAGAGAAAAGTCGGGGCTTGTCAGTAGGCACGGTGTGGAGCATGAGCCATGTCAATCAACATAGTCCAGGGCCTTTGGCTTCAACTTCGCTCAGGTTTTTAGATTGAAGGCAGCAAGGTTTTTTTTTTTTTTTTTTACTTTTTTTAATTTTATAGATATATATTTTATTTTTTATTTCTGACAGACTGTAACATGAATGACCTCTAGCCCAGGACCTAGTAGGCTCTATTTCCTTCTGAAATCTAGTGAGCAATCTTTATTGTCTACCTTCATATCAGAATTCTGGTCTTCCAGACTCCCACCAAAATGACCCACTAACCTCTGTGTTCTGGGGCTTCTCTATCCCAAAGAATATGAGTCACATTCTTTTCCACAAACTAATCACAGAGGTCTAAGAACCACACGGCCAGGTTTATCACAGCAACAACTCACTTCTTAGGACTAGCTTTCTATTTTCTTATTTTAGTTATACACACACACACACACACACACACACACACACACACACACACACACAGACTCAACAGCTTGTGGGAGTCATTTCTCTCCTTACCTCTCCTTACCATGCTGGTTCTGGGGATCAAATTCAGGTTGACAGGTTTGGCAGCAAGCACCTTTATCTTCCGCAGTCATCTCCTTGGTCCTTAGTTACTTCTCTTGCTACTGTAACAAAATACTCGAAGCAAACAATGTAAGGACTTCTTTAGGCTCAGGATTTGAAGGTTCACGGTCAGGGAAGCATGGCGATAGTAGCATAGACCAGAAATCAGAGAGCAAAGAGTGGTGAATCCTGGGTTCCATTGCCTCCCCCACTCTTTTTTTTTTTTCTCCATGACAGGGTTTCTCTGTGTAGCCCTGGCTGTCCTGGAACTCACTCTGCAGACCAGGTTGGCCTTGAACTCAGAAATCTGAAGCCTCTGCCTCCTGAATGCTGGGACTAATAGTATGCTCCATCACTACCTAACTCCCCCTTTGTATTCAGCCTAGGAATCCAGCCCGTGGCATGGTTATCCACATTCAGGGTACATCATCCCCGCCTTAGTTAAACGTGTCTAAAAGTCCTGCTGATACATCCAGATGTGTGTCTCCTAGGAGATTCCCAATCGGTCAGGTTGACATTGAAGATAACCAGGCAGACAGACAGAGCTTACTGATCTGCACTCATGACGTGTTTAGTGCCATCAAGTGTAAATTTTAATGATGTTTTTTGTAACTACTACCATTAACGTCAATTAAGAAGACCTTTATCTTTGTTTATTTGTGATACAGTGTACCCCAAAGATGCCAAAGCTAAATTAAATAAATGCATGTAGATAATAGAAGTAGGGGTTAGCACAGTTACAATCTGGGAAAGAGATATAATCTTTTTTTATTACTAAAATTCTTAGAGCTCAAATTAGATTTTTTTTCCCCTCAAGACTTACATAGGTTTTTTGTTTTGTTTTGTTTTCATCAAAAACTTAGTTTATAAGCCCATTGCCTGGTCACAGTAGAAACTGTTTCCTTTTTAACTAGTTCGGTACAGAAGGAGTAAGAAAGTACTGCCAGGAAGACTTGATGATATATCAGGTATATTCAGTGAGGCACACTATACATTGCTATTAGCTGGAATTTAGCAGGCGATGGTTCAAGTTCATCACCACGACTTACTAAGAGATAAAACTTAGTCATTTCACCTCTGTATACCTCAGTTCCTTCTGTTAAGGAATGGAAATGGTGAAAGCATCCTTACATAGTTGTTAGAAGAATGAGATGTGTGTCAGGATGCTTGGTGGAGCAAACTCAGGAGTCTTACTGGTATCATTTGATGGGAGGTTGAAGGGTATCAAGCCATGCGGGGGTCATTTCTTTCCTTCCACGCTTGGATACACACTTGACAGATAATGCGATGAATAAGGAATGGTAGGGGTCTCATGAATAAATTCAAAGTTTGCTAAGTGTTCGGAGGAAAAACCTTATTACCTAGAAACACGCTGTTCTATTTATAATGTCTGTGGAAGTTGCTGCAGCAGAAGAATCAACATGAGGACCTGCTCACAGCTCATATTCATCATGCTCTGTCGTGAGATAAGTTGTCTGGTTTTTCCCTGGAAATAGCTGAAATTAAGGGTTAAGGGTTTGGGGAACTTAACTTGAGTCTTGCGTTTCTCTGTCCCTAAAGTGCTTGTGCTGTTTAAAGCAAAGACTGCCAAAGGATGAGGAGTTGAACAATTGTGAAATATGAAAAAAACTGTGATGCAGCTGGGTATTTAAAGCCATCGGCTTGACATCTGTCCATCCATCCAGCCCTGGCTTAAAGAGCAATTGCTCTGTACAGAACATATGTAGTAGACCTTTGTTCTCATCTTTCTTCTATGAGCCATACAAGACAGCAGTGATTTGCATAACACATATATCACATTAGCTGTTATAAGTAATCTGGATGATTTAGTAAAGCATCTATAGCTTGTATTCTATATTATGTTATAATACGATGGCACGAATTCTGTGCTATTTTAAATGATAGACTTGAGCATTTGTGGATGTTGGCATGCTAGGGAGGCCATTCTGGAAGAATCCTTTGCCGATATCGAGTGATGAACTGTTTATTGGTTGTTGGAAATGTGTGTTATTGATCTAATTGGTAGAAGAGAGCCAAGTGCCAGTCACAGTAAATAAAGCATATGACAGATGAAAATAAATATGACAGCTGTAATCCCAGCATTCAGGAGGCTGAGGCAGCAATACTGTGAGTTCAAGGCCAGCCTGGGGCACATAGCAAAGCCCATTTTCAATAATCATCACAGAAAACAAATGAATACTAATGAATTTATGTCTGGCATAAGTTAGGAACTCAGTAAAAAACAACAAAAAACCCCCTAAATTAGAAACTTAGAATTTAAGTTAAAAACAAACAAACTGTACCACCCAAAAGCAAAAGGTGTAATTTTTAAATATTCAGATACAGTTCTCCATTGAATAGTTTTTATAGGGATGACATGTTTGTCATCACTGTCTTATCATTCCTTGAATGCCTTCCAAGGAAAGAGTTGCTGAGTAACTCAGCTGCTGAAAGTTTCTTTGGCTTCTACTTTGCTCAACCACAGATCTAACTCTTGGATGCCTTGGTTCTGACTGTGGAGGAATGACTGCAGCAATGACCACCCCCCCACCAGAGGGCGTGGCATGCTGTCAACAGCCAATGGAGTTGATTCGAAATCTATGGGCTCACCCTTGCTGGATAATGAGATGGAAAAATGGCAGATGTGCCCCAGGCAGTGCGATCCTTTGTTCATATAATATCAGAAGGGACCTTTTCTATTATGCCTCTTCTGCATGAGGCCAGTCAGCACTTCCATCTCAGAGGGAACTGGAGTGGAAGAGATCACATCTGTGATTACATCCTGTACCAAAGACCACATCTTTATGCTGGAACAGCAAGCACCGCTGGAGCTGGACTCATTCTGCAGCTCTATGCACTAATGCCCAGAGCTGTTTGTGCTGCTTCACCCACGTGTGGGTTCCTATGAAATACTAGCCCTGATGAAAGCCACCTTTCAGTTGGTGCAAAAACTGAAGCCAGGGTAGTCAGTTCCCATGCCCAGATGTTCTGCTATCTATTACGGTAGCCAATAGTTAGGTGTTTCTTTTGTTGATACCAGTTCAGTACACTTCGGGAGGAACCATTGTCAACCATGGTGTTCATAGATAATAGTTTGCCATGATCAACTATGAGCTATAGCACAAGAAACTGATTTGTAGTGGAATCTAAATAATGAAGTTTACACATACTTACTGAAAACATAATTAAAGCATTTTTAAATACTTCTTTCTGGTGTTCTTTTTTAAAAATATAACTGATAAAATGTGAAATCATTACCACAACTGTAGAGGAATTTTAATCCAGCAACTTGGTTGCACTGGCAAGGGATCACATCCAAAGACCTTTTAGGTTTGTGTGATCCATCTGGGATATAGACCTGCCTTTAATCCCAGGAAACAGAGGCAAGGAGATCTCTGAGTTCAAGGTCAGTCTGGTATAGAGAAAATTTCAGGTAGAGAAAAGCTTAGGTCCAGGAATGGTGGTACATGCCTTTAATTCCAGCACTCACGAGAGAAAGAGGTATGCAGATCTCTGGGTTCTAGTCAATTCAGTTGAGTCAGTGAGTTCAGAGGAAGTGGAGTGGAGTTTGTGGCAGTTCAGTTTCTGAAGTTCACAAGTTTTTCTTGTTTTGTTTTGTTTTTTAAACCAGGACAGTTTTACAGAGACAAGTTACAGTCAGAACAAGCTGGACACGGGTGAGAACAGACTGAGCCAAGGAATGGGAAGTAGACAGAAGATTAGAACATATTGCCAGAATTAGTTTGAGGACAAGCAGAACAATTCATTGAGGAGCTGAGAGAGGCCAGGTTGAATCAATCAGCTTGGAGAGGAGTTTGACCCAGAACAACTGAATTGAACCAGCCAGCCAGAGTTCAAAAAGAACTAGAAAGATTGAGTTCATTCAGCAGTAAGCCTATGAGAGGACAATTACATCAGGTGAGTATAGTTACTTTTTACACAACCAAGAAAAGAAATGTACTCACTATTACAGTCTTTCTGTGTTCCATTCATAATCACTCCTCCTCATCCTCCATCCCCTCTGTTTTCTAGACATCTATGAGCTGCTGTTGTGTATATTAGGAATTCTTTTCCACTGCAACCTCCTTTTCCTCTGAGAAATATTTATATGACCCTGGTCATATATGTATATATAATAGGCATACAAATCAAACATATACTAATAATAAGGTATTTTAACTTAAAGCAATTTCTTGACATATGTATAAATTTTGCCACTTACTGAGTACAAAGAGAAAATTTACATACTAATGAGGTAGCTGTGCTTATTTCTCACACAGAGATCTTGGCTAATTATGTAACACTGCAGGGCATTGTAGAATGTCTTCAGGGCTTTGCAGAGTTGATGGATGGTTTGACTTCATAACTATGAATGTTAAAACTACCACATCAAACATGTAGTACAAAATTTCAGAGGAATGTTTAGGGCCATTTCAAAAATCCCAAGTCCAAACTTATTGACTTTTTTTTTAAAAATGAAACTCAAGGCAGAAACCCAAAATACTAAGTTTTGCACCCAAACATTCTTACATGATAGATACAATCCCAAAATATAGTAACTGGATACTTAGCAAGGATGGTAGGAGAATATGTAAAGTCTGTTTTCCATAATCAAGCCATTATGTTTCTATAAGAGCAGACACCAACAACACTGTAGTTTCTAACATGCAGCCATCTTTTATCTGAGAAAGTTGTTGCTGGAAGAGTTTGTTGGGACTGCATGGTGAGATGCATGCACAGTACAAAGAATGCTTGTTGTGTGTTCACACCAAGGCTGCAGTGAGTCCCATGGTTCGGAGAGTTTCCAGAAACACTTCAGATTCATTATGCATTTGATTTTCAATTGTTGATCATTATGGGCATCTAAATCTTTTATTCTTGCCAAATTTCAGAATAAGATGCTATTACATTTTGGCTATGTGACTCCACATGGGTTATGATACACTGATTTCGAAACTGTGATATAGGTTTCTTACTAGAAATTTCTAGAACATCATAAAAATAGTCACATGGAACTGGACATCAATGGCATCATACAATACGCATCCTTTGCCATCTTTCACTGTGCGTATTCTGAGATTCATTTTTTCATTGAATTGTTTTTTGCTGAGGAGTTCCTAAGCATGCTTGTGTTATTATTTACGTATCTATTAAGATTTAGTTTCATTTTAAGACAAGGTCTCACTCTGTAGCCCCGACTTGCCTCAAACTCAGACTCACAGTCCCTCCCCCTTACTCTCCTGAGCTCTGGGATAATAGATTTAGGTCTCTGTATAAGGCTTCTATTAACTGTTTGATAAACATTTATGGAATACAACTAGTGTGAATACAACTAGTGTAAAGTTCTTTGGATAGATGCATACTTTCATTTGTTCCCAATTAATACCTAAGTACAATAACTGGATTGTGTATTAGATAAATACATATTAAGCTTATAAAGCTGTCAAAATATTTCTAGGTTGGTTGTACTAGTTTATATTTCCATCAGTAGCATATAAAAATTCTCACCCATGTGTGCTTTTTAATAGTCATTTTGTTACCGTGTAGAGTACTATTTCATGTAGTTTTGCTTAATTAAATTATTTTGAGTATCTTTTCACAGCTTATTGGCTATCTAGTTTGTTGTTATTTTGTGATAAGGTCTCACTGTGCAATCCTGGCTGTCCTGCAACTCACGATTATAGACCAGGCTGCCATCAAACTCATACAGATCCACTTGCCTTTGACTCCTGAGTGCTAGGATTAGAGGTGTGAGCCACCACACCTGTCTTGCTGTCTTTTATGGAGAAATTCCTCTTAAAAATATTTTACACACTTTTGATCAGGTTATTCCCACTGAGTACTGAGAATTATCAGATATTCTAGTCACAAGTCTTTTGTCAGGTGATTTGCAAGCATTTTTTTTTTCAGTCTGCGACTTAGCTTTTCATTTTCCGAATGCTATCTTTAGAAAAGGCATTTTATATTTTGATGATACCCATTTAATCAGTCTGTTCTTTGAGGACCATGAATTCATCCTGATGTCTAAAAGTGTCCCAATACCAAGGTCACCAGGGGTTTCTCTGAGATTTCTATTTTGATTCACGATCCATTTTGAATGAAGTGATAGGAGATGTGAATCACTGTTCATCTGTGACTTGTGGAGGTCAAAGTTCATTTATGACCTGTGATACCCAGCAGTCACAGCATCACTTGCTATGTAGTTCTCTACGCTGTATCTTTGTTGAAAATTGGGTTTCCATACAGGGAAAATTTCTGTTTCCTGGGTCTGTGTGCCTTTATATATACCAGTGTCATATTGTGCTGGTTAGTTCTGTGTCAATTTGACAAAAAGCCGGAGTCACTGGAGAGAAGGAAGCCTCAACTGGGAAAATGCCTCCATAAGATCCAGCTGTAGGGCATTTTCTAAATTAGTAATTGCGGGAGGACCCAGCCCACTGTAGGTGATGTCATCCCTGGGCTGGCGGTCCTGGGTTCTGCAAGAAAGCAGACTGAGCAAGCCATGGGGGAGTAAGCCAGTAAGCAGCACCCCTCCATGGCCTCTACATCAGTTTCTGCCTCCAGGCTCCTGCCCTGTTTGAGTTTCTGTCCTGACTTCCTTCAGTGGTGAACAATGATGTAGAAGTGTAAATCTAACAAACCTTTTCTTCCTCTCCTTGCGTTTATGTGGTGTTTCATCACAGTTTTTGAAACCTTAGCTAAGACATACACTGCTTGACAATGGTAACTTTTCCAGTCAAGTCCCATTCATATTTGATTTTTCTTTCATGTATTTTCCTTCTTTTTTAATTTAACAATTTAATTATTTTATTTTGTGTTTATGAATGTTTTGCCTGCAGGTGTGTATATGTAACCATGTGCATGCTTGGTACCATCGAAGGCCAGAAAACAGCAACAGATCCCCTGGAAACGGAATTACAAATGGTGAAGTGCTACTATGTGAGTGCTGAGTCCTGAACGCAGGTAAGAGCACCGTACATGCTCTTACAGACAGAGCTGTCTCTCTAGCCCCAGACTCTCCTATTCAAGTAGCGCTGGCTCTTCTGAAGCCTTGCATTTCTACATGATTTTTAGAATTATTTTATTAGTTTATGTCTTGTTTTGTTTGTTTTTGTCTGTTTATTTTTAAAAAGCCAGTTGGAACATCATTTGAGATTGTTCTGTCTCTTCAATCAGCTAAAGGAGAATTGACATGTTGAAAATATGCAAATCTGTGGCTTGTGAATGTTCTCTCTCTTTTAGCCTGGTCCTTTCTTTAGTGTCTCGGCAATATTGTGCAGCTTTCTGTGATTGGTCTCTGACAGCTCCGTCAGATACAAACCTGCGCATCTTCTTGATATCTGTTTATTTTGTGTGCATATGTGTGTACGAGTGCATATTCATGGCATGTGTGTAGAGGCTGGGGAACAGCTTGTGGGAGTCCATTGTCTCTTTCCACCATGTAGGTTCAGGATCGAACGCAGGACGCCAGGCTTGGCGGCAGGTGCCCTTACCCATGGAACCATGTCAATATTCCCACTGATAATTTTTGGAAGGTTAAATCAACCCTGTACTTCTTGGGTATTCTTTGGCTAATTATGATGCATTTTTCTTTTTATGTTGATGATCTGATTAAATTTTAGTGAGAATATTAGAGTCTATGTTTAAGAGGAATATTGATATATAGTTTTAATTTTTTACAGTGTCTTTATCTAGCAAGTATGTTTATCATAATTCTGGCCTCATGGAACAAACTGAGAAACAGTCTGGCTTTTCAGGGTTTTGTTTTCCTCCTAAGTTTTTATACAACACGAAAGGATAAAAATATTAGGAAATTAAGCAATTTTATCAAGGGTGTAGGGGTCAAATTTAATCTCAAAAAGTTAATTTGTGTTTCTATGTACAATATTGTCATTATTTCCTAAATCATTGGAAGGATTTGCTGGTCAAACCATCCAGGCCTGGAACTTCTTTTGTGGTACAGTTGTGAGCTACAAATTCAGTTTGTGCAGTAGCTGTATGGCTGGCTATATATTTCCTTAGGTGGGCTTTGGTATTTTGGGTTTTCACAGAATTTTCTCCATCTCAGTTGTGATATCATTCCTATCGAGTTCTCATGACATCATCTTTGCTCTTTCAGAAATCTGTGCCCACCCCCATGATGCTACCTCCCCTGCTCTGGAAAGTGGAACTCTGTACCTTCTTCTTGTCTTCTTGGATCTGTCTGTCAAGCTAGATATATTTTTATTTATTTTTCTTCCAAGAGCTGATATTTGATATGACTTATTTTTCATTTCTCTGTTTTATTGCTTTCCTTTTTGGCTCTTATCATGTACTATATATATATCTTGGGGTTGGTTTACATATTGTAAACATAGTTCATTTATTAAGATGTAAGTAAGTTCCTCAATTCAAGATTTTTTTTGGAGGTTTATGAGTGGAGAGTTGTGAGGCTCTGGAATGGGGTAGCGGCAGATGAGTGGACATGTAGACAGGCAGACAGATGGGCAGGGGGAGGGGGCAGAGCTATGAGGGCAGAGAAAGGGGATGCAGAGGACAAAAATGGGAGGGGAGGGAGAGGGGGAGGAAGGGAAGGAGGGAGGAAAGGAGGGAGGGAGGGAGGGAAGGAGGGAGGGAAGGAGGGAGGGAAGGAGGGAGGGAGGAATCCAAGGTATTTTCTAATATGTAAAACCAGTGTAAATTTCTCACTATTGTTAGCTTCAAGAGTACCACATAGTTTTATTCCACTGTTTTACTTATTTTACCATACAGTTTGGCACAATGTTTTACTTTTTATTCCGTTTGTGATATTTTGTAATGGTCTCAATGTTTTTCTGCAACTCAAAGACTATGGGACAATACTAGACAAGGAGAACATTGCCTAGGTTTGGCTATAGGAACAGTTTTAGATGTAAAAAAGGACTCTGCTAGGGGAAGGGGTAAGAAAGAGGCAAGAGAATGTGCCAGTGAAGATATGGTGTGTAAAGGGTGGGAGGGGGAGGGGGATGGAGGGAGGGGTGGAGGGGAGGGAGGGAGGGATGGAGGGAGGGAAAATTGATGCGATTCTTCCTCCAACTCCCTGTTTGGTTAAATCAAGAGTTTGGTTCTACGGTGTGTAGAGGAGAGGCGAATTCAGAGTCGTGAGGACTTGAAGCAGGGTTTATGGGGAGCAATGATGTGAAACAGACTTAAGAATTATTCGAGTCAAGGGTTTTGGCAGATTCATTTGGAGGCAAAGTAATGAATCAAGAAGATGACTCTGATAAGAGAATGAAGAAGACAATGAGGCTGCCCGACGAACAGAAGCAATCAGATGACTGGATGCAGACAACAGTGTGGGTCAAAGGCTTAGCAGTTTTCATGAGGTTGAAAAGCAGGTTTGAAGGCTCAGCAGAGAGAGCAGGAAGTTTAAGTAGGTTGTGTAGTCAGTCTGTGGCATTAAGTTCACATCGGTAGAGCAGTTGTGTGGAATGGCCAATTTCAGGGTGTGGTTCTGCACACGGGTGACCGAATTGGAATAAAACCGAGGTCCTTGGCATGAGGAGGCCTAAGAACTGCAAGGTCAGGCATTCTGTGGGGCAGCCACATGGACTCCGAGATCACCCAGGCTGATACTGTGACTAAGGTGTGGTGAGAGCGTGAATCACAAGTTGTTCCTTATTTGGGGGTAAATGAGAGGAGGTAGACAATACAATGAGAAAAAGACATTTAGGATTACACAACAGAAGCACATGTTGTGGGGTCAGGGTTCGTCAGTTAAGTGAAGAATTGTTGAACAGGGTACTAGAAAGCTAGTTGCCTTACCTCCAAGTCCCTTGTCAAGTGAGGCTTGGGAGGTAGGCTGCCCTGTGGCGGCTCTAAAGAGGCAGAGGACCCAGCAGGACAATCTGATGTAGGTCAAGGGATAATAGATTTCCTTCTGGAGGCAGACAGTGAATGAAACTTTGATGACCCCAAAAAATGGAATTCTAGAGGTGATGGCAGAAAGGTTTGGCTGTGAATAGGGGTGGGGGCATTTGTTTCTCTGGTCATCCAAATATTAGTTTAGTGGAGTGGTGAATGGCAGATAGACCTTGCTGTGACTTGCCCTTGGGAAAGTATTAGATGATGACAGGGATGCCTGGCATGGAAGTCACAGAGCTCACATCGCAGGGGAGTTTAGAAGTGAGATTCTCTGATGCTATCTCTGGTGTTCCCAATGGGACAAGAAGCCTGGTGACTCTAGCAGCCCGTGACCTTGCTGCTCAGGTGGCAGAGCACGTTTTGGCTCAGATGCTTCTGAGTGAGTAGTCTCTTCCTGATGCTAAAGATGTTTGCAGTGACTGTCTCATGAGCTGCAGTTGCTCACCATGGCTCCCTCCCTCTCCCTTCCTTTCTCTCTTTTTCTTTCTGGTTTAATTGATGTTTTGGTTCACTCTTTGAGAATTTCACACAGTGTATTTTGATCATCTTCATATCCCCTAGAATCTTCTCCTAGGGCCTCCCTACCCACTCAGTTTCATTTGGATAGGTATAAAACAAACAAACAGATTATAAAATGCAGTCAAGGCCTCAGTTTCATCTTTAGAAGGACACAGTGAATAATAAAGAACTACTATTGGTTAACATCTCTCCTCATGCTAAAGTATGTGCAGTTCATAGTCTAGGGTCCGGCACATAGTGGGTGTTTAGTAAACGGTGGCCATTGCTCTTTCTTGTGAAGACCATAGAGGTTAGATTTAGCTAGGGTTTTAATACAAATAAACACTGCATCTTTGCAACAGTTTTGTGACACTTGTCAGATGAATAAATTAAAATTCAGTGTGATCCCAGGGATTGTCTAAGGTCAATTCCTAGTAAGATGTGTAGATGGGTTGACTGAGCCTCCATTGTTGTCAACCCATCTACACATCTTACTAGGAATTGACCTAAGACAATCCCTGGATTCTAAGCATATTGTTTAGAAATTAAAGGGAAAAAAAAAATGGCAGGAATGTTCAGTTGCCTCCATGGCTTATGGTGACCCTGAGACCAGATAATATTTGGGGTTTGTCTCAAGCTTCATGAGCCAAACTGCACTCCATTTCACCTTGCTTAGTTTTCAGGGACACAAAGAGAAATACACATAGGTAAGGGAATTTTTCTAGGTAAAGGGGAATCCGTACTCAGGGCGATTGGTTGGTTATTCATAAAGAACCAGCAATTAGGCTCTAATGAGATAATTAAAGCTGTGCCGAGGGAGACAGAGACTGATTTGTACTGTCAAGGGGGACCGCTGAGCATCTGAAATTTCACACAATCACACTTTTCCTGATTCAAGCAGATGGGAATTCATTTAGTTAGCAGTGAGCAGAGGCACCCCACTGGCAACCTTAATTACAACACTGGGGCACTCTGTGTAAACACTAGAGGAATGCTACATATGATAATTCATAAATCATGCGACCGTACTTCCTCTTGGGTGGACATTAGATTGCGGATCAATGCAGAATTTTTTTTTCTGGATCTGCAATCTTCCTTTATTTAGTCATTGATCATGAAAGGATTGTGATACTTGGGATGATTATTTTTTCTCCACAGTTCACAATCCTTCAGTATTTCTATCCTTTCCCAGACCAAGGATGGTGAAGTGCTTCTCTTTCTAATCACCTTAGGGGCTCCCCTGAGTTTTGGATGGAACCTTGGAGGTGGTGGGGTTCTATTTATTTTGGTATAGATGAAAAGAGAAAGAAAAAAAGAAAGAGTAAAAAAGAGGAAACAGAGCTTCAAGATTTTTTTTTTCTTTTTGAAATTAACTTTCCTGATATAACATGGCTAGATAATAAAAGGTTACATGAGAAAGATTAAGGCCGGAGGCCGTATTGTGATGAGGAGAACCAGGCTGACTTCCGAAGCTCATGTGGCAATTTGAGGGATAGAGGAAGGGGAGAAATGACTGGTTTCCATCATGTACCTCATGGGTGGATACTACAGTCGATTACTTATCAGGGTGTCAGGTACGGAGGTGTGCAAACTGAACTAATAGAATCTACATATCTAACTTTAAATATTGCATTATAATTTTTAAAGCAAACCAGGACATTTGTTTTATTTATTTATTTTTTTTTCATACTTCGAGTTGAATTCACTGCCCCTTACTGACTGCTCCAACTCAAACCAGTTTCGGAATCCATCTGGGCTGTGGCCAGAGCTAATCCCCAGGAGCCCCGTATCTGCCCTTGCACATGCAGGAGGCTCCTAAGAACTTCCCCATCCCCTCACGTCCAGCTCCTACCTTCAGGCTGCCTCTGGCCTGTGCCTCTACAGTCCTCGATAGATTGTCAGGTGCCATGTTTAGGAGATGGAGGCTCCCTTTTTTTTTTCTCATCTCCCTGACGTTCTTTCTTGCATTCCTGTTTTTCTCTTACTGCAGAGCAGCAGATCGCAACCTTCCTAACGCTGCGACTCTTTAATACAGTTCCTTATGTTATGGTGACCCCCCCAACCATACAATTATTTCATTGCCTTTTAACAACTGTAATTTTTCAACTGCTATGAATTGTAATGTAAATATGTGAGATGAAGAATATGAGATTTCGACTCCCAAAGAAATCTTGACCCATAGTTTGGAAAACCCTGCTTTAGAGTCTTTGGCTGGAGCCTTAGACCTGATCCATCTTGTGTTTTGGCCCCAGAGAATGGTCTATGTAAAATGCTCCTGCTGCTCTGCTGCTGCTGCTGCTGCTGCTGCTGCTGCTGCTGCTGCTGCTGATGATGATGATGATGATGATGACGACGAGTGGCAGTTAATCCCAGTATTGCCAACTGTCCATCAACTGCCTACATTTTTCTATTTATTCCAGGCCCAAGCAGAAGTGAGCACCTGAAAACACAAACTAATCAAAGCATGTGGAGGTCCTTGATCTTTCTTGCCTGTAGAACATTCTAGGAAGGCACTGTGTCTTTGCAAAAATGCAGATGGGTCAAGGTTCTTTTCTGTTTGGCATGGCCCAGGGGAGAGTTTTGTTACTCTCTTGGAAATGGCCCTAACAGAGCATAACACCGTCATTTGGGGATTAATTCTCTCCTGATTTTTAAGGGTGATTTTGAGGCTATACCTGGCTTGATTTCCCAAAGTAGACTGTCTCTTTTGACCTTGCAATTGGCTTAGAGTTGAAGAATGAGCTTCTTCTGTGTTCTTCTTCCATGTTGAATTGGATCTTAAACTATTGGTGGTTGAGATAAAAACGTATTTTATGTCGTAGACCTTGAGATTTAACCCAAGTTCTCTTAGCAATTTTCTATTACAAAAAGATTATTTTTGGGGCAGTAGATATACAAGCAAATATAAACCATTTATGAAGCTACTATATTTTCACCTGTGTATGTGAATATATAACAAATATATATATATGTGTATATATATATATATATAAAATCTGTATTTGTGTGTGTGTGTGTGTGTGTGTGTGTGTGTGTGTAATACCAAATTTTTCCTTTACTTAAACTAAAAATCATTTTGACAAAGATTATTATTATTTTTATATGTTTGGGTTTCTGTGTGTTTTATGTACACCATGTTTATGCAGGATCCTACAGAAACCAGAAGGGGTATCAGATCCTCTATGAGTTATAGGCAATTGTGGGCTTGCTAATGTGGATTCTAGGAATTGAACCTCTGTCCTCTAAAATAGCAATAAGTGCTTTTAACCACTAAGCCATCTCTACAGCCCCAAATTGGTAGCTGGTTTTTTTTTTATCAAATATTATAGTGGGAGTCATGGGCAATGGGAGATACTCACACTGTTGAATAGAAAAAAAGCCAGTATAAACACTTAATGTTGCTTTCAAAGCACCAGGGCTAAGGTCTTGGCTCTAGTGTTCAGGCTGAGTCCTTTGCATCATAAGGCTCCAGGTTGCCTATAGCTGATTCAGACTCAAGTTTCTCTACCTTGCTAGGGTTAAGGTACATTGGCAAAATTCCACTGAGGCAATATCTTACAAGTCAGATATATGGGATTATTAAGTAATTTCTGGGAAAGGAGAGATTAGAAGATTTTTAACTGAGATCATAACATGTCCTCCTTCAGCCTCAGATGCCCCCTGAATGTCCCATTGAATGCCTTCTCCTCTCTCTCTTCCTCTTAAGGAAAGGAGGCCATGAATTTGAAAAAGAGTGGAAAGGAGTATGTGATAGGATTTGGTGCAGGGAGAGCAAAGGGAGAAATATAGTTATATCATAATCTCAAAATAAAAAAAAATAAATACAGATTTGGGGGGAAAAGGAAATATCTAAACCAAGACTTGAGCTTATAAACCATCACTGGCCGGAGATAGCCAGGAAAGCAGCAAGATGCAGCTGTTTTAGGGTGGCCAAATGCATAAGACTAAGACAGCCACATGGTCTCCTAGTTTTGATTGATTTGTAATCATACCGGGTTCATGAGCACAACTGTTTAAACTTGCTTTCCCAGAACCACATTAATCTTTGCTATTGGTTCATCTCCGGTTTCCAAATATGACCTCACCCCGAGGCTCTGCCAGTGGTGAGCAGCTGGGAAGCATTTCCCTCTCTCAATCCAAGAGAGTCAGTGTAGAAGGCACCCCCCCCCACACCCCCCTCCCACCCCCCGAGCTGGGACTTGTTTCTGAGCTTTTCAGAATGAATCACTGGAGTGTGGGGATTTGGTGTGGATTACTAGCCAAGGAATTATCTGACCATGTTTAGTTCAGAACTGAGGGCTTTGGAAAGAATGATAGCCCTTGCCCTGGAACATGAGCTTATCACAGGACAGGATCAAAGTTATGGATCCTAGTTCTTTTTTTTTTTTTTTTTTTCAAAACTTTTGTATGTCTCTCTCCCCAGCTGACCTCCCTATTATTTCAAGGGTGACTTGGGGTGAGATTCAAAGCCATAAACCGAGGAGTGAATTTAGAGCCAGACTTTTTCAGTAGGGGTCTAAATTCCTCTCTTTGTTCTCCAAAGATCCGTCTAACTTTTCTTTGCCACCTCAAATAACAAGAACACGGATCCCCTTGCTCCCATCGGTCAAGTGCCTCATCCCTCTGGCCACACGGGTCACTTCTGGACCACGAGTTGTAAGTTGTATTGCTGACGTACATTTCTGAAGATAGGTCATCTCTCATTTTAGGTTTTCGAGGTAGGACGCTGCTTTTGGTTTAGTGATGGTCTTTTGTTCCCTCATTTTCTTTATTAGAAGATGCCTCAGCTAACTGAGTCCTCAGGAAGCCTTAGCTGTTATCCCTTGTTGGACGTGTGATGAAATACCGTGCTAAGTGGCCTTCGGGCCTGAATGTCCCAGAGGCATTAATAATGAGACCCTCTCAGAGACTGAGAAAGTTTAATTCATCTAGCTGAGTTTACACTGGCTGGGCTGAGAACAGAAGAAGCACAACTTGAGTATTCCTCCCAAAGAGGAGAGAAGAGCAAAGGGAACAGTTCTCTCAAGTTGAGGTTAGCTGAGAAAGCAATAGCAAGACGAGGAGTGCCCGAGAAACTTGTAGTAAGTGATATGGGAACTTGAGTCTTATTCTGTATTTGCTTACACTCGTATCTTTTTAGCTGTGCCAGTGGCTCTAAAAATCAAGCAAAGGAACAACCCCTTTTACAGAAGGAAAAGTTGAGGATACAAGGACAGATACCTTCCTCTTCTCCCTCCCCTGACACACGCTGACTGAGTGTGCAGTGTAATAGGTATGACGAGTTGTTGTTCTTTCTGGGGGGCCCATGCTTCATGCGTTACAAGCTTCATTTAACTCTTCCCACAATCCTATAGTGCAAGTACATAAACATCCCATTCTAAAGACTCTAAAACTGAGGGTTGAAGGAGTTGAATTGTTCACAGTTGCATGACTAGAAAGCAGAGGAACTGTTCTGCCGCATGCTCAGAAATGTCTGCATTCTTGGCTCAGGTTGTCCGTCCCATGTGCCTTTGGAAACCAATGCCCTGGCCAGCTATCGTACAGTGATAAGGTAGCTTTAAGAGAACAGAAGGTCACCTCTGGAACACACCACGCACAGTCAGCCTCCTCTCACTGGGCATGGGATGCAGACCTTTTCCAAAATAAGACTCTAGTCCTTTCAGATGAGTTACCTGGAAAATGTGTCGTAATATGTATGACATGCTCAACATTGTGCAGGCCATGTTTAAAGACACATGGAGGACCTTAACAAAGAACATTCAACTTCAGTGGCAGAAAAGAAAACTATGAAGGGTCAAAGAGAATTTATATAAGCATTATGATTCTGACTGACAGTGATGCCCAGGGATGAGGAGGGCTTGACTGGATGTCTATTGTGTTATTTGAAAAATGCAGAGTTACTGTGTCTCAGAGAACTGAAAGTGTTACATAGTAGAAGAGACCAAACCCCCAAGGAGAACAGCTGTTGTTAATATGTATCACACTCTGACTGCATTCTTATGGGTGAGCCAGATACACAGAGGGGAAGTACTGGAAACACCTGGAAAGGCCCAGAACTGGCAGACATTTGCTATCCCCACAAGGCACAAAGCCGTGTGTGACTGACTGTCACCTGAATCAACATGAACGTGACTGAGTGTGTTCAATGTGGTTTCATATGGTGCTGACAAAATGCTTGGTTTCAAAATCTTAGTAAAGTCTAGCTTGTTGATTCCTTGCATGTGATAGAAGCATGTGACCAAGTCTTCTTGAGGCAAACACAATTGTAGATTATAAATCTCTCTGAGAGTGGTGAGGTAGGGTCTCTGCTTATTTAGCAGGGGTGTGCACATCTGCATCTTAGCAGGGGTGTGCACATCTGCATCTTAGCAGGGGTGTGCACATCTGCA
>JANHMN010000021.1:31828020-31840923 GCA_030674055.1 Rhabdomys pumilio
TTCGAGATTCAGGGTACTTCTTGTTTAAGACAGTCTATGTGCAATTTTATTTCTACCCTCAGAGAATCCATAGAACATAAGCCATAGAGCGTAAGCATGCTTTAATGGTTGGGAGATTCTGTTGGACACTAAACCAGGAGGGTGGATCCTATACAAGACAGAAGAAGTCTGACCATAGAGGGAAGTCTGGTATGGGTAGGATACCACTTCTGAAAAAAAAAAACAAACCAAAAAAAAAAAAAAAAAAAAAAAAACTGGCTAGCACCAGCAAAGCAGAAATCCCATGTTGAAATAGTTTTATACCATCTGAACTTAATCAATCCAAAAACTCATGACACTTCAAGCCTACCATGGTTTTGGCAGACAGATATGGTTCTTGGCCCCAGCCCTACCTCAAGGAGTCTACTGCATCTGTGTGGGGTCATTTACAAGGACTGGGATAATTCTTGTCAGATCCAGCACTTTCCATGACTTAGTCTCCTAGCTTCTTAGGATGAGGGACTAGGAAAGACAGAGAAGTCCTGGCCTTGGCATTTCCTAATTACATTTTTTGATGGTTCTAGCTGACCTGTTGTGTATCTCCCAGTCCTTAATATTCTTGACTTCATTTTTCTGATTTATAACATAATGGGATTGGGGCTGAATTACCTCTAGCGTGGTTCCCTTCCAGCTTTTGTATTCTGGGACATCTCCTTTGCCTAAATCTTTTAAAGTGTGAATTAAATTCACAGATTAAGACAAATTACCCAAGGGGCCGGACATATTACAGAAGAAAACTCAGGGCCCCAACAAGTCTGTGTTTTTTTGGAGCATGCTTTCTTTTTACAGCTGTGAAGAGAGCTATCCGCACACAAGCTATAACTTCATATGACTAATGGTAACCATGGCGACCACTAAATATTCCTTCTAGACCTTGCATCTGCACAGCTCACTAGAGCAGAGGAAATAAATGTTGCTGCTTTGAAAAATGATAAAAATAATCCCAGCTAGCTACAGGCAGGGAGAGAAAGGAGAGCTCTTACGCCTGAAGGTCAAACCACTTCATCTTGGTTTTTGCTCAAGGCTTTCACGAACCTTGGGAATTTTGGTTACCCACTGAATGGAAAGGTCTCAGGCCTGAGGGTTTATCATTAGGAGAAGCACCTGAATAATTTTTAAAGAGGATTCTGGGGTCCTGACAAAACGTGATGACCCATATGTTAAAATAGGAATGTGAACATTAGAACACAGAAAGAGACTCCCCCAGGCATCCAGCAGCTCAGGATGTCAGGTTGTGTTATTGGTTTAAGGGAAGAAGAACTTCAAGACTGACCAAGGTCAAGTGGAAACCTGACAAAACAGAGACCAAGAATAAGGAGGCTTGCTTGAGAAAGCAGGGGATGGGAAAACACAGGCAGAGAGACTATCAAGGACTAATGCTCCAGTGACCAGAAACCTGCATAGGGCAGCTAGGCACATAAACTCTGTGTTAGAATGGAGAATAGGTTGATAGCATCTTGGGTAAACATGAGGTACAAGCCAGGAATTAATTCCAAAGCCCTCTAGAATAGCCCAGGACAGCCATGCAGGAATATGAATGAACCCATTAGTTGTTGCTGATAGTCAGGGGTATAAGTCAGGACCTGGAGATGGCGTGACCCATCTCAAGAGATTAACCCATCACTGACAGGAGAGAAGACATATCCAGAGCTCTCACATTTTGATGTAAGTGAGAAGTTTGGATTTATTTCAATGTGAAATTCTTAATTCTGAATGCAGACATGGTATGGCTTGTCATTTTGCCACCTCTGAAGTTACGGGTGACCTTTTGAGAAAGAAGGTAGAAAATGCTAAAGAATTCAAAGCTCTATATACAATGACCATGAGACCACAAACTGTCATTTGTTGTGGATATCTATGATGGTCTCTGAAACATCACTCTTTGGTGGTTACACTGTGTGTGGTTTGGAGAAAGTTGCCAACAGAAAGAAGAAAGTTGATATGGAAGATTTGAATGTGGGGTGCAGAGAAATATACTCCACAGTCTGTCTTGAATGCAAGACACCTTTCAAAGTGGCTGCTCTGTCCCCCATAACACTCTTACTAATGACTTCTAACCTGTGCTGCAATAGGTATGTATGCACCGTAGGTAGAACAGGAGACTGCAGTAACATGTAGAACTGGACGCTGAGCCAGTCATTCGCCTTAGAGGAGTCTGGGCTCTACAGATAAATGGAAAACTCCTGACAGGTGTGAAGAACAAAAGGACGGATAGATGGCCAGTCTCTTAAAGAAGGCAAAAAGCCAGCACACACAGACGTGATCTCAAAGGTCACTGTGGCTATTGTCCAAGGGAGCTGAGCATTTGTGTGCTTCAGAAAGCAGCAGATCCTTTGAGTCTTTGGAAAATCACAGCAGCTCTGTAGATCAGAGTCACTAAAGGGAAATCTGAAAACTTGAGAAAAGAAGAGGGACTTGGAATTCTAAATCCAGACAGAGCTGAAGAGGCATTTTAGGGCGGGGCCAGCTTCCTCTGAAACACTGTCTTATGGGGAGCTGCTCTGATACAGGATAAAAAGCAAAGAGAATTTATCCCTCATTTTTTTCTGAAGGATTGAAGCTTCAAATACGATAAAAAATTGAGAATACACAAGTCAACTTGAGCAAAGACATATATACTTGTTAACATGAATATGCACACAGCGTAAACACATAATACGGAATTCAAAGAAAAATCAGATGGTAAAGGTTTCAATATACTTTTCATAGGGGAGAATGATGTGTGCATGTGCACATGTAGGCATATTTAGAGGGACAGCTGATGTATTTTTAGCATAAATGAGCGGGCCTTGCTTATTTTGGCTTTAGGATGTCTTCCAGGAGCTCAGGTGTTAAATGGCTGCTCTCCAGTTTTGTGTTACTGGAAGGTGATGTGAAATTTATGAGGCGGGAATGCTTGGTGGCCTGCTGGTCACAGCTTCTGTGTCTTTGAAGCAGATTTTAGAGCATGGGCCATGAGGTAAACAGCTCTGCTGTGCCATGTGCCTCTGCCATGATAGACTGCCTCAGACCCAAGGTGACTGGGTCATTGGATAATGGGCAGAATCATGGATTGACATTGTAGAAGTCCTGGCAAGCAAAGGCCCTCAAAAGAGAAACATGTAGACATATATCCTCCTTTCGGCTACCAGGCTACTGCCACAGTGGACCCAAGAACTTGGAATATCCCCCCAGAATCTCATGTTGAAGTCTGGTGCCAGCCAGAAACTTGTTTCTTGTAAAGAGATTTCACATAGTTTTGACAACCTATTATACCTCTTCTTAGGAGAAACTTCAGCCAAGATAATGACAGGTCACTGATGGGTGGATCCGTACCTTGACCTGCTTAGCTATGTACCTCAGGTCCTTTACTTAAATCTCAATCTCACATGAGGACCCTAAAGATGGAGTTGAGGGGCTATCACTGAACCCCCTTATTTGGTTAGTGAATTAGTTACTCTTTTGTTGTGATCAAACACCACGGCCAATAGCAACTTAAGGATTTATGGTTCTAAAGATTAAGAGTCCATCACGGTGAGGAAGCATAGCAGCAGGCGGTAGGCATGGCAGCAGGAAGAGAAAGCTGAGAGCTCATATTTCAACCAAGAGCACAGAGCAAACTTGAAGCAGGGTGAGGCTTTAAAAGCTCTTACAGTCTGCCCCCAGGGACATGCTTCCTCCAGCAAGGATTCACCTCCTAAACCTCCCTAAACAGTGCTATCAATTGGGAAGCAACTGCTCAAATACAAAAGCCAATGGAAGACATTCCTTATTTAAACATAGCCAGAAGGACTAGACGTCCGTTCTCTCCCTTTCATATTCCTTGTCTGTTTAACTGACTAAGAATGAGTGGCTAAGCATAGGTTTCTAGGGTTGCCAGGGCTCCAACTCTGACTTGGAATAGTTTGGTAACAAAACCTTTAAAACTGCGTCCCATAGAAGCCTTTTCTCTTTATAAGTTGATTTGTCTCAGGGGCTTGTTACAGTGATGAAGAGACGACTGATTTGAGCCTGAAAAATAGACAATGAATGGTCTTGGATAAAGTTCCTCGGAGCTGTAACCATAGGTGTGACAGATGGCTTTCAGTCTCTTCTAGAGGAGGAATTTCATCTTCCTTTGTTAATGGAATTTTAGCAAGAAGACCGAAGTGACTAGAGTCATCTTTGTTGATCTGGTCTTTAGGCAAATACAAGAACTTCACAGAGAGCTCATTCCTGTACTGCAAGAGGTTTGAGAGGGCGAGTGGGGCAAGGCAGAGAGACCTTGAATCTGTATCTTAAGCATGTCAAACACCATATATTGGGTTTATCATTTGCTGAAGCCCAATACCATGGTAGCTTGCAAGCACGATGGCAAGTGTCTTAGTTAGGGTTTCCATTGCTGTAAAGAAACACCATGACCAAAACCACTCATATAAAGGAAAACATTAAATTAGGGCTGGCTTACAGTTTCAGAGGTTCAGTCTATTATCATGGTGGGAAGCATGGCATCATGCAAGCAGGCATGGTCAAGGAGGGAGGAGCTGATTCAAAGGCTGCCAGGAGGATGATCTCAATTTGCACTGGGCAGAGCCTGAGCACTAGGAGTCCGCAAAGCCTGCCTACACAGTGACACACTTCTTCCACAAGGCCACATCTATTACAACAAGGCTACGCCTAATAGTGTCACTCCTTCCCATGGGCCAAGCATATTCAAACTGCCACAGATAGCAAATTTTTGGAAAAGTTATGGAACAAAAGACTCACAGAACCATACTGGGATTGTATAGCTTATTGTACAAATTTAGGGTAAGAAACAAAGAAAAAGAACAAAACTCAGGGCAGGTTGCACATAGGTCAAAAGACAACAGCTAACTGTTGGAATAAAGAGTGTTCTCCATGGGCTCATGTTTTGAAAACTTGGTTCTCAGTAGGTGATGCTCAGGTAGCTTCTGAAGGCTATTGGATGGGCACCTTACTGGAGGAAGTAGGTTACTGGATGCATTCCTTCAAGGTCATTCTGACATCACCCAACCCTTGCTTGATATGAGGTGAAGAGTTTTCTCTGCTACTTACTTCTGTCCGTGAAGACACAGGACCCATAGACAACTCTTTGAAACTGTGAGACAAAGTAAATTCTTCATTAAGTTGTCTCTGGTCACAGTTGCACAGACACCTGAGTATATAGCATACTGCCCAAGTCTCAAGTTACACAGCCTTTCTATGCTCTCTCTCAGCTGTTTCAGCTCTCCTCCTGGTGATGTGGATATGAGGACCAGAATCAAGAAATACCAGGAACACACAGAAGATGCTGGGACTATGCCTGAAACTGGGGCATATTTCCTCTCTGAGGAAGGTGGGTGGGTAGGTATATCTGGACACAGCTACAGCTCAGATTTACCTGAAGAACACTTGTTTGTGTATTTTCTTTTTCTAGGTAGTGGTTACATGGGATCTCAGGCATGTGCAGATGAATGATTTAGGGATGGCATAGCCTTTGACTAGTAAATGATATGTATACCTTGCTTAGTGGTTAGCTGTACAGTTTTCAGGCTCTTAACTCTAGTGTATATAGTATGTTCTGGCCAGGCTGGTGGGTGGTAGCATGCTGTAGCTCTTTCTTAGGACTTCTGCAATGATAGCCAAGAATAGAAGCTGTTTCCTTGCTATGATGGGTGTGTAGTACTTTCCATGAAACTGGAGTGGGTTCATATAGTCAAGGTGAGATGGCCTTGGCATGAGTTTCCTTTCTTAAGAAAGTAAGTCAGCACCATTTGTGTGTCATCTTTAGATGTATAAGTGCCCTAGGCATGCATATAGAGGGCAGTAGAAACCGACAAGAGTAATGAAGGACACAACTGCATAGAAGGGAAGAGAGAATAAGCCGACTCATGAAGGGAGGGAGGCGGATAGTCAGGGAGCTGGAAGAACCAGGAAATGCTATACAGAAGGCATCCTGCTCCACAAGTCCTTGCTGAATTCAGAGCGGCCACTCACACATCACAGAGAGATGATCTAAATAGTTATACCTATCTAGAGAGATGGGGGAACGCAGGGATGCTGCCACCACTTAGGGTGTCTAATCTCCAGTGTGTTTACCCTCCATTGCAAAGAACAGGGTGAGAGAAGCCAAGATGCAGGCTTCCTAGTCAAGATCACAGCCCTCCAGATTGGGACTAATAGCATCCTACTACCTGCCCCTCTTCCCGTGGCACTTCTGAGGGGTTTGCCTACGTGCACTTTCATGTTCAGATGTCTAATTCTGACTTGGAAAATTGCTAGTTTCAACTCCTTTGCCAGATGGCTGAGGAAAGAGCAATTGACTGTTCGCGCTAAATGTCTGTGTCAGAGCCCAAAGCCGCCGATTCCAATTAACATAAAGAGCAGAGTGGTTCTCTTAACAAACGGAAGCCGTGTAATATGAAAGGACGGGCTTGTAAAAGTGAAGTGATGGGAATGTGGAGTCGAGGAGACCACAGCCTCCTAGCAGGGAAAGACAGGCACTCCTCAGATGCCCGCCACACAGTTGGGGCACTGGGCTCTAAGGAATGACAGGAATACCAATCAGGCTCCCGAGAGGCCTTCATCTCCAAGGACCCCTCCACCCCCCACGTGCCCTTGGTTTCTTTCTGCTTAGCTGAGCAGAAAGAGTGGATCTGGGAGTCACATGGCAGACACTGCTTTGTTTGTTTGGGTGGCCTGCCACGGCTGTGTCAGCATACTCAGATGTGAGGCACTTGGTGGAAGAAGGGTTGGTCCTTTTAAAGGATGCTCTTTAAAGTTATTTTTTTAATGAGTATCCTTTGAGATCAAAATTTAAATATCTCGACAGAATATTAGTCCAACCATCCTTCTTTCCATCGACTGTTTTTTTCTTCCATGAATAATCATTTTAATTAGTTTCTATTTTTTTCCACAAGGCTTACTTATGGAACACACACACACACACACACACACACACACACACACATATGTTTTTTCCCCTCTGCTCCTTCCTTTACAAAGGGTGGTATATTATATAACATGTTTTGCACTTTTGGGGTCACTGAACAATGCCTTTTGGGGCTCTTTCCATATTAATCCTCAGAGAGCATCGTCTGTCTACGTCTCCTGTACTAGATTCACTTATATGAATGCGACACTTCACTTGGCCAGAATTGCCTTAGGTTTGGGCCCTGGACTTCTAGGTTTTTGCTTATTTATTCTGCTGCTATAGCAAGTATCTTCCTAGCACACGACTTCTAGAACTCTGAGTTCTGATCCCACTGTTCACATTGGGAAACCAGAGTCCTGCACCTTGAGCAAACCCCACTGAAACACCTTGGATTTAGGCTCTGAAATGTCGATATCTGACTTGATTCAAACATGGGCTTTTGAAAACCTTTCTGGCCAGATCTCTCAAGGTGGACTGCTGCTGGGGATAGCTGGGCTTCTTCTAAAAGCATTTGTACCAAGTATATGCTAAATACAAATGGCCATAGCCGGGGAGTGGGGGTGGGGCACAGGAGGATTCTGAAGGTGATTTTCTGACCGGTTTCCCAAAACCACTCTGCCGTAATCCCCAGACTTGCTGGGATGACAAAACCCTGTCTCTCTGATTATGTTAGGAAACCATATCTTTTTTTAACCATCTTTAGAAATATTATTTAAAATTTTTATTTTAAATAATATTTAAAATATTTATATTTAATATTTAGTTAAATATTTAGTTAAATATTTAAATTTAAAATTTAAATATTTAACCATCTTTAGAAATATTATTTCTACAGATGGTTAAAAAACAGAATGGTTCCCCATCAACCTCTGATTGTTTGACACTGGAGAAAGATTCACACAGGCAGTAAGGCTTTTGGTCTCAACCAGAGGTGGCAATCCTCTGTTGCTGAACAAGGGTTCTCATCCACCTAGCAGACTCCAGGACCTCTACTTCTTCCAAGAGAAGCAACTGCCTCTTTGTCTTGTCACTCAGACTTCAGTGCTTTGTGTTAACGTTGAGGTTAATGTCTAGGTATTGGCCACAGAGATTGCTGCCATCCAGGGGGAACTGCTTTTGTCAATGTGACACATGACATGTGCTGTTGACATTGTTTGCCACACCACCTCCATTAATCTGCCTTTTGCTAACAAAAATTGGTCCCCCACAAAGAACCCACAAGGGTCAAAAAGTGAAATTATATTTTTCTCACCTCTGTTTCTATGGCACAGGCGACATTAAGACAAAGAGATGATCCTGTGTCATTCAGTGGGACGGTTTGGGTACGGTGCTTTCTCTGGCTGGTGGCAAATAAGGCTGCAGTGGTAGAAAGGGTGGTAGGAATTTTTTTTCCTTGCACTTTTATGACAAAATACCCAAGTCAGGTAAACTTTATTAATGAAAGAGGGGTATTCACCTCTCAGTTCTGGAGTTCGACAAAGCACTGGCTCTGGTTCAACTCTACTGTATTACATCACGATGTGAGCATGTGTGGGCTAGAGATTTCTTATACAAAGAACCCCACAGACACTAGTTTCCCACAATTCTCTGAGTTGCTTCTACCACTTGTATATTCTATTGCTCTGCGTGCCCCCCTCCCAACCCCAAACTGTTGCCTTTGGGACTAAGGTTCAACACACAAATGTTTAGAGCAGTATTTTTCAACTGTCCTAACTCTGTGACCCTTTAATAAAGTCCATGGTGTTATTGTGACCCGTCTACCAACAAAAAATTATTTTCAGTGCTACTTCATAATTAACTTTTTTATTCTTATGAAGCACAATGTATCTATCTGATGTGTAGGATATTTGATGTGCGGCCGCTGTGAAAGGGTTGTTTGACCCCTAAAGGGGTCATGACCCACAGGTTAAAACTGCTGGTTTAGGGGGATACACCTAAACCTTTTCCAAAGTATAGCTAGCAGAGCATTTGAGGCATGCAGCTTATTGACCCGACATTGTTAATGCTGAAGATAGTAGATTGGGCTGAAACAGACTTCCAGTTAAATGTACCAAGGGACAAAAAATGTCAGTGCCGTGTGTGCAAGGACATGAGTCTGACTTGGAGGCAGAATGAGGTTAGAAAGGAATGCTTCCCACAGCCTTCAGGTAATACTCGAAATTCAGCAACACTTTGGTTTCAGTGTCATGAGAACGGAGTGAAATCCACTTGGAATTCTGACCTGCAGAGCTTCAAAACAACGGTGGATACTGTCCCAGGATCCTGAACTCATGATGTTTTGTGCAGAAACAGATGACCAGGCATAGTCACCATCCACACTTTACAGAACCCCAATTTTCCAGATGCTAATTTGTAGACTTCTTTGGCTCCTCTCAAACTGGAGGAAAGAGTCTCAGCTCCTCTCTCTTCATCTCAGCCCCTCTCTCTTCATTTTTCAGCGGGTGTGGGACACTGGGTCTCAACTCACTTTCCTCTTTTCGGCTGTCCATCTGTCCCTCACCAGTGCTGGAACCATGATTTTGCTTACTGGGTGGGTCCTTGTGAGCTTGTCTCTGCTTTTCTACCTCACTGCTTCACAGTAGGGACTTGAGCCAGCCGCTCAATAGAGAACTTTCCTTCTTACCTTAAGACATTTTTTTTTTTTTTTGGTTGAGACAAGGTCTCATGTAATCTAGACTGGTCTTCAACTGTGTGTAACTTGGGTTACCTTGAACTCCAATCATGCCTCTTCGCTCTTAGTGCTAGGATTCCAGTGTGCCAGTCCTCTCAGCCCCTCTGGGCATGTACATTTCTGTTCTGAGGTCACAGTCTATCTGTCCTGCTCCCCATCCTACCCCCCCCAGAAGATGTAGACATTAGACATAAGATAAATGGGGCTTGCCTATGCAGGTCTCATCTGTGTGCTGACTGGACTCCTGACCTCGCCATATTGTTTCTGTGGTTTATGTATTCTAGTGAGTGATAAAACCATAAAAGTAGTAATGTTTTTCCATCATTGTTTTGAAACATCACTGTGTGTATATGGCCTTATATCCCATAAACAGTGAATCAACAGTAGTAAATATCAAATACAAATGAGATACTCACATAGCAGCAAGAATAGTAAGATGGCAGCTTTCATAGATGGATATCCTTTTTGTTAGTATGCGAATCGTATCAGAAGCATTTGACTTAAAGATCTGATAATCAGAAAAATAAATCACTAGTGGAATTGTGTAAGAACAGGTAATGTTCCTACTTTCTCTTCCGTGGGGAAAGCATTTCTGGCATTTTGCTCAAATAACATTATCTTCAAAATTCTGTCGTTTCAGAAAGCACAAGAGTAACATTCATCATTCTATATTAGATATAAGTATGGGGTTGGAGAGATGGCTCAATGGTTAAGAGCACTTACTGCTCTGGTAGAAAACCCATGCCTGGTTTTTAGCCCCCACATGGCAGCTCACAACCACCTGTAACTCTAGTTCTAGGGGATCTGACAACCTCTTCTGGTTTCTGCAGGTTTGTTTACACAGAGGGTGCACATAAACTCACCCAGAGTCACACACTTTCACAGAATAAATAAACAAACAAACAAACAAACAAATAAATATTTAAAACAGACTAAAAAGAATTTAATATTCAGTGTTGGGACAACCATATAAACTTTCAGGAGACACTGTATAATTTTCATTGCCTTCAATTAGATAAATTGAGTTGTTATATTTTTGATTCTCCAACAATTAACACAGTTTTTTTTAAAAAAAATGTATATATTTAAAACATACTATATATGCATATATGATTACTGAAGTCAAGCAAATTTATGTATCTGCAATCATATATAATTTCATTTTTTGTGTGTATACAGCAAAAATATCCAAGACTTGCTCTTTTAACAAATTTCCACCATCATCATTACCTGTAATTTTCATGACTTATTAGATCTCTAATCTTATTTATCCTAAATATCTGATATATTGGCCCTTTTGACCTTTATCCTTTCCCCATAAATCTTTCTATTTCTGGGTCTTCAAGATATTTTATTCTAAGGTTCCAAATATAAATGAGATAATATAACATATTTATTTTATCACTGTGTCTAACTTAGTTTATTTGAAACTACACAACTCCAAAAGAAAGTATAGAAAAATTATTGATCTGACTTTGGTAAGATTTTTTTTTTAAATACTTCATCAAAAACACGTGTAATAAGAACAAAAATAAATGGAATACATCAAAGGGGGAAAATATACAACACAGGAAACAATTGGATGCAGGTGAGGCAGCCAATGGATTGGGAGGGGATATTGGGGAACCATGTATTAACTAAGGCTTCCTACCCAGAATTTATAAGGGACTCCAACAGCACAATAGCACCCCAACTTTGAAGTATCCAGTGAGCAGGCAAAGGACTTGAATGGAACTTTATTTAAAGAATGAAAATGGCCAACAGGTATGTGAAGATGGAGTCACCATCATGAAGCAAAGAGACAGCAAACACCAAGTGTTGGAAAGCTTTGAGGACAGGAATATACTGTTGGTGAGAATTTATACTGATATAACTATTATAAGGACAAGGTGGGGTCATTTATTATTATTGTTTCTTAACAATTTAATAAACAGATACACACAGAGAGGCAGGTACACAAACAGACAGACACACACACATACACAGAGACAGACACACAGATAGATATACACCCATACACACACAGACAGACACATACACACTCACACAGACAGACACAGACACACACTCATATATACAGACAAATAGACACACACAGAGACAGATCACACAACACACACTCAGACACACACACTCCCACCCCCCCACACTCACACCCCCCCACACCCCACTATTTATTATACTTTTCTGTCTCAACATCTTTATTTCTACCATATCTTCTATCAGTCTACCCACTTTCCTACAAGTCTCTATCTTTAAAAAAAAAAATTAGAAATAGAATTGTTATATGTTCTATTCTTTCATGATTTTATTACCTTTTAAAGTTTAAAAAAGTTTATTTTTAAAATACCTGTTAAAGGACTGTGAGAATTACAAAGATACCAATATTCATTTTTGTTGGTCAGACATAGACAAGAAGGGATTGTGGACAAAGGCTAAAGCCCTGGAGTTGGAGTCCAAAGAGATTGAAGGTTAAGATCAGAACCAGCATTGCCTCTGAGGAGACAAAAGGACACCCTGAGTGACAGCTCAGAGAGTGAGAATTAGGCAGGAGTAAGGGTTGTGAGTGGCTGGAGGGTTTTTGGAAAGATCATTGTAGAGAATGTGGGTGGGACACGGGCATGTGTTACATGCATGGAGCATGGAAGACAGCACTTCATAGGACTACGTTTATTCAGACTGAACAGCTCAGAAAATCATTCAAATGAGAATAAAAGTCATGTTAAGACTCATTGACTTCCTCTCATCATAGTGAACTTTTGTGTGTTTATCTAAATAATTTACTCTTTATAAATTCTGGAGTTAGAAGAATTTTTTTTTTTAAACATTAGAAGCTATTTTGTCTGTGAAGAGCACATAAGGTCTTTGGTGAAATTATCAGTTTAATCTGTGGGCCCAAGTCATGAAAATACATGTGTTAACTAGCACCCAAGTGCACAGTGAGTAAGCTCAATGTTCAGAGATACCTGTTGCCCCATTCTCTTCTATGGTGCTCAAAGAGCAAGTGATGGGGGAATTCAGTCTTTTTATGTCTGATCTAGTCCTCATCCTAGCTCTGTTTCAGAGTGTATTATGTCTGAAGCAAAACTGACTGACCTGCCCAACTCTGCTGTCTCCATTAGATTTGGTCTGTTTTTCCCTTAAAATATTTTTTGTGTCTGGACCTATGTCTGGTTGCTACCCTAAAAACAGTATGCTGGTAGATACACTGGTCAATATTGTTAAGATGAGCCTTGTAGGCTTTGTAAAAGAATTCTCTCTCTCTCTCTCTCTCTCTCTCTCTCTCTCTCTCTCTCTCTCT
>JANHMN010000021.1:31847580-31861565 GCA_030674055.1 Rhabdomys pumilio
ACACACACACACACATTATATATATACTGCATCCCTCCCTTCTCCAAAGATTCAACCTAAAACTTACCTGTTATGATATGGAAGTACTTTGTCCCCTAGTGGTTCAAGCACTGAAGGGTGAATTCTTAGCATAGTTACGGTGAATTCTAGTGAGAAGTTCTTAGGTCAGTGGGAGCTCTCACAGGAGCCTGTGTTTTTTGTGATGGTATTGCCATAAAAGTCTCAGGATGCCTCTCTGGATTCCTGTTCTGGCAATGTGCTTGCTTGCTCCTGCTGGTACTTTCATGTCCTTATGAGGTCCCCACTAGAGCTGACAGTGCCTACAACATGCTCTTGCACCTCCAGGACCGTGAGCTAAATAAATCTCTTTTCTTTATTAGTTTCCTTTCTGTTGCTGTGATAAAATACCCCGACAAAAGCAACTCAGGGGAAAAAAAGAGTTTATTTTAACTTATATAAGGTTCAATAGGAATAATGTCATAGAGAGGAGAGAAAGAGAGAGAGAGAGAGAGAGACAGAGAGACAGAGAGACAGAGAGACAGAGAGACAGAGAGACAGAGAAACACACACACACACACACACACACACACACACACACACACAGTGTGAAATGGGGGTAAGCTATAAAACCTCAAAGCCATTCTCAGTGACTTCCTCAAGCAGGGCTCCATCTCCTGAGAATTACATAATCTCCTCAAGTAGCACAGAACAATGGCATAAGTGTTCAAACACATGAGCCTATGGGACCTTTCTCATTCAAATCCCCAAACCCAGCTTCTGGTGTTTCGCTTCAGCAATGAAAAGTGGACTGATACGCTCTTTAATCCCTGCAGCCTAATTAGCATGTTAGGCTGTCTGTTACCATCAGCCCTTCCCCCGTATATAGCCAGAGTGTGTGTTCTTCCTATGATTATTTTTTTTCAAAGCTTTTCTTCTACTCCAGAAGATCTTGAGACCAAAGAAGATGACTGACTTGTTCAACTTTCATTCCTGGAGCTAAGCATACCTCTGATGAATAAGTAGGTTCTTACAACTTGGGTTATGTTCTAGAACATATTTATTTATTTATTTATTTATTTATTTATTTATTTATTTATTTATTTATTTTAGTTTTTCAAGATAGGGTTTCTCTGTGTAGCCCTGGCTGTCCTGGAACTCACTTTGTAGACCAGACTGGCCTCGAACTCAGAAATCCGCCTGCCTCTGCCTCCCAAGTTCTGTGATTAAAGGCGTGTGCCACCACCGCCCGGCTCTAGAACATTTTTAAAGCTTCACGTTTTCTGAGTTGTTTATTAAAGCGAAAATAACAGTTGTAATACAATTTATACTTTAAAATATATGATTAAATGTTGACAACCATGTGAATTCATTAATTTTTATATAGTCAAGATAAGGAACAGATAAATCACTCCACTTCCTAAATCCTCTCATCCCCACGCCCCCATCCTCACTTCTGAGCTCATTCTCATTCCTTCCTCCCAGCGACTGTGGGCTTCTCTTTCTAGAATGTCATACACATGGCACCAGCAAAATGCTGTCACTTCTCCATGTTGCTATAGGCATTAAGAATATTCTCCAGCTGGAGAGATGACTCTGTGGGAAAAGAACACCTGCTGTGTAATCGTGAGGGCCTGTGTTCAAATTCTGAGGATCCATGTAAAACGCCAAGCATGGTTGTGGGTGTACCGGTAATGCCAGCACTTGGAGGAGGGTAGAGACGGTAGGAAGAAAAGATGGGTGACTGAGCAATACATTGATGTTATTCTATGGTTTCCATGGACCACCTCTTACATGCTCATAGAGATCAAACATACACACACACACACACACACACACACACACACACACACAAAGAATAGAGTTCCTTTTTCATTATTGAGAGTTAGAGTTTTAAAGCTTGTTGAAAACACACAAAGGAACATACATTTGGAAGGATACTGAGAGAGAGGTTCAGGGGATTTCATGACACTGCTCAATTCTCGAGGATGTGACACTTTTGCTCCGCATTTGAAGATGAAGATTCTGTCCAGGGTCACATGACTAACAATCGAAAGAAGTAGAATTTAAAGAAAGGGTTCTCAGCTGGATGTGGTGGTGGCATATACCTTTGGTTCCCCGCACTCGGGAAGCAAAGGCAGCCAGATCTTTGTGAATTCTAGGTCAGCTGGGTCTACAAAGCAAGTTCCAGGACACCTAGGACTGCTATATGGGAAAATTCTGTCTTGAAAACCCAAATAACAACACAAATAAATTGGCCAGGGAGGAAAAAGGTGATTTGGAACCAGTGTGGGCTGGGGGCTGAGTTCCCAGTGCCTTTGAAATGAAGGCTGAAGGAAGGAGCTGAGGCTGATGTGTTTATAAAAAGATAAGGAGAGGAGAGGAATATGTTTTGGTGGATGTGTCGGTGACATGTGGGGGAAGGGGATGTCTCTGTGGGCCCATGCTGAGGCATCCCTCCGCCCCCCCCCCCAGGACCAGTCACATTATTCTGGGGATGGGGAGGGTAGTTAAGAGAGTAGTGGAGGCAGAGAAGGGGGGAGAGAAAAGGGAGGGGAAGAGAGGAGAAGAGAGGAGAAGAGAGAAGAAAAGAAAGGAGAAGAGAGAAGAAGAGAAGAGAAATAGAAGCAGCCATGAACAAGTGGAGAGGTGAAGGGAGGGAATGGGGAGAGAGTGGGAGCAGGAAGACAGGAGACCAAGAGCAAGAGGAGGGGGCAAACAGCCCCTTTTATAGTGAGTCAGGCACACCTGGCTATTGCCAGGTAACTGTGGGGCGGAGCTTAGACAAAATGGTAACATCCGTCCCAGACATACCTGCAAAATTGGATGTCCTGATTCAGAGATTTTTAGAGCTGTTGGCTTTGTGATGTTGCTCTTATCCATTCCGCAGGGCAGCCTTCCATGAGAGGGGGCTCAGAGCGTATGGGTTGTCCTAAATTTACTCGGTGTCCAGGTTTTATTAGACGGCATTGTGTGTGTCTATCTTCCTTCATTGGTGCAATTTTTAGATTATTAGACTCAGAACTCTCTGACGAGAGAGGTGCGTCTCATTCAGCCTGTGTTGCGGGAGCTTTTCTCGGACAAGGATTTGCATGAAGTAAGCATTTGAAGTGTTTCAGGAATGAGCAGCTGGAGTTTATCAGTAAGGTATAGATTCATAGTTTATATCTGTCTTTTTTCACCTGTTCTCAACCTATGAGTTTACTTGGGATTAAAGTGGAAATCATTCAGTAAATAATTTTTTTAAAAATTTCAAAATTTAAAAAAATTTTAAAAGTTCTTAGACCAACATAAGTAAAACAAAAACCAAATGACCACAACCTCTGTTCTGTCTGGAATGATAGCACACACCTATAATTTCAATACTCAGAAGGCTAACACTGGAAGATGGAACCCTCAGAGCCAGCCCAGCAATCAAACAACGACAACAGCAACTAATAAAATAATTACAAAATGAAAAGTAACATTGCATAATTAGTTTTCTACCTGTATTGTCTACTGCTGTCCTAAATGTTGGGTTTAGCATTTAGTCTGATTCTTTATATAAGAAATATAATTATATAATTAGAAAAATATATAACTTGGTGGTGGTGGTAGTGGTGCATGCCTTTAGTCCCAGAATTCAGGAGGCACAGGCAGGTAAATCTCTGAGTTGAAGGCCAGCCTGGTCTACAGAGTGAGTTCCAGGATGTCCAGGGCTACACAGAGAAACTCTGACTTGTAAAACCCACCACCAAACAAACAAACATATTACATTACAATTAAAAAATATATATATAAATATATATTTACATATTATATTAAATATATTATGCATAAATATATAATCAGAACCTAAAAATACATAATTAGAAATGTCTATGTGTAAATTATATATATATATATGTAAATTATATAATTAGAGTATAATTAGAAAAACAATTGACCCGGTGTTATTATGAAAGCATTGTTTCTTCTGTTGAGAAGGTAAGACTACAATTAGTTGATTTTTATAACAACAAGCATTACTGATAGATTGTGGGTCCAAAAGGGAAGATTAAATGTAAGATTAAACAGGCTTGTGTAATTAAAATATATTAGATTTTAAATAAAATATATTAGATTTTAAATACAAATTCTGGATGGGTGAAGTTCTTTGTGTCCCTGTGTGCCCTCCCTTCTCATGTGATACTCTAGTGGCTGGAGACCTGTTACCTCCTTCAAGCACAGACCCATGGCCCTGGGACCCATGCACAAGCTCCTGGATTTTAGTGTTAGGTCCTTGTGGGTTTATTTACCATAGTAGCTTCTCCATTTTGAAAACCTGGAAGGCCTGGGCCTGTGAAAGGAAGGCTTGGTTCATCACAGATGTTTCTTCCCAGATCAAGGGTGAGATCTGCAGTTTGGTCACACAGCATGGGAGGAGATGGGGCCACAAAAGTCCTCTGAGCCCAACTGACTTCTTTGAGGATTTTTGAGGAAAGATACACTGTATTCTTGTTTCTTTCTCCTGTGGGGATGGGTTTCTTGCCTTTTCAATACCTCCTTCTTGGTGAGTAAAGCAACCTTATCTTTGCTTTACCAAAGATGAACAAAAGCTATTTCCCAAATACCTGAAAGATGAGACAGACCTTTCAATGGCACTTTATATTGTGTAAATAAATCTTATCCCTCTTCCTCCTCCTCCTCCTTTTCTCTCCTCTTCTTCTCTTCTCCCTCCACCTCCTCTTCCTCATTTTCCTCCTCTTCTATCTTTCCCAAGACAAGGTCTTGCTATGTAGCTTTGGCTAGCCTCAAACTCACAGTGATTCTGCTGACTCCTGGCTCGGATGTATTTTATTCATTACTCAGACACCATGGTGTGGGGATTGGGGTGTTCTGACATAATTGTCAACAGCACTTATTTTAGACAATGGTCTTAATTTTATCTGTTGGCGTATGTTCACTGAGCAGCTCACAAAGGCTACACGTGAGCCACACGGCAGTGCATAGTAGAGAGTTCTTGGCTACAAGAACTTTATATTCCACCAAGGGGCACAGACATTGGGGTGCAGCAAGTGTACTGAAGGGAACATTTGCTTCATGTTGCTGAGTGTTTGGGGGAGGCTGTTCCTTCCCCACTGCTTTAGAAAGAGACAGCCATTGCTGTAGCACTCCTAACTGTTCTGAATTGCGTGTGTGTCGCTCAGCGCTGCTCAAGTCTGTCAGTGTAGTCAAGCCCCACTACTCAGCAGATTGCCTTTGAATGGGGATGAGGTTGGAGCCTTCTAGTTTCTAGTGCTGTGTGTATGCACAGATCTGCTTAATCCTGCTGTTCAAATTAGAAAGCTGAGATAGTCTGAGAGACAATGGTCCTGTAGGTTTGAGTGCTTGTTCCTTAGTTGATGGAACTGGTTTGGAAAGATTAGGAGGTGTGGCCTTGGGAGAGCATGTGTCACTGGACTGGGCTTTGATGTTTCAAAAGCTCTTGTCATTCCCAGCTATCTCTCTTTCTTTGCCTCCTGCTTGTGCATCAGATATAAGCTTTCAGCTACTGCCCTAGTACCATACCTGCCTGCCTGCTTACTGCTACCATGATAGTTATGAACCCTACTAATCTCTGGAATAGTGAGCCCCAAATTAAATGCTTTCTTTTACACCCTGGCTTGGTCATGGTACCTTATCAAAACCAAAATAGACTGATATTACAGGTTGAAGCTCGCTTATTTTATTTTATTTCATTTTTGAAACAGGTTCTCACTGACCTGGACTCCAAATTCTAGAGTAAGGAATAGAAAGGTTGCATCACCCAGCCAGGCATACCAAAGCTTTTAATATTTCCCTGGCTTTAGCACTTTGTGGGTCTTCAGACAACACTTCTCTCAGTCTTGATTGATTTGTAATGTAGACATGAACAAATGTTCTTCCTGGGTTTGGAAAACCCAGGAAGCAATATTAAGAAGCAATTTGATGCTGCAGCCAGGGCAACTGATAAGATCTAGTAGCTAGGCCTTCAGTGTCAAGCAAAGGAAGAAGAAACACAGTAGTCCAGCAGGGCTGAGTCTTACTCCATACATAACACTGGTTTAGGGGAGTTGGGAATGCACTGAGAAAGGAGATAGCTAGGCATCATGGTGATGGTGTGCCAGGACGATTGAGGTGTCCTGAGGTGCTCTGTAAGGAAAGAAAGAATGGATCAAAGAAGTCTATTTCTCTGTCTGTCCATCTGTCTGTCTGTCTATCATCTCTCTCCCCCCTCTGTATTACGCAAACATTCACATGATTGTGTACATGCATGCATGAGTGAGTGTGAGGAGGCCAGAGGTCAATGCTGGGTGTATCTGATTACTCTCCGTGTTATTTTTTTGACACAGGGTCTCTCTCTGATCCTGGAGCTCATTGTTTTGGCTAGGCTGGATGGTCAATGAACTCCAAGGATTAGACTATTTCTATACCCTCTAACCTCAGTGCTGGGTGACAGATGCTATACCCAGGTTTTATGTGGATGTTGGGCATCCCAACTCAGGACGTTGTTGAAGGCACCTTCTAGATTTATCTTTGCGTGATCTTTCCAAAGGAAACTTCCTTTGGGATAGCTATTTCATTCCTTCCAGGCCCAAGGGTACGAAACTTAGTTCAGGAAAATACGCACAGAAATGACAACCTGTTTCTTAGCTTTGTCTCCAAAGAGGACACCTTCCAACAGAGCATCCACTGGGAGTAGGAGGGAGGTCTGTCTTCAGATGGTTGATGAAGAATATGTTAAACTTGGCCTGCGTGCCAGCCTGGCTGAGTTCTTCTTGTTTCCTGCTTTCCTCTAGTGCCTATAGTCTAGTCCCCACTTGCTCACTTGAAGAGATGCTGGAGACAGGCACACACAGGTGCTGACCACCTTGCCAGCTCTGCTTCTCTTCCGCATTCAAGCTTCTCTCTCCCTGAATGGAAAAACCACAAGAAAGAAGATCTAATCAAGTCTGTGCTGGCTCCCTGCCCACTGCTAACTAGTCTGATTCAGTTTTTCCATTGTTGATACTGAAACACAAGTGGGCCTTCAGTTTCTTGCCTGTTGAATCCAATGCTAGCATCTGATGCACGCTCTCCATCTTGTCTCCTTGGGGAGCCATGGAAAGGGAATTTGCTAACAACGGGCAGAGCTGGCTTCTGGTCCAGGCTTTGTTTGCGATGCACTGTCCATGTTCAAGCTCGATGAACTGTATTTCAAATGGAGATCTTGTCGCCTGATGTTGGCCAAGCTGGATTAAATTCTATAATTTTTATCAGGGTTGAAAGCAAAATTGGCTTGAACAAATCAGGGTTTCATGCTACCATTCTCAATGACGGAAGGGTTTCCGACATGGGGAGGTGAAGGATGAGGATTTAGGGATGCTGTAAGACTGGAATGATAGGTTAAAGTTTTCTAGCGACTCAGAAGAGCCAGACAGATGTATACACACACACACACGCACGCACGCACGCACGCACGCACGCACGCACGCACGCGTCCTCTGGAAGCTTGGATTCTGTCTTTGGTAGTCCTCATCACCTGAGGTTTCTAGCCTTGTCAAATAAATCAATAAGTTGAGATCGAGACAACTGGTGTGTCAGCTAGAGCCAATGTGGGATGGACTGCCAATCAGAAGGGAGCTCCCACACTGGACTAGGTGGGAGCCCCCGTCTCTGCATCATGAACATCAAGAAGGCAGAAATAACATTTAGTGTCCTCTCAGGAATCAAGCTGCAGTCAGAATAGTTGATTGAACGAGAACGAACTTAGGCGATGCATAATGTTTTACCTACTCCAGTGATGGAAGTCAATGCTTTAGAGGGATACAACTGTATTTCCTCAGGAAAGCCCTCTCCTTCCTATCCGCGCATCCCAGGTCTGTTCTGACAGAAGATACTCAGAGCCAGAGCTACAGTCTATGAAAGACTGACCAGTGTGAAGAGTAGGCAAGACCTGAGACAAATTACACAGGTTTAGAGTCCTGCCTATGGCAGAGGGAGTAACAGGGTAGGCTCAGTCAGGGCACCGAGAGCCATTCAGGTAGGACTCACCCTATGGGGGCAGCATCAAAGCTACAGCCAGCTAGCCTTTACTAACCAGAGCCCCTAACATGCTCCAGGAAGCCACTTTCCTGGAGAAGGCCGACAGTCTGTGTTCTTCACAGAGAGGCAAGGACCAAGGGTACTGCCGCTTGTCTCCAGCAGTCATAGCTCCTAAAACTGGGGCCTTCTGTTGGGCTTTTAAGCCAAGTTCTCCCTCCACACTTCACGGTTGCTGGAACTCGTCTAAAAATAATTGCCAGCTGGGCCTGCATCAGTTCAGTGGGGCGCATCACAGGCAGGGAGGCAGGCTGAAGTCGGCCTCTGGGGTTCTGGATGCTCAGCTGTGGTCTCGCTGCCAGAGTGCCCTTAGACCACATTATTCTTAGTGTTTCTCAGGGCAGTCTTTGCCTGCTCTCACTGCCTGTGAGTTATTGAGGTCACCCAAGGATAGCGGCTTTGGAGAAAGCAGGAAGGGTGAAGTATACTGTAGAGTACTCGCTCCTGTCTCTTTGTGGTCCTCTTTCCTCATTCCTCTCATCGTCCCAGAAGCCCCCTTCCATGGCTGCCTTAGCATCCTGACATCTTTTTAGAAGGCCAGTGACCAGTTTCCCTAGGCCTGCCTTTCCTCATGGTCCCCTTTCCTAAATCTTACATCCTCTTTGTTGGGAGCCAACTTTTAACAGAAAGTGGCTAGAAAGCAGCTATCCATGCCTGTAAGACGCCTGTGCTAGCCACGCCTCCAAGGCTTACGCCATATCCATGCCCCTACAAGGGGCGTGGCAAAAGTGTATAAATACCCCAGATTTCCCTTCAATAAAAGACTAGACTTGAGACTGGATCAGAACCTCTGTCTTGTCTCCATTCCTAGCGTCTCTTCCCCTTATCCCCATTTCTCTCACCCTCTGGACCCTGACCTGAAGACCGGAGCAAGCCCCAACATTTTTTGTTAAGTCTTTTGTCTCAAGCCAGGTAGAGCGGGGGCCGGTTGCAATACCTCTTCACTGTGAAGACTGATAAATTTATCCTTCAGAGAATGAAGCTAATTTGACAAATGAATGCATCATAAGGTATAAAGATGGGTATTTTATAATTGCCTGTTACATGGACTATGGTTTATGTGTTTGTGTGTATGAGAAAGAGTGGGGGAAAGAGGGAGGGAAGAAAAGGAAGGAGAGAGGGAGAGAGATGTATGTTGTGGTGTGTGACATTTGTATGGATAGATGTGTGGACACCTGTGTGTGTAGAGGCCAGAGACGGTTGTCTGGTATTCTGTTCTATCACTATCCATATATTCCCTTGGGACACGGTCTTTCCCTGGATCTAGACCCAGGCTTGTGGACAGCCAAGCCTCTGCTCTCCAGCACCCCAGCCCTGAGGATGCCGGTGCACATGGCCACGCCTGGCTTTTTTACATGAGTACTGGGGATTTAGACACAAGTCCTCCTGCTGGCATAGTTAAATGCTCATACCCTTCGCTTGTCTTCCCAGCACCGTGGTTGCATTTTTGTTTTGATAAAAATATATAAGATCTATCATAATTTTTAAGTTGAGTATATCAACACAGGTAAAAAAACCAACCCCCGGGATGTTTCATCTTGCAGCCCTCAAGGTCTTTGTTCATTAAACAATGATTCCTTATTTTCCTCCTCCCAAATCAGTGTATATGCCATTTTATTTTCGATAGCTACAAACTGCTCACTTTAGATGCCTCATAGAAATACACTACAGGATTGATTCTCCTTTGGATGGCTAGTTCAGGTAACTTAATCTCCTCAGAGTTTAAGCAAATCATTTCCTATGACAGAACGTCAATCCCTTCTGAAGGCGGCGTGCGATTTCACTGTATGGCTCTACCGTGTTTGGTGTGAGACTGCTGATGCCACTCCTTGCCTATCATAAACAGTGCTACATAGATAAACATAGACGTTAGAATACTGTGTCTCTTTGAGATTCTCCCAATTACTTTGAATATGTACAAAGAAACAGAATTGCTGCATCCCATGGTAGTTCTGTATCAGTATTTTGGTGTAGAGCTACATCTTTTCCCATAGCAGGTGCCCCATGGTAACACTCCTTAAACAGGGATGAAGAGCTACAGTTTCTTTTCGCCTCTGTCTTATTTCTGACATTGTTGGAAGCCGTTCTAAGGGTGTGAGAGAATGACTGCTTTGAGCAGGCTTTCATGTGTCCCGAAGGAAGCCGGCAGTGCTGACTTCAGGCTTCACACAAACCAAAATTAGTATTAGGTTTTGGTTTGAACCATCCTGTGGCATCTTTCAATCCACACACAGGCCTCATCAGAGTAGTGCATCACCTGAGGGATGCTGAGTTGGTTGCATTATGGCAACCTTCTCTCTATTCTGCTCTAAGGCTAAGATGAGCCAGGCTCATGATGCAAGAGTTTGCAGATTTCATGCTTATGTCTCACGGCTCTGTCTCTGGATCATGGTCTTGCTTATGCTTCAGACTTTAGTTTTTTGTTTGTTTTTGTTTTTGGTTTTTTCCCTCCTGTGCATGTCTACTGTGTTTTGTTTCTCTCAAATGCAAACACCAGGCTTGGCTGTTTCCCTTAATTTTCCAGAAGGAGCCCTGGCTCAAGTTCTGACACTTTTAAACACAGAATCTTAGCACTCACTTTTCAAATGGTCTTTGGATTGTTCCACCTCAGTGCCTTTGTTATCCTTGCTTCTGGGTCTCTCTACAGCTAAATTTACCAATTTTACCTCTCCCTGGCTCCCGACCCCAATTGCTTATTGTTCTCACTCTGCCTTCTCCCTCCCCCTTCCCCTCCCCTCCCCCCTCTCCCTCCCCCTTCCCCTCCTTTTTCCTCCTCTCTTTCTTTTGTGTGTCCAAGTACAGGACAATCTTTTTTACCACCCACAGGAAAACCATCTACCTCCCTTGAGATCACATTTCTTATTCGTTTAAAACTTGCCAATCAGGTCAGACTTGTAGGCCAGATAGCCCCAGTAATCCTTTATTTCTGCCTTCTCAGTTCCGGGTTTACAAATGCATGCTATACTATCACACCTCGAATTTTTCTATGGGCTCTGGGGATCAAACTCATGCTTGCAAGGTATAAGTGCTTTACAGTTGGAGTCACCCTCCTAGCAAACTCCTCTATCCCTTGCAGTTATAAATCTCAAAATATTTATTTAAGTGTCACACTAACTACCAATCTACAAGATCTTGATGGGTAGAGATGGATAGAGACATTGGGTTTTCCTTTAGAACATCAACCCAGCTTCCCTAGGAAGGCCAGGGTTAGAAGGAACATGTGTGCTTCTGCAGATGCCCTGGAAATGCCAGGGCTAGGATTGCCAGCAACCATGATAAATGCTTTAGGTGTGGTATCTTGGAGTGGTTGAACCATGGAAGAGCTAGGATTCTGATAAATGTATTCCCTTTGTTTCCTTTGGGCAGTTAAAAACAGTGCTAGCTGGGGGGCAGAATCAGGAGCTCCTGTGGATATGTGGCTCTGCTTACTTCAAGGACTCTTTGCCCTACTCACAGAGGACATACTTCCTGTGTCCCCATGCTACTGGCTTTCTAACTCGAACAACTGTTCTGTGCCTTGTTCCCTTGCTGGGGTTACTGTTTGTGGCATGTCTAAAAGAGATGTAAAACCCTGAAGCTCTCAGCTGTAATAATATCCCCCTTAACCCCACCTACATGGTTGAGACCTCTGCTGCCCCTCTCCAGACAGATGTCTGAGTGGGGAATCCAGCCTGAGCACCAAAAGCTGTCATAGAAGTCACTGAGTTACTTCCTCTGACTATATATGGAAGGCTGGAAATGGTGTTATGAAACTAATCCTGTAATCCTTTTCTTCCTAACAGAAGAGCAGTGGAATTCTGTGGGCTGGAGTAATTCAGGCAGCTGGCAGTTGAACTCTAAGCACCAACATGGCAGATACCATCCTTCCCTCTCAGTCCTGCTGGTCTTGAAGTGGTGATAATAACACACTCTGAGCAGCTGGAGGTTTCTACGGAGCCAGACTGCAGAGGAGACCACGAGGAAGAGAATACAGACGAAGCAGGAAGAGGTAAAAACCTATAGTTATAAAACCTACAGAAAATATAGTAGTCGGATTTGATATATGTTAACAGATGTTATTGTAGCTATCTGGTCTACCTCAAAAGGAGTTGTAGATATAGCAGCAGGGATAAATATCATCTTGTCCTATGATAACAGACTTGTGGGGTTGGGAATGCACCACTGGTCCTCCATGTGACATGCCTTGTCATCTTGTATTTCCCCATGCCCCACTCCACCCTGTCCCCTGGATTGCTTTTACCACCAAACTGCTCTTGCAGGCAAGTGGCTCTATCCTTACTAAAAATTTCTGTTATATATAAGAGTAGGGACTATGTCTTCTTCATCAGAGGGGCCATAATACCTAGCACAGAAAGTAGGCAATAAATATTTGTGAAGGAGTAGATACATGAAATAGTATAAAGTAACTATTTTATATCTTTCTTAGCCTAAAACTGAATTATGTATTGGGGATAGGGACTTGGCTCATTCAGTAAAATATTTGTATTGCAGACACAGGCAGGGCGAGTTCAATATTCTGAACGCATTGTTTTTTTGTTTTTTGTTTTTGTTTTTTTGTTTTTTGTTTTTTTTTTGTTTTTGTTTTTTTGTTTTTAAAGCTGGGTGTGCAGGGCTACTGAAGCCATGGATCTTGGAAGAAAACTTACAACTGCCACTTTACTGAACCAGCAGAATCCTTAACTATATTCTAAATATTTGTCCTTATACCCACAGATGAGTGTAGTTCTTAGCTCTCATCAAGGACACTTCTCTTTGCAAAAGACATAGACCATTACAGAAAACCACAAGCAATCAAAATACACAGTTATTGAGCCTAGTCCCAATGGATACTTCTGCACAAAGCTGGGGGAACATTGTAGAAGAGAGAGGAGGAAGACTGTAAAAGCCAGAGGGTCAGGCAGTTTGCTGTGAGATTGTGTTCCTCGGTCATGACAGAAGCATCACCCATAAAGTCACACAAACATGTCTTCCTAAATATGAGCTGAATAAAGACATCAATAATATATATGCCAAAGTGTATGGAGAAAGACCACGAGAGGCCCCAACCCTACATTAATAACTATAAACTAAGGAATGGGAGAGTTTTCCCCAGGAAGATCATACGATCACGCCAATTATTATTCAAAACTAAATGGTCAGCCCTAAAAACTTATACACACAGATACATTCTATAGACAGAGCAGATTGTATTTAAGTATTTAGGAATATATATTTATATATATAACTCACCTGATCCCAGCATGAGTGTCTGTTGCTTCCCATTGCCCCAGCAGTCAGGTCATGTCCTAGTCCCTGCATGTCATGACAGTTTAACTTATTTTCAAAGTGTTTATTCTACGATGTTTAATTTTGGGCTTGATATAGATACCACAACATCTTCTTTAGGTTTCTACCTGCAAATGGAAATGATAAGGGGAATCGTGACAGTAAGGAGTTGAATTTTGAGCCATCATTTAACTTTTTACAGATAATGGTAACTTTGGGGTTTTGATTTTTTGTTTTAGAGCAGTGGTTCTCAATCTTCCTAGGGCTGAGATCTTTTAATACAATTCCTCATGTTGGGATCACTGTCCCCCCTCCAACCACAAAATTATTTTTGTTACTACTTCATAACTGTAGTTTTGCTGCTGTTATGAATTGTAACGTAAATGTCTGTGTTTTCAGATGGTCTTAGGTGACCCCTGTGAAAGGGTCCTTTGAACCCCAAAGAGATCACAACCCACAAGTTGGGAACAGCTGTTTTAGAGATATGGTTTCACTTTTTAGCCCAGGCTGGCTTTATATTCACTATGTAGCCCAGGATAGCCTTAATTCATGGCAATCCACTGCCACAGTTCTTTGAGTACTAAAATTATAGTTGTTCTTTTTTCCTTCCTGTGAACTATTCAGATACATAGAAAGGACAGCAGAATGAAATTTTATTTGAA
>JANHMN010000021.1:31873023-31883810 GCA_030674055.1 Rhabdomys pumilio
ACACACACACAGCATAGCAAAAAGACTTCAAAGATTTTGTATTTTACAGATCTCTCTCTCCTACACACACACACACACACACACACACACACACACACACACACATCAAAAGAAGTCACATCCATGTACAACGGCAACTTCCTGTATATACTGTTGTATTCTAGGCTGTGATTACAAATTAGGCTTAGAAAGCCCACATTTCTGGATTCTAGTGCCACAGCATCAGACCCTGGAAGAGTGGGGTGGAGCCTAGGAAACTGTAGAATCAGTGATCAGTTGGCAGCACCAGATGACTGCCAACAGTTAGAAGATAAAGTGGCAAATTCATGATATCCCTTTTCTGTCTCCTGCTGTGGGGAGGATGGAGATAAACGGAGAGGACAGGAAGGAAGGAAAGGCCATTGGCTACTGGCCATTTGTGGAACTCCCTCTTTCTCTCACCCAGTTTCTCCTATTCCATAGTCAGTTGCTGTGGGTATCTTACTGTCTGAGCACGGCAGGCAGCTTGGTTTGCCTATTTGCCTGTGCATACTCTGGTCTTTTGGCTTGGGGTAATTGTGTGTGTGTGTGTGTGTGTGTGTGTGTGTGTGTGTGCCAAATTTGTTCTTTTGCCCAGTGAACTGCAAGATCCCATTCAAATCTCACCTCCTTTTGCAAAGCTGCCTTAGCACCCTAGTCTGAGTCAGTCCTCTCTGCATTCACTATCCAATTAAAGGTTTGCTTATGTAGGCACCATGGTGCCGAGAGATGGATGTGTGCTCAGCTGCCTGCGATTTCTTTAAAACCCTGCTTGTAGATGATGTTGTGGGAACATTTATTGTGTAGAAATAAACTCTATGCCAAGGGACCATTAGATGAGTGTTCCAGTCAGAAGCAGTCTTAAGAAATGCTTAGCTGGCATGTCAAAGACCTCAAAGCAAATTTCCTGAAATTATTACAGCCAAATCACTTAGAAATTAATATCCAACTTGAGATCAAGGTATGGCAGTAATATTTTTTCCATGGATGAAGTAGGAGGTATTTGAGATAAGCAAATTGTTTAGTAGCTGGGGCAACACGTCCTGCCCTTCTAGGAGTGGGCCATGAGAATGGCTCTTGGCAGCATCCCAAAACTCTTGGGAATGTGACGAAGGCCAAGCCTTCCTTTAACTGTGCATACCCTCACTTAAGAGGAGGTACCTACATTAGATGGTGAGCTGAAACGTGCTTCTGGAACACAGTCTCATCTACCACAGGGAGACGTTCATGTCCTTCTGCACAAAGGTCAGAAAAGGAGGACCTTCCTGAGCTTAAAGGATAGGTTGTGCGGCAGTGTATATGCATGAGTGTCTGGTATCCATGGCAGCAGTACTTGCTAGGTTGTATTTGGTCTGACGTTTGCTCTTGTGCTAACAGCCAATTGGTGATGGGCACCAATACCTTTCATCAGTCTCCAGTCTAAAGGTTCAGTAGACTACCTCATACCTACAGCATGTCTGAATTGTCTTGAGGCAGCCTTCCTGTTCATCTTCAGATACTTTTTCAGATATCAATGATACTTTTTCTTACACTGGTTGCTCAAGGAAGGTCCTTTTTGCCTTTAACTTATTATTATTATTATTATTATTATTATTATTATTATTATTATTATTATTATTATTATTATTATTATTTTTGGTCTTTCAAGACAGGGTTTCTCTGTGTAGCCCTGGCTGTCCTGGAACTCACTCTGTAGACCAGGCTGGCCACGAACTCAGAAATCTGCCTGCCTCTGCCTCCCAAGTGCTGGGATTAAAGGTGTGTGCCACCACCACCCGGCTGCCTTTAACTTATTATAAACTATAAAATAGACAAAAAAATAAAATCAAATGCTCTTTAACTGTTTCATAGAATAATCTGCATGAGGGTTTTCATTTCAGCACAGTGATGACAGGCAGCTCTGTTTCATTTATGCAGAACACTCATACATATTAATAAGAGCATTTGATAATTTGATACAATGAGTAATAATCAAGTGAGGGTCATATACATTTTCATAGTCTTCAATGTTTTTAATATCTCTGTGTTGGTGGCTTTCTAGCTCCTCTCTTTTAGTTTTTTAAAGTAATAATAATAATAATAATAATAATAATAACAGTAACAGTAACAATAAACTGTGGCCACCTTACTGTGACCCAGAGAGGGGTGTTTCCATTTATTAGCCCTTACATTCCATGCCCCTCATTTCTACTCTCTCTGCCATTCCCAGCTTCTAGTGACCACTGTCTTATTTCTCTACATCCATAAAATCAACATTTTAAAGGTCCCACTCATGGGGAAAATATGCAATATTTGTCTTCTTCTGCCTAGATTATTTCATTAAATTCTTTGTTACTTTATTTTGTGTGCATGCACATATGTCTGTGTGCCATTTGTGTGCCCGATGCCTGTGGTGACCAAAGGAAGGCATTGGATCCCCTGGAACTGGAGTTCCAGATGGTTGTGGGCTGCCATGTGGGTGCTGAGAATTGAACCTGGGTCCTCTAGAAGAGCAGTCAGTTCTCTTAACCCCTGAGCCTTCTCTCACCCCTTATTTTCTTGTAAATAATCAGGTTGTAAATAATAACTGCTTTAATTCTTAAGAGCCTGATGATTCGGAGAAACTTTGAATCGAAATGATTAACACAAGCCACAGATGAAGCCAGAGATTTTGGTGAACCGTATTCAAAGATAGAAACATAAATATATAAAGTATAATGCTGAAATACAGCATTATAGAGTATGTGCTGCCTCTCCTCCCTAAATATCTCTGCGTTGCATTTGATTTATCTTCTCATTTCATGCAACCCGAACAAAGGAAGCTTTAAGAATAGCTCGTGGAAATGCAAACCGTGGTGTTCATTTTTCAACACTGTCAAGAAAGTCTAAAGAAATTATAAGCTTAAAGAGCGTCACCATTAGCCGTCTGTCACACGCAGCTCTGGACACCGTGGCTAGGCTGCACGCAGGGGCTAGGCAGAGCAGGCTGGTAAGTATCTCCAGGAACATTGCTCACTGAAATTGCTAGGAAAGATGATTGAATGTTACCTAAGTAGAACTTTACACGCAATGAATTTGCGGACTGCTGAGAAAATTGATGAAAAGGATAATGTTCTGCTTTGGACTCTAAACAAAAGGCAATCAATTAGTAGAACCAGTTTGAATAATGTGGGTAAGAGAGCGAGTCTGTGCCTAGGAACTTCCTTGCTGAAAGCTTGCAGCCCAGGCTGTAGCAACTGCTCCTGTGCTCAGAAGATCTGTGGTTTGGCATCACCACAGCACAAAGGGGAGTTAGGGCAGGGAATCCATTTCTGGACAGCTATCATCTCCCAGAGCTGGGCTTCATCCAAGCCTATTTTCTTTTTGCTACCTGGGTTCAATTTTAAGCTATGTTTCAATTTGCTACTGAATTTAGAACCATATTCTGGCCAATGTTTAAGGCTCTTATCCACCATCAGATATTTTAAGTGATCTTAAGAGGGATAGTTAATAGAATTGCTGAAAGGTACCAGTGATTCTTAGAATTAGCCTTGTTCCTATCGTGTGGAACTGTCAGACAGGCCTATGTTTTACTGTGAGCTTTGATGGATGGTCCCACACATCAGCAGGTGGCTAACATTTTCAGCTATGGTCTGGATAGTAAATACTTTAGTCTCTGTGGGCTGTATACTTTGTTGTGACATTCTCCAAGCAGCCATAGACAATAGGTAATGTGTAATAGATGAATGTGATCGTGTTCCAATAAAAGAATATCGACAAAAACAGCAGCTGCCCCAACTGTATATTAAGGGACCAAAATCACTATGGAGTTAATCACACAGAAATGGTATTACAGCTCAGGGACACGCTTGCAAGAATAAACCATGACCTCATGGGTGATTTCATACTACACACTGCATCAAAAATTAATGGAGTTTTATGTAGAGGCAAACAGAAGTCTTAGAGCAGAAGTCAGTTAAGAAAACAGAGCATCGCTTTGTTGACGCCGTGGAAAGTCAGTCCCCTTAACTAACTCCAATTTAAGCACCCACTCACTGGAGTAATGAACACTCCGCATTCCTCTGCAAAATGACGACAAGCTGAGCAAGCTATAAGCTACATTGTGGTCATTTGTCTAGCGTTTGAACTCATGATTCCAGGGTACTGCTCTGCCCACATCGGGTGGGACTCAGATGACCAATGTGTAGACGAGACAGGGGAAACACTGTTTTAGTGTCGTGAGACTCAGAAGTATGGTCTGTGAGGCAGATGGAAAAGCATCACTAAATGCTCCTTGGACATTAAGATTCTAAGTGCTCAGAAGACTGAGGCCAGTTTCTGCAGCCTAGAACTTTGGGTCTAGTTTGGGTAATATTGGAAGACCTTACTTATCTTTTGAGCAAGCTAGCAAGCAAGCAAGCAAGCAAGCAAGCAAGCAAGCAAGCAAGCAAGCAAGCAAGCAGACAGACAGACAGACAGACAGATAGACAGACAGACAGACATCCAGCTTTGTTCCATCTCTAAGTCAGACCCTCATGTAATAGAGTTCTAAGACAAGTACAATAAAGTTGTGAAATAAGCCCTGGTTTAGGTCTGGTTTTTGTTATTGTTTTATTTTTTTTTTAATTTTTATTTTTTTTCACCTCTTAAACTGTAGGCATAGCTGATGACAGTTTGATTTGTTCTTCAATTTGTTCACTTTGTCATAATTTCAATTATATAAGCATTATATAACCGATGAACTACCAGGGCATAAAGAGAACTGCTCCATGAAGCTACCATGGAGCCTTTTAGAGGACAAGGATGAGTTCTGTAAGACTGCCTGTCAGGTGACAGGTAAGAGTAGACCATACACTGTGCTATTCTGGACTGAGTTTGTAGTCACTTCACCTTATGAGCAGCTTATTTTAAGTGGTTTACTATTCCCAGCAGCGGAATGGCTTGGTGGCTCACACTGGTAATCCTGGCACTTGGGAGGCTGAGGCATGGAGACCGCTGTGAGTTCAAGGCCAGCCTGGGATACAAAGTGAATTTTGTGTCAGTTTGGGCTATAGGAAAGAGATTTTGTGGAAAAAGCAAACCAAGAGGACACCTGGGAAGGCTTGTTTGAAATTCTAGTTGGCAAATCTATAGTCAAGGGTTCACCCTGTATGCTGCCATGGGCAAAGAGAAGTTGTAGCAGAAAATGTGATTGGTTTGAAATATAGACCCTTTATTTCATTTTGGTTTTAATGCGATTTTTAGACATCGCTACCCTGAGTCACACTGAATATGAAAGCTGCCTGTTGTTCAGTTCCCCATTCTCTTTCTCTATAACATAGCTGATCTTAAACCATAGAACTTACTCTTGTTCTTCTAGATTTTATGGAGAGAAAAAAAAAAAGATCCTACTACTTATTAGATCAGTGGTTCTCAACCTCCCTAATGCTGTAACCCTTTAATACAGTTCATGTTGTGTTGACCGCCCCCAACCATAAAATTATTTTTGTTGCTACTTCATAACTGGAAATTTGCTACTGTTATAAATTTTAATGTAAATATCTGATATGCAGTACAGCATAGGAGGAAGAAGACAGACAGAGACCTGTCTTCCACCATGCCATGAGGAGAGAGCAGGAAAGATACCTACAGATCTGTACTCTGACCCCAAGGCCAGGCCAGGGCAGGCCATAGACACACAGAGCCCCACCTGCCAAGATGCAGGGCAAGAGGAGGGAGATAGACAGAGACTTGTGTATCACAAACCTGTCCTGTGGCACAAGGCACAGGTGAGTCATAGACACCCGCTTGCCATCGAGCCATGCAGTATGGACAGAGGATGTCACACAGGGACTTTCCAGCCATGTGGTCAACCTGCGGCAGGAGCCAACACAATGTGTGAGTATGTGGTGGACAGATGGGAGACACACACACACACACACACACACACACACACACAACCAGAGAGAGAGAGAGAGAGAGAGAGAGAGAGAGAGAGAGAGAGAGAGAGAAGTGGAGCATCTTGAACACTCTGAAGAGAGATGGAACTGGAGACTCAAGGGTAGAAAAGAGGGAAGGAGGTATAACCTGCTGTCAATGGCCAACCCTGCCACCTGGGGCCATGGTGAGGTCCCAGCTTGAGCTGCTTGTTGAGGTCCATGTCTGGGTCTGTGGCTACACAGCAGTGTAGATTCGTGTCAATGCCTATGGCTCATATTACCACTGGAGAATATGGCAATGTTCCTAGTCAGGGAAGCCCCCAGAGACCATGTGAATGTCCAGGGACTGTGTATAACTGTCCCTGTCCCTCACTGGAGAGGGTACCCTGGATAGCTGGCTTTGACAGTGCTCAGGAGGGAAGACCCTGCACCTTGCCCAAACAGCACAGTGGAATGGCCCTGGTGGCTGGAGTAGAGTCAGGGGTAAGGTATGGGTATAGAATTGATCCCCTGCCACCTCTCCCTACCACTTGGAGTCAGAAAAGTTGCCTACAGAGTCATAAGCGTGGGAGAGCTAGCCCTGCCGTTCATCAGATGCAGCACTTTGGAGAGCAGGCCCTGAACCTCTCCTGGACTGAGCCTAGGCAGCACAGTAGGGCTAAGCCCAGTTAACAGGGGCATAGGAGAGTTAGTTCCAAGAGTGACCACATGGGAAAGCTGGCCCTGTCACTTGTCTGCCGTGAGGTGGCATGGGTGTGGAAGTGAAGCCCTCCCCTACCTTGCTGCTTGTCACCTGAGGCAGAGGTCATGAGAGTGGGCAAGGTGACACTGTTCCTCACAGATGCAGCACTCGGGAGAGGGAGCTCTGAACCTAGCATGAGCAACAGAGTGGAGCTGGCACTGATGGTGAAGGCACAGGTGAGCCAGCCCTGAGGGTGTGAGAGCAGGAGAGCTGGCCCAGCCCCTCACAGGGCAGCACAGTGGAGCTGGAGCTGGAAGTGTGGGTGCAGATAAGCTGGCAGCAAGGGCATGAGAGCAAGAGAGCTGATCCTGCCTCCTGCTGATGGTGGCATTGGGTGGCCTAGCCAGCGTAGGGAACTCACCCTGATCGTGTGGTTAAGGGAGTGTTCTCAGGCTGACCAACTCAGTTACCACCCAGGCCCAGATCAAGGACTCTGAATTGGCCCCATTCAAAAATCTACGTCATCTGCAGATGGTAGGAATGCATGAAAGAGCTGATCCTGCTGTTCCAAAGCTGCAGAATCTCCGTAACACAACCAGGAGGAGGCTCAGTGAGACTCAGTTCAAGCCAGAGACCTTGAACCAGACCAACGAGTCATTACAATGAGCGAGCACTGCAAGTGAAGATGTGTGGACAGACAGATAGAATGTGGGACACACTGTGTGACACACTACGGCTTCCATGATGAGATGATTTCTATGCTTCTTTCTTTTTCCTTTTCTTTCTATCTTTTTTTGTTTGTGTATTTTTTTATTTCGGTGGTTGGGTTGCAACGGTGAGGGGTGTCCATGAGGAGATGAGAGATAAACAGGACTGGGGTACATGATGTGACATTCACAAAGAACCAATAAAAAGTTAAAAAAAATATATATTATTACCCAAAGTAATGGAACTCACCATAGCCATGCTGTCCACCCTTTGGAGACCATTCTGTGTCTTGCCTGAGAGGAATACAAACATAGGATCTCTGACATTTGCTTCTGAAGGTTCTTCCCAGAGGTCCTCTTCTGACATGGTTAGCATATTCTTCTTTGTACTATGTTAACTCTAATATCATTTAACTCATTTTTAATACTATTTATCTGTCATCATCTCTGGATCATAAACTGCACCACCCACATTACATACCTTATACAGATGATGATGGTATTTGTCACAAAGGGATGAGGCGGTGGTTACTTGTGGGATGCCTGGATAAATGAATGAATAAATGAAGATTTGTTCCACATATATTTATAGGAAAAGGAAAACAGAACTCATTATAAGAAGTATACCATTCCACCCCTTGAGGTTTCTGCCTGAATGTTTATGCTGAATTGCCAATAAATTGGTTACACATGTCAGTAATTAAGCCCTGTAGAGTTGGTCTTGAACAGTTGCGTGTTTTGATTACCTCTTTGTTGTGAGTGTATTTGTTGTAGAATGCTTAATTAATATTGATGTTGAGAGATAATTTCTGGATTATAAAAGGAGATTAACTGTTTGTGGTACGTTGCATTTTTGTTGAATGGTAGCATATCACAAAGCTTTGATGTAACAGTTTGACCAAAGGAATTTTTTTAAATTAATCTAAGAAATAAAAAAATGAATACCATAACATTTCTGTCTTGTTCCTGAACTAACAGAAAATAATAGCTATAAAGAAAGAGAAATATTCTTTACTTTGAAAAAGACATCAAAGGAATCATGAGAAACTTCCACTAGTTCTCCTGCATTTGAAATTATGTAATTATTATTTATCTTTTTACTAAACATCAATAAGTGCTAATAATATGTGCTCATTGTAATTTATCATAATGCCTTTGTAATAATAATCTTTTATAAATTTGAATTTTAGAAACCATGATATGTTATTCTTCTCAGGATTAGGATAACATACTCAGTCCCAAGCCTCCCGTAATTCTTCCATTTACCCTCCTGTGGTGCCACAAGAATAAAGCTGGGAATGTTTATTCATGTGTCATCTTACAGATGATGTTGTTAATCTGTCAGCTAATGAATGGGTTGTCCTTCACGAACACACACAGCCATTCTATCCCCATGTGAATGGAACGTAAGGGTTGGGAGCTTTCCATGCATTTCCTTCCTCCCTTCCTCCCTTCCTCCCTCCATCCCTTCTTCCCTCCCTCCTTTTCTCCCTTCCTCCCTCCCTCCCTTCCTTCCTTCCTTCCTTCCTTCCTTCCTTCCTTCCTTCCTTCCTTCCTTCCTTCCTGTAGCAGGTTTGCTCCATGGCTATTGTAGTATTGCTACTTAATGGTGCTACAACAAAGGCTGTGGAGCAGAGCAAGCTGCCTGAGCCTTGTGGGCATGGCCTGAGCTCACACTCTGATACAAGGTCTTTACTCTTCTAGGAAAAGTCTCAGGTGCAGCAGCTTGGGTGTTTTCTGAACAGTGGGTCTTTCTCAGGAGGACACAGGGTGCTGGTAAGAAACTGCTTTGCATCTAAATAATGTATTGACTCAATGTGGTTGTCAACTTAATTCCTTTTCTCTCAATTAGGAAAATAGTTCTATCCAACAAGGAAAAACCCAAAGATTGGCAGATTCCTACATATCATATATGTACATTACAAATCACAGCAGTAGCAGCATTACAGTTATGAAATAGGAACAACAATGATGGTATGGTTGGGGATTACCACTTCAAGAAGGGTTACAGCATTAGGAAGGTTGAGAACTACTGAAGAAGAAACGACCATGACCTCTTGTGCGCATGATAGCAGAGTTAATAGTATGAAAATGGCTGCATTTCTGAAAGCAGCTCACAGATTTCACGTAATCCCTATCAATCCCAACGGTGTTCTTCACAGAACTATTAAAATATGGAAATTCCTAAAATTCTTATGGCTACACAAAGGCACCCCAAATCACCAAAGCAACACTTTGAACAGTCATAGAGGGGTCACAAATATCTGATCTTGAATTATATTACAGAGTCATAGTAGCAACAGAGCCCCAGCATACTACTGGCACAAAAATAGACATACAGGACAACAGAAACGAGAAAAAGAAAGGAGTGAAGGAAGACAGGAGAGAAGGGAGAGAGAGAGAGAAAGAGAGAGAGAGAGAGAGAGAGAGAGAGAGAGAGAGAGAGAGAGAGAGAAATATCACCATAGAGCTACAGTTAAAAAGTAGTGCTGGGAAACTGGATTTCCTCCTGTAAAAAGAGTGAAACTAGATCCGTATCTCTCACTGTGCACAGAAAGCAATTCAGATGAAATTGGTGATCTTAACCAAGTACTGAACCTTTAAAACTGATGTAGGAAAATGCAAAAATACTCCAAGGTATAGATGTAGGCAAAAGATTTTCTAGAAAAGGTTTCAGTAGTGCAGAAAATAAATGAGGTTACATGACATCAAAAAGCTTCTACACAGCAAAGACGAAAAAAAAAAAAAATTACAAGACAGAAGAGACAGCCTCCAGAATGGAAGAAAAGATTTGCCATCTATACCTCAGCTAGGGTATTAATATGTAGACTGTGTAAAGAACTGAAAAACTCTCTCTATATCCTCAATCAGTCAAACAATCATCAATCAACCAATAGGCTAATTAAGTGAATAGTCTCAGAAAAAGTGTGGTCAAAGAATGTTTGGCACCTTCAGTATCAGGGAAATCCAGCTGCGTTGAGAGGCCGAGCCACCTTAGTCAAATCAGTGCCCACTATCAAGAGAATAAGTGATGAACATATTGATGAGAATGTGGGGAAAAGGGACTCTCTAAACCAGTGGTTCTCAATCTGTGGGCCATGACTCTTTGGGGCGGGGGTGGGGGGCGTTGTTGAATGACCTTTTTACAGGGTCACCTAAGACGATCAAAAAAAACCACAGATATTCACACTGCAATTCATAACAGTAGCAAAATTTCAGCTATGAAGTAGCAATGAAAATAATTTTATGGTTGGGGACGGTCACCACAACATGTATTAAAGGGTCACAGCATTAGGGAAGTTGAAAACCACTGCTTTAAACTGTTAAACATTTCTGGCGGGAGCACAAACATGTGCAGCCACTATAAAAGCCAATGTGGAGGTCTCTAGAAATCAGAAAACAGAAGCACTACATGACCCAGAAATGTAAAACCCAAGAATATATATATATATATATATATATATATATATATATATATATGAATCAGTATATATATATATATAT
>JANHMN010000021.1:31887056-31906758 GCA_030674055.1 Rhabdomys pumilio
GTGTGTGTGTGTGTGTGTGTGTGTGTGTGTGTGTGTGTGTGTGTGTGAAAGGAATGGCAATTGAGTGCAAATGCACTTTGACACATAACTCAGGCATCTGGTGTGTGATCAAGAAGATACACTGTAATTCACGGGGTGAGCATACAACGATGTTAATTAATTAGCTATTCAGTTCTCAAAATTCAAAACAATGGAGTCAACTAATTAGGCAGAGCCAAGCCATCAGTCTTGGAACTGCTTCTGCTCATGCCTCCAGAACTCTGACTTCCCTCACCCAGTCCTAGGTTTGCCACAGCAACAAGCCAAATGGAGGCTTTCCTTGGTAGTTATGTGCTAGTTCTCAATGACTCTCAAAAGCATTGCCCATCATGTCTGTCATCACTCCAAGGACATCACTCGGGATACACTGTAACTTCATCTAAAAGAGGCTTATGGCCCGAGACTGTGTAAAGACATTTATTGCACAGATGAATTGAGAGTAGCATTTCTTCAAGACGATTCTTACATGAGGTTGCTGACTTGGAAGGTGACAGGCACAGACAAAAAACCTTTAGTAAAGTTAACTGCTTGTAAAATGTTCTGGGTGTCTTCTATAAAATTCAAATATATGCCTGGATAGGAGAAGCGATGGTGAGCGAGGTAGTTATTAGGTCGATGATTACAGGAACCGAGGTGCCATGAGCTTCTGCATGGATCATTTAGTTTCATCTTTACAAGGTTTAAGGTAGGTGTTAATATTAACTGTATTTTCCAGATGAGGAAGGGGGTGAAAAGAAAGACTTGCTCAAGGTCGTGCAACAACTAAGTATCAATACCGGGACTCGAACTTCCGTGAATGGAATCTACATGTCATGTCATGCTCTTGTCCACTATGCTGAGATCTCTGTGGCTTAGGTACTTAGTCCTGGATAGCAACTCCTTTAACGGACATACAGGCATATCATTAGCACTCAAAATATTAGACTCAAAACATGGGATATATTCATGTCACTGAGTCCCTTGGATTGGTATGTGGCACTCGGACGTGCAGAAGGGCTACTGGCAAGGTTGCAGTGAGAAAGGAAAGTTTGCTGAGCCCGGGTCAGTGCTGGTGTAGACTCAAGATAAGTGGTGACCTTAGAAGTAAAACCATGGTGTCTAGCTCGAGAGAAGGTGAAACTCCAGATGGCAAGAGACTGAGTGACAAAAGGCTGATTTGGAAAGGAAACCGTAAAATCGGAATTCTAGCTAACGTATTGTATTGAGTCAGGATGAGTAACCCCAGGGCGAGAATTCAAGTAAGAGAAATAAAGTATTATCATAGCATCCACCTTCTTTAGAAAAGCATGATTAACCATGCAGTAATAGTTCTCTTTAGTCTCTTTTTCCACTCTGGGGAAAAGATTTGTGTACATGGGTGCCTCAAGTGGTATGTGCTGTTACCATGGCCCACCACCCAGATCTAATATAGCCATATGTTTAATGCTTTTTCATCTTAAAAATTTTATCATGGACTGTGGTAGAATTTGTTTCTCTTTTTGGTTTCAGGTGTCAGGGTGATACTAACATGTGTTTCCAATCCCCCTTCTTCCCTGTTTCAGCAGGTAGACAATTCATTCTTAGCATCGATTTTAGCAATGTTGGCATGCAGTCTTCCTTTCCTTATTGAGATGTTCACCTTCTCAATGGAATGAAGCCCTTACAATTTTCCTTTAGCATATAGGAACTGCCAGCATCATGACATTTAGGCTTGGGGTCATTATCAGATACAATAGCAACTAATGCGTTTATAAGGGCCACATGCACAGGGCATTTCAATGCTTTGAGGGCTGATCTAGTAAAAGGTACCAAGTTCCCAATGCACAGGTAGTGTAGTCAGGGTGGACATACCGAAAAAGGATAAATCCCTAAAGGATAGGATGTAGAGGAACCCTGAAATCTCACCACACTATTTAAATCAGGACACAATTTACACTTTATTGCTTTATTTAAAAATGTAACATTCGTAGTTGAAACTCTAGTAACTGAATTTGTAGGAAGCGAGGCCAACAACCAGGGGTGACCACTGTGTATAAGGAAGATTACATATAAATTACATGCTCAGTGTGAAAACTATACAGACAGAAAGCTTCTTTGCAACTGTGGCTCATGCTGAGAAACACCAGGGACATACTGTCTCCTCCTGCTCTTTCTGAGGGTCATTTTCTTACTATTTCTTTTATTTGTGTGGCATATGTAGGCATTCATAAGTTTTAGTTGCACCTCCTTTTGAAGCCTGGTTTACTCTGCCCAACATTTTGCTTGTAAGAGTCATCCATGCTGCTGGTTGAAGCCTTTAGTGGGTCAAAATATTACCTTCATTCATTTCAAGAATTTCACACACAGTAGAATGTTCTTTTCTGTCATACTTGAGACTAATATGTTCTGCTTGCTTTGAAATCCCCTCTATTTTTAGTTACATTTTGACAAAAGGACATTGGTTTAAGTTTGGTAATGTGCACTGAACTTTTCCTTTATGATTTTGCTCATTCCTTGGAAACACAGAAGATTCTCTCCCTCTAGAGTGCTGATATTTGCCCGTATTTAAGCTCCATCAGGCTTTGGTCTCTTTCTCCTTCATTCTTTTCTTTTTTAAAAAAAAACAAAACCTTTAGTTCTCTAATCCACTTGTATTTATTTTGCTTTATGTTCTGATTTGACATTTAGATTGGTTTTCTCGTCAAATAGTTAGCTAACTATTAATTCATCCTTTCTCATACTTACTTACACTGCTTTCTTTGTGTAGGGGGCACGAGACAGAGGTAGGCATGAGTGCGTGAGAGTGTGCATTCGTGCACACATGCAAGCATTGTGTGCATGTGTGCATGTATGTGCACGTGTGTGCATGTATGGTATGCAAAAGTATGTGTGTGAGAGAGAAAGATAGGGGGAAGAAGGGAGGGAAGGAGGGAGGGAGAGAGAGAGAAATCCCTTAAGCCTGTGTATAGTTCTGGCCAGAGTCAGTTAGGGTCTCAAAGGGATACTTGGATTTTGGTTTTGTTTGGTGGATTGAATGGACACCTGTCACAGAATGAGCCCAGGGAAGGTGATCACTTTAGACAGTGGAAACTGCGTGTGTTTAGTCATCTGTGGTTTTCTAATCCTGAGCTCTGGAATCAGATTTTCAGGCCTTTCACTTGCTGCTTTCTGTTTTCTCACAACTTAACTTTTCTGTCGTGTTTAACTTTGATCGTGGGCTAGTTTGTCTATGAAATGAGAACAGATAGTCTATTCCATAAGCTAATTGCATGCAATAGTAAGAGAATACCATGGCGCAGCGCTCAACACTTACTGGGGGCAAGCGATAAATATTTGCTGCTGATGTTATTCATCGCAGAGGCAGGATCACTCAACAGCCTGCCCCAGCTGCGCACAGCTCGGCGTGAGAACTAAAGCCTTATGGCTCGCACCAAGGGTCTGTAGGAAGAACAGAAACAAGAAGCATTGCAGTAATTTTAGGAATAGGGAAATTGTTTGGTCTTCCGGAAATAAAAGTTCGCTAGCAAGTGAGTGGAATGGGGACCAAGCTGTGCAGGAAGGACCTCAGTCATCACTGTGTGGACTTCTGTCTTCCTTTTCTAAGCAAAAGAATACTCAATGAAAACTATCACCTTAGGGTCTTGAGGTCCGGTTGGGAGCTTTCAAAATCCCCAAATGCGTGCCTTCTGCCTCCTCCAAAGTACTAAGTAAAATAGACTTCCATTTTATCTTAGAAAGATTTAAAGCTAGAAGCTCTGCATTTACAATTAAACACGTTTAGCCTTCATATGACATTCCTATACAGGAACGCCATATTCCTTAGGTATTTACCATGGTTTCCTGAGGGCACACTCCTCATTGCTTGCCTGGCAATGTCTACCTTCTCTTCTTTAGTAACAGAACATAGTTTCTAGCTTGGCATTTGAATCTCTGAAACTAGGACTACATTTTCCAGCCTGCCTTTTAGCCAGCTGTAAGCACGTGACTGGCCAGTTGGCTGAAGTACCTTGTGCAGTTCTTAAGATATATTCATAAAGGAAAGAGGAATGGTTTCTTTTCTACTCTTTTGGTGTAACTGGAGCCTAAGCAGCCATTTTGGACAAGGAAGTGGAGGCCATGTGCTACAGATGTGAAGCTCCTTACTTACCATGCTTGCCCTCCGCCAGGCTCTGCTTACATGACGGGTACGCGCCATCATTGCAAGCTTGTCATTTCTACAATTCACAGAGGAACTTCAAATTTTTCTTTCTGACAATAGGGAAGAATTGCTAGGTCTCCGCTATGTCTTTTGTGTTCAACTCTGAAAAACACCCTCACTTTGCTTAACGGAGCTTACTTTCAATCCTCGCTTCCATAATGGCGGCTGAAAAGGTTTTGCCGTGAAAGAGTTACTTCAGTGATCAGGGGGCCAAAAGGAATGCCCACCAAAGTCATGCAAGAGACTGATTGGGGGAAGTGCACACACACACACACACACACACACACACACACACACACACACACACACACACACACACACACACACACACACACACACACACAAAGTGCCGGGCATGCACAAAATGGCTGTCTCTGACCTAGGGTGTTTGGAGCATGCGCATAGGGAAAATACTGTGACCATGGCAATAATGGAAGCATGTCTCTCATTGGCCCTTGGTGATTACAGGGCATTGGTGCCTTGTCATTGAAGGTGAGGAGGGACCTGGTTCCAGAATGTGGGCAAAGGACTTTTGGAGGTTCACAGTATGCCCAACGGTGGCATCTTTCAGTTATGATTCAAGTGAGCATGATAGTTAAGAAAATAAATTCCTCCGTTCCTCTGTTAATACACAGGACCTTCTCAGCTGTAAAGAGCAAAGTGGTATGATGTACAAAAAGATGATGCAGCTGAAGAAAATCAAATTAAGCAAACTAAGGCTATTTCAGAAAGACATGTACTGTATGTGTGCTTTCTTCTGAGATGCCCAAACTTTGGATAGGTACATGAAATCACGTATGCATAAGACATGAAGAGAGAAACAAACCTGTCTAGGAGAACTAGGAGATTAATGGGAGTGGTAGGCAGTGTGGAGGGGAATATGTTCACCATACAATATATGTGCGTATGTGTATGAAAATGTCCTTGTATAGCACAGTACCATGTAAAATGTATATGCGCAATGAAAATTGTAAAAAATGAAAGGAAGAAAAAAATAAGAGGAAAAAAGAAATAAAAAGAAAAAAAAAAGAAAGAAAAGAAAGAGTCTCTTTCCCAATGGCTCATTTGTTTGTGGCTAGCTTGTGTGCATTCCAAGTCTGTAAATAATAGCCTGGCCAGCAGTTGGCTTCTTGTTATGTATACAGAGCCAGAACATAATAATATTATTAGACAGAGGTCCAAAGAGAAGGCTTCCGGAACTGGAGTTGAAATAATGGGCAGCTCGCTTATTAGGCCTCCATGTTTAACTCCAAGTGATGTTTTAAAAGTGTGTGCAGATAAATATACCGTTGTTTCGGAGCAAGTGACAATTGTGTTTTCCTTTCAGTAGGAATTACAGCTGAGGACATAAATACTCAATAGTATAAGGCCTGGAGCTGGGGATGGGAGTTGTCCATTCATCTCTGCAGGAGAGTTGAAAATCAGGTCTATGTATGCGAATCATTGAGTCGAGTGTCTAGAAATTCTGTCTGCTTGCTCTTCTGTTTACTACTTTTTTGGACTGCATTATTTAACTTCAGGTACAGAATCCTGGGCAGGATTTTGCTGTTAAAGCACCAGGGTGAATGGTTTTTGTATCCATAGATACCAGAAAAATAACGAAGCTTCATAATAGTGTGACGAAGAGTGTCAATTTTGGCATCAGAAAGGCCTGACTCTAAGCCGACACCTACATCTCACAAGCCACACGACCTTGGACAATCTGTTTCATATCTTATGGGAGTCTTTCTTTCGTTATTTGTAAATGGAAACATTGATACCTTCTTCCTAGTGTGGTTCTGACGATTTATCTTGGCTTTAGCCTCCCTCGTTTGTCCTCTCTCTCCCTGCAATTCCTTTTCTTTCCTTACTTCCTTTTCAGTGCTGGAGATTGATGCAGTGCCAGTTGCTACACACGTGTCCTCTCACTGACATGGCGGTTCTCAAAGCCTCCCAGTGCCGCCACCCTTTAATACAGTTCCTCATGCTGCGGTGACCCCCAACCATACAATTATTTTTGTTGCTACTTCATAAGTGTAATTTTGCCACCGCCACGAATCATAATGTAAATATCTGATATGTAGGATATCTCATGTGCGACCCCAAAAAGGTCATTCAGCCCCCAAACAGGTCGCAACTCAGAGGTCGAGAACCGATGTACTGAGAACCATTCCCCAGCCCCAGGATTTCTAAGTTACTAGACTGTGGATAACCTGTAAGCCAAGTGTATCAGTGGCTTTATAGAGACACTGATCTTATTACAGCTGAGTATAATGTAGAACTATCAATTAGCTGTTGAACAGAAGGCATGTATACACATCACTGTATTTTTTTAATTTATTTTCCCTTAGTATCCAGGTCTCCTAAGACAGCGGCTGTGGGCTGCTACTGAATGGTCCTATTGGCAAGGAATGAGTAAGGGCTAAGTAGAGGAAGGATGGTGTGTGTGTGTGTGTGTGTGTGTGTGTGTGTGTGTGTGTGTATGGAAAAGTCCCAAGTCCATCAAAGAGTTCTGACTTGCTTTGGTATTTCATTCACATGAGGAAGTATAAACAGAAGGCTGTGTTTGGTTCTGACTCTTAGAAGCTGTCAGCCTTCTTCGGGTATCAGGTGACACATAGTCTTGACACTGGCTTTCACCCACTGAGATGTACAAACCCTCCTACGAGCCGCAATTCAGAATTTCAGTGTTCCATCCCGATTCTAAACCAGAGGACAAAAACTGGAAGAACTAAATGGGACCAAGAGCATCACCATGAAGATGATGATGGAAACGAAAAGTCACTCAGACCCCGCACTCCAGAATGCGTGTGTAGGGGCAGGGCTGGTGCTTCCTCCACTCTCCCCCAGAAGGATGCTGGCGAATTGCTTCAGCAGGTTTTTTCCGCACAGCCCTCTCCAAAGATGATCTTCTTGATTAAACATCTGCCAAGTTCAGCATCTTCAAAACACCAGTGTCTTAAACGCAGTAATTTCATCTCAGTGCAAACTGATGCGAGTGGGTAATGTGGCTATAGCTCCGTGCAATGATTGTTAGGAGGCACTGACTATGTGTCTAACCTTCTGCTCTCATGTCTTCTATGCTGGTTTTAGCTAGATGAAATAAGATAATGAAGAGCAGGGAAATTTAATTTTATTTCAAGGCAAAGTTTTATGCACATGTTAGAATAATTCTTGTTTTATTTGGTTATCTAAATCAACCCATGACTTGGGCAAGAGGTGGTGGGGCATATGTTTTATTTTTTTATTTATTTTATTTTATTTTTTGTTTTTGTTTTTCGAGACAGGGTTTCTCTGTATAGCCCGGGCTGTCCTGGAACTCACTCTGTAGACCAGGCTGGCCCCAAACTCAGAAATCTGCCTGCCTCTGCCTCCCAAGTGCTGGGATTAAAGGCGTGTGCCACCACCGCCCGGCTGGGCAGATGTTTTAAAAATGCAACCCGTTTTTCTCTCTTTAAGCTCTATCTTGACAGTCACTCCTACGTAAGAACACATGTGTTTCTTTTTAATGTTTTTGATATCTGGTTCCTTTGCATTCTTGATGCCTCCAATTGAACCCTCTCTTCTGATGTTACAAAAATTTGTTTTTGTTTCACCCATGGCCTGGCTTAGAGTTCACAGATCTGAAGCATAAGATTACTGCTCCAGCTGAGATGAAGTGATGGTGGGTACCAGAAGGGGAAAAGCATTTGCTCGATGTGTCTTAGCTTTCTTACATCATTGTTCCATAGTCCATGTTTTATTTATTCACTGTCCTGGTTAGTTTTATGTCAACTTAACACAAGCTATAGAGTCACATAAAAGGTGGGGACTTCAATTTTGAAAATACCTCCCTAAGATCCAGCTGTAGGGCATTTTCTAGTAATTGATGGGAGAGAACCTCACCCTTTCTAAGTGGTACCAACCCTGGGTTAGGGCCCTAGGTACTGTAAGAATGCAGACTGAGCAAGTCGTGATGAACAAGCCAGTAACCTTCCATCACCTCTGCCTTAGTTCCTGCTTCACGTTTCTCCCTGTTTGAGTTCCTGTCCTGACTTCTTCCATGATGAACAGTTGATTTGGAATCACAAACCAAATAAATACTCTCCAAGTTGCTTTGGTCATGTTTCAACACAGCAGTAGAAGCCCTAACTAGGACATTCGTTATAAACCACTGGGTAGGGCTTTTTATTTTATTGAAGGCTTTTATGGCTAAGCAAAGGAAATTATTCAAGCATTTTAGATATTTCTGACTTGGAATGTAAAAATGTTGAAAACGAAGCAAATTGAAATACCAAACTTATAGTGATTCTCATGAAGCTGTCACGATTCAAAGACTTTTGTACTGCCATTTAAAACTGATGTTTCAGTTACTTCTCATTTGTTGTGAAGAGACCCCATGATGAAGGCAACTTATAGAAGTAACAGTCTGGGGATGCAGAGGGTGACAGTCCATCCACCATGACCATCATGTTAGGGAGCAGGGCCCTCAGCAGGCTGACATGATGTTGGAGCGTAACTGAGAGCATATAGATGATCCACAAGCTTGAGTCAGAAAATTAAAAATGGTGTTTGCTTCTTTAAAGCTCACCCTAGTAACACACCTCCTGCAACAAGGGCACACACATCTCCTAATCCTTCCCAAACACTTGTATCCACGAGGGACCAAACATTCAAATATATGAGCTTATAGGGACCATTTCAATTCAAACTACCACATTGCTATGCAATCATTTATTCAAAATAATTGAATCACAATTCTGGCATGTCTCGTGAAGAACTAGGAGCATTCAGACTTGGCTTCAGGTGGCAAATTCTGGTCAGAACACAGATGCTCAGAATTCCCTGTGTATTGTTCTGTATTTGATCCATACAGGAACTGTAATAGAAACAGAATGAGCATTCTCCAAATACTGAGACCCATGCAGACCCATTCATGAATACTTCTGAACAGAGAAATGGAAAAGAAAAAGACTTGTTCCCTGGTTTTTGTGGGGACCTAAGCTTTGATACATGACAACTTCAATACACACCTGGCAGGACTATCAGGTGACAGCCATGCCTTGTGGAGAGAAATTTCTGGAATAATATTCTTGATAGGAGTAGAGACAAAGGAAAGAGAGAGTTTCTCAGGTTAGAGTATTGGCAAAGACCTGGGAAAACTGTATTTTTAAAATCATAAATCTGGGGTAAAAAATGGCATTAGAGAAGAGAGATAGGAGAGGAGGGAGGAGGGAGGAGAGAGGAGGGAGGGAGGAAGGAGGAGGGAGGAGGGAGGAGGGAGGAGTGAGGAGGGAGGGGAAACGAGAGAGGGAGAGAAGGGGAGAGATAGATATGAAAAGAATAAAAAAATTAAACCATGTCTGGAACTCTCCCACCATTGCTTGTAATCTGTCCATCACCATCTGAACATTTTTTAAGCATCTCAAAGTCACCAATTCACAGCTAAATCCACTCTCTTCTTCCTCTAGACAACCCCAAGCTGTTTTTATTTTGTTCTTTCCTTATGTCAATGGCATCTTTAATCTTCAAGCCATCTGGGGTTAAAAATGAATGCACGTTGATTCTTCCCTTTCATTCCCAACATCCAATCAGATGACGAGTCTCATTACCCCTGGAATCTTATTTCACGTATCTCTTTACTCTGTTACCATGGCATTGCTTGATACGAATCCTTCATTTTCACTTGCTTATGATTTTGCAAATAAGTTTCCAAATTGGCCTCTGGCATCTGTCTCTTGACTCTTCTATTCATTTATACACCAGAGTCAGTGATTGAGACTCACGTGTCTCCTTGTCGTGCCACTCTACTGATTGCCAATTTCTGGGAGTTTCATTCAATGAATTGACTTCAAGCTTCTTAGCCCCATCTAAACCCCCACAAGCCAAATCCAGTCTACGTGTTCACCTATATTCATCTCCTACACGAACTGTATGTCATTCATACATGGAAGATGCTACTTTCTGACATTTTTTTTTCTAAGATCCAGCTCCAACACCACCTTCCTCATATAGTCTTCTTTCTATTGCTCTGCCATTCCCCTCAACTATGAACCTTCTGACACCCTAGTATTATAATTTACATTAACATTACAACATGTACGGCCCTGCTAATGTTCCTGCTACTTTGCTACAGGACTTGCTGATCTGGTATATGCCAGTGACACACCTCACACTGTGTTAAGCACTTTCTTTGTATTATTTTATTTAAATTTTAGGACATCGAGTCAACTCGAAGTATGTAGTCTCCATTTCCCACTCAAGGAAACCAATACTGAAGAACGAGCCTCATGACAAACACTATATCAAATCCAGATCCATTTTGTACCAAAGTACATCTTTTTTTTATTTTATTTTATTTATTTATTTATTTATTTATTTATTTATTTATTTATTTATTTATTTTTATTAGACCACTGGTTCTCAACTTGTGGCTCATGACCCTTTGGGGGAGGGGGCTGTCAAACGATCCTTTCACAGCATCTGAAAACACAGATTTTTACATTGTGATTCGTAAGAGCAGCAGATTTACAGTTATGAAATATTAATGAAAATAGTTTTATAGTTGAGGGTCACCACAACATGAGGAATTATATTAAAGGGCTGTAACATTAGGAAGGTTGAGAAGCACTGCATTAGGCCATCCTGCCTTTGTGTGGTCAAGGGCTCTCTGACTAATGTATATGCTTCTATACCTCCTAAAATAGTGACTATAATTTTCATGTGGCTTTTTTTTTTTTTTTTTTTTTTTTTTTTTGGAGTGCAGTCCCGCAGTTGCTGACAGATAATTTGTTTCATGTGGAGTCTGAGAATGAGAAACATTGAACCAGGAAGTGGAGAGACTGGTTCCTGGTGCCATTATTTGAGCATCTTTTTTTGTTTGTTGGTTTTGTTTTTGTTTTTTTGTTTTTTGAGACAGAGTTTCTCTGTGTAGCCATGGCTGTCCTAGAACTCACTCTGTAGACCAGGCTGGCCTCGAACTCAGAAATCTACCTGCCTCTGCCTCCCAAGTGCTGGGATTCAAGGCGTGCGCCACCACCGCCCAGCTTATTTGAGCATCTTAACAATGTAGTTCTAGATTTGAACTTCTCGGGCTAATGAACCAGTATTGTCCACTGTTCAGCAATTGCATTACTATAATGATGGTCCAGGGAGAAGGGTGTATGACATGGTTTCAGCAAGACAATGAACAAAACTGATATTATAGACCTATGGCCAAGAGGGTGAATTATGGGTTGTTTAAAGTACATGCAAGTTATCTTGGAGGTAAATCATTCTGGAAAAGTATTTTTATTAGGATTTTGTAAATTTTACCAGTAGCATAAAAGAAAACACCCATGGGGAAATGCCTAAAGATCTTGAAGATTGTCTGTATATTGCACACCCAAAACTAGAAATCGGGGTTCCTTAGCAAGGTGCTTTGGGAACATTGGAAATTTTAGTGTCCAGTTTTCAGCTGACTAATTGTGTACAGTCTTGACTGTCAGAGTGAAATTTAGGATTTGAATTGTTTATGGTTTTAATGTAATTTTCCTCATAACTATAGACCATTGACAGAAAAGTTATAAAATGCAAATGAAGTTTTTTATAATCACAGCCTTTCATGGGTGACTATTTATCTGGCAAAGAAAGAGGGGGGAGCACGCTGCCAGTGGAGTGGGCATCAGCAGGTTTTAAATAGAAATGTGAAAGTCTACCAGAGACATCGACATTTTGCAAAGGTGAAAGCTTGAATTTCATAACATCCAATTTCAACTTCAGGAGCCTGAGGAAAGACAATACAATGAATGTCACCAGGGCATTTTTAATTTACACTCACTTTTTTCTTTTTAAATTTGCTTTTTATTATTTGGCTGAAATGGAACTTACAAAATTCCAGCTGTGATTTTGAGCCATTCTGCTGTTTCCCAGGATATTAGTTCCAATGCCTGTATTTGATTTCTGTACTTGAGTAAACCCATCCACCCAGCACACCAAAGCTCGGTGGGTTTGACATTTTCTCTTTTCAACAGCACCTAGCATCATGTGGCTTACTGGAAACATCTCTCCGGAATGACTCAGTCGGTCATGGAAGCTTTTCTTTCTGTGGAATTCTTCCTTTTTCTCTAAGAATGAACATAGAGCACATTATTTGGGGGAGGATAAACAAATCTGAAAGCGTAAAGCATTTCCAGTAATATCTATGTGTGTGTGTGTGTGTGTGTGTGTGTGTGTGTGTGTGTGCGTGTGTGTGTGTGTGTGTACAGGCTGTGGAAGATTAGAAATTCTTGACTGAGATCTCCCCTCCTACCTAAATGTTTCAGTAAACACAGTCTCACTGAATTGATTTCCAAAATTTCCAGCTGAAAATAGAAAATGAAGCTGCTTTTTCAGAAGAAAAAAAAATGGGCTTGTTATGTCTTCATGATGTCTAGAATTTACCCAACATAGTGCCACCCACAGAGTACACACTTGATGTCTCTAAGCAAAGTTGTGTTAAGTCATACGACATCTCTTGAAAAAACACGTGGGCTACGCAGTGATGAAGACCTCTCTCCTTCCTCTTTTGCCTTCTTTCATTTCCCAGTGAATTTCAGGGAACATTCTAAAGTAAATATGACCTTGTCAATGCTCATAATTTGAAATCCTTTTGTCACTTGAAGAAGTTGTATGTTGTGTGGGCTTTTAGAATAACCCCTTATGTTTTGAGTTGAACACACACATTTGAGAAGTTTCTCATCATCATTTAAAATATATTGTTAATTTGTGTGTGTGTGTGTGTGTGTGTGTGTGTGCGCGTGCATGTACAGTGTATATGTGTGAGAATGCACAGCGCAGTATATGTGGCGGTCAGGACAACTTTGTTGAGTTGATTCTTTCCTAACACCTTTACAGGTTCCAGGGATAGAACTCCAGTGGCCATGACACCTTTACCTGACAAAGTTTTTGCTAACCCCATTTATTCATTTTTAAACTCAGGGCCTTAAGTAGCACAGACTGGCCTCCAAGTCCATGTTTAGTCAAGGATAACTGAACTTCTGATCCTCCAGACTCTACCAATAGAGTGTAGGATTGCAGAATCTGCCACCAACTGAGTTTATATGTTACTAAGGACTGAATCTAAGAGCTTCGTGCTTGCTGGCTGGGGAAGCATTCTGATCCACTGAGCTGCTCCCTTCCCCCACCCTCCGGACAACTGAGTTGTTCTTTAGGTAGAAGTTTTTTGAAACTACAAAAATGGTTTTGAAATTATTGACTGCTGTTCTCATGCTGGCAATCCCGAAGAAAAGGGACAGGGCCATAAAGTTTGAGAGAATGGGGGTGGAAGGAAAAGTACGCTCCGGAACATTTCTCAGTAAATCATAATAACTATCGTTCTCGGAAGTGTACCGCTGTGTGTGTTTAGACCATGAATAACGTCTGAACTGGTTGCTTTCATGTCTCCTGGAGCCATGAAATTTAGGAATGTGGAAAACGGAAGGTCTGTAGGCAGAGTGTCTGGGATGTTTAAAATTGAATTCTTTCATTTATAGGCATTCCTTTCGATGGAAGAGTTTCTAGCCTCAGTGAAGTAGTGAGTCCCAGACATGACTCATTTAGCTTTTCAAGGCTAGAGATAGCCCCCTACCCCACCACTGATTTTGTTTTAGGAATAAGAACCTAAGTGAAGACTATGTCGCAAAGCTAGTAAACCTCACATCCTCTGTGCGTCCCTCCTCATCTCTGAACCTCTGGGACAATCCCCCCTACTCTTGTCACGTTTAAAGCCCACCTCTGCATTTCCAAGGGGAGCAATCATCAGCAGGGAAGGAGTGAGTGGAACAGATGCAAGTCTCCACTCTGCAGCAACTGTGTCAACAGAGGCTTAACCCCTGCAAGGGACACTCAGGAGGAAACCTAATTTGTTCAGATATTTACTTTCTTCCCCTTTCTGCCTCATAATGTATGCTTCTATTATTTAACTGTTTTGCATTTATTTATTTATTTAGTGTGTGTGTGTGCATGTGTATGTGGTGTGTGTGTGTCTGTGCATGTGTATGTGGTGTGTGTGTGTGTGTGTGTGTACATGTATGGAGGTCAGAGGACAGAGGAGGGAGTTGGTGCTTCCCTCTTATGTGGTTTCCTGAGATCGAGTTCAGGTCATGAGGCTTGGCAGCAAGCCTTAACTATCAAGCTACCAAACTATCTTTCTAGTTCATCTTTTCCATTTGATCAGGAAGGTTTTCTTCCAAGAACAAGAGTCACCAAACCTCTGAAAAGGATATTTTAGTATTTACCAGTCATACAGTCTTTGCTATGAATGCCCAACTCTGACGCTGTGTGTAAAAGTAGGGCATAGGCAAATATTAATGGAGGGACGTGTGCTCCAACGAAGCTACACTTGTAGGCACTAATATTTAGACTTCATGCAATTTCATGTGTTGTGAAATAATGACCCTCCTTTTGATTCCTCCATCAGTGTCATTATTCTTCTTTCAGAGACTATTTTAAATGGCTAACAAACCAGATTACTCTAGTTGGCTGTAGCTTTGTTAGCCTTTGCAGTAGAATGTTAAGTGGGAAGCCATACATTGGACTGGTACTGTCATGAGCATATGTAAGTGATCTTGGGTTTGGCAAAAAGGAGAGTCTATTGTATAGGTCTAGCAAGTTACCAGATGATATAGTCGCTGAAGACCTGAACATCATACCTTGAGCAGCAAGATTTACAAACATCACACAGTTAGGTCCATCCCCAGAAAAGAGTCTGAATTTGAGAGTGACTGGGTGGAAGTGGACAACTATGGTATAGCTGAGTTGGGGGAGGGGGCTTGGTGACAGTTCAGGAGTGGGCTGAGGCAGGCCTATCTATGTCAGGCTTGGAGGGATTGGATGCTGGAAGACTTGGGGATATGGGCTCAGCAGGGTGGTGACTTATTTTTCACCTCTGTGGTAATATTTGCCAAAAGAAACTTAAGGAAGGAAAGGTTTATTTTTGTGTCATGGTTTCAAATATTTCAGTCTACCATAAAGGGGAAAGAATGACCTCGAGTGCTTGTGTTGAAGTCTTATCTGTGTCATGGCAGGAGGCAGGCTTGTTCTGTGTCATGGCTGGAGGCCAGGAAGCAGGGAGGGTGACATGAAGGTGACAGGAATAATACAATTCCTCCCCTTTCTCCACCAGAACTTGCTCCTAGTGGCCTACATCTTCAAGCTAGATCCAACCTCATAAATGTCTGACAGATGTCTCTAGACAACTTCATCATCTTGGGACCAAGTGTTCAAACGCATGAACCTCTAGGGGCTGTTTCTTGTTCAAACCACAACAGCAGATTTTAGTTGCTGTAAGGATATGACGGCTGTGAAGATTTGCTGGGCAGTGATGTCTTTAACAGTGGTCCCGGTGATCTATGCAGAAGTGCTTAAGACGTATTTGTTGGATAAATAGAAAGTCAGGAAAGGGAAGCTGGACTGGAAGGAGATAGAAAGGGTGCAATCATAACCTTAATCTGTGGTACTTTGAGTCTGATACAGTAGAATCCAGGAGAAGGTAAGAGACACATATAACTTTAGGGCCTTTGGCTAAGAGGAAGTATAGAAAGTGAACGGTAATGTTGGGAGATAGAACTCTGTGTGACACTCATTGGTCGGAGAATGAGCTGTTCTCCACCAACAGAGAAGGAGACTTGAGTCAGTCGCACTGCCAGCTGGGAGGAAGAGTTTCATGTGTGGAAAATCTGCTCGTCATGACTCGGGGGGCGGGGCCAACAACACTCTTCCATAGATAAGAGCCCTTTCCATAGGTAGAGATTCTTACACGGGTAGAGCACCTCTCATAGGTAGAGCACCTCTCATAGGTAAAGCCTCTTGCACAGGTAGAGCCCTTGCAAATGTTCTTATGCAGACGCTCACTCTATCTCGATCCTTCATTACACAAATTCTACCAAATTGTACTCACAAGCATTTGAAGTCTCATGCTTGTGGGTCAACTTATGTTGAATGTTCTGCCATCTGTCTTCTCAAGGCCTTCTTCATATATACTTATTTAATTTAGTCTGCTCGGAACACCGAGGATTCTTTACATGGTAAAAGAATCTGCTCTTTATACAAGATCACAACTTTCTCAGATGAAATGAGTTTTTTTTTTCTTTCCTTGAGCACATTTTTTAACTGCAAACTCTGAGGAAAAAGAACTCACCTGAATTTGTTAGAGGACTGTCTGTGCTTGACTGAAATGAGGCCCAAGCACAGCAGTGACATTTAACCAGCCAGCTTCTTGGTCTTCTCCATTCTTAGTCTCTCCTTCTCACACATGTACACACTGTCACCCAGTAAATATGAATGCAAATTTTGAGGAAACAGCAGCTGAGGCTGTCTGGGAGGCTGGACCATCTAGGGCTAGCTGCTTTGAAACTGTCCTGGATGCAGTTTTAAAGCAACACTGGGACCTGGGCATCTGGGGTTAGCTGCTTTGACTCCATTGCTATCTGGACATTTTTGCTCTGAAAACACACTAGCTTTGAAGATTAACATTGTGGGGACATTTCTGCATTAACACATGTATGGAATATGTGGTGTGCATAGATCGTTGGTCTCTCCTTTCCATCTATTCTCTACACTGTCATGCAATTAATACTTTTGAAGCAAATCTATAATCCTGTTCCCCCCATCTCCACCACACCCCCATTCAGTAAACTCAAATGTTTCTCAATGGTCTGAAGTGAAGCCCACACAAATCAGCCACTACTCATCAGTGGCAGGAGCACTCCCGAGGACCACCACCCAACTTTCATACGTATTTCCAAGAAGTTCTCTATTGCTCACGTTTGCCCACTGGACCCAATGTTCAAACCAAACTCGCGGCTTCTTCCCTGATTTCTTCTTTCCTCCAACCTCAAGCCTGCCACAAAGCTCTGGACCCTGAAGTTCTCTAAGTCCAGCCCAAAGATTCCACAGCTTCCTATTTGTGTGACAAGGCACAGACACGTGGCTCTGTCTCTAGAATGTAAGGTCAAGGCAGAGTTTTGTCCATCTTAGCTGATGCTGGATCTCCAATACCTAGGCCAGCTATTAATGCAGATGAGGTGATAAATCAATATTTATGGAATAAATGAATGAATGAATGGATGAAGATATATATTACTTAAATGTAAGTGCTAACATACAAATGCCTAAAAATGGGTTGAAATAAAGTGGTCTGGTGAAGTTAGGTTTTTTTTTTAACTTTTATTCCTCCTTTGAAGGCAGTTGTAAATGCCAAATATATCTACTTGAATAGTGCCCAGGTCCTGGATGCAGACATGATCTATATATCCTATTGAGTTGCTGTTATCTCTCAGCTATTGTGTTGTGTGCTTTATAGCATACCTTATTTTAATTGTCTATAGGAATTCTATATATATGTATTATTATACATATATATTATTCTTTCCATTTTTTTTCTGACGGAGGAGCAAATGCTCAGAGAAACTGATCCTCATCACAGATTGAATGAGTGGCAGAGCACAACTTTTAAAGGCCAAGCTGTTCTGATGTGTGCAGCATCTGTTTATGTCACTTTTGCCAGTAACAGATAAATTGCAAAAGCAGTAAGCAAAGCTGTGTATACTTGAATAAAAAAAATAGAAACCCACATTTTCACAATATTGGGTGGTATCAGTATGCTCGATATAACAAGTGCTGAATGAATTTTTAAATAAGCAAATGAAATTGTCAGTGAGTTAATGAAATAACTAGCGAGCTACAGAACTAATGATTAAGAATAAGCTATTCTTAAGATAGGGTTGTAGCTCAATTAGTTGAGAGCCTGCTTAGCAAGCATAAAGTCCTGGGTTCGATCCCTATTACCGCACCGAACCAGGTATGATGACACACATCTTTAATCCTAGCACTTGGAGGATAGACACAGGACAATCATAAGTTCAAGGCCATCTTTGGCTTGCATAGAGTTCCAAGCCAGCCTAGTCACACAATACCCTGTCAGTAAATAAACACTTTAATGAATAAAATATAAAAGAGCAAGCCATTCTTTCCCATCGGAAAATGTGTGGTCAGTGTGCAAGCACCAGATGATATTTTTCCCCCAAAGAAGAAGACTGATCTCAAAGTCTGAATTAACGAAGAGTATCTTACTACTGTCATGAGAGTAGATGGGTCTTACAGCTCATGTCTTTAATCATGGTTCTGTAAGTGCTGTTTGGAGATGCTGTCTGACGATAGGCCTGGAACTAATGGGGCTTAGGGCCATCAGCAGATTCCAGAGCTAGGCAATCTCAGCTACAGTAGATAGTCTACTTGAATCACAGACGTATCCACGTTTAAACTCCCACATGAGAACCTTCTGAGAAGTTCAAGTTGCTCATGGGTTTTCAACAGACGTCCTATCCCAAATCAACAAGTGATGGTGAATCTTCATCTTAAGACCTTCTGATATGAAAGAGCACGTCCTGTTGGTTGGTGTGTTGCCTTGGAAAGCTGCCTCGACTCTCGTGGCTCCAACTCAGTGAGTCCTGTCTCAGTTGGCTTTAATGATTAAGTAAGAACTGCATGGCTAGCATTTACCTCCCCGATCAATGTGGACTTTAATTATTAAATCGAGTCCATGTTGTATTGACTATAATACTGCTTTCAGCATATTTGTGAATTTTCCCCATGGCATGGACTGACAAGCTAGACTGAAAGGGAAGAAATTGGTCTTGATACTGAAGAGACCTCCATACATATTTTATTTGCAATACCCTCGTAGGGAATTGGAGTCCTTAGAGTCAGTTTTAGATGACTTCGGTTCTTTTCAGATATTTGACAGACACCTCAGGGTCTGGTTCGGGCAGCATACCGATGAAACTTCTATTGATTCTGATCTTATTGTATAGGAATGAATCTTACCTCTCACTTCTAATACAATAATAAAAATTCTTGATAGTTATTATTATATAAATCTGAGATTCTCTCTTTAGGGTAAAGATTATTGTCATCCCTTGCAGATATACAGTCTGCATAAGCCAAATTAGACTATGTAATCCGTCACCTACACATCAGAAGTAACAAAGTTATGTCCTAAGTCAAGATCTGCCTGATTCCAAGAATGTATATTGCCCTGAACCACACTGATATGGCACCTTTAACCACATGGTCAAAGACTGACACATTCATCTCGATAATGGGTGTCAAGTGTGGGGACGATGCCAGGATTCTACTGTAGGTGGAATAGAAGAATGAACAAAACAGTCTTTAATTATGTCACAGCTGTGGAGGGGAAACAAACAAATGAGACAACGTGCACCTTGGGACACATGTGGCGATCAGAGGACAACTCATGGAAGTTATTTCTCTCTTTCCATTTTGTGGGTTATGGAGATCAAGCCTCAAGTCATCGGGCTTGGAAGCAAATGCTTTAACCCACTGAGCCATCTACTTGGTTCCCTCTTTAAAAGAGTTTCCAAAATCATCGAATAGTTTTATAATTCTACAAGGCACAAGCTGTAGCTATTATCATGACATGCTTAGAGATGAAGAACCAGATGTGGAAGGTTGGGGGACTGAGCAATTTTGTGGGGTTGTTTTGAACCCAGGAAGCTTGGCTATACATCT
>JANHMN010000021.1:31915729-31941777 GCA_030674055.1 Rhabdomys pumilio
ACACACACACACACACACACACACACACACACACACACACACACACACCATGTGTGTATAGAGGCAAGAATACATGGGGTATTTCTGTATATGCTGTTCAATGTTGTGAACTTAAAACTGCTATAGAAATAAGAAAAACAATCAAAATAAAATAAACACAAAAAGACATGCTACTATCCCAGAGCAAGACAATCAGACTTAGAGCCTTCGAGCCGTAAGTGAGGCTTGGGGTTTATCCCTCCCTGGTTCTGTAACGTGGTGTTTAAGATCTCAGTTCTGAGTCTTTGTTTCTGTATATATTGTCTAGATTATCCCCCAGGTCCTTTCTGGCTGGCAGATGCTGTGGTTCATCTTAGAAGAAAGATCTGTGTACATATACCAGTCTCCGAGGAAGGCACGGTGTTGCCAGCTGATAAATACCCTGAGTCATTTTGCCATTTTTCCCCAAGGGAAATTTATACTCTGTTATTACAGATCTGTAAAAACAGGTGTGTGCATGGAGGTAGAGTGGGAACTGAAGAAAATGATTATTGTGAGAGGGACGGGGGCCATTTGGTGAGGTGGGGAGGATTAGTCATGAGGGCAGAGCCCAGAATTGCTTGTCACTGTAACCTCCCCCGCATGCCCACTGGGAGAGCGTCGAGATGCATGTTTTTCATTTACTTGGAACCAAAAAAATGACTCTTTAGCAGGGGCTCCTTTCATAATGGCAACTGCAACGGAGTCCAGAACTGTTAAAGAAAAACACAAAAGGCAGGAATCTCGTATAGATACAATATCTCCCTCAGTCTTTAAGGACACAGGCAGAAAGAAGCTTCTCGGGCAGGCAAGGCTACTTTCTTGCAGGCTCCTGTATTAGTATAGCAGGCAATGGCTCAAGAAAATCACAAAGCATCAGGTAACCCCTACCACCAAAGGAAACTTGAGTAGAAAAATCCTTGCAGTTGTCTTGGACTGCCTCTTGTCTCTCCCATTTCATTCTCTCAAGCACAGAGCATCCGTTGGTGAGCCAGGAGGTCTCTTCACTCGCAACCATGCCTCTGTACACAGTTACTCCTCCTCAGCCTTCAAAAAGTTCCACCAGGCAGAGTTCTTTTTGCTCAAAACACCCTCTATGCTTGCTTATTCTTAACAGGAGGTTTATTCTTAACAAGTGCTCTTCCCAAGGACTGGGTTGCAATGCAACCTCTTTGAACTATTAGCCTGTCTTTTTTTTTCTTCTCTTTTCTTTTTCTTTCTTTTTTTCTTTTTCTTTTTCTTTTCTTTCTTTTTTTTAACATCATTAGACTGCAGAGAGGAATGGTCCTGGCTGCACAAGTGGATGATGGGAACTGAGTTCTGCACTTGCCTCTCAGCAGGTCTTATATGTCCCAGTGGCTTTTTCCAGTTTTATGTTGAGGCGCCATGTAGAGACCTGTCAGGTAGTATAGAAAACAGATGTTGGTATATTGACTTGATTCTCCAAGGTTCTGAGCTTATGAATATTGATATTTGTGATACTTATCTCCTACTGCCTGGGATTGGCTTGGTTTTATTGATTATTTTTCTTGGTCTTAGATACTGAAAATGTGATGGTGAGAGACAGAGAGAAGGAGAGAGAGAGAGAGAGAGAGAGAGAGAGAGAGAGAACAGAGACAAAGAAACAGAGGCAGCGAGCAATGTTTATCAGACCTCATTGTACATGGGATCATCTTTGGGGAGGCTTGAACAGATGGCTTAGTTGGTGAGTATTTAGCAGGCAAGCATGGAGACCTCCCTTTTTACTTTAGATAAAAATCTGGGCCTGGTGGAATTCTAGCTCTGGAAAGTCAGAAAAAGATAGATCTTGGGGACTCACAGGGACTCACAGGCAGCCAGCCTAGCCTCACCAGTGAGCTCCAGGTCCCAGTGAGAGACCTCACTCAACTTAGGGTGATTTCTAAGGAATGAGAGCCATGGTTGTCTTCTGTCCTCCACATGCATACATATACCTGTGTACGTGTACGTGTGCACATGCACGTGCGTGCACACACGCACACACTAATTATCTAAAGTATTAATTAACAGTAAGCATTCACATGACCTTAGAGACTAAGATGAAAAGGTCTGGTGTGACAACAAACATTTCGATTGATGTTCAGTTAAACGTAATATCGAGTTATCTCACACAGTAAGTTCCTCTTACCTCCGTGGGCAGCTCATTGAATTTTCACCCTCCCCCACGTAGGCACACATATGTAAACACATCTGCATACCTACCAACCACCCAAGAATGGAATACTGCCAGTCCACCAGAATGGTTGTTATACCCTTTGTTTCAGAAACCTATACCCATTCTTTCCACAGACATTCCCTGTTCTGAACATGCCAAGTCATCTACATTTTTTAAACCAGCTGCTCAGATAATACTAATTGAGAAGCTTTTTATTCATATCTGAATCCATGTTTGACTCTAACGGGTGCCCACTAATCTCTACACTAGGCACTGAAAACTCTGGTAAGGTTTGCAGTAAGCTCTAGTCAGGATAGGTATGAGATTGGTATTAAGGTGTCGGGAAGTCATAAAGGTCTTTATAAACGCTATAGCACTGTGGTGTTAGCTACAGAGAGAACCACTATGAGATGCAGCAGAACATTATGAACTCCTTATGTAAGTGCGTGACGAACTGCAGGCAGGGGGCCGTGCACTCCATGTGGGGCACTACGTGTTCTATACAGGGTTCTATATGCGCTACCTGAAGCAGCATGAGGACTCTCTAAGACACTATATGAATTTTATACTGTCATATGAGCTCCATAATGGATGAGGAGAGTGCATTTGCACACGAGTGCACATGCATGTGGAGGGCAGAGAACAACCTAGTTATTGTTTCTCATTTGGCATCTTTCTGAGGTAAGGTGTCTCCCTGGCCTGGTAGGATCACCAAGTGGGCTTCTAGGAGTCTACCTGTCAGCCTTCCCAGCAGTGGATCCCCAAGTGCCTGCTGCTGTACTTAGCTTTTTCCATGGGACTCAGACTCAGGTCCTTAGGCTTATGCATGTCAAAGCAACTACATTATGATAGAGCCATTTTCTCAGGACACAATTACTTTAGTTCATGACAGAACACTAGTGTCTCCAGACCTGTCAACTTTCAAGCCCCACTTCCTTTTGTCTCTCTTCGTGTTTGGGGAATTCAATCTCAGCCCTTGTGACTGTGGGTAAGAGTATTGCTTCTGAGCTGCGCTCCCAGTCCAAGTTCATTGGTCTGAACACATGCCCCTTTAATCCACCATGTGGAGGCCTCACTGCTCATGGCCATCAGGATGTGTGTACTCCATCTGAGAGAGAAATTCCACTCTAGATTCATAAGTTGGCAATTATGTTTGTATGCTAGAATCGTGTGGTTTTCATTGAGATCTGAGTGGGGTCCTAAAGTCTTGCACAGCTGGGCATCATGGTAATAATTGCATTCCAGAGCTTCTGACCCTGAGGACCACAGCTGGCCCGGGGTGAAATGACCATGCTGTTACCAGCAAATTCAGATCTGTCCCTTAGTCAGCCCCCTTTGCTTTGGCCCCTCTAGCCATATAAGGGTTTTTATCCTTAGGATCAACTCACTTGTTTTTCTTACTTTACTTAAAAATTCAAAGAAGGAATATAGATGTGAAGACAAACCTACTCTCTGTCTACTCATATTTTTGAAATGCACATGCCTGGTGGCAAATGCTAGCATTAAAGGTCGGGCGTGTCATTGGTTTACTATAAATGTGATACATAAATGAGACATGTCTCAAGTATACACTTCCCTAGTCAGCCCTAAAAATGAGTTAACAGGTGCTTATTTGTGTGGTTTCATTTCCTTTTGCTTCTTTATGTTAAACAAAACCCGAGTGCAGTGTAATGGCCAGCTTGATTAGCACGAGTTTTCTGCTTTGCAGAATATGCATGTGGTGCTCTGGGGATGTGTCTGTTTCCCCTCATAGGCAAGGAACAAATGCCCTTTTCATTTCACCATAGATTTAACCTTAAACCCTTTCTATGCATCTGGCATATATCGCTCTAAATATGGGCAGTTTGATCTCTATAGCAAAGGGATGCTAATTCTTCAGGTCTATCCAGGTTAAGGCATGTATACTCTTCCCCCAGCCTGTAATATGAATATATTTTCAGATATACTTAAATGATTCTGCTCTGAGCAAACTGGAATTGCCCAAGGCTAGACAAGGGGAACGGGAGTTCTGAACCTGCAGGCTGTGAATTGTCGTTGAAGTCATGGTTGCTACTGAAGGTGGGGTCCAATTAAATCTTACATCTCATTTACACATCTCATGGGGTTTTCCTGGTCGTGAAATTAATTATCCCAAAGCTCAGAGGCATAATCGTATACAACCTTGCAACCATAGATAGACAAACTCCTTGCAAAGTCAAATCTTCATAGATCATTCAAGTTATTAATGCTGAGTGATGAATGCTGTTAAGTGTTCAGGACCTCGTGTTTGGTGGTGGATTTCTGTTTGGTTGGTATTCTGGTGCTGGGTGAGTAGACTGGCATGCACTGGGACATGTTATTCACAGTGGCAGAGTGAATGCAATGGACTGGAAGACAGGTAGATTATTCCCACAGAAGGTTATTTTAGCTAGCTGGTAAACACTGGGCTCATCCTTTGTTGATTCCATGGGGATTTTGTTCTCAGTATGTGCTGATGAAGTGTCTCCTTTGGGATTAGGTCCTATCTTTAGGATTCAGCTTCCTTATTTGATATGAAGGGACATTGTTCCAGATCCGTAATCCCAGTCTGAAAGCTCAGGTGTCATAGTGAAACCAGTTCAGAGCTCTAACTTATGTCCTTGTTCAAACTAGGCTGGCCAAGTGGCTTCACCACTCTGTGCTTCTGTGAATCATGGTAATACTAGTGCTTATTCCATAGGATTAAATGAGATGTTACCTTTTTCAAGTTCAGTATAGTGTCTGGAACTCAGGAAATAATAAATAGACTGATATAAATATATATATAATATATATATATATATATATTATATATATATATATATATATATATATATATATATATATTATATATATATATGAGAATAAAATCTGAATTGGAAGACAGAATAGTTGAGGAAGAGAAAATGAATTTTGATGAAGAGGTCTGCTTGTCCTTTTCAGTCTGTGCCAAGACTTGGGATATGTGTGAGCAAAGGAGCGTTATATCCCACCAGCAGGGTGGAATATAACGCAATACCTAAGCAATAAACATGATAACTTTATACAAAATTGTAGTGTGGTGTTATAAATAAAGACAAACCAAGTCTCTAGTAAGAGGAATCAGCCCCCAGAGGTGGGGAGAGCCTGGTGAAATGGAGTGTTCTGCTAATAACCAGACTCTGAGCATGTCTGCTGTCCAGACTGTGAGTCCCGAACAGGACTGGATTTGTTTTTAACAAGGGCCTCAGACAGAAAACATTGACTAAAAGCTTACACTGTAGCCAGGACTGTTCAAAGAGCATCACATTTAATATCCTTTAAATCCTTACAAAGGCAGACATTATTGTTTTTCCCATTTTATAGAAGTCGGAACTAAAACTGCCATGTGTAATAAGCTGCCAAAGGTCACAGTTGATTTCTGAGCCTGGTACCAGTGCTGCAGCGCTAAGCTGTACTGTTCCTACAAAGCGAGGACTTGGGTTGCGGTGTCATACAGACTTAGGATACAGGGAAGACTCTGTTTTTCAAAACAATGGGTATTTCAGCACACAGATCTCATTTTTTTTTTTAATTTTCTGAGTGTAAACACTGATATGGTGAAAAATTGGTATTTGTGTAATAACTGCTTCAAGTTAGTCATCTACTGATAGAAAAAAACTTAAAAGCAAATTTATCAAGAATCATTGATATATATATACACACACACACACACACACACACACACACATACACACACACACACACACACACACACACACACATATTATAGGAAATCAAACTAACGGCCTTGTACATTTTAAGCAAGTCCTTCACTACTGAGTTATGCTATAACCCCCACAGAAAAACTATTTTAGAATATCTATATTATCATTCTTTTCAGAAAACTGTGTGTATTCAGAGAGTAGACATGTACTCTGCTTGATATGCAATAGATTTGCCATACATCAATAGACTTGCCATACATCAATAGTGCCCTCAGGATTTGTGACCTAAAGGGTTTGTATTATATTGAAGTTTGTTGTTGTGATAGAATCCTGCATACCTCAGTTTGGCCCCAAACTCACTATATAGCTGAGAATGAGTTTGAACTCTGGGTCCTCCAGGTAGGATTTTAAGTAAGTGTCCCCATGCCCATCTAGGAAATATCTTTAAAATAAACTCTTTGTTGGGTTTTAAGACTATCTTTGCAGTAGAGATGAATGACCCGTCCAACAGAAGGGGAAAGACAGCATTTCCTCTGCAGGCATTTTCTCATATGGCTTCTCTTTCTGTTAAATAGATTCCAGTGGAAATTTCTCTTATTTGAAGTTTTCTCAGCCCAGAGGACTTCCTATCTGCAAACTTGTAAGAAGTAGTGTAGTTAATAGAAGTAAGGATAAGACTCAAGCAAGATGGATCAGTGATTGCTTCTTAACTATTTGATAGCTGGATGGCTTCTGAAGTTTCAGATTCTTCTACTATGAAATGGGAATCATCATTGCTATGACTACCACCAACAGCATCACCACCAACAGCATCACCACCAGCACCATCACCACCAACAGCATCACCACCAACACCATCACCATCACCACCATCACCACCAACACCATCACCATCACCGCCATCACCATCACCGCCATCACCATCACCACCAACACCATCACCACCAACACCATCACCGCCAACACCATCACAGCCATCACCATCACCACCAATACCATCACCACCAGTACCATCACCACCAACACCATCACTACCAGCACCAGCACCACTAACACCATCACCACCAACACCATCACCACCAACACCATCACCACCAACACCATCACCGCCATCACCATCACCGCCATCACCATCACCGACATCACCATCACCACCAACAGCATTACCACCAAACCCCCACTATCACCACCGCCGACATCACCACCAGCCCCACCACTATCAACACCATCACCAATACCATCACCACCAACACCAACACTATCACCACCATCACCACCAATACCATCACTATGACCTTTCTTTACTAGAATTTTGGTGAAAAGTACATGAGTTGTTACAAATATACTGAGAACAATACGCTATTCACACTCGACAGTTAAGAAGTGTTCACAGTTATTAATAAACAGAATATGGCTAATGAGGTAGCCGTGCTGGCTAAAGCACTTGCTGAGCAAGCATTAGAACCTGGGCCGAGAACCCCAGTACCCACATAAAACGCTGGGTTTGTCATCATATATCTGTAATCCCAGAGCTGGGAGGACAAGGCAGGCACTTCCCGGAGCTAACTGGCTAGCCACTTTAGTTGATTCAGCAAGCCCTAGGTTCAGTAAGAAATCTTGTCTCAAAAAAGAAGGTAGAATGATTGATTGACAAAGACACCTGACATTGGCTCTGCCCTCCACGTGCACACACATTTGCATCACACCCATAATCAGTGTACATATGCACAGACATGTACCACACACTCATACAACACCACTCCCAAGCATGCACACAGACAAAGAATAGTCGCCATTTTTTTTTTATTTATTCAGCAGTTGTATGCATACAGGCTTTGCTGAGTAAGGAGAAATGTTAGCATCAAGTAGCTGGCTTTGATTATCATAGGCTCAGCACTAGGTATAGAAAAACTTCAAGTATGTAGTCATCCAGCCTGTTTCTAACTCTCAAGCTTTCTGAAGAGGAAGAAAGAGAGTGATTTTTCAGCAGAGAAGAAAGCTCTTATCAAACAGAGTTGAACAAGGTGGCGTTGGTTGGCAAGTTCCCTGTAGTCAGGAAGTAAGGAAAGGGAGACAAATCTGCTGTCAGTGCTGCCTACCAGTTACAAAAACCAGGAGGAAGTCATAAGCAAAAGGAAAGAAATCAGCTAGGGAAAGAGTGGTGTCTGTGGCGACAAGGCAGAAACAGGTGGGAGCAGGCATCTGTGGGCCAACAGACCCAGCCCTGCAACAAAGTGACACAGAGGGTTTCTGCAGAGCTGTGGCTCAGGTCCAGTGGGAGCAGACAGACCTAATCCTCATGGTTTCATACGGTGTCTGGCTCACTTTTGGAACATTATCTTGATTTTGTAATCACATTATGTTTTCCGTGCTGTACGGAGCCCATCACTCTAACCTCATAAATGCAGAAACAGACACAGACAACAAATAGGTAGAAAAGACAGCTCCTGCGTATCTCTTCCTTTTACAGCTTTGAATGTTTCAGATGGTCAACCGTTCGCTATCAGGAAACTCCCAATGAGAAGGGTTCATTAAGGCTCATTCAGATGCATTCTAGAGGAGGACTACTGCTGCCTTATTTTCTTCTTTCCATTTTCTAACACAAACACCTTTTAAAAGAAAGTGGTAAAAAAGAAACCGCTGGCGTCTAATGCTACAAATCTGGCATTTGATCATTTTCAGTTAATTACAGATGGCATTTGTTTAACATTTAGGCAATTCGAAAAGGAGTTATTGAGTCTGAGCAGCCACAGTAGCAAGCGATATTCTTGGCTCCTGGAACCATGAGTCAAGGTAAACAGAAATGCCTTGATTAGAAAAGGGCACCAGCACGGCCTTTGAAAGTTGTCCAACTTGACTCTGACTTATTACATCCTTGAGAACGTGCCCAGTTTCAAGGTGAGGCAGTCAAGACAGGAAGTACAGATGACTGTAGGGTTTCAGTTGTGTTTACAGACTGAAAGGCTAAATAAAGCTGGAAGGGAAGTTAGCTGTGACCCAAAGGATACATAAGCAAAAGTTAGAAGCGAACCGTGACCTGAACTTCTCTCTAGTCTTTCTTTCCCATCGTTCCTTTACTAGAGGTAGATAATCTAAATAGTAAATGTGTTAACAGAATATTAACAGGCTGCCTATAAACACTGAAAAGAAGCCTGATATAGCTATCAGCTATTAATCCTGGAGAAACCAAAATAAAAAGTACTTGCACTTGATCTCATTATGTTAAAAAAATTTATCCATCTATAGCCGGGAATGTACTGAGAAGCCTGTATACTGTCACCCCACACTGCAAGCTATAGTGCAAGTTAAAATGGAGCTATCCACAAATAAGGACAAATAAGCAAATCCCACAAGACAGTTTTATTTTGCTTTTGCTCCCAGTTTTAATTTTCAAGGACCAATCTTAGTAATAGTATCGATATTTGATGATCTAGAAGAAGAAGAAGAAGAAGAAGAAGAAGAAGAAGAGGAAGAGGAAGAGGAAGAGGAAGAGGAAGAGGAAGAAGAAGAAGAAGAAGAAGAAGAAGATGAAGAAGAAGAAGAAGAAGAAGAGGAAGAAGTCTTAGAAGAAAATCAGTGGAGCAAACTCTGAAACTTTGAACATCCAGGTAGATCTGAGCCCATCCAGCTTGCTTTTCCTATGGGCTCACTCCCAGAATCCTTTGCAAGCAGCTTCATTTGCAAAGGAAATGGTGCAAAGAACTGTTTGCAACAGCTCAGCTCTTCTCTTTCCTAAGCCTATGTCAGGGATGCCACAAGCAGGGTTCCTTACCCCGCCACACAGCTGAAGGAGCGAGACTTTCTTGTAAGCAGGTAATTCAGCTGTCCTGGTTAATCTGCTTCAATTAGAGACAGCTAATTTTAATTTCCACATTCCAGTAGAAAGGGGCTGCCCGTTTACACTGAGCCAGCAGACCGTGGTCCTGACTCAGGCTTGTCACTTCTCTGCCATAAAGGGAACACCCAGAGAATGATCCAGGATGAACAAAAGACTTGGTCTTACTGACCCCTAGCAGCATGGAGCAAGAGACCATTGCACAACAAAACATGTGCCAAATGCTAAACCGGGGAGAGGGGGTGCATTTATTTAGTAAGTAGGTGACTAAGTCGTTGGGTTCAATGTTTAATGTCTGCACACACATTTCCCTGTACTTTTGGACATTTTGAGGTATTGCTAGACTAAACCTTGGGCAAACCACAGGTACTTGGTGCCTTCCTTTCTTGGTTTATACACTGGCTCATGTTTGTATACACATGACGTTTTCAGCCTCACCAAATGCCATTGCTCAAATAGCATTACAAGGTAGCAGAAGACACCCAGGGGATCAGAGATAGCCATGTCATAGTGGAAAGGCGGCCGGATGGGCAGTTCTCATCAGCAGTGGGACTATGGACCTGGACAGCAAAGCCTTCTTTCTGGAGAAGTGGAGATCACCTGTGGTTCTAAATGAGCATATGCAAATATATCCAGTGTGAAGTCAAGGTTTTTGTGCTTTAGGCTCTCAAACCTAAAGGATGCCAAACCTCATTATTCCCAAAGCTGATAACTGATGGTTATTTTGATATACATCTATGTATATGTATGTATATACATACATGCACACACCCATATATGGATGTGTGTATATGTATGTATATGTATATGTATGTGTATGTGTATATGTATGTGTGTATATATATATATGGTTCTGGGTATGAAAAGGAATTCAGGAATCTTCTATTCACTATTGTCAGAAAACCCATCCCAAAAGAAAGGCCAACCAATCTTTTAGAGAGACCAGAGCAACAGCATGGGTCAGTAAAAGTACCTTTGCCCACAAGCAAACTGCACACAAAGCTGCCTTTCTTCTCCAGCTGAAGTTCTGCAAAGAGGTGTACCACGGTCCCAGCTCTGCTCCCCCAAAGGAAAACAGTTTTACATAGTGTTTGCTGCTCTATAACTTCCCAGTTTTCTGGAGGAAATGTTACTTGTGATTTTTCTTTCTTTTAATAAACACAAGTCAAGACTGCACATACCATCTCCTCTATCCTGTGAGGACTTTTCATTTCTCGAAATCTTTGTATTGTTGTCAGAGCTAAAGACAGAAAGACATTTTTGGTAATAGAGGTTCTATTAGGTCCCAAACCTCACCTCTGTCATTAAAACCAAACTAAAACTTCCTGTGAAGTAACACATTAAATTCAAAAGGTTACGACAATTGGTCGGAACTCAATGTTTTTAAAGGCAAGGTGTAAGTCACATTTAGTTCTATGTGGTCAGGGATGAAATTCAATTCTTGAATTGTGTTATGTCAAGCTGGATCAAATGTATTTCCCAGGGAGCTCTGTGCCCCTATGGGAATGGGAGGAGTTGAGAAAGGCTACTATCATTCTGGGGGCTGCACAGGAAGGGCATCCTTTTTATTGGCCCAGTGGTTGGATCAACACCCTGTTGGCCGGATAGAGAGGTCTGTTCTTTAAATATAACATGAAGCTAGTGGCTTAGATCCACTAACCATAGGCATGTGCTTGGTTTTGTGTGCTGACCCATGATTATCTTAGTGATTCCTACTCACACCCAAAAGGGTGAGTTTCTCAGTTGGCTGGGTAGAGCAAACCTTGTAGATTGGCTGTAGAACAGAGGACGTTCAAGCAGACTGAAATCCTGATCCTGGGCTCATTATTGCTGAGCTCTTGCCCATGAAAAGAACTGTGTAGCGATTCCAACTTTAATTTGAACCTCGTCCTGGGATGGGTCCAGCTCTCCTACCCAAGGGTATAGAATCTGCTCTTTTTTCCTAGGTGTTAAGCTCATTCCTGTCCATCTTAAAGATCTGGACTCCAAACTCTCCTCTTGATGTCTCCTATGTTGCCCGCTTCTTTCTGGCTTCAGAAGGAAACATGCTAGTTCTCTTGCATAGTAGAATGCTCATGGGATTGTCAAGCCAGAATTTGAGTTTTAAGCATTGCCATGTGTTGGCTATGACCTTCGTCACATTTCAACCTCTCAGGGCCCCTGTTTATGCATTTGTGAAATTGCAGCAAATAGTGTGGTATAGAGAAGAAAAATTGTCTTTAGCAACAAAAGAAACAGGTTTGAATATTGATTCCTTAGCCTCTGTAGCCAGAAGAAAAAGAATATTTATTTTATATGAGGATTAAATCATGTCTTATGAGTTCATAATAGTTGATGGTAAGGCATGGAAGTATCTAGGAAAAAACATTCACTTTAATGGGGGGGAAGGCAAAAGCCTTTGATTTTTGGGAAATTAAGGTCTTCTACTCATGCTATCAATACGTTCTTTGAACTGACTAATTAGAATAGGTTAGAAAACATTTACCTGCCTTGATCAGTGAAAGGAATTCTATGGCAGCAGAAACCCAAGAAAAAACACATTGACAGCTTAAAGATATACCCTGTGTTCAATTCCATGACGTCATTCATGGTATGTACTGCAAAGTTACAATGAGCATCTCAGACAATGTGGCTTCCCCGCATAGATGTCTCTGCACAGGCATCTAGCCTGACTCCCGGGGCACACAAGCCACCTTGATAGAATCACCCAGGACAATCTCTTCTTAGTCCACCCACTACAGGCCTCATTGAAAACATGGCAAACCTTCACCTGTGGTCTCAAGTTTTGATGGCCACTCTTCAGTGACGTATCAGTGTTTAGTGAGAGGAAGGTTCCTAAAAGCAGTTTGCTCCGCGTTCCCTGCCACACAGGGAAGGTGATCAAAAGTAAACTGCCATCTTGGAGACTTGGAGGGGAGATGTGGGGAGTGCATATTAGTGATTTGTATTCAGATGCAGCTGTTTAAACTCTGCTAAGAAATGTTTCCCCCAGCGTACCTAAATTACATGTAATTGTTATTTTCTTTAAGCTGATAAGGCATTTTGGTATTTAAGGGTTGGGAAAATGAAGGTTGGAGGGACACCGGTAAAGAGGGCTTAGCTCCTGGGGCAGATGCTCCTAGAGTAGGTAGGAGCAGGGAAGAAAGAGGTTCAAGAAGGAATGGCTGTGCCAGATACTTTAATAAAGCAATACAAAGACTGAGAGCATAGATCTGGTAACACAGCAGAGTCCATTTGTCAGTGTCAGGGTCAAGAGTTACTGGTGTGGACTTCTGAGAGAAGGAGAAGCCATGAGGCTTGTCACAGACAGCACTTGAGTGGTGCTATTCTCTGATTTATGTTGCACACACCCGATGTGGGACAGTCTTAGCATCCCCACACCACAGACCGTGTGTCCTCCAGACGGAACTGCTGTCGTCTCTGCTTCTGTTCTTATCCTTTCAGTGGGATAGATACTGGTCCCCCGATAGCGCGTGCAAAACTAACGTGAGGCAGGAAGGATGATATTTCAGAGGTTTAAGATCACCCGCTGTTCTTGTAGATGACACAAATTCAGTTTCTAGCACCCACAACAGGTGGCCCAAAACTACAAAACTACCTGTAAATTCAGCAGAAGTGGGGGGCTGGGGAGGGGCGGGGGCGGGGGGAGCTCCACTGCCCACTTCTTAACCTGCCTGGCAGCTGGGTGCACATGTATTTGTGTTCACGTGTGAGCATGCATGCACACTCACACACATATATACACACATGCAAAACAAACAAACAAACAAACAAACAAAGGCAAGTCAAAATGGCTTCAAGATCTCTCCCAAATGAATTATTGTGGTAAATTCTGTTCCCATCCACTTCCTGCCTGATTGTTCTCATGGTAGCCATTACTTCTTCCAAGCTTGTAAAAGTGACAGATCACAAAATTACTTCGGTATACATTGTAAGAATCCGAGGGTCAAGGGAGTTGATACAGCCGCAGCTCAAAAAGACACCTTAGCCAGGATATGCATCGTCAGCTACCACCACATCAGACTTTATGTATAGAGATTAAAGAGGGCAATCTAAGGGACCATGCTTGGCATTCTCTCCCTTTCAACACAGGAGACCTACTTTAAAGAAACCTGGCAAACTGTATCGTTAGGCACTTGCCCAGGTGATGACGGTAATACTTAACAGAATTTTCCCACTAGGAAAATTCTCCAGTTCCCCAGAAAATACTATTAACAGCTCTCATGTTATAGAAAAAGAACCCATTTTCCTATTTAAACTGTACTTGTGGATGCCTGTTTTTACTAAGCATCTGTATACTTCTCTCCGCTGAATTGAGTTTTTAGATTAGCCTTTCTAAATACAATTCCTGGTGTTCTGTTTCATGGCACTGTAAAGCTGACTGCTATGGAGAAATGGGTCCTGCCATGCTGGAAGCCTGTTTATAATAGACAGATAAATCTGTTTTCAGCAAACTGGGCATCCCCCAGCAACCTTGGCATATCTGACTCTTAAACAATCTCTGTTTATTCCCCAAACAGAAAGCAGCCAAGTCGATCAGTGTGTTCTTCCAGCATTACAAGGGCACGCCCATGCTCCCATGCATTTTCCCCAACTTTTGCTTAGGTTTATTTTTCCTTTGAGCTGCTGTTGTAAGTTGAGTGTGTTTTGGGATGTCTCATCTCTTCTTTATTTAAGGGGTCAACTGCGCCAAGAGAGAGAAGGTCAACTTGCTCAGCTCTGGGGATTTCATTTCGGGAAATTCCAGGCCACGGTATGCTAGTCCACCTATGGAGACTCGGCCCGCTGTTGTTGCAGCTGTGAGGAATACAGACCTCATTTATTTGCAATCAGCTGGAGCTTCCTGTACATGCTATGCAGATGCTTTTCCTACTGCTACTCAACTGAGTTTTTTTTTTTTTTTTGGCAAGGTTTATCACAGCATCGTTGACTTTACAGGGATGTGTTGTGTGTACCTCTAAAGTCCAATGACTCTAATATTCAGATGGAATGCTCACAGAAAATTCTGAGGTTCTAGATGCCTCCTTGAGCCCTACATCTTGGTGGGTAGCTCCAGGAAGAATTGGGCAATGGAGGAAGGATTTGAATGAACACACGCAGAGCCCCTTTTCTTGTATTCTGATCTCAGCGGTGCCTCCTGAGAATTCAGTCAGAACCCTGACGTCAGCTCCCTTGTGTTAAGATCAGAATTTTAGTGACTTGCCCATGGTCATGTGTCTGATCATGCTTGGACCCTCATGTGATGCTTTTGCTATGTTTGATCACGGGGTTAAAAGTCTGAAGATGATAAGCAATAGACAAAGAGGTTCTGTCACAATGGGATACTTATTCTTATAGTAGTTTATGTTTGATGGTGATAGCTTTAATCTGATCTGTTCTTTCTGACTTTGTCATAAGTTGTGTTTTCTTAAGATAAAAAATGCACATTTATATCCTAACTATATATATGTACACTGACACGCACACACACGTGTTTGCTTGTATCAATAGTCCATGTGTCTTAGAGACAAGAGGCACATGTGTCTGGATTTGCAAAAGTTAAAAAGTAGTAAATTAAATTATCCCAGTCTATAGCGAGGTATTAAAGCTCTAGTAATTTAGGTCTGTGGCAAGCACCAGAATCATGCAGCATCACCTCTCCACCCCAATGAACCTTTATGAAAGCTGAGGCAAAATGATTGTGTTCTAAAATAAAAGAGAATGCTATAAAAGACTTCAGACTTCGTCTCTTAATCCATCTTTCTGCTTGGCCCATTAATACTCATCACCATTGATGAGCGTTTTGGTTGTCAATCCCATGAAATAAAATGTCTCTGCTCTTATCTCCGGATCGCATGTGCTTAGTACTCACCATGCTGGGTATCTTAGCCAAGTTTAGCCCCAAACCAACCAGCTACATCCTCTGCTTGTTGCCCAAGACTATCTGTAAGGAAGAATAGCAGCAGGTCAATGACACTGCCCTGCCCCAGCTGACGGTCCCTTAACTTGTCAGTGGTTAGAACTGCATGCTCCTGAGTCGTGTTACCCGGCTTGGAATTCAGGATTTCCTCTCGTTAGTTAGACACTCTGAAGCTGTTTATTCCAAACCTCATTTTTACATTTGTTAATAAATGGTATAGCCACGGCTCCTCTTTCACCCCAGGATGATTGCGAAGTGCAAACAAGATATAACACGCAGGTTAAAAAAACTGTGTAGATGGTAGGCATTTCTGCTATCGTATATAAAGTTATGGCGGAGAGCAGATCAAAGCTCGAAGAACAGCAGTTCTCAACCTGTAAGTCGCAACCCTTCTGGCAAACCTGTGTCTCCAAAAAGATTTACATTGAGATGCATGAACAGGAACAAAACTACAGCTATGAAGTAGCAACAAAAGTATTTTATGGTGTGTGTGTGTGTGTGTGTGTGTGTGTGTGTGTGTGAGGGGCTGGTCACCACAACATGACAAACTGTATTAAAGGGCCCCAGCTTGAGAAAGGCTGTGAATCACTGGCTTAGATTTGCCAAAGGTTCGAGTGAACCGAGCTGAAGCCCCGAGGCTGTCTGCGCAGGTGTTCGGAGGAATTCTGTGACCCTGTTAGTCACGGAGAAGTTACTCTTTTCTGTTTTCTTGACTTTTAAAAGACTCAAAGGGAAGCACATTGTTCTCCACCTGAGGATATCCATTGGCCAGACTATCTGAACTTAGTCACTTTCTGAACAAAAACATCATTCTTTATTCATACTTTAACTTCCTTCCCAGGAAGAAAAAAAAAAAAAAAACCGATGCCACAGACAACAACCCTTTGTCAAGGTGCACTCAGGCTAGATAAACAGATAAATAGAGCTGTGCCCATTTTTTTCTTCCTTTCTACCATTCAAGTGAGTGTTCACGATTATCCCTCTGACGTCCCCGTCTCACGCTGGAAGCCCTTCCTGTGTGTGCGATGTCCACTCTTGTGTTTTCCCTGTAAGCCAGCTACCTCCACGGAGGTGACTACTCTTTGGTATTTTTTTTTAAATTAGCTTTCTTGAACTTCATATTAATTAACCACACCATACATTCTTTCCTGGTTTCTTCAGCTCTTGAGGGGTGGTTAGTTTTATAGAAGTTACTCAGTGGTTACAGACATTTGCTGTTCTTGCAGAGGACCCGAGTTTGGTTTCCATTACCTACACTGGGTGGTTCATAACTGCCTAATCCTAGTTCCCTCTCTCTCTGCCCTCCACACACATGTACACACACACACACACACACACACACACGCACATGCACACGCACACGCACACACGCGCGCGCACACACACACACACGCACACGCACACACAAATAATAAAAAAATAAGCCTTAAAACTATTTGAATTGATATAATACAAATAGTGTAAAGGAGGGTTATTGATTTAACTATTTAATATAATAGAAAACTATAATATATTTAGGTAGATAAAATATTAACAGTAATGCAGGACATGGTGGCATTTGTACTTTAATACCAGTACTTGAGAAGCAGAGGTAAGACTAAGACCTGTTCTACACACTGAGTTCCAAGTCAGCCAGGGATATATTTAGAAACTCTTGTCAAAAGTAGGGGTAAGCAAAGAGACATGTATAAAATTTAAAGAAAAAAGGTCTTTGAGAAACTGTTAACAATCGAGAGTTTTGCACAGTGATGGTTTCACAAGTATCTTTAAGTTGTTTTACCAGTTTAAATGCAAAACAAATAAAATGTGGGTTGTGTATAGGCAATGCAGACTAACAATGCGGGGGACATACTTCGGGGACATTTGTGGATATATGCTTATCTTTGTGTGTATTTTTAAAGTTTCTTTGTTGCAGGAAACCAGGCGTGTGTGCACAAGCATACACACACGCGTGCACACACATGCACACACAGTAGAAGCTGGAGAGATGGCTCAGTGGCTAAGAGCACTGGCTGATTTTTTTAGAGGATTGGATTCAATTCCCAGCTCTCTCATATTAACTCACAACTATCTGTAACTCCAGTTCTAGGGTCAGCTACTGGCTTCTTGCTTTTGCAGACACCAAGAAATCAACTAGTGTACAGACATATATTTAGTCAAAATACCTATACACATAAAACTTCAAATTTTATATATATATATATATATATATATATATATATATATATATGCATATATATGTATTTGCATGTTTATATACATATAAATACTTCACATGCCATGTGCATATATGTGCACATACACACAAACTAAACAGAATAGCATAATTCCCACTATTATCAACTTTCTTCCTTTCCTATATTTTCTTCAAATTGATTGGTTTTGGTTTTTTCCAATGCTTTGTTTTCTTTACACACACACACACACACAAACATACACACACACACACATATACATATACACACATACATACACATTTATACACACACATACACATATACACACATACACACATATGTACACACACACATACATATACACACACATATATTCATACACACACACATACCACACATATAAACTTTGTTTGAGACTTTCATACATGTATACAATGAAATACAGTCATCTAAATCCCCCACTTCTTTTCTCCCAATCTCCATACATCTTATCCAACACCCCTCTACCTCAGCAGCCCTGCCTTCACCTCATCCTTCTTGTGATAATGCACTGAATCCAGTTACTGCGGCTCATGTGTGTACAGGGGTGAAGCCATCACCGGAGAGTGGGAAACCTACCATGGGCCACATGATTAAAGAATGATTCTCTTTTCCCCAGCATCTATCAGCTGCCAGTGGCTCCTCAGTAAGGAGTGGGGCCTGAGGTCATCTGCCTCATTTATCATTTATATGGGACGTTCAGCTGGCTTTATCTTGTGCAGGTCTTGTACAGGAAACTTCAACTGGTGTCCATTCATAATTATGGTTTCCATGTCATATTTGGGAGAGAGCTCCCCATAGCACTTCTCCCCACTTCTTAGCTCTTATGTTCTTTCAGCTTTCTCTTCTACAATGTTCTCTGAGACGTGCTGTGGATGGACAAAGATGTTCTATTAGGACGGAGCATTCAGTGCTTCCTTCTCCTCTTCCTCCTCTCTCCTCATCCTCCTTTTCATTTTTGTTCTTTAACTTTATCTGTTTACCTACTTCTGCCATTGGGTACACAGTGCCTTGTATAGAGCAGTGTCCTGTATGGAGCTCATAACACCCTGTATTGACCTCATAATGTGCAATGTAAATTCATATTACCCTGTAAGGGCATTTGCTCCCCTATATAGTGCTCATATAGTCCTGTATGGAGCTCATAATGTCCTGGATGGAACACAGTGCCCTGTATAGAGCTCACTGTTTCCTGATTAAAGCACATAGTGCTCTGGTGGGTCTCAATGCCATATAGAGAGCTATAGTGCCCTATGCAGAGTTCTTAGTGCCCTTATGGAGACCATAGCTTTCTGTATGAGCTCAAAGTGCTCTGTATAAAGATCATAGTTCGTGCATATGATGCGTAGTGCCCAGTTTGGAGCTCACAATCCTTCCTATGGAACTCAGTACCAATGTGAACATCACAGTTGCCTGGATGATGTCCTGTCTTTGTTATTTCAGAAGTGTTTAGAAATTCAGCAAACAGATTGTACCGAGGAGAAGTTTAACACTGTCAACATTTTCTTCCATCATTTTACATGTTGTCTTCAAAGGGTGTGTGCATGAGAGAGAGAGAGAGAAAACCAGTTCTCATTGTATCCAAGTTATCTGTTTTCTCTGGTGTTTTACAGATAATTGTTTTAAATCTAGATCCTATCAATTTTGTTACTTTAGGTCTAAGCGTGGATGTTTTAAAACTGTAGCTTGCTTATGTTTGTAGTGTCTCCACATCTACATCTTGCAATGCTGCTTTGTTATATTCTTTTCCATAATTCAAACATGTTTTCTGTCCACTCTCTTTCCCTTCCTTTCCTGGTACTCTAATTTACACGTAAGTTAGATTTTCTCACTCTGGTGCCTGTTTTTCTTACATTTACTCATATCTTTTTCCTCCGTAGGCTTCGCTCTACATCATTTTCTTTGATTTGTATGCCGCTTCACTAATTCTCTCTTCACCTGTATCTAAACTAACGCTAAACCCATCTCTGCTCTTGGTTTGCTCGTTTTTGTTTATTGGGGGTTTTATAGCTGCATTTTTAATTTCTAGAATTTTGGTGGTGGTGGTTTTTTTTGTTTTGTTTTGTTTGTTTTGTTTTGTTTTGTTTTTTAGAAGACTAGCTATGTCATTTTCCAGAGTTTTCAGTCTTGTTGATGTTCAGTTACGTATTTATAATCCAAACCGTGAAAAGCAAATGTATGTACTCCTAAATGCCTTTAAAATATTCTGTCGATTTTGTTGGTTCACATTTATTTTCCTTTGTGTTTTCACATGTGTAGGGTTGGTTTTTTTTTTTTTTCAATCTAAGTCAGAAATTGTAATTAAAAGCTTGTAGAAATCAAGACCCAGTATATCTTGATTTAGAAATTATTTGGTGTTTGCTTCCATGGTTACTTCTGAATGTTAGCAATTTGGGATCATCACAATTTATTTTCTACAACTGAGAGAATTACAGATTCGGCTGTTGTTCTAATAATAGATCATTTCTGGTTCACGCGTTCGGAGTCCTGACCCTCTTTTCTAGTAGAGGACCCAATCCCAATTTCAGTTTTGAGGATTCAAGTTTAGTTCTTGGCACCCACATGGAAGATATAATCACCAATAACTCCAGCACCAGGGTATCCGATTCCCTCTTCTAAACTCAGTTGGCACTAAGCTTGCACATGCTGTACACTGTATGTATATGTATGTATATGTATGTGTATATATATATATGGTACATATATACATATATACATATAAACATTTATACACATAAATAGGATAACACATCTTTTAAAAAAGAAAGCCTTGATATTCTTTTACTATTCATTAGATTTAAAATTATCTGTAACATTATCAAGCCACTTTAAGTGGTAATATTCCCTGATTTCTGACCATGTGTATAAGTGCTTTTATTCCTGAAGACTGGGTAAGAAATGCTTAATGGTCTTATGGCGCGCATCTTATTAAGTTTTTACTGAAACCTAAATCATATATAAGTATTCTAGATGAATATCTATATTATATAGAATTGTACTAAAAATGTAATATTTTGTAATTTCCCTTAATGGTGCATATATTTTAATTAAGCAGACTTTTATTGAAACTCCCATCGTTGAACAGAAACATATTTCAACTGACTAGAGAGAAACTGTAGCACCAAGCAAGTTTTGTTTTGTTTTGTTTTGTTTTGTTTTCCTGAAGAGGAAAATTTTGACTCCCAAGTTTTTTCTATTCCATCATCCCAGGATATTTCACTATTCAATCTACAGTTTTCACTTGTCTATGCTATACTCTATACAAATTGTACACGTTTTCAACATCAGAATTTTTGATTCTATTGGAGCTGAAGCAAAACAAGTTTTAAAATGTCATAAAAATTACTGGGGATACCATGCAAGAATAAGTTGTAAATTGTACCTTAAGAATTGGTTCAAATATTAGGTGCTAAGCTTAGAACAGAGTCAGATTCATAAAGCTGACTGGTACTTCCTCAGTGAAATATTTGATCAGCAGCATGCTTAAAGACCAGAATAGTGTCAAAATATCTGATCTCAAAGTGAGTAGATTCTTCATTTAGAAACAGAAAAAGGTATCTCATTTATAAATACAGAAGGAATAAAAACATTAACATATTGACCCAGGAAGTGTCAAGAGACATTTGTTATGTCAAAAAAATACATTTAGTTAGGTTTGCTCTTTTCTAACTTGCTTGAATCTCACAGCACCTGAAAATGTGACTGAAAGATAACAAGTCTCGACAGTCCTTCTTTCTAGTCTCTTCCCACTGAATATTTTCAGAATGTTGTGTTTTGTCCACTCATATATTTTGCTACCTGGGTATCTGAATCACATGGACTTCATTTCATTTGATTATGTGATGTCATAATTAGAAGAAGACCAGGGCCTGGATTGTAACATAGTTGGTAGACTAGCTCTGAGCTTCATCCCTAGTACCACATAATAGTGGATGTGGCAGTACTTACCTATAAACCAGAAACTCCAGCATATGGGAGGTAGAGGTAGGAGGATCAGAAGTTCAAGGCCATCCTCAGCTACATTGTGAGTTTAAGACTATCCTGGGCTACACGCACCATTGTCTCCATACCATGCAACAAGATATCAACTCAGAAAAGCTCATACACATCACAGTTTCAGAATTTGTAAGACCCAAGATGGAAAGGCTGTTGATTCTGCTTTGATCTGGAGTTTACCGTATTCCATTAGTGAAAATCAGTGGCAATTGGCAATGGCAGCTGAAAGGCAGACATTGAAGGGGAGCATCCAAGGTGACTGGATTTACTGAGTTCAGGACACTTATGCTAAATCTCCCAACTTAGATCCTGTGGTAACAATCTCTCCGGAGTATTTCTCAGCAAGTTAGTGAAGATATGACACTCTATGAGAGGCTAGCTACTAAAAAGCAATGCCTAGCCTGTGTTTCCCATAGAGATCTGCTTCTTCTTCATCTATAATTCCTTATGGGTTGTTCCCGCTAATCATCACGAGAATATTTGGGGTTTTTAATATTATTAATTTGTTTTCCTCATTTATCTCTCAAAATAGCCTATACCAATAAAAAGGAAGCCACATTCTAGTGTATTTACAAGAAAAATAAACTCAGGGAGACTTCCTTCCCCTTCCCAATTTGGAGTATAAGATTAGTACATAAGTCCACATTGTTTCAACTGGTGGGATTTGGGGGAGGAGGCAGCCTGGTTAGGGAAGAAACTCAAGAACTATACATGCAGGGTGATGAATAAAGTTGTCATATACATATGATAACTTGGATCATTTTCTTAAAGGACTCCACTTGAGGAAGAAAAACTTCAATTGTGGTGGCAAAAACATTCACACGAAGTAGAAACTGGTTTTGGATAACATCAGAGGAGACAATATTGTAGAAAGGAGAAATGAGTGAGTATAAAATTCCAGCGATAATTTGATAGAATAGTCCCAAATGGTTAGCTCGGGCCAACATCTAATGAGGATATGAGCCTCTCATCTCTGGGGGACTTTGGAAGATACCTGCAGAAATATCATATTGTACATTAACTAAAATGAACTTTTCCCCACAAGTGTAAATTTTCATATTGTAGAAGGATTTTCTTACATATGCTTCAATTTTACAGCAAACCTGGCCTAGAATACCTGAACACGGAAGGGAACATTTGTACAAGATATGTAACCACTTTTGAGGTTACCCAACCTCAGCTACATTGAAAGTGTGAGGTTGGCCTGGTATACATGAGACTCTGTCTCTGTGTAAATTATATCTCAGTATGAATTAAAGCACAGTTTTACCTCTTTCTGCTGCTGCTATGGATTCATCCAACTGTATTCAGGCTTCCCTTTTTGTTATAATTTTACATTTAACAATTTAATATAACATTGTTCTATTCAAATATTTCCTTTATGTAATTATATATTTAATATAATTTGATATAATAATGATATAAGGATGTTATTATATCCTTGATGCTTAAACTTCAAAATGGCTATACTGTCTCTACACTCAGGGCTTTTCTGCAACTAAAAATGTATGGTCATGCAAAGTCAACACTCAGTTCATGCCTTTTGGTTTTATTGTTTTGCTTTGCTTTCTTCATTTTTTTTTTCCTAATCAGCTCTGCTCATTCTGGGTTTTAGCAAAACTGTTGAAAATCATGATTGTTATCACTGGACCATAGCACTGTGGTAAACTGATGTATTTCGAACCTTCAGTCTTATAAATAAAGCATGGTGCAGCTTTGAGAACTCAGTTTACCAAATAGTCATAGGTTAGTAGGAGGTCTGACTTATGCTTGTCTCAAAGCTGACACTTAGATACTCTGGTTCTGGGATAATGCAAATATTCATGAAATATCCACGAGAATAGAACAATCAGTGTAGCATCAACAAAAGAATCTGGTCTCAGGTCCCAAATTTCATTCTCATGGGTGATGACGTCATTGGTGGGTGACATCTTTGGATGTCATAACCTCTTACACAGAAGACTGGCCCATAAGTGCTAGGTCAGTATAACTCATCATTCTGGGTTACATCTGGTCAACTAATGACCTGGTTGTCTGAGAAATCCAAAGGATGTTAGTGTTTCTATATCCCACACAATATGTGGGGATATATGAATATTGGGGGGAAATGGATTGAGAACTATTTCTTCCTGGAAATTCTGGGGGTGTTGGTACCTTTGGTGAGAAGGCTTCATGAACTTCCAATAAGAAAAGAAAAGAGCTTTGAAGTAAGTCTAACTTACGGTAGTTGCTAGTCAGCTTCACCAGGAAGTCAGTTGCTTCCAGCAATGTGACCTTTTTCCCAGAGACAAACACATTCCTCTTGCTGGGGCACACTGCTTCCTGCTTGTCAGCTTTTGTCACACTTTTAACGAGTGGAACAGTTTCACATCCTACAAATGCAATACCCCAATCAAAGCTCCGGACCGTGGGAAGGTCGCCAGGCCTTGGTTAGTGTCATATTGCTTTCTGGAGAAGCAAACCTCCAGCAATATCTGAGTCCTTTTGCAAAATATATGCAACTTCCTTCACCAGGAGACTAGAGAACAGCCAATACTTATGGGAAAACAGTTCAGTCTTATTGCTGCTGCTGCTGCTGCTGCTGTGGCTACTGCAGTTTTCACACAGCAGAGCCAATGAAGTTTGCCTCTTTTTTGGTGTTTTTTGTTATTGTTGTTTTTGTTGTTATTTGTTTTTTTTTTTTTTTTGCTATAATCTTTATTAACTTTAAAAATCGTATGGTTTATAAAGGTATTTTTTTGTGTTCACATGCTGACTGAGCATGAGTTGATTAGGAACACAGGCAAATCCAGTCTCTGGTAGCCAGCCCGTTGTTTCCCAGTAGAGAGTACACTGAGCACACGGTCAACCACGCTGTGTGTATTAGCATAGAGATTGTTATTATCTGAAAAGATTTCCATTAAACATCCTGGAAATGGTTATTTTATGTTTTATGAAATGCCCATTTCACGAGCTATATACACATTCTATTTTAGACTTACTGAAACTCGATTTCAGTCTTCTTCCCATTATCCTGTATAAATCAGTGTATCTCAGAGTTTAGGAATACACTATTGAGGACATGGTATTTTTACAGATTGTCTAGGAAGAGAGTGACGTAGATATTAATCCCCATCTCTGCCTAGAGAGGGAACTGCCTGGAAATAATAAGGAATCAGTTATGTGGAGAAGCAAAAGAAACGTATGTCATCATGCCCCTCTAACCTTGTAATCTATGTTTTTAAAGTGGTAAAAAACGGGGAGAAAATGTTCCAGATCTCAGAGAAACTTTCAGATGTCCCCACTCACTATAGAGTTAAGCTATTGTCTTGTTCCATGTGGCTTTTCTTGTGTTGACGGGCATAACTTTTATTATTGATCTGTTCAGACGTTTTTTTAACGCGAGTGCTATTGGATTGTTATCAAATGCCTTTGCTGTGTCTATTTCGGTAGTCATATATTTCTATACTTCATTATACTTGATGAGTGCATCATATTTATTGATTTGCGTGTGTTTAACCAGCCTTATATCCTTGGGAAGAGTTACCACTGATCATGGTAGAGATCTTTAAATGTATTGCTAGATTCAGTTTGCTAGCAGTACAGGAATGTCTTAAGATGCTCTCGGCATAAAGCACCGAGGAGTACTCCCGGTCTGCTAGGAACTAGAACGTGAGCAGAACCGGCCTGGGTCTGACTTGGTGGGGATGATGAGCTTTGCTGGGATTGCCTTGGCTTCGTGCTCATTAATTCTATTATTTCTCCAGGAGCCTTTGTGGCAGCCATTGGCATTTTATCATTGATCTGTTTAGAATTTTTTATCATGAGCGATGTTGGATTGTTACCAGTGTCTTTTCTGAACCTATTGAGATAGCTGTGTATTTTTATACTTCGTTATATTTGATAAGCACACCACATATATTGATTTGCATGTGTTTAAGCAGTCATTGAAACAGGGTAGAGAAGATGAGAAGCCCTACCCGGTTCCTGTGAGGATCGGATTGTGCGTACTCAGACCTGATCAATCGATACTAAGATAAAGATACGAACTGGAGCAGCAACCCTGATGTGGACTGGCAAAGCTGATTTTTGTTGTTTCAAATACACCTAGTATTGAGTTTGTACTTGATTCCTTGTTTAAAGTGCATTTTGAGCACAGGGATAATTACTTAGACTTTCGTTTTGGAGGTCTGGAGCATGTGGTGAATGGCCGATAATAGAAACAGTGATGGCCAGACCAAGAGGGGGG